>CABFOC020000003.1:0-1200000 GCA_902141235.2 Clonostachys solani
ATATAATATCTTTTATTAATTTAAACTAAATATAGAGATTAATTTCTTAGCTTCTAATAGCTAGAGGTTATAGTAATTATAATTATTATTTTATATTAATATATACTTTAAGATTAAAAAGGTTAATTAAATAATATATTATTAAGTAATATTACTTTTATTAACTAAGTCCTCCTCTTTAAAGGAGTTAGTTTTATTAAAAATATAATTACTAAAGTTAAATAAGCTAATTACTTACTTTAAATTAAGTAAGAGAGGATTATTAATCTCTAATAACTTTATAGCTTTAATTATACTTATAAGCTTATAATTACTTATATTTATAGTAAGAAGCTTAAGGATTAATTAATTATATAGTTATTTATCCTTAATAATAAGTATTAATACCTTAGTAATTTATATTTTAGTATCTTAATATATATATCCTTTAATTTAAATATTATATAATATTAAGGATTAATATACTTATAGTTAGTAATAAGGTTAGAGTAAATTAAATAAGATTAATAATAAGTATAAGCTTAATAGGATATTTAAGACTTAAGTATATATAAGTTCTTAACTATCTTAAAAATAAAGCTTAATATACTTAATTATTAATAAAGTAATAAAAGTAGTAATATATAAAACTTAATAGAGTTAACTAAGTAGTAATATATTAAACTTTAATAAATAGTTAAATTATCTTAATAAGGTAGTACTTATAAATAGATTATTAATATAGACTTAAGCTATATAGTTTATTAAGTATATTTATAGTAATATATACCTTATCTTCTTACTAAGGCTAAAGATAATAGCCTTTAAATAAATAGAAAGTAGTATTTTAAGGTTTATAAAAGGAGTTATATTAATAAAAGATTTATATTTAAGGTATAGCTATTATTAGTATTAAACCTTATATATAGCTAGATATAAGCCTTATAGTTAGATAAAAAGGCTAAAGGTTAATATATTATAATATTAAGTATAATATTAAGTTATTTAATTTTTAGTATTTAGGAATTTCTCTTTTTTTTTAGTAACTACTATATAACTATATAGCTCTCTTATTTATTAAGCTATATATTAATAATAAAGATTTTATTATAATAAATATTATATTATACTTATAAATATAATTAATTAATTTAATCTTATAAATTTAACTTTTTTAGTAAATATTATAAACCTTAAATATAATAACTTTTTTTAAAAGCTTTTTATTATATTATATTAAGTAAGCTTAAATTTAAATTAATTTATTAAATTAAATTTAAATAAAAGCTACTTTTACTTAAATTAATTTAATATAATATATAATATATTAGAATTAATAATTAAATATTAAGTTATAATAAATATATATAATAAAGTAATTATTATTAAAGTTAAGCTTATTAAAGTCTTTTATATCTTTAAAAAGTATTTTATTTACTTAGTTATTATAATATAAAGATAAATCTAGTAAATATAATTATTAAATTTACTTTATTATTAATAGCTTTATTATTATAAAAAGTAATATAAGTTTAAGGATTTTATATATATTAAGTATAGCTCTCTTTAGTTATTTATAATTAAAAGTAATATATTTTTTAAAAGCTTATTATTTACTTTAATAATTAAGCTTTTATTAATAAAGATATAAATATTAAATAATAATAATAAGTAAGAGAGCTATATAGTTATATAGTAATTACTAAAAAAAAAAGGGAAATTCCTAAATATTAAGAATTAAATAACTTAATATTATACTTAATATTATAATATATTAACCTTTAGCCTTTTTATCTAGCTATAAGGCTTATACCTAGCTATATATAAGGTTTAATATTAATAATAGCTTATACCTTAAATATAAGTCTTTTATTAATATAACTCCTTTTATAAACTTTAAAATACTACTTTCTATTTATTTAAAGGCTATTATCCTTAGCCTTAATAAGAAGATAAAGTATATATTACTATAAATATACTTAATAGAACTATATAGCTTAAGTCTATATTAATAATCTATCTATAAGTATTACTTATAAATAATTTAACTATAATATATTAATATACTTAAGTCCTTACTAAAATTAAATATCTTATTAAGCTTATACTTATTATTAATCTTATTTAATTTACTTTAACTTTATAACTATAAGTATAATAAATATTTAAATTAAAGGATATATATATTAAGATACTAAAGTATAAGTTACTAAGAGTATTAATACCTATTATTAAGAATAAGTAGCTATATAATTAGTTAATCCTTAAGCTTTTTACTATAAATATAAGTAATTATAAGCTTATAAGTAATTATAAGCTTATAAGTATAACTAAGGTTATAAGGTTATTAAAGATTAATAATCCTCTTTTATTATTATTATTATTATTATTATTACTATTATTATTATTATTATTATTACTATATAGGAAAGTAATTATAATTAGTAATAAGTATCCCTTTTAAAGCTATAATTAACTTATATATTAGCTAGCTCTTATTAGAGTTTTTAATAAGATATTAATACTTATACTTAAGCTAAATATATAAATATTTATATTATATAATATATAGTTTATTAATTAAATTAGTAATAGGTAATTAATTATTATTATTAATCTAAAAATTCTATATTAATAACTCTTATACTAAAATATATTAAATATAAATTAACTTTTAATAAACTTTTCCTTTAATTTTAACCTCTTTAATAATTAATAGACTTTCCTAAAAAATTTATCTAATACTATTAAGTTATTTAACTTAATCTATAATATAATATTAATTATATTAATAAAATAGGTTTAATCTTTAAGGGCTACCTTTACTTAAATTAACTTAATATAATATATAATATACTAAAATTAAAGGTTAAACTTTAAGTTATTATAATTAGTAAATATAAAGAAATAATTATTAATAAGATTTAGCTTATTTAAGCTTTTCTTATCCTCTAAAAAGTACTTTATACTTAATTTAATTTATTAATATTACTTTATTAACTTTATAATAAATTAATAAACTTAATAGCTATAACTATTAGATTTAAATTATTAATAATAACTTTATTACTATAAAGAGGCTTATAATTAATTAAAAGCTTAAATACTTAATATACTTAGAAAATAGCTTTTTTAAGTTATCTCTTATAATTATTATTATATATTATAGAACTTAATTATTTATTATAATTAAATATTTATTAAGGATAATAATATTAAATATTAATATTATTATTTTACTTAAATTAAATTAAATTAGATTAAGAGAAATTAATAATAATAAGTATCCCCTCTTAAAGCTATAGCTAACTTATATATTAACTAGCTCTTATTAAAGTTTTTTTAAAATATTAGTATTTATACTTAAGTTTTATATATAATCTTAAAAGTTTTTATAGTATTAGTAAGTAAGAGAGCTATATAGTTATATAGTAACTACTAAAAAAAAAGAGAAATTCCTAAATATTAAGAATTAAATAACTTAATATTATACCTAGTATTATAATATATTAAACTTTAGCCTTTTTACCTAGCTATAAGGCTTATATCTAGCTATATATAAGGTTTAATATTAATAATAACTTATATCTTAAATATAAGTCTTTTATTAATATAACTCCTTTTATAAACCTTAAAATACTACTTTCTATCTATTTAAAAGCTATTATCCTTAGCTTAATAGAATTATATAGCTTAAGTTTATATTAATAACCTATCTATAATTACTACCTTTATTACTCTAAGATAATTTAACTATAATATATTACTACTTTTACTACTTTATATATTACTACCTTTATTACTTTAATATACTTAAGTCTTAAATATCCTATTAAGCTTATACTTATTATTAATTTTACTTAATCTACTTTAAACTTAACTAACTATAAGTATAATAAATATCTTAAAAGATATATTAAGATATTAAAGTATAAGTTACTAAAGGTATTAATACTTATTATTAAGGATAAGTAGCTATATAACTTATTAATCTCTAAGTTTCTTAATATAAATATAAGTAATTATAAGCTTATAAGTATTATTAAGGCTATAAGGTTATTAAAGATTAAAGTACTTTAAGACCTTAATCTTAAGTAGTTAGTTAATTTATTTAACTTTAGTAATTATATTCTTAATAAAACTAACTTTTTTAAAGAGGAGGATTTAAATAATTAGATTATAATTATTAAAATATATTTCTATTAATTAACCTTTTTAATCCTAAAGTATATATTAATATAAAATAGTAATTATAATTACTATAACCTTTAACTATTATTATAAAGATAGTTACTAAGGTTACTTAGGTTAATAGAATACTTATATATAATTAGGGAGGAGAGGAGGAAGAAAGGAAGGAAGAGAGATAGATAGCTAGGCTAATTAAATATAAATCTACTTATCTCTTTTAAATATATAAATATATATAAATATATACCTATTCTTATACTCCCCCTGTTTTTATAGTATTAAAAAGGTTTAAATATAGATTATAGTTTAGTTTTTTTAAAATATATATTAAATAGCTATAGCTTATAGTTATATATATAGCTTAATCTTAAGATATTATTTTTATATATAGTAAAAAGAAATAAATAAAAAAAAATATTAAGTTATAATAAATATATATAATAAAGTAATTATTATTAAGGCTAAGCTTATTAAGATCTTTTATATCTTTAAAGAATACTTTATTTAATATCTTTACTTTATTTACTTAATTAATATAATATAGAGTTAAACTTAATAAATATAGTTATTAAATTTACTTTATTATTAATAGTTTTATTATTATAAAAAGCTCTTTAATTAAATATAAGCTTAAGGATTTTATATATATTAAATATAACTCTCTTAAGTTATTTATAATTAAAAGTAATATATCTTTTAAGAGCTTATTATTTACTTTAATAATTAAGCTCTTATTAATAAAGATATAAATATTAAATAATAATATCTTATTATTATTATTATTATTATTATTATTATTATTATTATTATTATTATTATTATTATTATTATTATTATTATTATTATTATTATTATTATTATTATTATTATTATTATTATTATTATTATTATTATTATTATAAATATCTCTTTTTAAAGCTATAATTAACTTATATATAAATATCTCTTTTTAAAGCTATAATTAACTTATATATTAATTAACTTTTATTAAAGTTTTTAATAAAATATTAATATTTATATTTTAGCTAAATATATAAATATTTAAGTTTTTATAATATTAAAAGTTTAAATATAAGCTATAAATTATATTTTAAAAACTATATATAATAATTATATATATCGCTTAATCTTAAAATTAAATAACTTTTATTTATAATAAGAAAAATAACTAAATAAATAATAGCTTTTATTATTATAGTTTTATATACTAAGTTTACTTTTTTATATACTCTTATTAATTAATCCCTTTTACCTTTAATATATTTTATATACTTAGTATTATAGCTAAGCAATATAGTGAAAGGGAGAGAGAGTATTCCGGCCTGTTGATTTTATTTCTAGAAGATGAGGCTCGGCTTGTAGATACAGAATGCTCTCACTCCTGTTAGGTAGGTAGTGTATGATAAAATACAGCCCCTTAAGATGAGCATGTTTAGTGCACATGGTTTGGAATGGGTCACTGGGTTGCTCGAGAGATACTCAAGGCTCGTACATAGGCACTGGACCAGGAAAGCAAGTCTAACGTCCAGCGAAATACGGCATGATAAGGTACGTTTAGAACGTCTTAGCACGGACTTGACGCGTGTGGAAGCTATGATGCATCACCCTTATTCGGCCCATTTTTCGGCTCGTTGGAGATGACATGTTGGTCAATACTAAAAAAAAAAACGAGATGTTGAAATAGGAACTATTCACCAACTATTAAATGCATACAAAAATGTGTATGTGTGCCGTACTTGCTTGGGCAACCTCCTCGAGCTTCAAGATCCATCCACCTGTCTCTCAGCCCCAAGAGATTGAACTCACAAGAAGGAGGGCATAATCATATCATTACAACACATGCGGCCCAGCCAGGTCAACGTTCAGATCTTCGTCATGTGATGAACGCAGCACCTCCAATCTCCTCCGGCGTCCTGGCGCCACACAGTGGAACACAGCGCCTCTGTAGGGATCATCTTGCCCTTTTTATCTTGACGCCAGGCTGTGACGCGGTAGGTGAGCGCAGAGCTCATCATGTCAATCTCCACAAATGCTGGATCGTCGTGTATGCGGTACGCTGTCCAAGGCTCGAAATGTTCGACATAGTCATCAAGTGATGGCTCACTCTCGGGCGAGTAGATTTCGTTGCTGGGATCAGTCACCACAGCGTCCTCGGCCAAGTACTTGCGGATGGACTGAGGCTTGTCGCACATGGCTCGCCAGAGTTGGGTTTGCGCCTCAACTGCGTCATCCCTGTTTCGGCTAAAGATATTTCCCTTCCCAGGTTTGCCAGGCATGGTGATAGTTATGTATGCGTTTGGTTGTGTGTATGTTTGTATGTATGGATGCTTGAATAAAAGGTACAGTGCAGCAAGTCAGGTCGTTGTGGAACAGCCAAGATAGGGCGAGAAAAGGATGTGAATCATTCTGGCACATTCATAGACGAATGCATCGCAGGGCGACAGAGAACCATACATAAATAACTGGATGGAGGGATGGCAGCTCGCCTTGAATTGGCCTGCGTCATCGCGCATCTCGTCTCCTGGAACTTGGAAGAAAGGCTAGGAGGTACTGGCCTCTCTTTGACGTCAGCGATGTGTGATCATCTTCAACCGTTGTGAAGGTGTGTGGGCTCGAGCTTGGTTCACAAGAAAACCTCTAAGGGGAAAGGATTGGCAGGGTCGAAACAAGGAAGACGAACACTGGCAGACCCATCATCATACGTAATGGAGGAACAAGCTGGGTGACATAAACCATGACATGCCACGGCGTCGTATTAAGACACAATATCAGGCTGTATGACACGCGAAACAACAACAGAAGAAATTATTATCAGGAAAAGTACAGTATATAATGGTTTTTTTAGTCCAATAACTTGATATTAAAGCTGTTTGTGATGATACTCTATCGGAAAACGCTGTCGGTGGCCTTGATGCGCCATGCTTTTTTTTTTTGTCACCCGCTTGTTTGGACCGCACCAGCACTCATAGGTAGAAGCCGCTGGTGATTGGGTTGGGGCAGCCAATAAGTGGGCGTTTTATGCACAGCTGCATAATGATGGCTGCAAGTATCTCCAGGTACCGCCAGTGGTGGGTACCTCCCGCGTACCAGGTGCCACCACGAACTGCCCCCGCTTCGCGGTGCGGCGGGTGATGGGAGAGATCGTACGGCCAAACCGCCAGCATTCAAGGCCCATCCTGCCTGGGCCTCTCTGAATGACTAAGCCCGATCGACAACCACCTCCCAAGGCCACGGCATGCCACACCAGCCACTCACCCTGACAGCCAAACGAGCAGGAGAGGAAGGATTCGTAAAAAATGTACGCATCATCTCTGCCTGTTGAACGTTAACATGGTCCAGGCAACTCGATTTCTCCAAGGCCTCACCTACCTCTTCTTTGTGGCAAGTAACCACCATGTCTGTGCCCAACACGACCGAACCCAGCACCAGACACAGAGAAGCACCATCACCAACAATGCCAGCTCAACTGTCAGCACATGTGAGGCACGCACGATCAATTACATAACACATACCTTGCCCCAGTCTTGCCTGACAAGCTCCTGGGCGAGCCCGACATCGGCTAAAGACCAACCTTCGACCCAAACCAACTCGAATGTCTCTGCCACCAATGGCCCCAATGAATCGACCGCAGAGCCGGCCACGTCCACTACGGGGAGCTCGCCGATTGCTGCAGGAACGCAAGAAAGTTCGGAAACACAGGCGGAGTCTATAGCCAGCGAGCCTGCCGCTACACCATTCATGTCTTTCGAAGATTGGAAGGCAATGATGCTTCAGCGGACAGGGCAGGACCCGAAAGACCTCAGTTCCCGGAAAGACAACGCCGAAAAGCCCTACGACAGAACCCCCCCCGATACGGGACGTTTCGATTTGGGAGGCGAGGACGAAATATCTCTCGATTTTGAAGACTATGTGGACAAGCACGGCCAGTACCGGCCATCAATGGGTGTCCCGCCAAGGGATGGAAATAACGAGGTCCAAAAAGCCGACGAACCTGTCGTACACAAAGGCGACGCATCTCTGTATCGCAGCAAGGATGCCGGGAAGACCTGCAAGGAGAGGTTTTCCTACTCTTCTTTCGACGCCGGTGCCACCGTGCTCAAATCTGGACCCGGGGCCAAGAATGCAAAAGCAATTCTGGTAGAAAACAAAGATTCTTACATGCTCCTGGAGTGCGCCCGCCAGAGCAAGTATGTCATTGTTGAGCTGAGTGATGATATTCTTATTGATACTATCGTGGTGGCCAACTTCGAATTTTTCTCGAGCATGATCCGTCACTTTCGTGTCAGCGTCAGTGACCGCTATCCCGTCAAAGCAGACCGATGGCATGATATCGGTACCTTTGAAACTCGTAATTCCAGAGACATCCAGCCCTTTCTTGTGGAGAATCCCCAAATTTTTGCCAAATATGTTCGAATTGACTTCTTGACTCAATATGGGAACGAATACTACTGCCCAATCTCCTTGCTGCGTGTGCATGGCTCTCGCATGCTGGACTCCTGGAAAGAGGGCGAGACGACCCGCGAGGAGGATCTTGCCATCGACGAGCCTATCGATGAGGCGCTCACGATATCTCAAGAATCTACCGTAACAAGCCATCCCATAGATGTCGTGGTGCAACCCAATTTGGAGCAAGACCAGGGCTCTGCTCCTCAACCCGAGTCGAAGCAGAGTGAGACAAGCCCGTGGATCTCTCACCCAGCCAACGTTTTTGAGATCGGAATCTTGACGTGCCCTAAGGGCTCAGAACAAGTTGATCGCGATACAGCATTACCACTGCACAATGGCACTCGCCATGATCGATCATCCCATTCAGCATCTCCCCAAGATGGAGTTAGCGGGAAGCCCGCAGACGCGAACAAACTGCCACAGCCTGTAGAGGGCGAGGTAGAGAGTGACGCTGCTATACAACCCCCTAAGCCCCCTTCATCACATCACCAGATGCGCCCTACAGGACAAAATAACGCAACATCGGTCAATGGCACAGTGACGGGTGAGGCTCCTATGAGTTCCTCGACACAAGCTTCCAAGCCTTCCATTGCAGCACAGGCTGTTCCAAAGCAACGAACTGGCACTTCGAGTGCACCGGCAGCAACGCCTACTGTTCAGGAAGGATTTTTCAATTCCATCACCAAGCGGTTGCAGGCCGTTGAGTCCAACCTCACTCTCTCGCTCCAATATCTGGAAGACCATTCCCGTTATGTGCAAGATGCGTTGAAGCTGGCCGAGCAGAAGCAACTATCCAAGGTGGCAGACTTTCTGGACAACCTCAACCGCACCGTCTTCGCTGAACTCCGAGGCATGCGTGATCAGTACGACCAAATATGGCAGTCGACAGTTATCGCTCTTGAAAGTCAACGAGAGCATTCTGAGAATGACATTGTTGCGCTGAGTTCTCGTCTCAACCTACTTGCTGATGAAGTCGTGTTTCAAAAGAGAATGGCAATTGTTCAAGCAGTACTTCTGCTCTGTTGCCTGTTTCTCGTCATATTCTCTCGTGGTGTCCCCATTCCTTATATCTCTCCACTTTTGGAACAAAGCAGCGCCGCAACTTACTATCCGACTGTCTTGCCATCCCAGAGCCGAACAATGTACGGAGTTGGAGGAGGCGAGCAGTTGATGCCTAACCCTCATGTGAACCATCCGATGGACACACAGCCGTCTCATTTATCTACTGAATATCCAACCACTTTGGACGCGCAATTAGATCATCCGATGAGCACCGCAAAGCCGGTAGATACACAGACCACCTTGTCGAACCATAACAGACTCTCGCCACCACTGACCCCAAGTCTTCAAGCTACTGAATCTGGACTTCTGGATCCTTCCACAGCATTTGATTTACAAGCATCTAATTTACGACGAACTTTAAGTTTTCAGCACAGTCACTCTCGAAAGCCGCTACCAGCACTTCCAGAGCATCCATCACCACCCTAGAAAATTGGGTGTTTACATCCGAGAAGGAATTGAACCCGTCGGGCTTTAATTTAGCATGGGATCAACGACATCAATTCACGCTGGAATACATTTTCAGTGCGACCACTGCTGGCAGTGTAACTTGAGCCCTTCAATTTTGTTTTAACTCGGCATTAGAATCGTACATGGTGTTTCTGCATTAGGTAATTAAATAGCAACTTTTTTCTTCAAGACAACCTGACCTCCAGAAACCTTCAAATCTTCTCACTCATAAAGATCAAAAGAAAAAGAACTCCTTGAAATGGTGACCAGTGGTGGTCAGATCAATGTGTAGCCGCACCATGCAGATGGTTGATGGCTGTCTCGTAGTCATACTCTTCAAGTGCCGCAAGACGAGTTCCGCGGTCATACTGTGACCGTCTACGTCGCTGCTCATCTCTAAAGTGTTGGCCAGCATTCGGTGTAAACAAACCTTGACACGTGTGTGAGCTTTAGTCCATATTTCACTCTTGCATTTGAAAATTGATTAGTCACGTACCAACATGTTCAGCATTTTCACAACTTCTTTTCATCTTAGATTGGTTGTCTGGCTCTGGAAATGGTTCCTCTTGGCCAGCCAGTTCTGGCATCGGCCCGTTAGATGTAAAGTACAACTGGAATCATGTGAGTAGAGTCTTTCAGTTTGACGAGGGTCGCCTTTTCCCTACCTTTGGCCGGTAATGAGGTGCCTCGAGCATCACTGAGCTGTTTCGAAACTTTTGTACCAAGCAGTCTTTGCCTTGGATGGCTGTTCCCCATAAGGTTACGATATAATTCAAAGAGTTCGATGATGAGAATATGGACGTCTCACTTACTAGCATAAGATATTTCTGCTACTTTGTCGCTTTTGAAACAGTTCCTTAATTGAGGTGAGTTTAGAATGGAAAAGAGGGACGTGGATAACCTACCAGCGCTGGTTACCACGAGCATCGACAAACTAGAAAACAGGTTAGTCAAGCTTCCCATTGGATGCTCCCTTCTGCCTTACATCTATAATGTCCAAGGGCTATTTTCACCAGTAGGTTAGCTCTAGCCTTTTTGACCAAATAGTTTATACGGTTGTGCTCACATCAACGAAATTGATAAACGCGTATCCAACACTGCGCCTCTCCAGGTTAGCTCTGTTGTAGAGACGTGAGAGATGTCAAAAGTGTGTTTCTTACTTGCAATCGTTGGCAAAATCAATTCGTAGGTACATGAAGTCGTACTTGCCCCAGCTTGATTCGTCGACAATTCTTTTGAGCATAGCTTGATCAACTTTGTTGGGGATATTGCGTAACATGATCTTCAAGCATTATTATTAATTGCGTCCTTAGAAATGTGGCTGGTCTAACTCACCGTTGTGCGCACATCAATGCCTTCCCTGATGCGCTGTATATCGACATGATTATGATGGCCGGCCGAATTGTGGTGAGGAGATCGGTTGACACGAGCTGCATTTTGTCTTCGGGCATCCAGTCTGCCGTACCCAGGCATCGGCCTGGAAGGGCTTTGATTGCTCTGAACAGTCAGAGCTGGCGACGGAGGGGTTTGATAAACCGACCCGATAACGGGATATGAAGGGGACACTGGGGTCAAAGGTGTTGAATGGCCACTGGCAGGCAACCTATCCAGCACGTACGAAACTCCAGGTGTAAATGGAGATTGGAACATGAGAGGATACATAGCGATAGTTGGTTGATAAGGTGCCCCGACTGCTACTGTGCCTCGGGCATGAGCAGAGCCCAACTTATGGGGTTGCCCACGAGCCTCATTTAACTCTTGGGTTGATGTTGAAGTTGGATTTTCGATGGCACTGGAACCAAAGGGGGAGATGTGGATTTCAATACCCTTGATGAATTAGTTCATGTTTCCTTCAGCAGCGTAAACGAGGTTCTATTTGACTCACATCGATAGCTGGGCTCTTTTGTAGAGTTGCCAGCGCCTTAATAGCAGCGGTAGAGCTACAAAACTCGGCAATAGCTCGGAATGATCCATCAAGGAAAGTTGAAATATTGACAAATGCAAATAGTTGTCCGTAGGTGTGAAGAATCTTTTTCACTGCCTCCACTGTGTAGGCAGGGTTTTGGGACGAGCAATCCTTTGTAGCCACGGCAAAGATAAGGACTTGGCCGAAAAATTCGACCAAGCTTTCCGAATCATTCTGATAATCAGGGTTAGAAAGACTCGATTCACTCTCGCGTTTGACTTTAATTTACCTTGGTGTCCTTGGTAGGATTCAGGAAATCAAGTTGCCACTCCTTTTTACCCAACCGTGAACTTGCGTGGACCGAACAGGCATCTCGGATGTCAGTAAATCGCACATGTATGTGACTACCATCAGTTTCAACGACTCTCTGGCCATGGAATTGAACTTCTTGCTCGTCTAGTTCCTGTATCTAGAAATTAGTTCCAATTGCATAATTTGAATGAGATATTCGTCCAAGATCGCAATATTGTGAAAGACATACCGTCAGCCAGGCTTCAACCTGTGCTCCACAGATAACAGTAGGAGACGAGATGTTGAGAAGTCGAGAAAGCCCAAGGTCGGTGCTTAAAGCAGATGCTACTGGTGATGCAATATGCACTGATGGGATGAATCCGGGACTGGAGAAAGGCCTGAAGGTTGAGGCAGTCGGGGATAGTTTCGTGTTTTGAGTCACAAAGGGATCCTTCTCCAAGTGCGACACCGAACCTCCGTATCTGGTGATCAAGGGCTTCACAGGTGTAGTCGTGGAGGAGGCACGGGAAATCCCAGGAAGCAAGTTGGCCGACTTGGCGGAGCCTTCAGCAGGTGAAAAGGCTGTCAACCTTGTTTCAGGTGTTCCGTTGAAAGATCCGGATACTCCAGCTGTAGGCCTGGGAGATTGCGGATTGAATACCGGGTCACGAGATTGAGCCATGGCGATGCTGCTTGCCCGATGACTGGACAATCCTCTTCACGGGCGGAAAAGTAGAATAGAATGGAGGCGCTTTATCGCGAATTGCAACCTGAGAAAAGGTGTAATGTTCGTAGTCTGGAAAGACCAAAGGTTAGAACGAACTGGCTAAATCTCAACCTTTCCCTGTCATCGCCAGTTGATGCAGCTTTGTGTAGTGACAGTGAACAAGTGGAGAAACACCAAGAAGATGTCTGAGGCGGCAGATGGTGCGCAAACTCGTTTGCAGGGAATGAGTGTAGACTCCTTGATGCGTTCATAAAGGCGGGGGGGATTCTAGGGTAGGAGTTTGCTGAGGAAGAGGGCAGAAGAAGCGATCGCACTGGCAAATGGAACATGCGACTCTCTATGTTTGCCTTGGTGATCCTGGGCTGGTAACCTACATTGGACAGGCTGGCCCCAACTCTGTTGAAAACAGAAAGAAGCATAAGATACCAATATGTAGTACCCTGCACTCGTGTCTTGGGTATCCTTGGGAGTAGGAAGGCAAGTAAATTTAGAGAGAGCTGTAGACAAGGTTGTGATCTTGGCTAGATTGGCGAGCTCTCGAATGCTGCCACGAGGTAACAACAAAACACGGAGCGGTTGAAAAAACAACAGCCCCAGAAGATTGGATGAGGAGAGAGGGAGGCGAGAGAAGGGGAGGCGAGGTGGGAGCTATACCAGCAGTGAGTGGGGGAGGTTCACATTGGTTGACAGCGCAGGTAAATGGCAGGAGCGACCTGGTGCCGAGAGTGCCTACTGTCTACCAACATACACGTCCACGGCTCTTTCTCTGACAGAAGGAGAAAGTGCAGCTCTCAAGGCCAACCAATAGTGGTACTTGCCTCAAGAAGTTTATCGAGCGTCAGACCCTGCTGGATCTGTTCCGAGGGCAAGAGTCTGGCCAAGCACTAATAACGACTCCGTGATGGTGACATAGTTGTTCTGGGGTTTTCGCGGATGGTACCATCATTGCCGACATCTGATTGCTACAATTGATACTGCTGATTTTTGGCTATGTACCTATTATTTACATCTTGTTGAATTTCATGGGAGGAAGAACATAATTCAATCAGGTCAAGTTGATGTTCCGGGATGAGGGTGCATTTATTACAAATCTTAGCAGAAACAAGATAGAGTGGAGGATCTCCCAAAGAATCATATTATAGGGAGAGAACGAGACTGAAAGCTTCAAAAAAGAAATAATATGATATGATTTGGGAGCAATGGTGTTGAATGTCGTGAACGGAAATCCTCTCCGATGTAAGGTAGGTGTGGTTGTAGTCAGCAGGGTCGGGGTGGGAGCTCAAGTATGGTCCGTGCACCGGGAACGCAGAGGCGATGCTGGAGCATGATGCGACGGTGTTCAGACTTATCTACCTAGGCAAGGCAGCCAGTATTCTGCCCAGATCTTCGTGCCTGGTGTTTAAGCGACCAGCGTTCGTATCACATCACTTAAGATATCTCTTGAAGCTCTGATACCTGCGAATAACTTGCCATTCGGGATGGGGCGACGACCAGCTGGATTTGAGGATTACTCCTCTGCGGTTCCGCAGGTCTGTCAAAAAGAGCTCCCCGCGCCTTGTGTTAACGAAGCTAATATCGCATTCGAGTGTAACAGATTATTTTATCATCAACCGACACCGAATTTCTAGACCAACTCATCCCCGTTCTTAAGGATGCAGCCCACTCGAACCGAACACCGGCGCTGGTGAATCGCCTTGGACGATATTCGGAGGAACGCGAAGCTGACATCGAACGAATCGGTCTGACGAAACACCAAGAATTTCTAGACTCTGTTAGTAGATTGGAGAATGTGCGAGAAGGGACTGTTGCAGTGACAGAGGAAATTCTGAAGCTCAACCAGTCAATCCAGTCCAGCACAGAAAAGCTAGCAGAGCAAAAGAGGGCACTCGTCAATACAAAAGCTGTCCGACAAAACATTGCCGATGCATCCAGTGCTCTGACAGAGTCACTCAAGATCTTGCATGCTGTAAATCACGCTCATGATCTCGTCCGCAAAAAAAGATATTACTCTGCTCTGAAGTCTCTCGAAGACCTTCAAAATGAACACCTTGTACCCATTCTCCAGAACCGCTATGCAACCCAACACCGTCTGGCAGATGTCATTCAAAAATCCATTCCTGCTTCACAAAAGGCTATATCCGAAGCTGTCATGACAGATCTTAATACATGGCTCTACCGTATTCGAGAAACCTCGCAGTTTTTGGGCGAAGTGGCATTTTATCACACCGAAATGCGGCGAACTCGTCAAAGGAAAAGGGTGGAAGGGGACGCTTTTTTGAGCAGGTTCAAACTCAATTCCGCTATCGAGATAGTTTGCGATGAAGCAGAGGAATTTGATGTCCTTGATAATGAGGAGCTCCAGGTTGATTTCACTCCGCTCTTTGAAGCACTCCATATCCACGATACACTCGGTCAAACTGATAAGTTTCGATCCGAATATGCCACCACACGACGGCAGCAAAAAGACTTGCTCATTCCAACCTCTGTGGACCTTACCGCAGAAGACGAATCATCACTAAGTAGCCTGTTGGAAGGAATTGCAGGCTTTGCTATCATTGAGAAGGCAACTATGCGGCGTGTGCCGCAGCTTCGATCTGCAGCAGATGTGAGTTTAATAGATTTCAAAGGGATATGGCTGGTTCTGACTCCTCTAGGTTGAGGAGCTTTGGGAATCATTATGCACTGCGGCCATCAACCTAACCAATAGGGCGCTTGGTGATGTCACAAATGCAGAGGTTCTTTTGAAGATCAAGGGCTTCATTTCTCTCTTTATTCAAACAATGGGGGTCAGTACTGGAGTCCTCTCCCAATGATATAAGCCAGGCACGGTGCAATCTAACAAATGCTTACTACATTATAGGGTTGGGGCTATTCGGTGTCGACCCTTGACGCCTTTCTTCTCAAGCTTTTTGATAAATATGCAGACCTGCTGAAGAAACGGTTCAGCGATGATTTTCAAGAGGTATGTGTTGTCTCATTATCCCATATCTCCATGCATGCTTATCTTCCTCCACCTAGATTGTTTCCATGGACGATTACATGCCTATGGCAATCAACTCCATGGAAGAATACGAGAAGGTAGTAAACGTCAGCTGGTTTGACCAAGATAAACTACCTGATGAGTTGACGTAGGCTCCCTTTACCTCCACTGCTGCTAGTGTTCCTTTACTAAAACCAATTAGCTTCCCATGCGTGCTGCCATTTTCGCAGATGTACCCCCTTTGTTGTATCGACATCAGGAATTTTTTGAATCAATTCTACTTCTACTCAGACGACCATTTTCAGCACCCAGATGTTATCGATGAAACCTTACGGAAGGTGAGCAGAAGTGTGCCTCTATTTGCGCTCCGTCCCATTCCTCTAATGGAAGAAACAGTCGCTAGATGAACTTTTGACCGAGAAAGTTTGCCGATCTCTCGTAGATCGCCTCAGTTCACAATACTTGGGTCAAATAGTACAGATTCTCATCAATCTAGAGCATTTCGAAACAGCCTGCCAAGAGCTCGAACAGCTTCTCATCAGAGCCCGATCATCGACCTCCGCTGGTGGGCCTCTGAAACTGAATGCCACCGACGAGTTTCGAAACAACAAAAAAACAGCCGAGAAGCGCATTTTCGAGCTAGTCAATTCAAAGATCGACGATCTCGTAGAAACTGCCGAGTATGACTGGTAAGTTGGATCATGATCGATAACATGCGGAAAGTTTGTTAACAACCTTCGTTCTCTACTATAGGACACCAAGCTCGGCCACAACGGAGCCAAGCAGCTACATCCAAACCCTGACGAGATACTTGTCCAATATCATGAACTCAACCTTACTTGGCCTGCCCCGCGAAATTAAGGAACTGATTTACTTTGATGCTTTGAGTCACGCTGCGAGCGAAATCTTGGTAAGCCCACACCTTGCCATTTTACCTGACAGCGCCGTTATATTAATTTTCTCAAGGCTCTGCCCCTATCGAATGAAGTCAAGCACATCAACCCTTATGGGGTTTCAGCACTTGCTCAAGATGTCCAGTATCTGACCGAGTTTGTCGATAGCCTAGAAAATGGGCAGATGTTGAGAGAAAATCTTGATGAGCTCCAGCAGACCGTCAATCTCATGCAGTCAGACAATCATGACGAGTTCTTCGACGTATCGAGCCGCAACAAGAAGTATGGCCGTGTCGACGCAATGAACGGCCCCATACTGCTAGAGAAGTACCAATCCCAACGCCCTAGGTGATTCTACGGAGAGCTGACTTATCTTTTAGACTTGTTACCCAAGTTCCCTCTCGGAACGCACCTCTTTTCGCAGGTCGTTTCGGAATGAAGTGAGAAATGGGAATGACGAACATGAGGGAGATCTACGAACATTGTTTCAACTCCGGTGGTAAGGGAGAGGGTGCCGTTCAATATTTCTGAGCCATAAAAACAATACTAATCCTATCACTAAGAGATACACCGAAAATATTCGCCCTTTCTGAATCCATCACGCCGCCATCTTAAATCTCTGTCTGGCCCCAGGCAGTCAAAGTGTATACGATGCCGTAAATTGGGGTGATCGATAGCCTAGGAAGCCACTTTGCTGCTGTTGCTACTTCTGAATTTGTCGAGCTATGAGAGCCCGTGTCTTACTCAAATTCCTCTGATGGCATGGGGGCCTAAGTTGCGGGTCAGTCAAGCATGGTCACGAGAAGAAGCACTCGAGTCGATGGGTACCTGTTGAGCCTGCATAGCTGGATAAGAGTACATGCCTTCCATCTCACCATACATGCCTGTGGGTTGACCTTGGCCATACGTGGTAGCCTGGCCAGGATACATGGCAGGATTCTGTCGATAATCTTGGTCAGTCCCTAGAGCATGTCCGGCCATGTAATCACCAGGACCAAGTTGATGTGCTGAGGAGTGGCCTGGTTGTGGGATTTGTCCAGGTATCTGAGGCTGGCCAGTCGCGGATGGAACAGCTTGTGGAGGGGCTGTGGGTTGCGCAGTTGTTCTCTTGGCATGGGCTGAGGCTTCTTCCCGGGGCACAATGTCAATCAAAAAATCAAACATGTCAGACTTTGCCAGGGCGGATGCGATATCCGATCTCTGAAGGGTACGACGCTTGTTTTCTTCCGCATGTATCCAAGCTCGCATAGTTAACTCAGTAATGAAGATGTCGCATCCTTTTGCGAAGAGGATGGGGGCCTCTGCCGATATCATCTTCACCTCTGGGTCCGCCTTCATGACCTTCTTGATTCGCGCTAGGGGAAGCTGGTGGATTTTAAACTCGTGTCTGTCGCTCTCGAGATGGCTGATTGTTTGTTGCCAATACGTAGTTAGGATGTCCTTGTACTGTCCGGTAAGACCTTGGTGGACCTACACACCGAGTGTTAGATGACGTTTGATGAGATGAGTGACCATAAACATACATTTGCCCATGGACCGGTGTAGAGCTCAGCTGGGGCATATCCTTGCGAAGCCAGCTAGAATATGGGTTAGGCATCATCGAACAAACCTCGTGGTCATCATCAACCTCGGAGGACGGGGCTGGCACTCACAGTTGCGCAGGCGCCTAATGGAACACTGGTCAGCTTTTTGGTCAAAACGCGAAGGGACAACGGGTGGATTCTCACCATAATGGCCGCCGTGACTTGGATCATAGGTTGGAGGCGGACGAGCTTGCTGGGCATGCCCCGACGCAGTGTTCTGAGGATCCATATTGCTTGTGGTCATGATGGGATCGGGAACAACATTGACGGAGTGGGACAGTCGGGCATCAGAACCCAGAAGTGATGCACTGTTGTGGCGTTAACTACATCGTATCAAGCCACATGTGACGCGCTTTGTGACTTGGTGTGGCTGGGGAGATCCTTTTAGCGTCAACTTCATTTCGCGGTGTGGGGTCACCTTTTTTTTTTTTTATAACATCCGCTCCATCCAACCTTAGTTTTTTTCTTTTACTCCCCCAGTCACGCTTTCTTCTTCTTCTTCCATTTCCACAGCCTTCAAACAATGTGATTCAACCATGGACGACAAATTTGAAGGACAAATTGACCAGCTACTGCTCGAGGCAGAGCAGCGTCTTCAACCAAATAAACCTGCATCAGCGTCAGCAACATTGGTTTTGACAAAGCCGACGAAGCTCGAAACCCCTGCTGTATCTTCCAAGGAGCCCATCTCAAACGCAAGTCTGGCTGTGCGTGATGCAATGAAGCCAATTCTACCAACCCAGGTGTGTACCAGTCCCCCCTTTCATTCAGCCTGAGTATTCTCCCATCGAGGCATGCGACGAAGAATGATGATAAGCTGCCGCTTTCGGCCTTTCGTGACATGGGATACCGTCCGTTTTGGATATTCGTCCTATGGCAATGTGATCACCCTTTTTTTCATAGTTACTCTGACGAAACAGTCAATGCCTATGCAATTTTCCTGCCTACCATTGAAAGAAATTTGCGGGATAGTATCACTAACAATCCCTCTACAGAAGGGCGATTCAGCCGGCGCGAACTGGTTTGACATGCCAAAAACAGACTTGACAACCGACATGAAACGAGACTGGCAAATTCTACGTATGCGGAATATCCTAGACCCCAAACACCAGAGGAAAAATCTGCAAAGCGAGCCACCCAAGTATTCTCAGGTTGGCGAGATTATTGCAGGGCCTACCGACTATTACAGTGCTAGGTTGACGCGTAAGGAGAGAAAGCGAAACTTGCTTGAAGAAGCGATGAGCACACGCGATGATGTCAAGATGAAAACGAAGTATGATGGCATTCAAAAGAATAAGACGAGTGGGAAGCGGGCCTTCTACCAGAAGCTTGTTCAGCGGCGACGAAAGGGAAAGACTTGAACTTGTCCCTGACTTCTGAACTTCATCTATAAACAAGTCCAGACGGGAATTGTACTTGAGTGTCGATGTCTACAGATGACGCTTCATCCTCCCTTTTGATATCACCACAGCTCAGTCCCTTGACTCGGGTACTTCTGGTCGATATTGGAGGATCTAATGAACTTTGGAGACTTTGCTTCTGAGAAGTGCAGAGTCCCAGGCCTCAATAACAATGACTACCTTCCACTGTCAGTGAAAGGGAGAGGCGTGCAGTTCAGATCACAGGGCTGCTCCAGCACAGTTGTATGGAGAAGGCTCGAATAGGTCTTGAATGCCTGGATTGGCCTAAGTAGCTACTGTTATTAGCACTCACATAGAATGGTGCAATACACGCACTTCCGCGAGTAACATCACGCCGCCCTCGTGGTTGGCTGTTTACCACGGAGAATGGTAAATATCGCAAGATAAAAAAATCTCTACATATCCTAATTATTGTCATTAACTGTGTTCGACTTACACAGAGAGAACTCAGGGCGCTCAGCATGGCCAATGGATGTTGGTCAGTTTTGTTCTCCCGGACTAGAGGCAAGGTACCATTTCCGGCCGCAAGATCGTAAAATTACCATACGTGTATGTTTAAATTGTCAGGTCAATCCGAATATCACGCTGTTTCTTCGAAAATAGGGCCAGTTTCTACCTCTCGAGGCCTAATACTAGGTAGTGATGAGGTGTGGCTCTCTGTGGACCAATCATGCTTATGTAATGCCAGCCTTCGAGGTTTTCCAACCGCCACGGCGGACCGTAGATACTTCTTCCCAATACTGGCTGCCGGTTTTCAGAAGGCGTCAAGGGGAATACACACGCAACGATGAATCGCACAGCTGCCAGGTGCTTGGCGCGCCGACAAGTAAGATTTGCTATGCCTATCATTTCTGGATTTGCCCGCTAATCATGCCCAGGTCGTCAAGCCATGGATCGTTCAGCGCACTCAGGCTACTCTGTAAGACGTCTCCAATTGAACTTCCCCGTGGCTCAAGACGTCTAAACCGAAATTCAACTGACTCAATCTTTCACTCAGTGCAACGCCTAATGACAAGATCCCCAATCAGATCCTCCCTCAGGAAGATGAGTCGGAACCATCTGCACGATATCCTCGATCCATCCAGGCACTTCATTTGAAGCCTCTAAAGCGTGAAGCCGAATACGGTATTCCATCATGCGATCTTCAACTTCGATCTTTCAGCTTGCAGCCTCTTGTGTTCTTTACCGACTTTGCGTTACGGGCTGCCTACTACCTCGGCCTGCCCGCCTCTGGCCCCGTCCCTCTCCCTCGAATTACACAACGCTGGACTGTTCCTCGCAGTCATTTCATCTTCAAGAAGTCGCAGGAAAACTTCGAGCGTATTACTTTGCGCCGCCTAATTCAGATAAAGGATGGGAACCCAGAAACCGTTCAGCTCTGGCTGGCATACTTGCGCAAGCACCAATACTATGGAGTGGGCATGAAGGCCAACATGTGGGAGTTTGGTGAGCTTGGCGAGGGCAAGGCCATGGACGAAGCGCTAGAGAAAGAGGTAGAGAATCTGGATGAGGCTTGGTCTCACATGGGACAGACACAGGCCATCGGCAATGCTACCAAGGTCGAGGAGCTGTTGAGCAGTCGTAAACTCAAGCAGGCAGCAGGGCTACGGGAGCCTCCAACGACCGGCACATCATAGGTCAGCCGCAATCCCGCGTATTGATAGCTGAAAGGCGTGTACTTTTCGAGGCTCCCCGGGGGATGTCAAAGAAGTCTTGTCCAGACTGCGGACAGGGCTAACTAGATGTATGTTTGATAGCATGTATAACACAAACAATTAATTGGGCGCTCGCTTGAGCAATGAACAAAGTCAATTAGCTCTACGGTCAATAAAAATGCACTGTAAAATACATTTCTAGTGTTTTCTCTAATCTGCAGGCGTGGAATGTTGGAATCTAGAGGTAGATGTTTCGGAGGATATGCCTCGATAGCCGCATAATAATGTCACCAAAATTTTCCTTGCGGCGCATGACTGGCCGCGGTGGTGGGTAAAATGTGTAGACCTCGAACCAGCAATACAATCGTAAAATCAGCGATCCGTCCTTGTATCCAATCATATCCATCTATCGTCAGGCGACTTGCTATGTTCGGCTCCCCGCTGGCCATACAGTTGATTTGAGAAGAAGCGTTCCCAATGCTGCGTCAAGCTTTCTCTACCGCCGCTGCCCACTCAAGGAGCCAGCTGCCCCGGGTGATCTTCTCAGGCATTCAACCAACCGGAATACCTCATCTAGGTAATTTTGCGGGAGCTTTGAGCCAATGGGTTCAGCTACAGGATACAGAGCCTAGCACCAGCAAACTTATCTTCTCCGTCGTCGATCTCCATGCCATCACAACGCCGCAGCCTCCGCAGCAGCTCAGGCAATGGAGGAGGGAGGCTCTAGCCGCTCTTTTGGCCATTGGCTTACACCCTGATAGAGCTACCATCTTCTTCCAGTCGTCGGTTCGTCATGCTTCACTCACTTCCTGACTGCTAGGGCGCACTGCTGACTGCTTGTTACCCCAAGGTTCCTGCACACTCGGAGCTCATGTGGATCTTAAGCTGCACCGCTTCAGTGGGATATCTGTCGAGAATGACACAGTGGAAGGTACGGGACCCGGCAAGACGTCGAATCTCCCTCATAAGTCCCCTATTTGGCTATATGGAGTACTTCGCTTTGTCTAACTCTCAGGCAGAGCAAACTTAACCTAGACAGTGCCTCCAGTTTAGATGACCGAGGAGTTGGTTCTAAACTGAAGCTCGGACTCTTCTCCTATCCTGTTCTCCAGGCAGCCGATATCCTAGTTCACCGGTATTTGATATACCCGATTTCTGTCCTCCAACTTCTTTGAAGGAACATGAGCTAATTCTTCCCAACGACAGAGCTACGCACGTTCCAGTGGGCCACGACCAAAAGCAACACCTCGAGTTTGCTAGAGAATGCGTCACCAACTTTAACCATGCATACGGGGACCATTTAGTACAGCCAGAAACTCTTATATGTATGCGGTTTGAGCATCTAATGATCTTACTCGAGCACCAGCTAATTTATTGCACAGCACCAGTCCATCGTGTCATGTCTCTAACTGACCCAAGCTCCAAGATGTCGAAATCACACAAGCTAGATCGCTCTCGTATCCTAATCACTGATTCGCCAGAGCAAATCAAAGCGAAGATAGGCTCTGCTCTGACTGACTCCATCTCTGGCATTTCCTATGATATCGAGAGCAGGCCTGGAATATCCAATCTTCTGTCAATCCTCTCCCTCTTTGATGACCAGAAAAGGAGTGTTGCACAGCTCGGGGCTGCTTACAGTGACCTCTCGCCCAAACAATTCAAACAGATAGTGTCTGAAGCCATTATTCAAGGCTTTGGAAGCGTAAGAGAGCGCTATCTAGAACTTTTGAGCTCCGACAACGATTATCTCGAGAAAGTCGCGGCAGAAGGGGCTCGCAAGGCAAATCAGAGTGCTGAAGAAACCATGTCCTTGGTGAGGGAAGCTGTAGGCTTCTGAATCACCACGGAGAGTTTAGTCGGCGGTTACTTGCCTTGAGGAACAATCGAAATTGGAAACCGATCAGCAATTTGCAACCCTATTATCAGCGTTCCTGTCTCTACATACGGAGGGAGACGGTCCTTGGTATTGTTCATGTGGCCTTCCTCCGAAACCAGTCTTTCCATCTCAGGGCCAGTGTATCAGGACGCATATGCAAAGTTGGAACCTCTAGCGGCCAGCCAGAAATCTCTCACAACTTGATTGGTTGCTCGAGCTCCTCGAAGACTAGAAATAAGTTGTTAGTATCGCCTCGGTTTCATTTACCCCTGTACATATATCTTATCCTAGACCCATAGCCACTCACGTACCTTATTATTTTCTTTAAGAACATGTTCTTTTGCTCCAACGTAACCTTTGAGCTGGGAAAGGACGGGTGATTCAAGCCGAGCTCAAGCCACAACTTAGTCTCGGGATACCGGTTTACCATCCTCTTCAGAGGTTCAGCGACCTTGTCCAACTCGCTGCGAGCTGCATTCCCACCAATATTTCTAGCGATGCACTGGCAAAGCAAAGGGCCGAGGGTAGCCATTGCCTGGCTGACTTTCTCTTTGAGGCCGTTTGTAGATTCATCATTAAGGCTCACAAATGTGGTCTTCAGAAACAGTTAGTATATGGAACTTGCGCTAGTCATACCTAAGACTTACCCAGAAGTCAGTGGCTGCAGCTTTTGGCAAAGGCTCCTTTCCATCCAAAACTCTCAAAGTGAAAAGAAAACAGTATTCCATCATATCAGAAGGTTGGAGATGGAGAAAAGTGCTTGGACTTTTTGCAAGTAAGCGGCTAACAAAATCGATTGCGTTTTGTACAAGTTCCGGGTCGTGCTCCGGGTCTGCCACCCTCGTCAGTTTCATCTAGCCTCATCAGAGAAATAGGCTCGAGAAATGGAAACCTAGATGAATCGGGGTTTGGGATAAACATACCTGGATGCTGCTGAATCAATCCAATCACCCAGATGAGAACATCTGTCAGAATGTGCTGTCTCTGTACGAGCTCGGCTGGTGTGAAGGAGCTCACAAAGGAGCAGCCTGTGCTCACAAGAACGCCAATCCTTGGAGTGTTTCCGTTATGTTTGGTCAGAAATTTGGTTACATCCTCTCGTGAAAACACAAAGAGTCCTGGAAAGGGTTCTGAAAACCCGCAACGAAGAATACTGCAGATGATCTCAGTCACATCTGAGCAAGTGCTAAAGGCGTTTTGAAGCTGCAGCAGAATACTGAAAATTCCACGATGCAAGTCTATCAACTCGGAATCTCCTTCACTGCCCGCCACAGCCGTAGAGTCTACATCGATCGGCGCCTCCGAGGGAGATTGGAAACCTCGACCTATAGCGGCAAGGCACCGCAGGGACTTCAGAGCAAGATGAAGCGCCGGGTCATCAAGGCCAGCGTCATCGAAACATCGAGCTCCGGTGGCGCATCCGATACTGGCCCTTGCTTCTGGTAACTTCGTCGAGTCAATTGAAAGTCTGACATCTGTTTCGACAAATCCAAGCAATCTTATACATGCAGCGAGCCTTGCTTCTGGCTCGGGAAGCGCTTGGGCTATACATGCAATTCCTCCCAAAACCCTTTCACTCGAGTGGCAGTCTAATCGCTTGAGGTCCGAAAGCTTTTGGTACTCGTCGAGGAATCCGCCGGTCTCGCGGAACAAATGTCGACGGCAGGAAGAACATAACTGTATAATTGACTTTGATGCTGCAGCTGCCAGGCTATTCTCACCAACGAGGCTAAATAAAAGGCTGAGGGCAGGAGGTAAATGTACAACATTTCGTTCAAAGTATTCAGTGTAGTGCTCGATCAGGCCCACGCATGTTTGACGAGTACGAAATGGTAAGTCCATATTGTCTTGAAGGGCCTGGAAAAGAGAAGAAGAGAACACGGATGCCAGTGCCTCGTCACTTCTTGGATCCTCTTTGATGCAGTCAGCCAGCGCACTCAAGCAAAATGCCGCAGCTTCTAGGTGGCGCCATGAGCGCTCAGAAAGTGATTTTAGTACAAGTTCTGCAAACGTGAATACAAGCCGGGGTCCTGATAGGGTATAGGTGGATTGTAGGAGATCGGCCACGTCCTTCCTCGCTTCATTGAAGCTCAGTCGATCGCTTGAGTCCCACTGACTGAGCTCCTCAGCTACTGGGAAAGCAATTTTCTGCCATGCATTTGACACAGCTTGTAGGACATAGGATACCGCCGATGATTCCCAGGGGTCCGGAGATTCCTCTGTAGAATATGTCTCATCTGTCACAGTTTCTGAGAACGTAGACCAGAACTCTAGAGAGGGGACGAAAATCCTGTCCTCCACAGCAGGGCAACCCTGTGCATTCAGTAATCCACAAAGCATCGACAAGATGTTTTGGCCCGGGCCATCGGCACTACGCATCAACAGGTCCACACGGGCGTCTCCATAGGCCAGTAACAGTTGGCCGTACTGGAATTTATCAAACTCAAAGTCTCCCCGAAGCAGGTCGTGATAATGCTGATGAAATCTCTGGGTACAGAAGAAAGCATCAAGCATAGAATAATGTTGTTCTGTGAGAAGACCGGAGAAGTTTGAGAGGATATCTGATAGAAGTTCAATGGTCTCCTGGACAGGCTCTTCTGCTGCCAGAGATTCGATGACAAGCGTGATCAAGGGCCTCAAAGCGTCGACAAAATTCTTATCTCGAGTAGATGCCTTTTGAGCAAACAAAACCCAAGCCTAGGGAAGAGTGAAAGTATTAATATTGAAGCAACATGCGCTCAACGTCAGGCTAGAAACTATCTTACCTGAAGACACTTGATTGAATCTTCATGGATTCTTGGCTGCGCGAGAAATGCACTTCCCATGAGCGCAACCGCATCAGGAGAATTTTGGCGAATAACGTTATAAAGACCAATACTTTTTTTAACATTAGCAACCCAATAGCACGAGTGAGCATTTGCGATTTCTCACTTTTTTTCTGAATTTAAGTCCAACTTTGAAGCTTCTTCGACAACATTGCCCACTACCCAAAGAGCAGCTCTCAATTGAGCAATGCCAAGGTTTGCCAAAGCAGACCTGATGTCGGGGAGTTCAGCAGTTCCTAAATCTAGGTGGACAGACTGCCCCGAAGCCAGGCATACCACCAGGTGGCGTACGAACGGCGTCCATATATGATGGAAATGGACTAGGAACGTGGCCAGGGCAGATGCAAGCTTCCTGGTGACAAGTGGAGCTGTCCCTTGGGAACATGAATCAAGATACCAACCAACAAGGTTGGCGAGAAGCTCTCTAGCACTATCGTCACTCAGTGCATCACTAGAAACAGAGTGTAAGCACTTGTGGGAATACCAGCAACTTGGGGGGGGGCTAAGCTGACCTTTCAGTGTTGAGCTTAATAATGATGATAAGGGCACCGTGAAACTTGACTTTCTCATCCGGTCTGGTCAGCAAGTCGCGGGCAATAGACCAGGCCTGTGGTGAGCCTTGTAGCTGGGTGAGTGATGCCTGGGTGGAAGCAATCACATCTGGCTGATTCGCCTGGTAGAGTGCGAGGATAAGCTACCGATTTGTTAGAGATATTTTGCCTTGTGGAAGGTTGAGATTGGGAACTGCCCGATTATGCTACATACAGATTCAACCTGCTCGACGGTCAAAGGTGGTGCTTGACTGTCCATATTGAAATGCCTGCTAGCATCATGTGCGAAGTTGTGGAAAGAACCGGACTTTTTACCGATCCGGCTGCTGATTGGAAACGGCAAACCAAATTTGGGATCGACGAGGAAGTGGATGTGCCTTGGTACTTCGTTTAGTATCGAAGCGCAAGGTTCCCTGAGTTTTGGAGGGGGTAAGGGGAAAACCACGGATGGGTGATGTAGGGAAGTTTGTAGTTGGAAAGTAGGTACTAAGGTAAAGTCGGTGGTGGGCGGAGCCAGGCTGGGCAGTAGCCAGTAGCGGGATGGAATGGTAACAGATATCAGCACAATGCACCACAGGCAGATATCATATAAGGCACACAAGGAGGGTGAAATTCATCGAGGTCCTATATTTTCGTATGACTCTGCTCGCGGGGAAACATCCAATGCCACATAAAGCCGCTCCAGCACCAGCAATTGGGTTTGGAAACGTTCAAGAAACAAAATTGCAACACTCTTAGCGAGGCCAGCGTCGTGCAGCTTACCCTGTAGGATGTCATTCATGCAGGTATTCTCGCCAGCATCCCGACCTAACCACAGTATTCCCTCTTCCTAGGACAGATTATAAAGGATTTAGGGTTGCGGGCTTGAAATGCACTTGCCGAAGTAGCCCTGAGCGTGGATCCTCTGCCCAAGGCAAAAATATTGAGGTATCTGACTTAACCTTCAAATATCACATTTGCTCTAGATAGGTAGGTACTTAGATGGGTGTATGGTTCGGTCCAGTAACTCTCCATCGCACAGAACAACTTGCCCGGGCCGTCCGTTTCTCAAGAGCGTTACAATGTAGGTTGTCACTCAAAGATTCCCCGGAGAGGCCTGACGCTGTTTCCTTCTCACCCCCCCGGTTTACTTGCACATCTCGGAAAGCGAAGGCTTGATGGCATTGTGGGCACACTCGGTATTACTCTCGACTTGCACCCCGCTATTCGGGTAGGGCCCTGAAGTTAGTAGCACCACCCCTTTGACCCCTCCAGGGCTGCTTCCACCTTTAGTACCTAATGACTGGCTGGTTTCAATGGAGCCTTTCGCTGTGCTGCGATTCAATAGGCGGGTAGCTAACGCTTTTCGTTCCCCCACCACATACCTAGCGGGCAGGTCCATCCCAACTCCTCATTCGCAAGCAGGCAATTCATAGGTGGTAAGGTAGTTATGTATGAATGACTTGTCCAAGTCTTGGAGTCCCCTAACTCAGGTACCTTGAGTGGATAGGCAGTACACCAACACCGCTTGATCGCCACAGAACCATCAAGCTAATGCGAGGTTCTGGGATGTACCTAGGCAGGCTCGCAAGTACTGCAGTTAGGAAGCTTGCTTCAGCATGCCATCAGTAATGCACCCTGGTGCTTTCCCCAAGGTATGATGTGTGCCCTTCGGATCCCAATCCTCCCAGCGACCACCTCGCGAGCACCATCCCCTGGCTCTCCCATAAACAAAAACGCACAAACTGGCTTGGCTGACCTTTTCAGCTTACCATCGTCAAGGCTGCATCACAACCGTGCTGCCTTGCATCCTCGCTCTTCCGCTTGTCTCTGAATTATCCCACCAGGGTCACACGACCCCTCTCAACCGTCATTGGAGCTATGGCCACAACCAAGGTCGACACCACTTCTCGCCTCATCAAGCTGAGAAGCTTGATGAAGGAGCGCAATGTGCATGTCTACAGTAATTTATCCCTGATCCTTCTGCTCTAGTCGCACCATTGGGTGAAATCCTGACAGTTTTACTAGTCATCCCCTCTGAAGACAACCACTCTTCGGAGTACATTGCTGCTTCTGATTCCCGACGTGAGTATATCTCGGGCTTCACTGGATCAGCTGGTGTGGCCGTTGTCACACCCGAATCAGCAATTCTTTCCACCGATGGCCGTTATATCATTCAGGCCACCAAACAGCTCGATGCTAACTGGAAGCTCTTCAACTCCGCCCTCCAAGATGCCCAGACTTGGCAGGATTGGTCAGCAGAGCAAGCAGCAGGTGGTAATGTCGTTGCTGTTGACCCATCACTGCTTCCTTCTTCATCTGCAAAGAAGCTGAGTGAAAAAATACAAAAAGCCGGAGGTGCTGAACTACTTCCCCTTGAAGAAAATCTAGTCGACCTGGTCTGGGGTGATGATAGGCCTGCTCGTCCCCAACAGCAAGTATTTCTCCACCCGGATAATTTTTCTGGGAGGTCTTTGAAGAGCAAGCTCGACCAACTACGCCAGGAACTTGACAAGAAAAACGCAGCTGGGTTTGTGGTCTCGATGCTCGACGAGATCGCCTGGCTTTTCAACCTGCGAGGTAGCGATATTCCCTACAACCCCGTGTTCTTCTCATATGCCGTTGTCACACCCGAGTCTGCAACGCTTTATATCAACGGCCTAGAGTCCAACGATAGAGTGACCGCTTACCTTGCAGAGAACAATGTCCAATGGAAACCATACGATTCAATCCTTTCCGATGCCAGGCTACTTCAATCGCAAGTGAAAGAAACCGCGGGAGCTCAAGGCCAAGCGTCCCCAAAGCACCTTCTTGTATCCAATAGAGCTTCGTGGGCGCTTCACCGTGCGCTAGGAGGTGATGACCTCGTAGACGAAGTCCGAAGCCCTATCAGCGATGCCAAGGCGATAAAAAATGAGAAGGAGCTTGAAGGCATGCGAGCCTGCCACATCCGAGACGGCGCTGCTTTGATTGAGTTTTTTGCCTGGCTTGAGGATCAGCTTGTGGTCAAGAAAGCAGTACTTAACGAGGTCGAGGCCGACAAAAAACTCATCTCGCTCCGAGAAAAGCAGGAGCTTTATGTCGATCTCTCCTTTCCAACTATTTCTTCCACTGGAGCTAAGTGAGTAATATTTTTGCACTTGGAGATTGCTGCTGATTGGCATTATATTGGGCGAAAAACAAGAATAAAGCTGACAATCACATTAGTGCCGCGGTCATTCACTATAAGCCCCAGGAGGGCGATTGTTCTGTGATTGATGTAGACAAAGTTTATCTCTGTGACTCAGGGGCTCAGTATAAAGACGGCACTACAGACACGACCCGCACCCTGCACTTTGGAACGCCGACCGACGCTGAGAAGGAAGCGTACACGTTGGTTTTGAAGGGGAATATCGCGCTGGATAGAGCAGTTTTCCCTAAGGGCACCACGGGATATTCTCTTGATACTCTGGCTAGGCAGTATTTATGGGTAAACCTTTCCCCAACTTCCGTTGTTGTTGAGTAAAAATGAAACTAACACCATATGGTACAGCAATATGGCCTTGACTACAGGCATGGAACTGGCCACGGCGTTGGTTCTTATCTTAACGTCCATGAAGGCCCCATAGGCATTGGCACACGCGCACAATACGTTGATGTCGCTCTTTCTCCAGGGAATGTACTCTCTAACGAGCCCGGGTACTACGTCGAGAACAATTTTGGTATTAGGATCGAGAATATCATTATGGTGCGAGAGGTTGCCACAAAGTTTACCTTTGGAGATAAGCCATACCTTGGCTTTGAGCATGTCACGATGGTTCCTTATTGCCAGAGGCTTATCGACGTCAATCTGTTGACAGATGTCGAGAAGACTTGGATCAACAACTACCACGCAGAAATCCTGGAGAAGACTGGTCCATTTTTCGAGAATGACCCACTGACAACAGCATGGCTTAAGCGAGAGACACAGGCAATTGTCTAATGGGCTGGAGGTGCTTTGCGTACTCCTACAGATGAACAAATGCCGCAAGTGTGAACGTCAAAGCAAACGACGCGGTGAACCATGGACTACCCCCCAACTTTCGCCACACCGAAGACTTGAGAAGAAGCTTCTTTATTCCTAGGATCTGGGGAAGATCGATCCCGTAACGAGAAGTCACCTTGGTTAAACAGGTTAGGTCATTCGGTTACCACTGAGTAGAAATAGAGAGAATGCAGTTCTTACGTATACGGAGACTGCTAATATACTTCCCAAGAATGCAAGGGTGCGAGAGAATAGAGCAATAATCAAGCCACAGCCAAAGCCTAGAGCAAATAATCCAATTAGTTTGATAACCTCTTCTCCTTCTTTCGTTTAAGGGAGATGGAAAATAAGCTAAACAGAAATTGATCAATCTTACCAGCCATGCTGCCACTGGAGATCTGCTGAACAGTTTTTGTTGACAACCCAGCTCGTTGAGATTGGTGCTGCCGTGGAGACACGTCAATGGCATCTAATTGAATGGGCCTCGGTCTCAAGAGATATACGGTGCCGATGCAGGCAGCGCTTGGGGCGATCCCGGACGCGAATAGCCGGCCTGCTCGACGTAGAGTGGTTGCTCGAATCATGGTAGCCATAGGTACCTGACTCTTGTGAGGGCTTGAATGGGAAATGATAACAAGAGACGGAACCGCTGCACAGGACGTCATCGAATGGCGCATAAATCTATTTCAGTGGGTAGTAGCAGCAAGGTACACTAACCTAATCGGGTACCAAGCTCGCTCGTTGCACCTCTGTGTCTAATTTTGAAGATCCTGGGGAATCGGGCCCGAGGCTTTCATCATGGCTCATCACTTCTTCTAGGCTCTATTTTAGGAGGTAGTAGCGAGCGGTATGTTCCAGATCCAGTTATGAAGGCACGTATGCTATTATCATTTGATATCTTTGAAGGGTAGAGATATAGATCTGCACCCTCACGAGGTGACCCGAAACAAGTATAAAACAAAAATCCCTGTGAGCCATGTCGCCTCATCCATAACGCCAAAACTTCCCAACGCTGGTATAAAAACAATATATACTTGGCTTCCCGTCGCTTGGCTGCAAGCTAGTTGCTGATAGTCGTTTGAAATCCACCAGCTAGCCCAGTCCACCCCAGATTCCACGAATCCGCCTTGCTAACTGGATATCCTTCTTCATCACAGTCACTCTTTTGGCGTGTATGGCGCAGAGATTTGCATCTTCGAAGAGATATACCATATAAGCTTCTGCAGCTTCTTGTAATGCTTGAAGAGCCTGGCTCTGCCAACGAAAGTCTTTCCCGGCCGGCCGATACTGAAGTCCGATTTCTCGACACTGATGAAGGTTATGTTAGCTAAACTAGACTTATCGACTGTGGTTAAGCATTCTCTGCAGCTACATGTGTGAACCTACCAGACGAGCGAATGGGAGTTTCTGGACAAGCAGCTTTGTGCTTGATTGGAACTTTCTGATTTCACGCAACGCAACGGTGCCTGGACGGTAGCGCCGCTTGGCTGGTACATAGACGGGATCACCAGCTACAGGGGAAATGCTGTCAGTGCTTGTTCCAAGTATTCCCAAGGCAAATCATAATTTTTGTCACGTACCCTGAATATCCCCGGGGCGCGGCTTCCAGTTTCGTGGTGGCTTTGACGCATATTCCTTTTCCGACGGTCGCCAATTTTTGCGAGCTTTCTGAGCCGGCGATTTCCCAGCGGCAGGGCGCTTTGCGGCTTTCGAGGCGTTGGCCATTGCAAGTGCCAACCAATGCGGCCAGAATATGAAATATACGCGATCGACAGAATCGAGTGAAGGCCAGTGTTCAGCGTTGGATGATCGAAGGTATGTCGAGGGGAACTTGGGCGAGCATTAGGAGAAGGAGTGGAAAGGCAAGTGGTGAACTTGCGCCGAGATAAAGAAAGACGCGACCGGCCTTCCCAGCCCCGCGTTTTTTTAAATTGATTGCATGGATATTAGTGGGGCGCCGCGATTCCGCCCGCCCAACCTCGTCCAGCGGTTGACTCTGGCCAGGGATGGCATCGACTGGCAAGCCAGACTGATGTAGAGTGAGCGATCTGATGAGCTGCGAAGGGCAAATTTGGGATGGCCGTAATCCGAGATCTCTAATCATGCATGCAGGTCTCATCGATACCTGGCCAACAATCGAAGGAATTGCATTAGATTACGTACCTCTTCTAACCAGAAAGCTGCTTACATAATTTCAACCTTATGGGGTAAGTGGATACATATGCCCACTAGGTAGCTGAGACCGGCACCTAAAGCTGCCACGTTCACCAACCAACTTGATGCAAGCCTCGGAAACTTACCACACGTCCGCCCAAGGCCTTCGTCTTGATCATCACGTTTTCTGTCCGAACTCTATCCCACCAAGACGCTCCTTCGACCCTTATGCGATATCTGTTTCTTACATGACCACAATCCCCGAGCTAGCAGGACCTCGAGAGGCACAATGGATCAGGTCTTGGATGGCGGCCGTCTCCCGCTAGAAACTTGGTTCTGGGAGATGCCTATAGTCACACGATGGTGGACAGTGGCAACAATCTCTACCAGCGCTCTCGTCCAGTGCCATATGGTAACGCCATTCCAACTCTTCTATAGCTTTCGGGCCGTTTTTGTCAAATTACAGGTTCGTTAACCCAAACGTGTTCCTGGCTGCCTTGCCTACCGCTCGCATCAATCGCTGACGCATCCCAGTACTGGAGACTGTTAACGACCTTCCTCTACTTCGGACCCTTCTCTCTTGACTTGCTATTTCACATATACTTTCTCCAAAGATATGCAAGACTCTTAGAAGAGTCTTCGGGTCGGTCACCAGCGCATTTCTCGTGGCTCCTCATGTACGCCATGGCCAGCCTAATCGCGCTGTCCCCCCTCGTCTCGATGCCATTTCTGGGACACCCGCTGTCCTCAACACTCGTATACATTTGGTCGCGTCGTAACCCTGAAACAAGGTTGAGCTTTCTCGGCCTCCTCGTCTTCACGGCGCCTTACCTGCCGTGGGTTCTGATGGGGTTCAGCCTGGTCATGCACGGCACTATTCCGAGGGACGAAATAATGGGTGTGGTTATTGGCCATGTTTGGTATTTCTTCAACGATGTGTACCCCCCCCTTCACAACGACTCCAGACCCCTGGATCCCCCTCGCTGGTGGAGGCGCCTGTTCGAAGGACCCCTCCCCAATGAGTCAGATAATGGAGGAAACGATGATATTTTGGTGGCTGGTCCTCGAGATGTTGCAGCACCAGAAATCGTAAATTAGATCATTAGATGTTAAGATTCTGCCGGGACTTGGGAAAAGAACAAAGGAAGGCGTCAGGTGCATTTTTATTTTAGCAGGCTGCTAAACTCGCATTGGGACTTGGTATGACGGCATTAACTCTGCACGATGTAACGAAGTTTGTACAAATTCAGCACGAAAACTCATTGATTCTTCTGCTTGCTCTGCATCGGTGCCCGGTGTCAGAAGATGTGTCTAGGCGGGAAAACATTGGTATTGTATGAAGGCGTAATTGCGCTGCCGGCAGATGGATGCTTCTCGAGAATTACCGTTTGCAGACATCTCGGGCCATAACTCGATTGTGTCATCTGTTGCACGTCGGTCCAGGCGATTTATTGCCAGTAGCTTATTGGCTGAATAGCTATGTGAGGTGGTTCGACGATCCTGCATTAGCCTCTGATCACATCATGTTTGACGGCGTTTTTGGTGCTGATTATGATGGCGCGATCTGACTGCGCTGTGGTTGGTGGAGTTGGCCTGACGTAGTGGTGGTGGGCTATGACTGTTGAGGTCTGGAACCCCACCATCACCAGTCCTAAGCAAATAAATAGCTACCGCCTGCCGGCGCGATTATCCCTCCTGGATTACTCGACCGCAGATTCCGTTCCAGACCTACGTGCCCTCTCGTTCCATCTACATCGAAAATGAAAGCTTACTTGTACGACAACTTGCCGGTACGTCCCCGACGGCGACCGAAGGCAGCCCCCCCAGCTAGCTAACAAGTACACAGGGCGACCAGCGCCTCGCTCACGACTCTGGACGCTCCGTCGATGTCGAAACCTTGAATAAGCTTGGAGTCCTGTACTTTCATTTGGATTCCATTGAACAAGTCAACGATCTCGCTACCGAACGAGGCTACAGGAATCGCGATGAGATCAAAGTCTCGCCTGAGACCATGGGCGAAGCATACGAAACCAAGGTCAAGTCGTTCTTCTCTGAGCACCTGCATGAGGACGAGGAGATTCGATATATTCGAGGGGGGCAGGGCTACTTTGATGTCCGTAGCCACGACGATGAATGGGTGCGAGTTCAGTTGGAGAAGGATGATTTGCTCATTCTCCCGGCTGGAATCTATCACCGATTCACTACGGACGAGTCCAATGTAAGCTGCGACGACCCCCCGCACTCCAGACGCAATAAGCTTTGTGAGGATGCCACGATGCTAATGAGCAAACGTAGTATGTGCACGCTCTTAGACTGTTCAAGGATGAACCCAAGTGGACGCCCCTCAACCGATCCGGCGAATTAGATGCAAACCCACATCGCAAGGATTATGTGAACAGCTACCTTTCATAGGCAATACAGATTTGCAGCTGCATGAATTCCGGGTAATTTGTTCTTGCTGTGCTTAGCCTGCTGTCCCGGAGAGCTCTACTACCCATCTCATACATCTTCAATCTAACCCCAGGCATCAGAGCTCCTTGGGCATGGGTTCCTGTCTTTGCGTGCAGCTAACGTGTAATCCCAAAAGTCGTTCTACACGTTGCATTTGGCAAGCATGGTGTGACACGAATAGGTGAGCCCTGTTGATCCTCTGTCTCGTAGGTCGCAGCTTCATTTCCCACTGGCATGTTGAGATGTGTCTCAAAGGAAAGCAAAGAGCCATCCTGGAACGTGATCCAACAATCTAATCTGTGCCTCGGATGAAATCCTGTCCAAATTTCTAAAATCAGCGACCACGAACCAGTTGCATGGTCATTATGACTAAGCGGGGCAATATAATTCCCTGCCGGCTGCGCCATGGTATACGTAGGATCTCAGGGGTGTAGACGCGTTGCTCCAAGCTGGCATCCTTTTTTAACGGCGAAGCCAACAACCGTTTACAAGGAGATTGGTCGAGTTCCCTCTAGTCGCTCGTTAGCAATTTTGTTCGTAGCCTACCCCTCGTCTACTTGTTTGCGAGTTTCTACTTGTCGGCTTCGCCAAGGCTTTTTTGACCACCTCGATAATTTCGACCGATCGGCGACCCTCACCGATAATTTGGGTTCTTTTATTCATCGAGCCTGCGCCTAACAACGACCATGTCGGACAAGAAGAACGAGGATTATGTCGTGCGGATGCCAGAGGGCTCCCATGAGCAGAAGGATAAGAGCTCTTTCAATGCCCGCTCGCCATCATCGAGTTCGTATGCCGGGAACTCGCCAGCGATTTCGCAGTCCTTTTCCAAGCTGGACAATAGCCCTCTGCTATCGGTTTTCGCATACTGCATTTCGTCTATCAGTATGACCGTCGTCAATAAATATGTTGTTTCAGGCCAGGGGTGGAACCTCAATTTTCTCTACCTCGCCGTCCAGGTATAAAATACTCGACCCAATTCATTCTCCTTCTCCGACATCCCGCTGACTCTCAAGGTCTTAGGCCATCGTTAGTACTGCGACAATCACGGCCTGCCAGCAGGCTGGTCTCATTAAAAATCTGGCACCATTTGACTCGGATAGAGCGAAGAAGTGTACGTATCGATTCTATTCACTGGGCCAAATTCACAACCACTAATCATATGCAGGGTTTCCTATCGCCGTTCTCCTCGTCGGCATGATTTACACTAGCACGAAAGCGCTTCAGTTCCTATCGGTCCCTGTCTATACGATTTTCAAGAACCTGACCATCATTGTCATTGCCTATGGTGAAGTCCTTTGGTTTGGCGGTAGTGTGACGCCTCTCTCGCTTTTATCTTTTGGGCTGATGGTGCTGAGCTCTGTCGTGGCTGCCTGGGCCGATATCCAGAGCGCCATCGCTGGCGACTTCACGGCCCAGGACTCTGCTACGGCAATGTCTACCCTGAATGCCGGATACGCTTGGATGGGTCTCAACGTCTTCTGCAGTGCCACATACGTTCTCGGCATGCGCAAGGTTATTAAGAAGATGAACTTCAAGGACTGGGATAGTGAGCTACATCATTGTTGATCCATTTCATTGTCCACGCTTGCTAATATTGATATAGCCATGTACTACAACAACCTACTGACAATCCCTGTCCTCCTCGTCTGTGGCCTCGTTTCCGAAGATTGGTCCTCTGCCAACCTCGCTCTGAACTTTCCTGCCGACCAGCGCAACCGCATCATCGTTGGTATGATCTACTCCGGTCTTGCTGCCATCTTCATTTCATACTGCTCGGCATGGTGTATTCGTGTGACGTCTTCCACAACCTATTCCATGGTTGGTGCTCTCAACAAGCTCCCTATCGCCATCAGTGGCTTGGTCTTCTTCTCTGCCCCCGTCACGGTGGGAAGTGTATCAGCGATCTTCATCGGTTTCGTCAGTGGACTCGTTTACGCATATGCGAGAGTCAGGCAGTCAAGTGCACCCAAGGACTCACTACCGACATCCCGTGCCGGTATGAGCGCTAGCTCACAAAGCAACCGGGATGCGAACAAATGAGCTATGACATTGATTCTCCGGCGTTGGTTGGGAGCATAGCCAGCAAAGATTCATCATTAACATACTACATCATCATAATATATGGGCATACAAGGTAAACGGCGAAAGTGTCTTTCTCTCGGGATCACATAAAGGACGTGGCGGGCCCTTATCTTCGCGGGCTCGTTGGCAAGGACATATTTGCGCGGAAGCCTCGGCGATGTTGAATTTCTATTGTTGGGAGGAGGGGTTGTGGCGGAGTTATAGTGATTTCGTCCTTAACTGCTGGTATTGTATTTGGAGTCGTGGGTTCCTAGATAGAAATCGATTCACTTCAATAAAACCAAGCAAAGCAGATGGTCGGGTGGCATGTGAGCTAGAATGCTGGGCGCACACAGTCTATGAAGCGAGGCATCTTCTCAGTGCCTAAATTAGGTTCATGCGGACACACAGCCTCGTTCATGTGATGAGGCAGATTGTTCAGCATGATGGATGGAGGCGTCCGATGGGCAGCAGGCCAAACAGATATTCACAGTGTGGTCACCAATCACGACAGCCATCTACAGCATGCCCCTGGGAAAGAAACACCGATGCGATGTGACGTACCTGTGTGACGTATGTACGTGACCAAAGCTGTGTTCAGGTTCAGGCTAACTTACTACCTGGCAGGGGCCGAGGGCAGCTGAGAGGTGGCACAACTTAGTCCCCAACAAAAAAAGCTTATCGATAGGGTGGACCCTCCACTTCATACATAATTGCTGGAGCTTCCCGCCGAGATGGATGGTGGGATGACGATTAGAGTCCTCCCTCTCCCTCTCCTGCTCTCTCTAGCCATAGATTGCTAGCGGCAAAGAATAAGCATGGATCAATGATGTTTTAGGTCCCTCAGAATATCCCTTATCTTCACGCACCGACTCCTCAGTTCCTAAGCGGTCGCCCACCGAGCTCCTCAAGAACCATGATAACCTCCCTACACAAACGTACAGTCCTTGGCTTCTCCCACCCTCCGTAGTGAAAATATCTGACCATGCCTGTCGCGTTCTACAGCCTTCGCCTATGCGGCGGCAAAGATTGGGGCATCTCCGGATGAACGTGAGTCGCAATCCCCTATTGTCCGAGCCCAGGTATTGCTTGAAGAGTATCAACCCAGCTGACCATGGCGGCATCTTGCCACTACCTTCCAGTCAAACTCATTTTTTCTATGCTCCTATCATATCCCTTGGCTGGCCTTCTCAAAAGAGTCCCTGATTCCAAACCTTGGCAAAAGAATCTCTTCAGCATCAGGTAGGTCATTTTTATGCCGTAGCTAAATTGATGAACCTAGCTAAATTCTCAAATGCAGTATCTCAGTATTTTATCTTGTCGGCCTCTTCGACCTGTGGGATGGCGCCTTGACGATTTTCATAAGCTCTGCCGGCACATACTGCATCGCCAAATATCTCCGATCGAGCGCATATATGCCATGGATTGGTTTTGCTTTTGTGATGGGGCACATGTCATTCAGCCATATCTCGCGGCAAATTGCTAATAACCCTTCCATGGTTGATATTACAGGTGCCCAGATGGTTATGGTGATGAAGCTCAGTGCCTTCTGCTGGAACGTTGCCGATGGCCGTCTGCCCGATGAAGAACTGTCTGATTTTCAGCGCGATCGAATGCTACGCGAGCTTCCGGGCTTGCTTGACTTTGCCGGCTATGTGCTCTTCTTTCCCTCTCTGCTGGCTGGTCCCGCATTCGACTACGCCGAATACCGACGCTGGGTCGATACCACCATGTTCGATCTACCAGCGCAAGTCGACCCATCAAAGAAACCCCCTGTGCGGAAGAAGAGAAGGATTCCCCGCAGCGGAACTCCTGCTGTATGGAAGGGTGCTTCTGGTCTAGTGTGGCTTCTGCTCTTCCTCACACTCTCCGGACCGTACGGCCATGACCAACTCTTGTCCGATTCCTACATGACTTACAATATCCTCCGCCGTGTCTGGATCCTATATTTAACCAACCTAGTTGCTCGTTTCAAGTATTACGGAGTTTGGTCGCTCACGGAAGGCTCTTGCATTCTCGCTGGGCTGGGATACAATGGCGTCGATCCTATTACAGGCAAAGTCTCGTGGAATCGCCTTCGGAACATTGACCCATGGGCAGTCGAAACTGCACAGAATGCCAGGTCGTATCTTGGCGGCTGGAATATAAATACAAACAACTGGCTACGCAATTACGTGTATCTGCGAGTTACACCCAAGGGCAAAAAGCCTGGTTTCCGAGCCAGCATGCTTACTTTCGGGACCAGCGCGCTGTGGCATGGCTTCTACCCAGGATATTACTTAACCTTCCTCTTCGCCAGTCTGGTTCAAACAGCTGCTAAGCGTAAGTTATCCGACTTGTGCCCGTGTACCAGAGCCATTATGACTAACTCGGTACCTTCCTTCGTCAAATAGACTTCCGCAGACACGTCCGGCCTTTCTTCCTTGACCCTTTGTCCGGCAAGCCTTCATCAAAAAAGAAATACTATGACATCGCGACGTATTTCGGTACCCAGCTAACATTCTCCTTCGCCACAACTCCATTCCTCATCCTTCGACTTGGCGACTGTCTTCGAGTCTGGGCCCGTGTGTATTTTTACGCACTGGTCTGGATAGTGGGAGTTTTGGCATTCTTCTCTTCTCCCGGTAAGGCTATGCTAGGGAAGCAGCTCGAGAAGCGCCAAGGAAAGGCCAACAAGAGGCTGGTTCGGACTATCAGTTCTGAGAGTCTTTCTGGCGGTCAACCTGTGTTGGGTATCTCCAAAGACCCTGAAGGCGATCTTGTCGAGGCGATCGAGGAGTTCAGAGCCGAGGTTGAAAGGAAGATGGCTGAAGAGTTGCAAAAGCAAAAGGAGAAGCAAAAATAAAGCCTACACTGGCTCAATCCCGCATGGGGTTCTCGCATGCCAGCCGGCTTTCGAAATGACTTGAGCTCAGCCACTACTAGACGACCATTCACGTACAAATGTCTTCAAAGATTGAGAACATGGATCACTTGGAAAAACAAGAACGATCAATCCGACAAACGAGGAAAATAAACTGAAGACTTTTATTCACACCAAGAAGCGAGAAGTATAAGTAGGCATGTGCGTATAATATATATACATAAGTCATTAAAATCCTGAATCCGTAACACAGCCCATGAATTGTTTTACAAGGTAGCATGGACAGCAAAGTGTATACCCAAAAATGGCGTGAAGCCCATCAAAGTCGTTCATCGTGCTATCCGCAAGATATTGACAACGCTGTATAAAAGAAACAGTAGAAAAGATAGTGTGAAATACAGTTCAGAGATCTGACATGAAAAAATGCCAAGATAAATGATAGAAAAACAAATTGAAAAAAGAAGAGCATCGTACGTCTGGTATCGTAGATCGAAGTTCAAATATCATATACAACATTGAGTCTTAAATGGTTCCGTGAATGAGTTAGTACGTGTTGGTCGCGTGTTGCTTTTGGTTCTCTTTCATCGTGAGAGTCGTAACGCAGGGGCCAAAAGCCATGCGGTAGGAAATGAATGTAATAAAAAAAGAGGACGTGAGAAGTGCTAAGTGTGCTGAATAGGCGTGTTTTCAATGATCGTCGGTTGAGTTCGTTTCATGAGCGTCTGGTCCATTGCTGCTTGACGCCCACTATAATGAGTGCAATCACAGCGCCAATGACGAGGAGACCAACAATGGCCATCACCCGGTTAAGGTTCCTCCACCATCTGGCGGTATTATATCGTGTCTCGTTTGCCGAATGAATGGCCTGAGACGAATCGTTTCCGTGGGTAAAATCTAAATGACTTGTACTGTTGTGCTGCTGTTGTGTCATTTCCAGAACCGGTTTAGGTGGCAATGGTAGAAAAGCTGCAACAATCCATACTGTTTCAAGAGTCAGTGCCGCCTTCAAATATTTCATCTTTACAAAAAAGGGCTATCTTACAAAAGGGTAGGATGAATCCTGAGACGAACAGGGCGGTTTGACGATTTCGAAGCCAGTCGAAACCGCTTCCCTCCGAGGGAGGCTCAGAGGGTGGTCCCCAAATATTATACCGGCTAGCTCGACGATCGAGGTGAAGATGAGGCGACCAAATGCTTGATGTTTGCTTCTTCACACGGCGGACAATACTCGCGACACGGCTCGGCATCTCTTCGTCGCAGGGGCCTATCTCTGAAATGTTGGGTCTAGCGATCTCACTTTGATCATTCTTGGGATCAAGAACTGCTCCGAGAGATTGAGGTACCACTGCACTGGGCGGCAGAGAAGTATTGTGTTGTATACGCTCAAATGAAGGCGCATGGGTCATGAACGCTTTGCCAGGGAGAGGTTGCTCGTTATATAAGGATCCATTATACAGAGACCTAATAGAATCTGAGGACGCTTGGGCTACTAAAAATCGGCGCTCGCCACTGCAGTAATACAACCTATCGTCAAAATTAGACTTGCACCTCAACGCGATGTTAGGAAATCGAGATAAACATACCTTGCCCATGCGGGGAAAGAAAGAGGGTTTAAACTGCGTGTGCTGGCTGAGTGTCGTAAGGCGTGTTCAGAAGCCAGCCGAGATCGGGAAGCACGGTGATGAAGTTGTACATCGAGATCTGCAAGGCCATCACCGTGCTCATCGTAGTCCCGAACCTGCCTCATATTTCCCATCAGATCCCTTCCTGAGCTGCGTGTGTGCAGAGCAACGGGTGGGTACTCGAGAGACGCGCTCCTAGAGTGAGAAGGTGGCAGGGTCATATCATCCAGTCCTGCGAGAGACGAGGACATACTAAGGACATGTCTGCTGTTGTTGCTACTTCTGCGGTCAATTCCCGACCAGGGAGATAATGAGCGAGATGGAGCGACGCTGCCTCCTTCGCTTTCCGACATGACTGTTGAAAGAGGCGTGCTCCAGCGGTGCGGGTGAGCAGGCACCATCGAGCTTGAAGTGCCAGATCCCGAAGCCAATAAGCGGGATTTCTGGTTGCGCAGTCCACCCTGAATATAAACAACCGAAGCAGCGCCAATGAAGAGCGAGCGGGTCGCCTCTTGGCTAAAACTTGACCCAATCGAAGAGAGTGACGCACGACGAAGAGATTCCGCAGAGCATGATTTGACAATACTACCATTATCAAACGAGTTACGCTTTGTCGGTCGCAAAGGGGCAACCAAGAGGCTCTCTTGTGAGAACTCCGGTCTGAGAGGGCTGCGGCCAGGGATGAGCGATGAGCACGAGACTGAACGGCCGTGGCGGACAATGTTGACATCGCTGCTGGATGTGAAGGGTCGTTTTTGCTCACGAATAGACTCAATGTCAGATGATTCGGCTAGGATTTGATAGTTGGATAGAGACTGTTGTGAAGATGGCGCGAAGCTTGCATCGTCATCAGCGAAATCACCATGCTCCTGATACTCGTACGAAATGCGACGGTCCACAGGACAAGGAGAGCTTTGCCCGTACACCTTGTAGTTTGTTCTCTCCGACAATGTAGAATTAGAGGCAATCGACTGAAAGGACTGCTTGGACTCGATAACTCGGTCAGCATCTTTTCGGCGGCTGGGCAAGATTGCTGGCATGGGCGGGAGGCTGGGGGATTTCTCCATATCAAAGACATGATCCTCGTCGTCGTTACGGCTCTGGAGACATGAATCATCTTGGCTAGACTGGGATTGGTTGTCATCGATCTTCGGCATGGTGGCCCCTCGCATTCGCCAACTCCAAGCAGGAGAGGCGAGGCGATTGCTCCTCGATGCCGTGGTTTCGTTCAAGGGAGCGGACGAATTAGACGAAAGCGACATGTCGGCGGGTCCAGGTGTCGCGGGTGAGCTTTCACGATCCTCGAGAATGTAGACACTGGAGGAGACTCGACCCCAGGATCCGCTGGGGGTGGGAGACGAAAAGCCATGAGAGGCAAACGAATCCGTCCTTGACGCAGCTGAGCCCGCGAGCGGTACAAGTGAGAAAGTCTTGTTATCAGAATTAACGCTAATGACCCTCTTTGGCCGACGCGTTGTCGAGCTGCCTCCGGATGAAGATGCGCGACTTGAGATGCTCACATTATCAGAGTCGGGCTTGAGCGACACATGGCCGGATGCAGTGGTTATGCTGGAAGGGGTTCGTTTCAACTGTCCTGAAACGTCGGGCTTCGGAAATGCTTCGTCGTGGAGGTGTGGGGAAGCGCTGTCAATGTCCGTGTGCGGGTGCTGGGCAGAAGAAAACGTCGAGGATGAGGTTTGGGCGGACCCAGCAGAGCTAATCCGGGGTGGGCTGTAAGGAACGAGCCGAATCTGGGCAGAAGAATCCAGCTGGCGTGAAGGCCGCTGCGATGGCTTGGGCGACATGCTCAGCACTGACCCAGGATAAGAGCATCAATCCTCAGGACCATGACGGCGATTTCGGGTCCCAGTTGCACTTGGCCTCTTTGGTCGGCCAACGTCCTCGGTAGCAATTGAAGCTGCTCAAAGTGCGCAGGATGGGGAAAGAGGGAACGGCTGAGACGGTGGCTGCTGTATACCAGAGTCGAGCTAGACAAAGAGAGAGAGAGGGCGAGAGAGGGCTAGAAAGGTCGTCGAGTAGCGTAGACCGGAAGAAGTCGACTTGACAATTAGATTATTACGCGGTTGTCGTTTAACAGAAGAAGGAAGATGCCAAATGAAAATATACCAAAGGTGAGGGTCAAGAAGATATACCAAAGAAGCTGGAAAGGGGGAAAAAACAAAATGCAGATAGACAAGTGTTGCGAGAAAGCAAGATGAAGCGAGTGAGTGAGTGACAAGAATATTCTTAGAGCCTCAAAGACATCAAAGACGAAAATAGATGAAGCGAGCGGCAGACAATTGGCGTGGATACCACCAATGTCCAGGACAAGGAAAGAGAGGAAGACAGACGACTGCCGTGGCAAGAAGAAAGAAGATGCAAAGCAAAGCAAGGCGGAAGGTGAAGCAGAGCAGAGCGAGAGCGGCAAGAAAGAAGTTGTATGAGCTCCTGCAGCTTGGTAGCCAATTGATCCGCATCGGCTGGGCCAAGGACAGGCAAGGGCGCACAGACGGGGAGACAGACAGGTCTCACCAGCTGCATCAGCGGCCAGACCCCAGCGCCTGGCCCGTCCGTCGTATCTTCTCCGCGATGCACGGCCTGCGACAAGGGCTGACCGCCATACCGCTCTTTTGGCCTGGGCTTACCATGTCTGGCAGATCCAGAAGCGCAATCCTTGATTGAGTTTGATTACCTGTGCCTACGTGGTGCGCTGTAAATGGGATGGCTGAGGCAATTCTCCACCGCCCTATGCCTGTTCCTGGCGTCTGTCAGGACGTTCCACGGCGTTCCTCCAATCGAGATCCAGCCAACCAGCCTCTGCACCACCAGCCGTCATCCCATGCTCACCTGCCGCATCCTGGGTCGCAACTGCAACTCTGTAGCTGCCCACTAGCACCTCCTAGACCCAGATAGCGCTTGCCCTTGGTGAAGGGGCGAGATATCGCCATTCAACACGGATAGTCTATGTATTAGTAGCTCTCGAAAAGAAGCTCAGCATCATACCAAGTCTACCGATCTGATCGCTATATAGGTACACCAATTCCCTTTCGTGACCGAACCCAGATGATCTGGCCGAGGTTCTGAGGCACGGATCCCCGGAGGAGCTATCGCTGCACCCAAGTGGGATATTGCTGCAGCAGGGCTTCTCCTGCAGAAGCGATGGAAGCGGCCCTGCAACAGGTACAGCTTCGCCATCCTCGCCGCCAATTGGGTATCAGCCTGAGCCAGACTCGCCTGCCTGCCCACCCATTTCAGTTCACTCTCCCCCTTGCCCCTTTTTCACCCCTTCCCCTTCGCGCTGCGATGGCTGGAGTTAGTTGCCACTCACGGCTCAGCCATTCGCGGACTGATCTAGTTTGGGTTGGGTGAAATCTGTACGCTTGGGAAAACTCTGCTGAATGTTTGGCGCTCGGAAGCCATGCTTGGGCGGGGACCGTCTAATCCAAGACGGGGATGGCCTCAAATTCGGAACCTAATCCCTCCCCGCCGTAGTTCCATACCCGATTCCTCAGGAGAAGCTGTTGCAGAAGAAGAAACGCGTCGGCTTCGCGTCTGGAGGCGCGCGCGTATGCTCGTGGGGGACGATCATGTTGATACATGCATGTGATGTTTGGATGTGGACAAACTACGTTTATATATATCTCTTGTATGCACGTATGTGCGCATGCGGCTTGTGTGCGTATCTGCGACATGGGTGAGTATGTTTATGCCAACCGGCGTATGCCTGGTGGGCATGTTTGTCCTGTATTGGTATGCCTTATACTGCAGGCTCCTCCTGTAGGGCGCTTGCTGAGGTTCGCACGTATGTACGTGCGACCGGCTCAATCAGGTCTGAAACTCGGCGCAGGCCACTCGTTCTGCGTCAGATGGCTATTCCACAAACCACCTCAGTTTGTCGGCTAATTATGTGGATACCCAGGGTAGGTAGCATTCGTCTATCCTACCCGCCTGCCTGCCGGGAAATAGCTAAGACTCTCTGATGGTCATCCTGCTTGCCTGCCCGTTGTTACTATTGTTGTGCACTGTATTGTCTTGCGTTGTCTTGACGTAATCATCCCTTAGGGCCGACTTGTCGTATTATAATGACTCAAAACAATACTAGCACCTCCGAGATAACCTCCCTCTCCCTGCCTTACTTAGCCTACCCGGAAGTGCTGACGCGTGACCATATAAACAACTAGTATCATTGTTTTGTAGTTCAATGTCTTTTCTATTATGAGGATTTCTTTCTGTGAATGCACTCACTCGGGCACGAGCCGTGTACTTGTATGGAATTGGCATAAGGTACGCTGCCAACCGGTAATATGTCTAATGGGATGAATCACAAACCTGGTTGAGTGAGATACAGAGAAACCTCACAGGCAGTACCCTTCTCTCTCGGCGGAGAACCTCAATTCGCACCCAGCTTACCATCGGGAATTTAGCACCCACTTGCCTCGATTTTCCCCCCTTCTCGCTCTACTTGGTACACATAATTTCCATCGTAAACGGGGTCGAGTGCTGCGAGGATCGACCTAATAGGGGAGAGGAGAGGGCTCCATCACCTAGCACGAGTTATCCATTATAGTACACCACAGCACACAACGCAAATACGTTCGTGTAGCATCTCTGCCACTCATGGCCAACCCAACGCCCGACGCTCCCGTCGTCAAGGATGTCATTACCCAAACCCACGCCTTTGGATGCCTTGTGAGTTGACTCCGCAATTAATCGCTCCTGCAGGTGTCTCAGAAAGGCGTCGAAGCTTGGGAACAAACCTGGCTAACCTGGGCATGCATGGATGATAGTTGGCATACTGTGTCGTCTATGTTCTCCCACTTCACCTCTCGCCTGCGACTAGGGCCACACCTGGCCGCTCCCGAGATGACCCCGGAGCCATCCGAGCCCGTATCAAAGCCGTATCTCTGTCCACGGCCGTATGCTCCATCATCACTCTCGCCATTCTGACGCTCTCCTCCTCCACTCTTGGCGCCGAAGGCAGGTACGATCATGCCTCAGCTTGGCATTCTATGGGGTATTGGCCTTTGGGTTTGCGCGAAACAGCCCACTCTGTTTTCCTAACTGCCCTGTTGTTTGCCGCCCCGTTGTATGAGCGACTTGTCATTGACGGCGCTTGGGAGGACTGGCTGCGTCTCGAGCCGCTTAGCAGTGTCTGGAACGACATGCCCTCCTGGAGAAACTTGGTTGTGGTATGGTTATTCTCTATCTTATTCACTTCCGTTGCGCTTACACACAGTGGCAGGGTCCCATCACCGAGGAGTGTTTGTTTCGCTCCGCCGCAGTTCCGTTACTGCTCCTGGCTGGTAATGGGCTCTCCTCGACTGTTTTCTTATCCCCCCTCGTCTTTGGCGTAGCACACGTCCACCACTTCTACGAATTCCGTGTGACCCACCCCAGCGTGCTGCTCGTTGCCGCCATTGCCCGCTCCGTTCTCCAATTCTCCTACACCTATCTGTTTGGCATATACGCTACCTTCATCTTTCTTCGTACGGGCTCTCTTCTTGCTGTGATCCTGGTTCATTCCTTCTGCAATGTAATGGGTCTTCCCCGCGTTTGGGGTTTAGTAGAGCCCTACTGGCTCCCAGAGGGGACGAACAATGGCACCGTAAAAGCCCATACAGTCGTTTATTATTTACTTCTTTTCGGAGGCATGTTTTCTTGGTGGCAGGGCTTGTATGCCCTCACCTCTTCATCAATGGCCCTTGCCGACCTGTAATTTACACCATGGGGTGGCCTTCCTGGGTGATGTAGCTCATCTATCATACAAATCTCTACATATCCTCCATAATTTTTTTTTGAAACGCACATATCCCCTTTTCTATCCTTCAGTGATGAGTGGTGTGGAGCGGAAGAGTTCTGCTTCTGCCTAGGGACGAATGTCTGTGTTTATATTAGGGAGCGAGCCAGGCATCTCGAAATCGCCTTCTTCCTTAGCTTTTCGTCGCTGTCGAAGAGAGGCTTGCTCGCGGTTTTCTTCTTCGGCTGCTACCTCTTTCCGTGCCTCTTCGCGTAGATCCCTGGCGATATCTTTGCCCTTAGTTCGTGACGTTGTGCTGGCGCTTTCAGCCATGGTATCGTCAGGGCCTCTGGTATTCTTTTTCCGTGGCCACAAACTAGGTAGTGCAATTTCCTGAAAACGAGGTTCTACAGCTCGCTCATCGAACCATCGGTGGAGACGAGCTTCCACGAGTTGCGCAATCTTCGGTACGTCTTGTAGGCGTGAACGGCTACCGAGAAGACTGCGGATGGAGAAATCCAGTCGATAGTCATCAAGAAAGCTAAAGGTCATCATTGTAGGTGTGGATTGTGATGGATTGCTGGGGATGAATGAGATAGACAATGTTCCGCTGAAGCGTACAATGGATACAGCCAAAGCTACAGGCAGGACAGCCGAGAGCTTTTTGGGGTAGTTTAGGAGAAGTTTTGTCTCAAGCGCCAGCGTAAGCATATCACTCAGGTCGACATCCATCCGAGCTTGTAGACGAGTCCCATCCGTGGCCGCGGTGGCCGGGTTGAAGTTCCTCCCATTGCCTAGGCTCAGGCCATCTTCATCAACCGGGATGATTCGGCAGTTGCTGAAAATGGGGAAATCGTCGCCCAGGCTAAGTTCCGTCACTCGAATTTCGTCCAGAAAATCGGGCCGCGACGTTCCATTGAGTGCTTTTGTCAAAGAATTCAGGATGGCATCGTCATGCTGTGCATCGCTGCGAAATTGCGCAAGAGTCTGGGCGATCAAAACGTTGAACCAATCCAGACTCTCTGGTTGATGGCTGTCTACGTTGTAATACGTTTTGCTCAAGATAGACCCTATCGTCAGGGACGGAGGAGTTCTCAAGATGGTCGACTTCTTGCGACTTAGTAGTTGTCCCTGCCGGCTGCTCGGCCTTCTAAGGCTGAGTAACGACTGTTTATGAGCCAAAGTCCTGGACCGTCTCTCAGTTGCCCTCAGTGATGCCGTGACATCGGGTGATGGAGGGTCGCCAAAGATGAAGAACTTGATGAAGGCGGCCAGGATTAGCACCATTGATAATTGGCCAACAATGAGTCCTTGTGTAAAAGATAGTCTATACGTTGGATTAGCTAAGTGGCATGCCTTGCGCAAGCACCTGGTGCTGGCACCTACGTCGGCTCTGGAGGAGGAACGGGGCATGCTTCAGACGCCATGTTTGGCAAGGCGGCAAGGGGTAATCCCAGAGGATCCTATGCTATGGAAATAGTAGGATCAAGTTGGGTATGCCGACTGTCTGCGTGTGCTGGAATAGGAGGGGTCCCCATGTGTTGGGTAGCTGTTCTTTCCTTGGAACTTGCGCTTTCTGGACGGTATAAGATCTCGCACCGCGAAACCGATCTGTGTCGCTGAATATGGGTACAACAGACAAACTGCTGGCGGCCCTATTTGGGATCAATGTCAAAGACTAATAATTAGATTCCCTGCCTCATCCGTGGGAACTCTAAGCTGGCGGCTTGCTAGCTACTAAGTCGCAAGTTGAGGGTCCTGGCAATCCTTGTACCGAAGCCACTTTTCAGCCACTAGGCGGAGTACCGAGGCTATGCAGCTAACGGGGTGATCCATTAGCGAATGACGACAATGCCTCTTCTAAGAGCGACGTCTCATCAACAGAATTACAAGCCCGCCACAGCAGTTCAACCACACAAAGACCCCCCAGGCATAGCGTATTCAAGAACGAGATCCCGCAGTTTTGTGGACAAATCTGTTGCACCACTCTGACGCTTTTGCATCTAAATTCTTGGCCGGCTCCTACTGTACGGGTGGAATGGTCCAATTCCACAACAATTGAGAGAGGGTGCTCGTCTATTTAGCAGACTTGCCCAACATGGACGTTTCTCAAGCTATTGCGGGCTATGTCTCCCGTGTGGTGGCCCCGGGCAGCGACGCTTTATCTGCCCCAGCTTCCTCCTCGAAAATGAAGACACTGTTGCTGGACAGGGAAACAGTCTCAATCGTGTCCACCGCCGTGACACAGTCATCCTTGTTAAACCATGAGGTCTATCTCATAGATCGCCTAGACAATGCCTCGAGAGAGAAAATGCGCCATCTGCGCTGTCTTTGCCTTGTCCGGCCTTCCCCGGAGACGATACAGCTTCTGATTGACGAGCTGCGTGACCCTAAATATGGCGAATACTACCTCTATTTCACCAACGTGGCCAAGAAATCGGCTCTTGAGCGATTAGCTGAGGCTGATGACCATGAGGTTGTCAAATCAGTTCAGGAGATCTTTGCCGATTATGTTGTTGTCAACCCTGACCTCTTCTCGCTCAACGTCGCACTGCCACAGCGCAAAATCTGGGCTGGTAGTCCTGATACCTGGAATCCAGACACACTCCAGCGCTGTTCCGAAGGCCTTAGCGCTGTCCTCCTATCTTTGAAGAAAAAGCCGTTGATCCGGTACCAGAAAAGCAGCCCGCTAACGAAGAAACTGGCTGCTGAGGTGCGGTATCTCATGTCTCAGGAAGAGCAACTGTTCGATTTCCGAAGAGTTGACACACCGCCTATTCTTCTTATTCTGGACCGCCGTGAGGACCCAGTCACGCCCCTTTTAACGCAGTGGACATACCAAGCCATGGTCCACCATTTATTGGGCATACAAAACGGACGCGTGGACCTCAGCGACATCCCAGATATTCGACCAGAACTGAAAGAAATTGTTCTGTCTCAAGACCAAGATCCGTTCTTCAAGAAAAACATGTACCTCAATTTCGGCGATTTAGGTGGCAATATCAAGGAATATGTCGAGCAATACCAATCCAAAACAAAGAACAATGCGGACCTGGAATCCATATCTGATATGAAGCGGTTCATTGAAGAATACCCCGAGTTCCGGAAATTGTCAGGGAACGTTAGCAAACATGTTACACTTGTATCGGAATTAAGTAAACGTGTCGGTGCAGAGAATCTGCTGGAAGTGAGCGAGGTCGAGCAGAGCCTGGCTTGCAACGACAACCACAGCACTGATTTAAGAGTAAGTATCTGTTATCTTGTGTTTTGAAACTCTTTACGATATGGGCTACGAATGCTGACCCCATGTAAAAGAACATTCAACGGCTTGTAGAAAAGCCTTCAGTAACTCCAGAGAACAAGATCGGCCTTGTTGCTCTGTATGCCCTTCGATATCAAAAACACCCACAGAACGCAATTCCAATGCTCGTTGAGCTACTTACTGCCGCTGGAGGGGTGCCAAGCCGACAGGCTGATCTCGTTAACTACGTTTTGACCTACCACTCATCTCTGCACAGCTCTCAAGCACAGGGAGGAATTTCTGATATTTTTGAATCGGCCGGCATCTTCTCCAACGCCTCCAAGGGTTTCAAGGGCTTGAAAGGTGTAGAAAATGTTTACACACAGCACAGTCCTCTGCTGGAAACAACGTTACAAGACCTAGTCAAGGGGAAACTGAAGGAGCAGCAGTATCCTTTTGTCGAGGGAGGTGGATCCACGAAGGACAAGCCTCAAGATGTTATTGTCTTCATTGTAGGAGGAGCAACTTACGAAGAAGCAAAGATGATTGCAGGGATAAATGCTTCTATGCCGGGCGTTCGCGTTGTTTTAGGTGGCACTTCGATTCATAATTCAGCAACATTTTTGGAGGAGGTGGAGGAAGCAGTAACGTCGTGGCCCGACAGTCGGACTAGGCGCTAATCTGGTAGTTTTTAGCAAGTAAATAGATACCTTGACTGGCGATTTGGTTTCAATTTTTAATTCGAACATGGATAGTGGCTTGAGAGAAGGGATACTACCAAATCAGAAAGAAAGCAGAAAGTTAGTCGGCATCAGGTAGGTATGTACGGTAGTTTGGGATGGTTGGTTGGATGGAGCCGCTCCCAGAAACTGCCCCTCTATATGCATAAGCCTATCACATGCATCCTCTCTGATGACATACCCTGGGCAAAAAAGTTGGGATCAAGAACCCGCAGTCCTGAACACCAGCGAGCAACACCATTGATCACCCGCACATTGCTGTAGGGCTGTCTTCGTATCAGAGGCATGCCATGCAAGCCTTATTAAGGTCGAGGTTGGTTCGGCTGCCACACCGGGGATATGTGCGACATCCTCTCCGTGCCCAGCGCTCATTAGCCACAGTCTCCGACGACAATAGGTTTGTCGCATCCGTCGCAACCCTGATATCAGTACTAGATAACATGATTGACATCCATTTTGTTTTGATCTAGACCGTTCGATGTCGTCGTGATTGGTGGTGGTCATGCTGGGGCAGAAGCATGCGCCGCAGCAGCCAGAACCGGTGCCAGAACAGCCCTCATTACACCCAAGATCGAAAATCTCGGGACTTGCTCATGCAACCCAAGTTTTGGTGGCATCGGAAAGGGGACGATAATTCGCGAAGTAGATGCTTTGGATGGCCTGGCTGGTAGGATCATTGATAAGGCCGGTGTCCAGTTCCACGTTTTGAACCGAAGCAAAGGACCTGCGGTTTGGGTACGTTTGAATGGCTCGTCGTTCCTCGCAAGCTACGCTATTGACATTGGAGTAGGGCCCTCGAGCACAAATCGATCGGAAACTGTACCAGAAGCACATGCGCGAAGAGCTGGAGTCATACCCGAACCTGTCAGTCGTTCTCGATAGTGTATCCGACCTCGTACTTGCAGAGAACCAAGATTCCGAAACTGAAGGACATCGATCCAAAGTTGCTGGAGTTCGTCTCGAATCCGGCCGCACGATACCAACTACTTCAGTTGTCATTACGACAGGGACATTTCTGGGGGGCGAGATCCACATCGGCTTGCAAGCATATCCAGCCGGCAGAATTGGCGAGGCGGCGACCTTTGGGTTGAGCAAGTCTCTCAAGGACGCCGGTTTCCAAATGGGCCGACTGAAAACCGGGACCCCGCCGCGACTAGACAAAGCTACGATAGACTTCGGTACACTTCAACCGCAGTTTGGAGATGACCCTCCCACGCCGTTCAGCTACTTGAATAATCAGGTCGTGGTGAAGGACCAGCTCTCGTGTAGCATCTCGTATACAAGTCATGCCACTCACGAAATCATTCGCCAGAACCTCGACAAAACTATCCACATCCGGGAAACCGTCAAAGGACCAAGATATTGTCCTTCATTAGAAGCCAAGATAATTCGGTTCCCCGAGAAAGCTCGCCACATTGTCTGGCTTGAACCAGAAGGCTTTGACAGTTCCGTGATATACCCCAATGGGCTGTCAATGACGGTACCCCCAGAAGCACAAGAGGCTATTTTGCGCAGTATTAAGGGTTTGGAGAATGTCACAATGCTCCAACCTGGGTATGGTGTGGAGTACGATTATGTTGACCCACGTTCGCTTAAGAGGACACTGGAGACCAAATTCATCGGTGGCTTATATCTAGCCGGGCAGATTAACGGAACTACTGGATACGAGGAGGCTGCAGGCCAGGGCGTTTTGGCCGGTATTAATGCCGGCCGAGCTGCTACTGGACGACCCGGCGTGTCACTTTCTCGTTCTGATGGCTACATTGGAATTATGATTGACGACTTGGTGACGAAGGGAGTGACGGAGCCTTACCGAATGTTTACCTCGAGAAGCGAATTTCGTATGGCTGCCAGAGCAGACAACGCAGACTTGAGGCTTACCGAAAAGGGTCGAAAATGGGGGGCTGTATCGGATAGGAGATGGACGGCATTCAATGATGAAAGGGACCAAATGAACAACCTCACACAAGCACTTGAGGCTGTGTCCTTGAGCTCGACTCAATGGGCCGAGAAGGGTTTCGAATTAAGGAAAGACACCCGCCGCCGAACAGGTATAGACCTCCTTCGATCATCACTAAGCAACACTGTTGGCAACTGGATCCCAATGGACCGCCTCACCTCAGTATTACCTGAAATCGCTCAATTCCCGGCTCGTGTAAGGCAGCGGGTGACGATCGAAGCTACCTATGCACCTTATATAAAGATGCAGGCGTCAGAACGATCCAAATTCATGAACGATGAGCAGATCCTCCTTCCCACAGACTTGAACTACGACACTGTTCCGGGCCTTGCCATCGCAGAGAAGCAAGTGCTTAATGCAACTCGCCCGGAAACTCTGGCCCAGGCTCGACGTGTGGAGGGAGTCACTCCTGCAGGGAGCATAAGGCTCTTGGCATATGTTAGGCGCTATGGGATCGCTTCCTCTCCGTCGGAGCTGGAAGCCATTCTTTGAATCTACGCAAACCAACAATAATTTAATTTCAATCATTGTATAGTAAGGAATGATAGACTAGGGGCTTTGGGAGCTAAAAAAAAAAAACCGGGTTTGTTTGTGATATATGGCCGATCGCTACTTTGGGAAAATATTTGATGCTTGGTAAAAAGTTTTATTTCTTTTTTTTCTGTACAATTTTTTGAATCCTGAGTTTTACAAATGTTGGCCTAACTCATACAGTGGAATTGCATGTACATGCGAAGTCGATTATTTTTGACCTTTAGAGCCAGCCTTGGGTTGACTAAGAATTTTGACGGCATCTTTGCTGTATACATAGCTGGCACCACTCCAGACTGTCGTTGTCGCTACAATATACCTAGCCGTTGGTTAGCATACACGGCTCAAGGATATCGCTCTGAGGACACAGGAGGGTTCCCATACTGCATGATGGTGAGAGCTGATGAAATATCGGCAGTGATCAGTGGTGCGGCTGTAGTAATGCCGATCAGGCCTACTTGGAGGACAGTGTTGTATTTGCTGATGGTAGTGGGGTGCACTTCGGCGGATGGCAGAGAGAAATCCCAATAGCGGGAGAAGGTCTTGGGAGGGGGAAGAGAGATCCAGCGATAGTAGATTGCAGAAATGGCGAGGCCGACATCACGGCCAAGGATTATGACAGCAAGCCAGACTACGTCGTGTTAGTGGTCACATTTTCTACCGCGGTGAGATAACCTACCCGGAAAGGCCCCCTTTATAGCCAGGCAAACTGTCAAAATGGTCATGAGAGCCTTGTCGGCCATAGGATCAATGACAGTGCCCACAACAGTCTTGCGATCCCACCGTCGTGCGATCCATCCATCCACTAGATCGGTAATGCCGGCGTAAGCGAATAGGCCTGCAGCCCACGCATGCTGGTCGTGTAACACTAGATAGCCAACAATTGGTGCGGCGACAAGGCGACTGAAGGTGAGAGCGTTCGGGATGTTGTAGATGTCTTCGTGTAAGACTGCGTCTTTGGGTTTGGAAGAAGTCTTTTGAGGTAGGTCTGGAGTTGAAATCGGAGATTTATGATTCAGATCCCTAGTGTTCAGAAGAGCAATTGGTTAACTAGTCGTAGACAAACGAGTAGTAGATCTGTAGCCATAAATGATGCAACCTACTTATTGTCCTTTGAGGGCTGCGTAAGCAGCTTCGTCGTGGTTGCGAAGAAACCTCGTGAGTTCGCAGCGGGACGCAAAGTCAGTCTCTGCAGGCCCAGTGCCGGCGAGCGATGGACGCGACCAGTAAATCTAGAAGAGAGAAGCATGGCGCTGACTTGAGCTGCCAGCGGGCACTCTCTTCCTCCGCCTAACTGGTTCAAATTCGGCACTTCCGGGGTTGTGACAGAAATACCCTATTGATGAATTGGGTCCCGCAACGGAAGGCGTTGAAGATCTGTGGTCCAGATTTGCTGCAAGACACCTGGATGGTGTCATGGTGTGGCACCGTGGTGTGGCTGATGCTGTAACTCAGCACCGCTATCGATAAACCCGCTCCAACCTCAATTCATTTACCCTTGCGCCTGTCTCCAATCATGCTTTAGGATGCGACAACTTCATGACAGACTACTAGACCCTACAAATGTTGATATTTTCCTCTTACTGAATATCTATCCGGGCTTAGTCTGGCACTGACGGCATAGAGTTCCTCACGATTTTGCTATAGGTGTCTTAGCCTTTTGTCACCTCTCGACCCCTAGGCCCTCGCCCATCACTCCCACCTACTCCATCAGCAAGTGTCTCTGGCCCATACCCTCTCGTAGGGTGGCTATATGAATAGCGACTATGTCTTTGGAACCACTCGCGTCCCCCCATAGCGTTTCCGACTCGGGAGCAGCTTTCACAAGCTCCTCCGCCCTCGACTTCCTCCTCATCGAACTGGTCCCTCTTGCGTACCGGGTCACTGGCGAGACCTTGCCCCCTCGTTATTCTGAGAGCAATGGCGCCGGCGCTCCTACCGCCGCCGGTGCCGCCACGATAAGCACCGCAAATACACAGAATACACCGGCAAATGGGACTGCCCCCTCGGCCACTTTCCCTAGCCGCGTGGACGAGGACGATGCGGCAGATGCAGCAAGGCATAGGCTTGAGACATTGGGATATCGGGTTGGCCAGGGTTTAGTGGAAAGGTTCGTCCTTTGGCTTGTATGCCTTTGCCGTGGCTAGGACTAATCAGATCGCTCCTCTCAGGTTCTCTCGAGACCGCCCTCGATTTAATGACACCCTCGACGTCATCAAATTTCTTTGCAAAGATCTCTGGTCTCTTGTTTTTGGAAAGAACATAGACAACTTAAAGACCAACCACCGGGTTCGCGAAATTTCTCAACACATGCGCGATCGTTCACCAACGCTAACAAGTGTAGGGTGTATATGTCCTGACCGACAATGTTTTCCGCCCATTCACCCGTATGAGCACTGAAGCTGGCGGCCAAGCAGTGGTTCGCGCTCAGCCAGTACGTTTGTCCACACTTGACCCCCTCTTTAATCTTCACTATGGAGAGACTGTTGTTGACTTCTGGCTCCAGTTCTTATGGTTTCCTTGCGGAATTGTCAGAGGAGCCTTGGCCGCGCTGGGCATCGAAGCTACTGTGCAAGCGGAAATCAACGAATTGCCAGGAGCAGTGTTCCAGATTAAGACCATTCCTCCAAAATCTTGAATTCAATTGAACCTAACCCGATATTGTAATTTACGAATGGGGACAGCCCGGCATCGGATCCTCGATCCTTACTATTAGTTGGCTTTTCCTCATCGCAACGCACCACATATCTTTACCATTTGTCGCCCATATACCAGCCTTCTACACTATGTACTTTGAGTCTGAACAAAAGCAGATCGAACTGAAACGGAACTATCGCGCGCTGCCCTATCAAACGGGACATATTACAGCCTATAAAAAATGAGAAACGTATCAGCAACTCGCACTTTTAACAATTTTCATTCATTCATTAAGCCTAGGTTGGTAGCTAATCTCCTTGAAACAAGCCTCCTTCACTCGGCAACCCTGCTTAACGAGGCAAAGAGTCATCTTATAGGGAGGGGATGATTCACTTTTGAGGTGGGTTGTGGGCGAACTCAACGCCCTTGGCAATGTTGCCCTTGAGGTCTTCAATAGCCTTGGTCAGAAGAGCCTGCTCCTTCTCGGTGATACCCTCCAGGGGATCGATGGCCTTTTCAGCGCCGTTGGGCTGTTGGAATTTGGTCAGTTTAGAGCCCATACAAGCAGGAAGCAAAGTTATGCTGAGTATGTACGTACACCAAGCTCAATGGGGACAGAGAAGAAATCAGTGCCGGTCTTCTTAGCGATAGCCTCACCTCCGGGAACACCGGGGAGGTAGACGTAGCTAGGCTCGATGAGTCCCTTCTCGCCCTTGATGGCCCGAAGTACCTTCTCGGCAAATCTGTATTTGGAATCAATGGTTAGATGATTGGTAGACATGATGCCTTCTCATTTTATGATCAACCTACCGGAAACCAGCATAAGCCATTGAAAGTGTTGCGGAACCGCCGCCATTCTTGGCAGTGACAACCTCGTCACCGCCGAACTGGACTCGGTGGACTAGAGCATCGTACTTGTCATCGGGGATGGTCACCTTGGGTGAAGCCTTGCTGAAGAGTGGGAGAATCGTGGGGCCAGAGTGACCGCCGACGACGGGGATTGTGAGCTTCTGGGGTTGGGATTCGCCAATAATGCCAGCGACGAAGGTTTCAGCACGGACGATGTCGAGAGTGGTAACACCGAAGAGACGCTGGGGGTTGAAGACACCCTTGCCCTTGAGAACCTCAGCAGAGATAGGAACAGTCGAGTTGACAGGATTCGAGATGACAAGGATGAAGGCGTTGGGGGCAACTTCGGCAGCTGTCTCAATCAAGCCCTTGACAATGCCAGCATTGATGTTGAACAAGTCATCACGGGTCATTCCCGGTTTGCCTAGCTTGGAATTAGCCTGTTGCTTTCTCGATATCAGGGGGGTGGCGCCGGACATACGGGGAATGCCTGCGGGGATGACGATGATGTCGGCGTCTTTGAATGCCTTCTTAGCGCCATCGTCGGCAGGAAGGTATCCCGTCACAACCTAGTGTGCTAGTCAGTGGGAGGGGTTCCCCAGGTCCTAGCCCAGCCGGCCCAAAGGGAGTGAGCGGAAGCAGCGGGGGAACTAACAGCGGGGGAAGAGATGTGTGAGAGATCGGCGGCCACGCCAGGAGTGTTAACAACATCGTAGAGGGAGAGCTCGTCAATCAAAGGGCTGCCCTTCAGGAGCAGTGACAGGGGCTGGTGTTGGATACCAATTAGCAAACGTCCGAATATACCAAGATGCAGAGCCTGGAAAGCTCGGAAGTTCGAATATGAGAGCACGTACCTGACCAATGCCACCAGAGGCACCTGCGACAACTGTATTTGGTCCTCGTCAGTGCTTGAACAGGCCGCATGGAGCTAAAACTGTATAACATATATAGCAATGCGGGGGTGGGAGAGAGGGTCTTTACGAACCAGCCTTGACCATCTTGACGGACTGTGGGATGTTGAGACTTGGGGAGGCGGGCGAAGATGGAAGAGACGTGGTAAATGATGGAATGAGAGCTGAGTGAGAAGGAGAATGAGGGAGTAGGGAGGGAAAGCTATCTCTCTTGGGGGTGGGCTGGGTTGGTTCTTGTAGTCAGAATCGAGCCAGCTCTGGCGCGATCTCCCCACCAGAAGCTCCTCCTGTCTGGGGACGGGAAATGAGGGGCAGGAGGGAGGGGCAGTGGCCAATTACACCACCGGCGATAGGTCGGAATGCCGCATACGGAGCAGATGGTGGTACAGTCTGGATAATATGCTACTAGCAATAAGCTACTAGCACTGGCCCTGCAGGACTTTGCTGAGGGTTTACTTTCCCAATTATGCAATCCCATCTTGTCATGTGGAGAGGGCGGCGTTCACGTACGATGTACCTCTTCGGCCAGCACCGCCAACTCCCCGTGCCATCCGCCGCCATTTTCCCATTAGGGCGGGGTCTACAGGTTAGGTGGCAGCTGCCTCGCCGTGCTCGCAAATTCGGCCTCGGGGTATTTAAAGGGACACCTTCAGCATGATGAATCAATTCTCGAGATCTGATCGTCTGCGCTGCATCTTCCCCCTCCACATAAATGTTGCCGTATAGCATAGGGACGGGGATCCGACTGTCCTCATGCTCCGGCTCTTACCGACTTTCACAAGCACGTTCTTTGGCTCCGGCCTAAGTCAAGTCCAAGCCCGAGGCTGATCTATCGGAAGCATATGACGTCTCTCGGATGTCCAGGCAGATGCGCCTACGGCACCCGCAACATACGTTCATCGTTCTTGAAGAAGGCTCGGCTTGTAGATTAAGACCTGGGGATGTCAATATGCAGAGCAACACAGGGTGCACCGTGATGATGCCACTTTGCAGCGCTGAGCTGGTTCTGAAAGTTGCGATATTTGCAACTGGCAAGATCCATCTTGGCCATGAACAATTATTAATTGGCTTGGTTTCTTGGGCTCCCAGATTATGCAACAGTTACGGCTCGTGTGGGCATTTTCAGGGTCATCTCTCGATGTGTGGTAGGCTACCCAATGGCTCGTCTTAGACAAAAGGTAGGTTTCATCTTCTCCGGCTTTGCAGCCATTACTCTGGGCCGCCCAGGCCTAGGCATCGGCTACAATGATAAACACGAATATCCTCCACCTGCGTAACCGTTCTGTCTGGAAGAAGGTTCATCGGGTGGTTCCGACCTCTGCCGAAGCCAACATGGAAACCATCACGGTAAACCATCACGGTCAGTTACCGAGGCACTGTCGGAGGAGTACGGCAATGCTCTCACGCACGCACCTTACAGCAGCTACCGGCCCATTATCGAGGTCTTGAATTCCTTACAACTAGTTGACAACATGGCCATTAAACCAAAAGCAACACTAACAGGTCCTTGATCCTTTTTTTCTTTTCTTTTAAAGATCGGTAACCCGCCACTGGAAAGAGAACGTTGCGCATGTCATAGCTACGATAAGGGTATTATCTTCTCCATCAGAGTCGTTTCCGTATAGTCTGCAGGTCCAGCCACAGGTATACTTCACAATGCAATAGGCAATCAATTGTAGTTTGATGTCGAATTTCTTTTGTTTAAAATTCCCATGAAGCCAAACCCCGACCCTGCGGTCCGTCTAGTTCCACAATGATGGAATGTTGCTGTTCCATGCCTTGAAAAGCGAAGGCTTATTCCCTTTGCTCCTAACTAAGACCTGTCCAAAAATATCCATTCAACCTCTTACGCGGAGGCAGCGGCCTTCTTGGCCTTGTTGCCACGGAGCTTCTGCTCGGGCTCGGGCTTGACGGGGAGCTGAGATCGGCGGATGGCAGAGACGCGCTGAACAGCGGTCTCGCGCAGGTCAGCACGGTAGCCGTTCTTGGCGGTTTGGTTGGCGACAGCCTTGTAAGCCCTAGATGCGTGCCCAGTTAGTTATTTTTCAAGACTTTCTCGTCGATAGTGCAATCCTTACTTTCGGCTGGACTTGGCGCCGCTGTGCTCAGACTTGAGGAAGGCCTCCTTGGGCTTGGTGGGGGCGGAAGCCTTCTTGGTGATGACGGTGAATCCCTTCTCGTTGCGAACAATGCCGACGGCCTATGAAAATCATATATGTCAATTTGTGAATTTCGAATTGAAAGTGATCGCGGTTTTCAAACGCACCTTGTCGTTGACGAAACCGGCCTGCTTTCGGCTGTTCTTGTTGAGAAGGTTCAGGGGGTCACGGGAGAACTGGGCACCGCCATTCTGCTTGCTCTTGGTGAGGAAGCTGTTGTTGTTGCCTGGTCATTGGAGGGGTGATTGTTAGCAAAACTCCAATTGCTTCCGAGAAAACCTCGGTTCGTAAATATGTGTCCGTCAATAGGACTACTTACGGGTGATCTCCCAGATCAGGTCCGAGGAAACGTTGGAGAAGGAGGCCATTGTGACAGAATTTATGGATGTTGACTTGGGAGTTCGAGTCTTCCAGAGTTCTTTGTGAGGCTTCAGTCGAAATTGATTCCATCGAAAGTGTGGGCTCGCTTAATTGCCGCATTACGGTTAGTGCCATCGTGGCTCTTATCGATGTCCTTATCAGCGAGTCTTGCCAAGGTGGCCGTCCCACTCTCACTAGAGGGGCAGTGAGGACCCACTGTGTTCACGTCAGCTGTTTCTGGATTCAGCCGTTAGTCCTCTTGATGACCGTTCTCGCCCGGAGGACTTATTGATGGCGACGACACCTACTTCGGACGTGCCCCAGCTTGCTTCTCTGCAATGATCTCTCACTAGCAGAATTCACATTTGATTGAACAGTCGACTCGCACACGTTCCTCCACTTCTTCGATCAATATCCGCCTACCGAGGCCGCTGAATCCGATACACCCGTTGCTCCGACTCCTTCCCAACCATCCACTCCATATATCGCATCAGGATGGGTTACGTTCTCTACTCCATATGTTTTTCATTCATCCTCTTTGTGACGGCTGTGGCTGTTACTCGCAGCTATTGGCTCCCGCTTCTTGAGGATGTTCATGTCCCAGGAGCCAACTACCTCTACTCGCGCCTACCAACAAGCTTCGCGGACGACATCGAGGCCGGCTTGTCCAGTAGCAATTTCGATCTCAACGCAAATGTGGAAGCCGGAGACAGCAGGCAAGGTTTAGACACCACCGCCAAAGCGGAAATCACAAAAATCATGAAAAAGAGGCGGATGACATTCGACCAAGCCAGGAAGGTCTACATGGAAAACCGGTTCAAAGCCAACGGCATTGGACCTGACGGCCTCCCACGAGACCCCAAGTTTGTGAGCTTCTCCTAAGAAGTGCTGAGAACGACGAATCGACCTTTTCTCTCTCTTTGGGTCTGCTCGACACTCGTCTTCATCTTTTTTTATTTCCTTCGCCCTTTTCTTTTATTGATTGGTGCCGGTCACATATCATATCATTTCTTAGCCAGCGCAGGATTGGACTATTTTACAACTCACGCCTTTTATCAAGTAAATCTTGCTGAAAGGCCTTTCTTCCTTTTTCAGAGTTTGTTGGAGTTACGATTAGATGCACTTTTGGGGCCTAAACCATGGGTCGTGTAATATAGGGCGGCAACTGTTCTTTTCTTTTCTCTTTGTCTTAGCAAATCCAGCTGTCCATACAGCCAAACAATAAGAGATAACTGGTATCCTGGTTTTGTTGGCCAACTTGCACACATTCTTTGGTTCAAATTTTGGCATCAAACGGCTTAGTCGGTATATAAGCAGTTGAAAGCACTAGCGATTAGAAAGCGATGTCTGTCTATAGTGGGCTAATAATCCTCAAGGCTGGTTCATATATTTTATGCGCCGGTGATACAGTTAAGCTACTTCAAATCAAATACAATAGCTGTGATCAACATGGAAGTTCGAATGCTGAGATCGTTCTAGACTTTCGTAGAGGAGGCTGCGACGACTAAACAACATAGAGCTGCCAGATGGCTTAACTGATCGGATTGGCACACTTGTATGCGTGTCTCCCCAACAGATCTTCAATATCAAAGCACTGAGCAAGAATTCAAGGGAGTCGAGCATCCTCGGGTGGCTCAACACCCGGTGTGGCGCAGCCCCAACAATCAAGTGGACATTTTAAACCTGTTCAGCTGAACGAGTAAAAAGCCCAGCCACATGCGTTGGGTGGATGAAGGGTGTGTGGCTGTGCGCACAGTAGCCAATCAGCGATATCACGCCACATTGTCAAGGTAGTGAAACCACGTCAACTATGAACGCTTAGACCGCCCTTGATATGGATTACATCATGGCATCCCAAATCAAGGAACGGCGCTGAATTGGTCAAGAGCTACCCATATACCTTGAATTTACGTAGAGAGATTGATTTCGCCTTCACATGGGCATATAAGGGCTTTGACCTCTTTTACCAACCTGTTGATGGAATCTACCTACTTCTTGATTCCAACTTGAAAGGTGCATTGTGAAACACCTGCCGAGACACCTAAGCCCAGGTAACTGTGTCAAGCTGGTGCGTTGGCTCCTTCACCCATCCAGCCTCCTCAACTTTTACAATACATCACGCATCCTACATCATTCTGAGCTTCTGCAGCCATGGCATCGCTCGTGGCCAAGTTCGTGGGGAAAAAGATTTTAGGAGAGACGATCGAAAATAAGTTTGGTAAAACGGTGCGTTCACTAACCTAGAATATGAAGTCATAGAGGAAACTAGAAGAGCTAACATTTAAGCATAGGACCCATACTTTGAGACTGTGCCAGCAACCCGCCTAGATGGCAAGCCCAGCAGGAGCGGAAGAACGAAGAAGCGCAAGAAGGCGCTGCCACCGGGCATCTCTGATCATGACGCCATGGTTTTGACCAAGGTGAAGAGAAGAGCCTACCGGCTCGACATGTGTCTCTTCAACTTTGCCGGTATGAGTTTTGGCTGGGGAACTGTGTTAGGTTTTATTCCTGCGTGAGTGTAGTCTTTTCTCATATTGGGATAACCGGGAGGCTAAAACTTTGCATAGATTCGGTGACGCCCTTGATGCGCTACTTGCCCTCATGGTAATGCGAACATGCGCCGGCATAGAGGGCGGGTTGCCAAACAGCGTCAAAATCAAAATGCTGTTCAACATCGTGTTTGATTTCTTTATCGGCATCGTGCCGTTGATCGGCGATCTGGCAGACGCTGCTTTCCGTGCCAACACTCGCAATGCCGTGCTCCTCGAAGAGCATCTCAGAGAAAAAGGAAAGGTTCACCTGAGGGAGGCTGGCCAGGCTTTCCCAGCTGTTGACCCTAGCGAAGCCGATGAGTTCGACAGGATGGAGAGGGAGATTGCTTCACGCCCACCCTCCCGTCAACCTTCTCGGGAGAACTCCCGAGACAATAGACACGACTCACACCATCCACGCCCCCCACGAGAACCAGAGCCTCCTCATACCCGAGAAAGTCACGGGTGGTTTGGCCGGAAGACATCGCGTCCACGCGATGTGGAAATGGGACAATTGCACGATTCACGATACGATACCCGCAGAGGGGACCGCAGAAGTCGGCGGTAAATACCGACGATAATGCCAAAGTGTTATGATCTATCTCAATGATATCATGTTCAGACTTCATGGTTGCAACGAAATATTCACCGCTCTGAGTTTATGCAAAGATGCAGACATGTGTAAGGAGTTTATGCAGACATGAAGACATATGCATGTAGCTGTCACTCCATGTCAGCGTGTCAGGGTTTCACTCGTTTGATCGGTCCAGGGGTGTCATGCATATGGATTCGAACTGCAGTTGTCTGCGGTACGCCACTCTGGGGTAGGGTGTAATTTAATATTTCCGTATTTCCGCATCCACTCGGTGCTTGCTTTTGCCTCGATGTAGATCTCGAAGGATTGACGTTGTGCATGATGCAACCCGCGATTAGTTCGACATTTCAGATTGATAAAACGATCCCAGCTGAAGAGCAACTTGGTATAACCGAGGAACCCGTCCAGCCCGTCCTAATCCACATCGCTAAAGTCGTGACTCACGGGCGTCGAGCAGCGCTGTGAGGCGGTTGGCTAGCTGATTGATAAACCAGGATGACGTTTCACTAATCAGGCAAAGGCTAATCAGAAAGCTATGCAGGATGCTGCAAGGGCCGGCTTGGCGGGGCAGGTGGATGGCTGGTCATACATAGACGCGACAGGCACGCGTCGCTCTTGGCAACAGGTGGTTGGGTCTAATATAACTGGTGAAAATTAAGATGAGCATGGCGTCGAATTGCTAAATTGGCCCACTATCCTAGCGGCAGAAAACGCGCTGAACGCGTCCGGAACACGTGACGACGCTCCATCTCAATGTACAAAAACCGTTATGGCTTCCCTCCCACTCCAACCCTTCAACCATCACGACAACGCTCAAAGATTGACCTGTAACTGAGAACTGATATCTCTCTTCAGTCCCTTTACCGATCATTCCAACTTAGATATCTTTGTGCATTTACACTTCAGCAATGGCTACCGACACCACCCCTTCCAAGCAGGTTAGTGACGTCTTCACCGTCGCCACCAAGAACATCGACAGGAACTAACTCGTTAATCGTAGGCCGCTGCTGCCATTGACTCTTTCAAGATCGAGTCTCCCATCAAGAAGATCAACTTCCACCCCGAAGATAAAGAAAACCACCCCGTCGACCAGGCAACACTCTCCACTCTTTCTAAGCAGGTCGATGTCAGGCATGACATTGTCAAAGCCGAGAAGGAGACCGAGAAGGAGGTTGCAAACAAGCCAGAGGAGATTGATGAGCCTCTGCTCCAAGAGAACCCCCACCGATTCGTCCTCTTCCCCATCAAGTATCACGAGGTATGTCACGCGTCACTAACGCGTAAAGTGGCTTTGGCACACATCGCGACAAGACGCTGACACTGAACAGATCTGGCAAATGTACAAGAAGCACGAAGCTTCTTTCTGGACTGCAGAGGAAATCGATCTGTCCAAGGATCTCCACGACTGGCACACCCGCATGAACGATGACGAGCGTTACTTCATCTCTCACGTTCTTGCCTTCTTCGCTGCCTCTGATGGCATTGTCAATGAGAACCTGGTTGAGCGCTTCAGCGCTGAGGTCCAGATTCCCGAGGCCCGCTGCTTCTACGGATTCCAGATTATGATGGAGAACATTCACTCAGAGACCTACTCCCTCCTCATCGACACATACATCAAGGAACAGGCTCAGCGCGAGTACCTGTTCAATGCTATTGAGACCAGTACGTTTTCTCATGTATATCGTCGGTGGCGACCATGGCTAACCAACCTTAGTTCCCTGCATCCGCAAGAAGGCCGACTGGGCAATTCGTTGGATCCAGGACAAGAAGTCCACATTCGCTCAGCGTCTCGTTGCCTTCGCCGCCGTCGAGGGTATCTTCTTCAGCGGTGCTTTCGCTTCCATCTTCTGGCTGAAGAAGCGTGGTCTGATGCCTGGTCTCACCTTCTCCAACGAGCTGATCTCCCGTGACGAGGGTCTTCACACTGACTTCGCTTGCCTGCTCCACTCCCACCTGAACAACCGTGCAAGCAAGGAGGTCATTGAGACCATCATCACTGACGCTGTCACTATTGAGAAGGAGTTCTTGACCGAGTCTCTTCCTTGCGCCATGCTGGGCATGAACGCCAACTTGATGAAGCAGTACATCGAGTTTGTTGCCGATCGTCTTCTGGTCGCTCTCGGTAACGATAAGGTATACAAGTCGACCAATCCCTTCGACTTCATGGAGAACATTTCCCTTGGTGGCAAGACCAACTTCTTCGAGAAGCGCGTCGGTGACTACCAAAAGGCCGGTGTCATGGCCAGCACCAAGAAGAACGTTGAGGAGACCACATCCGAAAACAAGGTTGAGAGTGGCGACTTCAGCTTTGATGACGATTTCTAAACATTTAATGAAACATCAAGAGCATCGCCTCCCAACTTGATATCCCACATTGCGGCGGCATGTTCGCGTTATGCTGGGTCAGAAACGCACTTCAAGCTTACACTTGGTTACGATTTATTGCTTCGGGGGCTCACTGATGGCGTTTGGGGTTTAATATCATTTTCTTTTTTTGTCTATAATACACTGGGTATGGGTCAAGCACATATGATACGACGGATGGCAGAATACACGGAGAAAGAACCTTCATAGGTAATAAATAAATAAATGTTTACATACTTTCCAACAAGATTGCTCAGTCCACTTTGCGTTCTACGTTTATCGTCTCAAAAATGCTTGCAAGCGATACCAACATAGTTAAAACGAGGAGAGGAAATGATATATGAGATTCGCTCGGCTCTATTTCTTGCCCTTCTTTTTCTTCTTGCCACCACCGCCTCCCACTGGTTGTTGTGGTTGTGCTTGTGAAGCCGCCACCGAGTCCCCGTTTCCAGCATCAGGTGCGGTAGGAGCATCCGGCATTGCCTCCTCTGCAGGTGGCTCCGGTACACCGGCCATGCCCCTACTTAATCTGCCCAGACTCGAGTGGATGAGTCGCGAAACCTCGGCGGCCTTGCTAGTGCGGTACTGGAGAACGACGCCGCTCGCCGGGTCGTATGTCTTGAACACGAGGGAGCCACGGGGCGGTCTGGCCTCTTCATCGGGTTTGGCCTCTTTGCGGGGTCGTCGGGCGGGTTTGATGGAGTATTTGGTCGTGATGCGCGTCTACGATGCATTAGTGGGTGGAACAACAGCTTCTGGGGGCGTTTCGTACGGTCGACGGTCTGGCTTCAAGCAGGAGCTTGGACTGCTCGAGCCATTCTTCGGCGGTGGTGAAGTAGGGCATGATCAGTTGCGCTTCCCGCGTGCTCGAACGCAGAGCGTATTTTTGTGTGTCTGTGTTTGGACCAAGAAACAGTGTCCCATGCAATACGCCAGAGATGATATCCAAGTGAATTGACAGAGCCCGTGCAAGAATAAGTCCAAAGCCTCGAGGTAGATGCTTGATTGAGGTATGGGAAAGTGATGGATGTGGCTTGTGTTGAACAACGAAGGTTCGACAGCGTTTCTTCTGGTGGGGCACTTGTGGAGTGGCGGTAACAGCACCTTGAATTAAGCTCCAGCCTCAACTTGATACCCATACATACCCTGTACGCCTTCGGATGGCACAGGCAGTTGCCAACTTTCTCAGAGCTGGCCAACGTCTCCATGACCACGGCATCCGATTTCACTGTGATAGATTCTATGCCTCCTTCATTACCCAACCATTTCCTCTTATGTGTCGACTATTTAGCTATGGGGATCAGGAAGCCAAAATACCAGCTCCTGGTCTCCAGTCGCAAAGAAATTATATCGGGGATTGAATGATAATACAGCAGCCTCTCTCTTATCAGGCAGTGTCCAAGTTGGTTCAAGGACCTTATTCTCGCCTGGTGTACTTCGTGTATCCCACACAAGGACATCCTTCTTGGTTCCGCTGATGACATACCGCCCATCAGGCGTAAAGCAGCACTCACCGCTGCTGTCCAAAGGCGCGCTGTCCGCTCCGATGCCATTGGCAGTGCCGGTCTCGCCTGGCGCCAACCGGCGTGTACCGCCAGATGCCTTGTAAAGATAGGCTTTCAGAGTTCCCTCGAACGCATCCAGCAAAAAGTGGCCACCACCTCTGGTGCCAAGTAACAATGACTTGCCATCATTAGAAAACTCCAGCTTAGTCCAGCCCTTCACAAGAGACTGGGTATCAACTTTCCGTCCCTGCTCAACAATGTCTATTGTACTGAATGGAGCCTTATCGTAATTGCGAGCATCGTAGAGTAATATCGACCCAGCACTGGGACAGGCTACAGCAAATACTGACCCCGAGGGGTCATAGGCGGCGAGTGTGGGTAATTTCAGATTGAGTTGCCCTTGCCAGTGCTTCGACTGCGTATCCCATATCCGAACTGTATTATCCTGGGAGCAAGATATGAATGTGTCGCTGCCGGGGTGGACGCTGAGACAGGTCACATCGCCTTCGTGGCCTTCAAAATAGCGAATGAATGAGTTGTCATGTGTAGCGAGGTAGCGGATCGCATCTGCAGGAGGCTCATGTTAGACACAATTGTTCGCCCGATAGGTTTTCTTGGTGCTCCAATCGTGCTTACTGTTCTGTTTTGTACTCGCGTAGATTATACTCGAGTTTGTGTGTGTGAATTTGGCGAGCTTCACGCCATACTTTTTACTCAGAGCACTCTTGTCATGGCGTCCTTCTTTCACGCTGTATATTTGGATCGTCTCGTCGCTGTACGAAGCAAGAACTAGCTCTCCATCGTCATCGTAGTCGAGTGATTGGATGTGAGGGTGCTGTCGTCCGTCTCTGGCGTCGTCACGTTTGAATAACTGTCGGCTTGGGTGTTAGTATGCCTCGTTTTTTTTTTATTTCTAGGTACGTATCAGTAATCATACCTTGGTCGGGCGAAATGTAGATATAACATCGCTCAGGTTCGACGTGGGGCTCCCGCTATTCGAACCAATTGTTCTGTGGATGTTGAGCGACGGCGTAGAAGATGTAGTGCGGTCGATGTCCATTGGGGTGGACGACATCTCGGCGGTGTGCTCGAATTGGCCCCCGAGGAGGCGGGTGATGTCTGTTTTGCCTTGAAGTTCCCAGTCTCCCAATATTCGTGTCAGCGTGTGGGAGTCGCCTACAATACTGTCGCACGGTTTCCTGCTTTGACGCGTTTCGTCTGAGGGTTGGTGGGGCTGGATGGATATCAGAGACAATCTAGGCTTGAATGTAGATGCGAATGGTGAACCTGGACCAAAGCTGTGGCAGCTGTGGGTCCATCCTCCATAGGTACCCCAAGCAATGCACCAGCCACACGATACCTTATATCTTGATAAAACACACTGGAGTACATACTATCATTTTCCCATTAGCGCATCAAATCTGGTTTGAAGATGTGCCCTGCTAGGGGTCCCTAAACGTGGTACACTATCGCTAGGATGAATTCATCCATTGGGCTCTTTTGTGGTGACCAGCCTCAGGACATCATAGCTCATGTGGGGGGCAAGGGAGCCGTATTAATGCACCTCTTACTTTTGGCTAGGACCAGAGGAAGGTTTCTATAACACCCATGCCTTGCTAACAGCTACAAACGCTATTGTAACCGCCCGCCCGAAGGGTTCTGCCCATGCCTGTCCGTACATGTCCACTAGAAATAACTCCCATCACTAAACGGCAGCTCCCAAAGACCGGATAGTGGCGGCCAAACGGCTCCACGGCCCACGTCAGGAAATTCACGGCTTAGAGATTTCGATTCGGGTTGGGGTGTCGCGCAACACGGTTTTTGGGCCATTCAATGAGATTCGGACAATTGGGACTCTTGGAAGAAAGAAGGAGGCAACCCGGGAAGAACGAGAGCGATTTACCAAGTCCAAATAGCCACTTCACACTCGGAAGCTTCAAGTGATAGCATACCAACAGTACACTGAAGTGCTGGATCGGAGCTTGGGAGGCTGCCTGGGGTATTGGTCAGCCACTATAGATACGTAAAGGGCTTAGTTGGGCTGGAGCGGCCCAACTGGTAAGATTTCCTCTGTTGTAATTCCTGCTGCTAATACCGGGGCCCCAATTCGTCGCGGCCGACGTCGGCACAAAGTTTCCGTGCCTGGGATATCGGCCTCTACCCGTGCTCCCTCACCTCAATGCCGCAATTCCATCATCTGCAGGTAGGGCGTGCGGCCAGACGATAATTAGAGCGTCACTTGCTCGCACTGCAACCCTTCCCAAACCCCATCTCTGTCACTATATCCGATAACAGTACCATGTGAGTTTACTGGAGCGACACTTCATCTAGGCCGACACCATGCTGACTGGCTCTCGACAACATCAAGGTCGCAGACTCGTCGGTGATTGCTTGCCCACTGTCGCGTTTTCTCGGGCTCTTTGGAAGTGACGGATTAAATCCATTCTGCCCGAGCTTTGTCTCAACCTGAAGATCGAATTACCGTAGACTCGAAGATTGAGCCCTTACTCTTTGCCGTGCCGCCTATTCCGCCTCTAGCCCCTCAACATGTCTACTACACTTGGGTATGTCTTTACGAGAGGTGCCAATGCAAATCTCTGTCGCAAATTACTGATCGATTCGTTATACAGAGCCTTCATCGGCGGCGGCATTGCAGCCTGCGGCGCCGTCACCGCGACGCACCCGTTCGAGACGGTCAAAATTCGGTAATTCGCAATCCCCTGCTACTCAGACGAACGCCGGAATGCTGCGCAGTGGCTGACACCTCTGGCTTGAATATGTAGAATGCAGCTGCAGGGAGAATTACAACTCAAGGGCGCTCAGACTATGCACTACAAGGGGCCCATCCACGGCGTCAGTGTGATTGTGAGAAACGAAGGCCTCAGCGGCATCTACCGAGGTATCGGATGCGCCTACGTCTACCAAATCCTGCTTAATGGGTGCCGTCTTGGATTCTACGAGCCCATGCGCGCGGGTCTGGCCAGGCTGATCCACAAGGATGAGAAGGCGCAGAATCTCTTCATCAATGTGTTCTGCGGTGCCACCTCCGGCATGATGGGAGCTGCTGCGGGCAGCCCGTTCTTCCTGGTCAAGACTCGTCTCCAGAGCTACTCGCCTTTCCGGCCTGTGGGCACCCAGCACCAGTACCGCAACGCCATTGATGGCTTGACACAGATTTTCAAGAGCGAGGGCATTGGCGGCTTGTATCGAGGTGTTAGCGCTGCCATGATTCGAACCGGATTTGGCAGCTCTGTCCAGCTGCCCACCTACTTCTTTGCCAAGAGACGCCTGGTGAAGCATGCCGGCATGGAGGAAGGACCAGCTCTGCATTTGGCAAGCAGCTCTATCAGTGGATTTGTTGTGTGTTGCGTTATGCACCCCCCTGGTGAGTAGCAACCCTTCCTTGTTACGATTTATAGGATCTTTTTGTCCTTCGTGTTCACGCCGACTAACTGTGATAGATACGGTCATGTCGCGTCTCTACAACCAGAATGGAAATCTCTACAAGGGCGTCTTTGACTGCCTGAGCAAGACCATCCGTACCGAGGGTTTCTTCGCTATTTACAAGGGCTTCCTGCCACACTTGGCCCGAATCTTGCCTCACACAATCCTGACGCTTTCGCTGGCTGAACAGACGAACAAGTTGATGAGAAAGGTCGAGGGCTTTATCCTGCCGGACTTGGATAAGGCTGCGTAAATGAGCTAGAACTAGCCGACTCTGCGCTGTACATACTACGATATTTATTTCCCTTTCTTTTGGTGCTATTCGCTGGGGGTTCATTGCATCTATTGGACGGAAAAGTCATGCATGGGTGTGCCGGGATGTGGTATTGCCTCGTGGGATCCCAAGGGGAAGAGAAGGTTTAGGACCAGTCATGGGCTCGGGGTTTTGGGATGAGATGGATACTTCGCATTTGATAGATTTTGGGGCTGGAGCATCTAGATATTTCCCAAATCTAAACTCTTCCACCCCCTTCTTTCTTATCCGTTTATAGATCGCTTGCAGCCATAGCATAACCTGGCCAGGTGAGGTTCACCATCGGGGTTATAGTCGTCTCCCATCTCTCCTGCCCATCTGGAGTCGCCGCGCGTATCCAGAACAACTCCGCACAACCCACAAGAAGGGCCGCTGGCATTAGCCCTGTCAAGTTTGCCTGTCGTTCGCACAACATTGGCCACAATTCCTGCATATGGCGTTTCGACGCTCTCAAAGTAACGAGCCATGACCTCCTCAATGCTCGTGTCTTTGTGAGAGACAACAGCCGCGGCTGCCCCCTTAGCATTGGATGGGTTTAGGGCAGCAATCTCTGGGAACACACTAATGTACGTGTCGATCTCCCCTTTGAACAGCTCTCGCAAGGGGTAGTGTATCGGGTAAGTCGTCCGCTTTACTTCAGCGCCCGACGCCGGGTCGTAGATCGTGACCGGGAAGCGGCCGTCGTTGACCTGCCAGGGGATAGCAAATCCTCGCCCGTTGGCAACCTCGCACAGGGAGAGGGCTGCGAGGGAGGTCGTAGAGTGGCCAAGGAGAAGAGTTTTGTAGTGCTGATCCCGCATAGCAATATCTAGCAGAAGATGCCGTACAAGGAGACGCAGAACATCTGCTCTTGAGCTCACTGATGGCAGCTTCTCAAACATCTGCCGTAGGCGCTCTGAAGGTTCTGAACAGCCATCTTCAGGCCCAGGGAGAGGGAGGGCCGACCAGTCTACCGTCTGAACATCCAGAACTTTGCTGAGGTGCACACACCGAAACGGAAACTGGGTATACTTGGCACTGTAGTTGTGCATCAGCGCCTGCGCAGGTGTGTCCTGGCGTTCTGGTGAATAAGACAAGTCTGTATCGACATGCACGGCAAGGATTTCGAATGCCGAGCTTGATTTCTTTTTGCCTTGCTTGTGGGTGTATCTGTCAAGGAGATGGATCAAGGCACTTGATGACGAGCCGAAAGATATGCCAGCTACATATCTCCGTGGCTCTAGATGGCTGGAGGTGCGAACCTCTTTGTGAAGGTAGGCCAGCCGCTTGACAAACTTTGTTTCAACATACTCAGCAAAGCAATTTCTAGTTGGCGTTGTTAGCAACGTTCTGAGGGTTTCTTGATATCCGATCCGGGATGGAATCAGGGTATGAGACAAAAATTACGTACCCGCATGTTGGGCTGGTGCGGAGTTGGAAAGGTGCGTCTTCTGCCTTGCATCGAGCGCATGGGTTTGACGCAGTTGAAGCCGGCATCAGTATTTCTGACCAGCCAATGCGGGGGACTTTGTTTCTTTATTCTTTCTCCCTGTCTTCCTTCGAAAAATCCCTTTGTCCAATAGCGGGGGAGATGCAATAGAATAAATGTGCCGGTACAAATTGAACCTAAGGAATTCCGAAGCTGTCTGGGGAAAATTCTTATGGAACAAGCGAAACTTTGAGTCAGGCACCATGCTCAGACATGCATCCATTGATGATCTAATCCAGCGAGTGTGTGGCGGGCCTAATCCAGACCAGCTTTTCCCAGCACGCTGGAGTAGGTAGGTTTTGCTCCCACAGCGGCACCGGCCGTTGGTAGTAGACCCGATGAGCGCACTTTCCTTACCTCCATGTGGCTAAGGTGCCAGCTAGCAGCGGGAATTGCGATTTCAATTGACATTTGTCATTTTGCCTAGCCTTTCTTTCTACTTATTTGTCTACCCCCCCTTCCTGTCTAAGATCTATGGGAAAAGTAACTCTAGGTCATGGCCAGCGAATGCGGACCGATCCTTGCTCCAAGCCTTCAGAATGACGTCCTTGCCAATACGGACAAGGTCCTTGTTCTGCTCAGGTGTGCCCCAATTTGGCGTCCTAGATCCAAAGCAGATCAGATGTGCCCCGACATGGATCAGCGTTCGAAAAATAAAGTCGAGGTCGACAACGCCGTAGCCTTGCGCTAATCCTTGGATAATCCATGTGCCAGCGTCGATCTTCCTGTACAAGCTTAATTGCCAGAGTTCCGCAACCATTTGGCCCACGTCTAGAGGCTTGATGCCTAGCTGGGCCAGCTCCCAGTCGATGATGGTAACCTGGGTTTGTGTGCCATCCTCGATGGGCTTGTTGGGCAACAGTACACTGCCGGTTATTAGGCCACAATGCTCCTCGGTCGCGTAAGGGTAAAGGGTTGTGACCTACTTGCCAGTCCAAAAGTCCCCATGGATGGGCACCAAGGAGCTCTCATCCTTGAGCTCCTCAAGGGTTTGCTCATAGATCTTTTGGAAGATTTGCTTGGCGTCTCCGAGGACATCCGGGTGCTGATCCACCATGTCGACCAACATCTTGTAGTTGATATAATTCTTTAGTTGCTGCATTGTGCCGTTATTCTGCAGCGAGTCACGGAATGACTGATTAGTCGGCTCATTTCCCCAGATATGGAACTGGCGAAGCCACTTTCCAATTGCCACACCCAGTTTTAGGCATTGAGACTTTGCCGACGTTGGGGTAGGGCCTTTGTAGTACGCAAGGGCATATTCCTTGAGGTTGATGTAGTTGGGAAAATACTCTTGAATCTGCGTGTTGGTGTCCGGATTGAAATGGAGGATTTTGGGGGTGGCGATGGCGAACGGCGAGGAGACCAACGGTGCCATGTTTGATAGCTCACGCAGACATTCAACCTCGATAATCTTACTCATGCGTGAGCAACTGTGTTGGGTTTCAACGACAAAATCTTTGGGGGATAAGGCTTACGCATCGAGAAGTCGACAAGGGGAAATTGGGATTCGAAGCTACGTATCCTTCGCCGTGCTTGACGACCACCTGTGACGTGCCATCAGGAAGAGCAGTCGAGAGTGTTGCGCGGAATATGAAGTTTCCAGTACCACCTGTCAGTGGTTGAAGTTCTGACGCTCTGAACTCAGAGCTGGCTGCCAATTCCTCCTGCACACTGGTTTGGATCTGCTCCCGTGTATCCGTCATGGTTGATGTCTAGGTAATCAAGAATCGATTTAGGTGATCAGAGTGTGATGGTGGACAAAGAGCTACCGTAACGTTGGGCAGATATTAGAATGCGAATCACAGTACTAAGACTATTCTTCCAGAATTTGCCCTGCCCTTCATATATGGCTCATTGATGTGTATTAGTTTGCCAATTGAAGCGTTTACTTCCCTTAGTTGCTCGTCCCTTAGTCAAAGTGAGTCGAACTTGCTCATCTCTACCTGCAGGCGCTAGCGATGCCCCGGGTAGCTAACCGTCACCTAGCCGCCTGCCTGGTCCTTTGGCAATAGACCCAGCGGTAGAAGGGATAGGCCATGCGTACATACTGTCACCGCTCAGCCGCTGCACTCAATGCTCTACAGCTGTCCTGTGCCAATGGATCGGAGCCAACATAAAAGTCTGACCTAGGGCTAAATTGGATTCGGCTGCGAATGACGTCAAGAGGAAGGGCGTGCTGACTTATTTATAATATGCCTTCTTGCGCCTGTGTCCTGTGACCTGCAGCCTCAGAGCCAATGGCCCTCCCCCAGCAGGGATACGAACACGAATCTGCAGATGCAACATCCGAAGTCGAGAGGAAGAGATGCAGCCTGGATGGGACCTTGGGAACGCCATACTTCTCCGGGAGCGGGCAGCACAAATCGTACGCATTTCTTCCCAAATTGGACCACACCTGCAGGTCGCGTTGAAACACTTTACTTTCGCTGTGTGGTGCAGTTGTTGGCAATCAGCCCTGAGTACATGGATAGAGGATGATATACGCGGTGCGGCGTCTCATGACTATCCATTGCCTTGGGCCGAGTCTGTGTGCTTGCAAGTGCCTGGTGATATCGGTCCAAGTAGCGGCCATGTCAAGGTGACCACCATCATCTGGCATATTGACTGGACTGGCTTGACTGGGTACATGAGGCAGACCCTCGGGATTAGTGGGGGGTACTACTCGCATCGCATTAGCTACAAGTAGGTATTTGGCTACCGGCATTCGACGTGTTACCTTTCTGGTCCAAGGTAGCTGGTTGGCATCGTCTCCCAGTGCTACATGGTGCTACGTACTACCGCGAACTCTGGTGGCTGAACGGGTGGCTGGCTGCATGCGCGAATGGACCCTCGCAATTAATTGCTTGCAACGGCCGTAGCTCAGCAGACATCTCCCATCCCCATTCTCGCTCTTGTTCATCTGTCCCTGTCCTCATTCTCCCGCCGTCTTGCATCTTTCTTTGTCGCTGAGAGTCAGCCGCGCAGAATACGCCCGCGCCGTCCGCTCGCACCAACCGACAGTTTGCCCCCCGGCTTACCCCTGGCTGCCGGGATTGATTCGATCTGGACGTTTAGCACCGAAACGAAACGCTTGGCTTACTCCCACTTGCCGCCGCTTGCCACTGCTTAAGTGGTGTCAAGCGTCACGCAAATAAATCAATCATCTTGCCCACCTGGTCCTGGCCGCAGCTCACCAAAGTGAACTCTCTCCCCGTTGCTACACTGTTTTGTTTTTCCATTTCTGAGTAGGAAAACACGATTCCGCCTAGTTCTAGATCTTCGCAGCTGCCTAGGCACTCGCGGCATAACGACTCCATCATCAAATAGCTGACGAGGATCCTTGTTGCGCCCAGGCAGCGATTTCCCTCCGCACCTTGTACGAAACATAATTAGCCAGCTCGTCCTATATTGTAGCCGTTCATCATCGGCTGGAGTGTTCGGAACAAACCTCCCGATTAGTCTGCAAACTCACATGCAATGCATTGCGCATCAAGCGCTGTTCAGAAACCTACATTCCATTCCAAACTCAATCCAAGCATCACCCATATATATACCAACGGGACCCGAACTCTGTGACTTTACCGACTTTCCGCAAACAACAGCCCCGATCGCACTCGCATCAGCATCACATCATACGAAGCATACATTCAATCGAGGAGCTGCCTGAATCACGAAGGAGCCGTATTTCACCATGGCCCAGACTCAGTTCCAGAGGCCCGGACACCCAACAGGTCCGCAGGCACCGCTGGGATCTATGCCGCTCCCTTTCCGCCCACGCAACCGCTCCGATATCGATCTCAAAGCCCCTGTCAACCAGAATGGCAGTTTTGAAGCCGATCGCGTGATCAAGAGCGGCTACGTTCAAAAGCGCACACAAAAAACAAAGGTACGTTGAGTGGAGGCGACGGCGAGATGCTGGCCCTGTCTTCTATAAACCAACCTCATTGACACTGACTGACCTGTTTGTGCAGACCTGGAAGTCAATATACATCGTCTTGCGACCGAACCGTCTTTCCGTATACAAGAACGAGAAGGAGAACAAGCTTCGCCACCAGCTTTACCTGTCCGACCTGACGGCTGTCGCGTTCCTCAAGGATCCCAAGCACAAGCGTGATAACGTCTTTGGTCTCTTCTCCCCCTCCAAGAACTTCCACTTCCAGGCCACAAATCGGCGCGAGGCAGACTCATGGGTGAATTTAATCCGCAGGGAAGCCCGCATCGAGGAGGAAGAGGAGGAGATGTTCCTTGCTAGCCCCATGGGCAGACGCCAGATACCGGCAGGCCTCACGCCCGTATTCGATAGCAGCGAGATGGGACTGTCAAGCTCCCCAGAAGCAATTGGACCTTTGACATCCTCTTTGGTGCCCATCGATAATCGTCGCAAGTCTTCACAAATAGAGTCATCGGGACTCTCCGGCAATGAGTTCGCCTCCCATTCCGATTTTTCTGACAACGATACGAGCCGATTGCCTGGCGCTTCATTCGATAGCTTTGAGCCTCGGTCCTATCCCACGCGAACCAACGCGAGACACTCGCAGACCTTCTTACAGGGGGGACCTTTGAGCCGCTCCCTAAGCCAGATGAGCGTTCACAATGTTGAGAGAGACCCAGACCGTGTCATTTGGCAGGGCTGGCTATGGTTTTTACGTACCAAAGGTGGCGTGCGCCAGTGGAAGCATCTCTGGGGTGTCCTGCGCCCCCGGAACTTCATCATGTACAAGAACGAGTCAGAGTATGCTGCGCAACACATTATTCGCCTCTCGGCCATCGTCAACGTGGTCGACATTGACCCACTGAGCAAGAGTAAGACAGATTGCCTGCAGATCATTACCGAAGAGAAGAGCTACCGCTTCTGCACCCATGACGAGGAGTCTCTTATCCAATGCCTTGGTGCTTTCAAGAGCTTGCTGGCAAAGCGTCGAGAAATTGAAGCCAGGGTCGGGCTCTCGCAAGAACAGGTGCGGTAGCAAAAGGGACAGGGTTTACGTTGATGCGAACCCACGCTTTTCACGTTCCTTACGAATTACGATGACGACAATTATTACAATGGAGACTTGGTTCATCCTTGATCAAAACTTATCAGGCGTTTATTTCTCTTCTGCGGCAGGCGGTGCAAGAGAACTATCTATTGCTATCATATCTGTCTATACCTGGGTTGCTTTTATGTTGGTTTCATGGAGTATATGAGTTGGTCGGTTATTATGAACGTTCAGCGATGTTTGTTGCGGAATAAAATCCATTTGAATTTGGGATCATCATGTACATAAAAGCATCATATTACAATAACATACCTACCTTGGTTTTTGGTCACCTCATCTAATCTAACACAACCCACTACCCAACCACTTAATTACCTAACCTAGCTTCAACAAGATGCGAGCGTGGCAAAAGTGTTACAATTGCTTGTTTTGGAAAGACCCTGAAGTGTTTCGCCCACTGTTCTCTTCTAGGAATGTCTAGTTCCCCGATCCTGGAAGCCTGGCTTGGTAGCGTCGGCTGACATGCCTTGGGATTGACTTCACCTGCTCTCTTTGGCAGCTCATGAGACTACCGTGACATCAACATGGACGCTTGATCCCTCAATCCCTCCGTGCTTGGGTCCGAAGATAATCAATCACCTACCTAATATCTACCGCTGAGCTGGAGCCTTCTTTTCAGAGCCGGGACCGTGCGTGTTCCAGGGCTGTTGATTGGGTCTTCTGGACTTCACAGGCAGCATGCTTCTCTCAACGCGCTGGAATAATGGGGAGAGGGAGGGGGTTTGGCCCAGCCCGGCTTGTCAGCAGCTAGGTTTCTCTGAATGCCGACGCCCATTGGGACATGAACGAATTTGAATTCCCTAATCCGTTTGACCTGTCCCCGCCTTTGCCCACTGATCACCCTCGATGCTACCTTACGACAACCACCTTCGCTTTCGACGAACTCGTCCCATCCACCATGGATTCCCAAGAGTGTTCGCCTACATCTTAATCCTGGACTCGGTCATCCCCCGCCCCCTCTCCAGTGCTTATTCGGAAGAGTGGATATGACTGGATTGAGGCATTGGAAAATGTTATAATACGGTCGGGAGCGCCTAGCCACGGAAGATTTTTTGGAGTTTGCTGTTCAGAGTAGTGAGGTTGGCTACATGAGAATATAATTACCTGAAACATATCCACTTCTTAGTTCCTATTGCCGCTGCCTCTCCAGGCCCTGGCATACCAACTTGATCACTATGATCCTCATCCAAACAATTTGGGGCTTCATCATACTGGCGCTGAGCGCTGCCGTTGCAGCGCAGAAGCCCAGTGTCCCTCTCAGCTCGACCAGTCGCTGGATCGTTGACACGGCTGGAAAGCGAGTTAAGCTGCGATGTATCAACTGGCCTGGCCATATGGAGACCAACATTCCTGAAGGTCTCCACAGACAGACAGTCGACTATATCGCTGGATGGATCGCCCAGGAGGGCTTCAATTGCGTGCGCTTGACCTTCTCAATCGACATGGCCTTGAACCCAAATCTCCCCGTCGAGGACTCTTTCCGACATGGAGCTGCCGAGGGTGGCGTGGACGAAGCGGCTGTGATGGCCCTCTACAGCCAGGCTGTCGAGAAGAATCCATTCTTGAGCTCATCGACCGTTCTGGATGTCTTTGGCAAAGTTCAGGATGCCCTGTGGGAGAAGGGTGTCATGACGATTCTTGACAACCACGTCAGCAAGGCCAAGTGGTGCTGCGACCTCGACGATGGAAATGGATGGTGGAAGGATGCCCCGGGCTATGTCGATGTCAACAGCAAGTACTTTGACAGCCAGAACTGGCTTGATGGCCTCAAGGCCATGGCTCAGTGGTCAGCAAATAGGCAAGGAATTGTCGGAATCTCTCTCCGCAATGAGCTGCGCGCTCACGTCACCCAGATACCTTGGGGCGGCGAGACATGGTTCGACAAGATGCCCCAGGCCGCTGATGTTGTCCATGCGGCCAACCCGAATGTATTGATCATTATCGGTGGTCTTGATGGTGGTACGAACCTCGGTGCTCTTCGGGACGGCAGCATGCCTACGGACCGGTGGCCGGGCAAGAATGTTTGGGAGGCTCACGCCTACAGTTTTACCGTGACCCAGCCGGACTTTGGAAGCTGTACCATTAGGAAGACGATCTATGGTTTCTTCTTCGGCTTCGTCCTCGAACAGAATAAGGCGACGACAGGACCACTGTTCCTCTCCGAGTTTGGTGTGGGGATGGAAGGCGGTCCTAATGATGGACTGAGTGACAAAGACTCTTCGTACCTCTCTTGTCTTGTTGGGTACATGGAGAACAATGACGCTGATTGGGGAATGTGGAGTATTGCTGGATCATACTATATAAGACAAGGAAATGTGGACGTGATTGATACGTGGGGTGCGTTGGATAGTTCCTGGAGTGGCTGGAGGAATGATAAATTCAAGGGCAAGCTAGGGAAGATGTTCCAGGTCACCCAAGGACCTTGAGACAGAGAGTAGTTTGACACTAATGCCTGTGACCTCTGGTGCGCCTGGGCTCTGAATAGCTGACAGCGCTAACGATGTTCTATTATGCTCCTTCAGGTTTATCGAAGTTGAATAAATCTTCATCAAATCCTCCCTGGCTCATTGTGGTATCAAAAGTTCCATCATGGTTGGTCATGAGCTCGTTAAATGAATTTCCCCCATCCATGCTGAAATCGAAATCTGTCCCGTCAGCGCCGCTGAAGTCCATGTCAAGGAGGTTGTCCAAGGCCTCGTCTGTGACATTATTGTCTCCATTCATCTGGTCCGAAATCCCTGAAGTGTCTCCTTGAACTGCAAGAAGGTCAGAGCCCCCCGGGTTGTTGGTAGCAGGTTGGGGAACGAGTCCTTCAAGGGATAGAGAACCATTGGCGCCGTCAGGTGCGGCAAATGAGGTCAAATCGAAATGCTCCCCGGTGCTCGTATCGTTTTGTTGCCCGTTTTCGGGCTGTGCAAGGGCGAACTCCATATTTGTAAAATGCAATTCTGCGTTGGGTGCCCCTGATACCCCTGACTCTGTGGTTGGACCTTTTGGCTGTTGTTCTAAGTCTGCCTGTGTCATCGCTGGCATAGGCGCCGCTGGCGCTGGCTCGATTTTTGGTTCAACCTCGACGGAGGGTATAGGTGCCTGTGAAGAGAGGCCTTCTGGTCCGGAGGCACTTGTCCCAGAAATATCCAGCCCCATGTCCGGGAACGGAGCGATGGTCTTTTTGGTGGAACTGGCCCCTTCATCCTCAGGCTCGGTCTTAGGAGCTGGTGGAGGAGACGAGTCAAGATCAATCACCATTGGGGATTTGGATTGGGCTTCAACCGATTGCGGTAGTTCAACTTCCATCTTGCTCTCCCGTAACCGGGAGATATCACGTTGCATCACCCCCTTGGCTCTGATCTAACAATACATATTAGGGAGACGACCAAAGTAGAGAAGCAGGGGCTGGAGAGTTCTTCTTACAATCTCCTGTTCCAAGTCATCTAGGGCAGAGTGGAAAGTGCGCATCGTCTCTGGTATTTTGTACCGGGCAGAATTATTAGCTGCAGACACACTTCCAGGTGCTTCCTTGCGTGAGGCACGAAGAGCCTTGCCAGTTTGTACCAGCTGGGATTTGCGCAGGTCAGCCAAGTCCCACAAGATGAACAAAATATGAGGCGATTCATATCTTACCGCATCATTGAGCATGATCTGGAGAACATCAAGTGATGTCTTCGATTCTAGTGATGGAGCCATGATGGCCGGGTTGGGTAAGGATAATGAAATCTTGTGATCTGCGGCAGTCGGCAATTACTCCGGGCGAAAATTCTTTCTAACTTGGAACGGATAGATAAGTAGAAGGGTGGAAATTAAGCGAAGTTCGAGGAGGATAGCGGGTATCAACAGCGACGGGTGCTATTCCTTTGTGGTGTTTATCTCAGAGAGGTTGGTCAAGGCCAAGGGATTGCGGATCACGGACGACGAAATTGAGAATAGCCCAGCCCAGCCCAGCCCAAGGAATCAATACAGGGAGGGTGCTTCCGACGGGTGCATTGAACAGAGCGCTGGGGTGAGGTGGGCAAGCTATGTAAGGCGCTAGCAGCCACCGGCCAGTAGGCGCCCGGGCGGCTTTTAGAGGTGGTTCGCCACAGACGCGTAGCCCCACACTGCCTCCTCAGGCACAGCTTAGCTAATCACACGAGCGTCAGGAGAGTGGGTAATCATTCGTGGATAGGATCAGTGGGGCAAGCTCACACACAGTTGCTGAAGAACCTAACCCAATGTCCCGTTGGTGCTACGCCATTAGGCTCATGTGTCAATCACATCTGTGCTGCTTCATATTGAGGAAAAGCTCGAGGGAAGCCGCTGGACAGGGCTTGAGATGCGGCACTTGGCGACTCGTCCTTTGTTCAGGCAACAGTTAATGTCAAACACTAGGAGAGTGGCGACTCTCCTGAAGCATAAAACAACCACTTCTCATCTCCCTCCTGAACCGTGCTTGGCTACTATACATAGGCACGGGGAACTATAAGCAGATCCATATGGAAAGCAACGCATGATTGTCCCCATTCAGGGCAATTGAGAGTAACCGTCATTGGCGTCCAAGTGCTGGGCTTGAGCTGGTCTGCTGGCTGGATGCAAGCGACTGAATTGCTGCATGCACTGGGCTCCAGCGCAAACACACACTGACGGGGATCGACCGACGGCCACCAGTTCATGAGGTGGACAGCTCATCAGGTAGACGCAGTGGCTCTCCAGCACCTTACGTACATGGTACCTCTGTTCTTAGTGGACGGGCGAGGCTGTGGGGACGCCAGCAAGTTAAATGACTGGCTGCATCTGGCCAATCACAGCCCCGGGAGGAGGGCTCGCCTGTCGGCGGGCGCCAGGTCCCCTCATCAATCACCTTTCCACCCGTCCCTCGACCTTGGAAGTTTTGATCCCCCATCATCGACACAAGTTCAAGTGGTTGCTGCGATTCCAGGACCTGGTCCTCGCGTGCCCCGTTTCCTTTCATCGTTTTTTCTGCTTTGCTGTGTCTTCTTCGTTGGGTTCTCTTCTCATCATCTCATCTCATCTCATCTCTAGCAGTCATCTGTCTTTGTCTTGAGTTTCTACCCCTACTGAGCCTCGGGAGGTTTGGCTTGCATACCATACCAGCTTCACTCTTCGCGCCCAGTTTGTAATCGAACAGGTCCTCGATTTGCACGACGTAAACGCCTTGCGAACGCCTATCAATTTCCCTACAACAAGTCCCTTCTCCTGGTATCTTATCTGCTTACTGGATCCATTTCCCTTCTCCTGCAACCACCTGTCGTCGGGTCAGTTCCACACGCCCGCCTCATCGGCATTTTACAAGACTTCAGACCCCGCATCGTCGACTGGTTTGGCTTGCCACTTTTTTTTGGCCAAGGCGGAACAGCACAAACAAGCTTTTCTATAACATCCCATTTTATCTTCTCTGTGGTATCTGTTATCTTCGAAATGGCTGATTCAGGAGCTCCTGCCAACGCCCCCCAGCTGCCACCTCAGCAGCCCAGTGCTGGCGCGCCAGGCTACGATGGCCCCCAGAACGGCCAGCCGATGGCTCCTCCTCCCCTCCACATCCCGCAGAACACGAACCCAATCCCGACCGCCATCACCTCACCGAGGTCCGCCGTGGACAAGGGTGGCATCATGTCCCCGACCAGTGCCGGGGGCTTCCGTCGAGCAGCACCCGAGCCTAATAAGAGGGCCCTCTACGTCGGCGGTTTGGACCAGCGGGTGACGGAGGATGTTCTGCGTCAGATATTTGAGACCACTGGTCATGTCCAAAACGTCAAGATCATCCCTGACAAGAATGTACGCTGAACCAGACATGCCACGTGCTCCTAGGAGTATGCTAATTGATGATGACTACAGGCCAAAGGTTTCAACTACGGTTTTGTTGAATACGATGATCCTGGTGCCGCAGAGCGTGCTATGCAGACCCTCAATGGCCGACGGGTCCACCAATCGGTCCGTTAGAAGCTTCCCCTTTGCGATACTGTTGCGAAATCCTCCTAACATCAACAGCAGGAAATCCGCGTCAACTGGGCCTATCAGTCCAACACAACGAGCAAGGAGGACACCTCCGGGCACTTCCACATCTTTGTTGGGGATTTGTCAAATGAGGTCAATGACGAGCTGCTTTTACAGGCCTTCGCTGCCTTTGGTACTGTTTCGGAAGCCCGAGTCATGTGGGATATGAAGACGGGCAGGTCTCGAGGTTACGGCTTCGTCGCTTACCGTGACCGCTCAGATGCAGAGAAGGCTTTGAGCTCGATGGATGGCGAATGGCTTGGTTCGAGGGCGATTCGCTGCAACTGGGCCAACCAAAAGGGGCAGCCTTCTATGGCTCAGCAACAGGCGATGTCAGCTATGGGCCTGACTCCCACCACACCCTATGGCCATCACCAGTTTCCGTCTCACGGCATGGCGAGCTATGAAGTCATCTTGACACAGACACCAAACTGGCAGACAACATGTTACGTTGGAAACCTGACGCCTTACACCACCCCTCATGATGTGGTGCCCCTCTTCCAGAACTTTGGTTTTGTGCAGGAATCTCGTTTCCACGCAGACAGGGGATTCGCGTTCATCAAGATGGACACGCATGAAAATGCGGCTATGGCCATTTGCCAGATGAACGGCTACAATGTTAATGGACGACCCTTGAAGTGCAGCGTAGGTTGACTCCGAGCAAAACTTGAGTTACGAAACCTAGCCAGCTAACAACCCACCAGTGGGGTAAGGATAAGACGCCCAATTCTCAGAACTTCGACCCGGCCCAGCCATTTAGCCCCCAGAGCGCCCAAACACCTGGTGGCTTTCCCGGCACACCGACATACTACCCCCAGTACGGTGGTAAGTTGCTCCCTATGATTTGCTTGAAAGTGAGGGATACTGATAATGAGGCTGCTCGCTTTTAGCCCAATACGGCGGCCAGCAAGGAAACTTCGCTGCTCCCCAAACTGGCTCGCCTGCCGGGTTCCCTGGGTCCCCAATGGGCTACAATGCTCCCCAGAGTGCCGGTGGTTTTGGTCGTGGTCAACAGCCCCCCCAAGGCCAGTGGACTCAGCCCCCTCCAGGTCAGAACTTCAACAACGGATTCGGTGGCTATCAATCATAGGAAAAGGAAGCATCGAATAGGCCCTCAAAGCCGAGACGCCAAGTTCTCAGCAGGATATAAGGCCAGGGTGATTGGAAGCGTGTTACGATTGAAACAGCCGTCCCCCCTTCTCTTTCTTTTTTGACAAATCTATGACTGCTTTTCTCTCTCTCTCTCTCTCTGTGTTTCACTGTTCTTGGTCATTTCGCTCGGGTTTCCAGTATTTCGTCCGGGCGGTGTTTCCTACGCTCCCATCAACAGTATTTCTTTCTATTCAATCTCTCTTCTCAGTGATTCCAATTTTGTCTTGTTTCTGGGTTTCTTGCCTTGGCGCAGCTGTGCATCTCTGGTACGTTCTTTAGTCGGATTATTGATTTGGACGTTGCACAACTGGAGTATGAGCCATAAGATACCCTTTCTCTTTTTTCCAGTCTGGTTGAGTCTTCCTGTTTTTTGCCTGTTTTTAGGCTCCTAACGAGGTCACGACTTTGCATTCACGAAGGGAAATCGGCACTTGATGCTTGGATTCTTCGTCTCACATATCTGGGTGGAGGCGGATGTGCGGTCGGTGTGGTCGGGGTGGATTCTGGGAGAGAAAAGGAACCCTGTGTTCGTATTCATGACATGGTGACTGGTAAACCAAGGATAGTTTTTGACGGCAAAGAAGAACTTTGCGACGAGAGGTGAAAAGAACGTGTATGGGAACCAGACATTCCGATTAGAGGATACCTAGACTTGCCGTGTTGTCATTCTTTAGACATGATGCTGTATCATATCATTGTAAGCTATCCACGTCGCAATCAACGATATGACAGTTGGAGGGACGATGAATGTCGAGATGGAAAGTTTGTTTGAGCTGGGCGGATCATGCTAGCTTCGAGGATGGAAACAAGCTCTCCTACATGCTGTGTGTTCGCTATGATATACGTGCCATTTGCGACATGTTGAAAATGAAACTAGTAACAATACTATAGTTTTGGTTGGTATATATCTATGCGTATAAGTAGGTATAAGCGGTTGGACCAACTGACGTCCTTCTCCACCCACCACTCGCTGCAAGCCACGTTGACTGGTGTCAGAATGAGCCGATCAGAGGGTGAGGGAGCGCGAGTAGCAATGATTTTGCCACTGACCAGTGCTTGCTGGATGATGTGATTGGAAACTTGTTGTTTTTGAAGGGGTTATCACATCATAGGCACACGCGGCCTACTCGTTACTGCGGCCGTCTGCCAGCTCAGGAATAGGTAATACTGGGAAAGGAGGGGAAGGATATGACGACTAATAATTTACATTCCGAGCCCAATGAGCCTGCTAGGTAAGAGGGCCCCAAAGGACGGTGGTGGCACCCTGCTATGATTGGCTGCTGATTAGTAGATGCTTGGATTTTGCCAAGTTTGTTGTGAAGCTGTGCGTGCTCAACGGCCCGCAGTCATCATTCCAGGGTTGAATGAAGAAGGGATACTGAGACGGATAGTAAGGGGGTGAACCCGAGTCAGATGTGATCGGGCAAACACATAGGCATTTTCTAATGAACCCAATCGCCCAAGAATTGGAGGGGGGATGGTAGGCAGGCGGTAGTAATAATGGGGATAATTAAACCGTTCGCCCAAGGAGCGAGACACGGAAAGTATGCCCACATTACTAATAAGGCTGGCTGTTGTGACGACAGTTTCCTTGCTTGCTGCGTCCTTGACAAGCCTTCCCCACCCCAGCAGGGAGTCAGAGCTGGAGGATGGAGTCGCAGCAGCCGCGCACCACCTCATCCGGCTCCACTGTGTGTTACAGGTGCAGGGGTTGGCGGATCTGCAGCAGCTGACAGCCTCCCTGCCAACAAGCATCGGCGCACAGCTCTTGGGAGCTCAAGGTGTCACAGCGGCTTTATTGTGTGGAGGGAATCACACAATGGCTCGATCAGTAGTATCATGCACGTCTTGTATGTCTAGAAATAACCGACGCCCCATCTTCGTTTGGTATCGTTGTGCTGCTGAGCTGTTGCTACATAGGTTGACTTCGCTTCATTTGCTCCAGCCACTCACCAACCCCTGCGATCCCTCAAGGCAGGCTGTATTTACCTACACTGCAAGTAATTAGGTACCTACCTATCCGAGGTAGGTACTCGCTCAGTGGCCTTATCTTGTAGGCGGCACACTCACACCCTGGGACTGCGGAGAAGCTCTCTGTGGGCAGGCCGAAAAACACGGAGTGATTTTTGTAGTGGCGGAGAGCGCGCGCACCGTCGACGCCACTGGTTGTCCCCGAGCTGCCGTGTTGTGATGTGTTGGCCTTGGAGTATTTGGAATTTCTAGCACAAACTTAGTTCCCCCTCTCAATTTTCCCTTTCCCTCCCTTTATGCTTTCGTGTCTGAAGCAGACGCTGTCTAGACCCAAGTCAAACAAACCAATCCGCGTTATGTGCTGCTCTCCTGCCCCTCCCACTAATAATCCACTATGACCACAGGTACCTGGTTAGCTACTTTAGGTACCCTAGCGCACTAGGCACCGCCGCCGTAAAGAACGGACAGGTGCTCTGACTGAGTCTTGGAGCAACGCTGCGTCCTGCCCTCGCGTTGTTGCTGGCTTACGGGGACTTGGGCTCGCAAGCCAGGTGCCCAATTCCACTGTCGTAGCCTCCAATCACAAGCCCACCTTGTTCCTCCAGTCCCGACCTGTCTACTACCACAACCTGCTTCTCACCTAGCTTTGATCGCAGACCATCTGCTCCGACTGCTTCTGGTGGTCCGCGCAACAAACTTAGTACTATTTACCTGGTCGACCGTCTGGCTTTTGCTGGCCCGTCGCCCTCTTGGTAGAGGTTATTCACGAGGTGTTTTTGCCCCTCTCCCCGCCTGCCGACAACAGCGATTGAATTGACGAGCATCATCATCATCATCACCACCACAACGGCGCCCTCACGCCAAGAGAGTGTTTTTCTACGCTGCCGCCGGCGTCGCCGAGGCGAGTCGTAAACAGCGCCAACGATTGTCAGCCTTGGTTCAATTGCAAATAACCGTTGACCAAGCAGTCTCATCATCGTCCACCGTCGCCATGGATCCCCAGTGGCAGTCGTACAGCGACTCGGCCAGTGCTCCGAGTAGGCACAACGGCAATGCCCAGCACCAGCAGATTCCGCGCGACCATGCACCATCCCAGCAGCGACAGAACCCCCCTCCAGCTGGGCCTGGATCCAGCTACAAGTACGATCAGCCACAGTATCATGGAGGCGCCCCGATAGGTGCAATCAGCGCCTCTGCTGGCTCGGTGCCATCCCCCATCACTTCCTCCCACTTGAGCGACGGCAATGGCGACATCCCCATGCACGATGCCCACGATGCTCATGCCGGGATCAAGTATCCTATGAGGCCCCATCACCAGTCTCATCCATCGGCAGGTCGCTCCTCAAACCTCCAATCTTCCCACGAGCCGTCCGCTGCCGCCCAACGCTACTCGCCCATGGACACGCTGTCGCCCTCTTCCCCATACGCGTCAAAACCACCCCAATATAACAACCCGCCACCCCAAAGACAGTCTCCTTCTAAGCAGGCCGATTATTCTCAGAGTCCTTACTACGGTGGCCGCCAGCAAGGCCAGCATCTGCCGCCTATTACCCCATACGCGTCAGCCTCCCAGAGCTACCCTTCATCAGCCGCCTCCAACCCCGAAGCACTCTTTGGAGCCGATCCAAAGTCACCACGCCGCCAAATGTCTGCAGCACCAGCACCTCGAGTCGCTGTTCCCGAGTTTAGAAAGGTGCGGGGGCCCTCTGATTTGCGACCCAAGACGAGCAATCAGCCGCCTTTCCGCCGAGCCAATCCTGAAGGAGGCTTCATTAGTGTAGGTCGACTACTTCAACGTTTTAGCAAAAGTACGCATTTTTGCTCACTCTTTTCTTCCAGCCTCTTCAAGCGCTCACGTCTCACCTCCCTGCGACCTACCGAATTTGCAATCCCGATTTCAAGTATGAGACATCGCGCAATCCTCGTCGAGTTTTAACAAAGCCAAGCAAGGGTGTCAAGAACGACGGGTACGACAACGAGGATAGCGACTACATCCTCTATGTTAACGATATTCTTGGTTCTGAGGAGGCAGGCCATAAGTAAGTATCGCATGGAACAACCCTAAATCACCTTGCGTTGCTCACAATATCTAGAAATCGATATTTGATTCTGGACGTTTTGGGCCAGGGCACGTTCGGACAGGTTGTCAAATGCCAAAACCTCAAAACACAGGAGGTAGTGGCCGTCAAGGTCATCAAGAACCGCACGGCTTATTTCAATCAGAGCATGATGGAAGTATCGGTTCTTGATTTGGTATGTCATATGCTCTGAGTGCTATTGGACTTCTGACTCTAATGCTAACACTCGCACCATAGCTAAACACCAAGCTTGATAAGAACGACGATCATCATCTTCTACGGCTAAAGGACACATTTATCCATAGACAGCATCTCTGTCTTGTGTTTGAGCTCCTCAGCGTAAACTTGTATGAGCTAATCAAACAAAACCAGTTCCGCGGCCTCAGCACCACGCTAGTCCGTGTCTTTGCCCAACAGTTGCTCAACGGATTAGCCCTTCTCAACAAGGCCCGTCTGATTCATTGCGATTTGAAACCCGAGAATATTCTGCTGAAGAATCTTGAGAGCCCCATCATCAAGATTATTGACTTTGGTTCCGCTTGCGATGAGCGACAGACAGTATACACATATATTCAGTCTAGGTTCTATCGCTCTCCCGAGGTTCTGCTCGGTCTTCCCTACTCTTCAGCCATCGACATGTGGTCCCTTGGTTGTATCGTTGTTGAGCTGTTCCTGGGCCTGCCGCTTTTCCCTGGATCCTCCGAATACAACCAAGTTTCGAGAATTGTCGAGATGTTGGGCAACCCCCCCAATTGGATGATGGAAATGGGCAAACAAGCCAACGAATTCTTCGAGAAGAGGCAAGACGAGTTTGGAAGAAGAAACTATCATCTGAAGAGTATGGAGCAGTACGCACGGGAACACAACAGCAAGGAGCAGCCTAGCAAGCGGTATTTCCAGGCCAACACTCTCCCGGAGATCATCAAATCGTACCCAATGCCCAGGAAGAACATGAAGCAAAGCGAGATCGACAGAGGTATGAAACTACCGGCTATTTCAACGATGAAGGCATCTTGATACTAACCCTACTCCAATAGAGATGAATAATCGCATCGCGTTCATCGACTTTGTACGAGGTTTACTTACAATCAACCCGTTGGAGAGATGGTCCCCCCAACAGGCCAAGCTTCATCCTTTCATTACCCAGCAGAAGTTCACCGGCCCGTTTGTTCCTCCAATGAACCTGAAGTCAAGCTCCCTCAATAGGTCACCTGCTCCTGGCACTCAGCAGCAGCAGCAAGCCGAGGCGCTTAGCAAGCAGCGTGCCCAGGCAGCACAAGCTCAAGCAAACTCAGCCGCACAGAGCCCGTATGGTCCCATGGGCAGTCAACAGTATCCTCAGTCTGGACATGCCCAACCACCCATGTATGGCAACAATTCGGTATATCCTCCTGGAGGCAACCACGCCAATGTGCCGCCATCGTACGGGTCACAACCCTCCCAGTATGGTCAAATGGTTATGACTCAACCTCCTCAACAAATGCAGGCTTCATCCCAGTATGCCAATATGCCTCAACCAAGCATGTATCAGCAAGGGGGTATGCGTCCTAACCGACAACGCGCGTCGACCATGGAACAGCAGCAGAGCGGGATTCCAGCAGCCATCCAGCGGGTTGCCAGTCACCTCGATCCGAGTCAGCCAATCCGCCTCCAGCCAAGCCCTGCTTACTATCCGCCACCAGCTGATGGCGGTGCTGCTGCGGCGGCGGCAGGATCCAGTCGGCGAACCAGCCGTGCTCAGCAGGGTGGCAGGGGTAACCGTGACTTTATCCGGAATTTGGAAGAACGAACTTTGGAGGAAGGTTTTATGGGAAATCAGAATCCATGGCATTGAATTTGAGGTATTTTACAGTATTTTTTTGACCCAATGGAGAAGGACATTTAAACTCGAGCTATTGGAGTTTAAGAGCAGATTGAAACTCACGTTCGGCGCGGTCTAGACGGAACGTTTCTGGGTATTAAGAAACCGTCATTTGAGGCATTCAATCCCAAAAATACGACTCGCGGTTCCGAGAATTATATACTGTGGCATGATTCTACGTGATGGCTGTGCTCCAGGCCCAGGCTAACCTGACGGCCTTCAACATAGCCATGCACTGGGTTGTCTGGAGCTGAGATCACATACTATCGTCATTCTTGGATTATGGTGAGACGATATATGTGGAATTGAGCGAGCCCGAGGCTGAACGTGACAGCCACGACGGTATTTACTATACACTCGATATACAGAACTTCAGGACTCGGAATCGTCGAAGCTGGTGGTCCCCTCCATGTTACATACCTCCACTCGCCATTTCGTTTCACTATAGTAAGGCGTGCCGCACTGATTGAATTCTTTTTCCCCCCTCCCCCACCGGCAGAAGCTTCCAAGAGGGAGGCCGAGACCCCATACTGCCCTGTGAGGATCAAAAGATTATAGATAGCGGTGACCAGCGGACACGAGGGGTGGCAAAATGTAGCATTGGTTGTAGATATGATACCTTTATTTGTTTTGATTTATCTTCTGTGCCGGATGACGACCACCCTTGCATAGCATCGTTTTCTCCCACCGTTCTTGTACAAATCGTTTTAAAATCTGACTTGACAACCCTTCAAAAGCATGGTTGGCTTTTTCTGATGCTCCCCCTCGTGCTAGAATCTTTCTATGTCGAAAATCAGAACTCACCCAGGAGCCACGGCACGTTTCTTCCTTATGTTACACCTTAACGCCAAATTAGCCGACCCGTTCTTTTTTTCTTCTTTTTCCGCTCTTAACCAGACTAGCCCCAACCCAATGTCCATTAGTGGCAGACGAGGCAAAACGCAAATGCAGCAGAAAGATATGATGACATGTCTGAAACCAGATGCTTGGTTCAGGAAGGAAATAAAATAAAACACAAATGGGTTGATTAGGCTCCGGGAGAGGAAGAAAATCCCCCGAGAGGAGTTGGTTCACCTTCTGCCCCGGTTTCTCTGGCTTCTCCCCTCGTTCCCGTTCAGAAGTCTATCGCTATAGAGCGGCTGCGAGGATTCGCTAAAGCCCAGTGACCCGTCAACAACCTGTCCATTCGTGTCGGCTTGGTTTGATGCAGGCTTGTTACCGCCAATCTTAGGATACACCTTGAGAAGTCGACCATCGGCCTAAATACCAGTAATGAGTCTCTGAAGTAAGCACTAGGTGGAAGGCCAGGGTAGCTGATCCATACCGTCTTGTTATTGAATGTCTCAATGACTCGGTCGCCGCCCTCCTTGGACGCAAACACCATCTCAGCAACGACAAATGGCTTTGTCTTGACGATTTTGCACGATTCCATGTGGCCGCCAAAGGGCGTCAAAACGCTCTCGATGTCTGCAGCCGTGGTTCCAGGAGCAAAGTTCTGGCCCACGACTGTGAAGGGCCCAGCGATACCGCGGATGGAAATGCCCTGAGAGCGGATGTTGACCTGCTTCTGGACGTTGACGTCGACATCCATGCGGTCAAGGGCGGCGGCGCGACGTGCGGTAGTCTTTTTGCTCGCCGCCTGGGGGGCAGTCTTCGATCCGGGTTTCGATATGCGGGAGCTGAGGGATGTGGACTTCTTGGGGGGGTTCACGGTGCTGTGGAGGTCGTGTGTCCATTCGCCGTTGACATCGCCCTTGGGTCTGGGGACTGCGTTCTTGCCACCAAGCGATGCGCGCTGGCACAGAAGGGCGATTGTGAGTAAAAGTAGATTCGACTGGATACGGCAGCGTAGGAACAATGGAATTGGGTACCTTGTTGACACTGATGCGACTCGCCAGGGAGCCGCTGCCGCTCTGCGCATTGAGCCTGGTGGGTGCGCTCTTGCGGCGGTTCTTGTCGAAGATCTTGGAGGCGAGTGCCTCGTTCTTATTGCGCTCGCGGGCTAGAGATTGCGAGAAATAGCAGCGGTTAGCAACTTGAAGGTAGCTAGACGCGTCGATCCAGGGCTAAAGCGCACCGTTGTTCACGAAAGTTTGGAGGTCGTTGGCGGGCTTGACCATGATGACGGAAATTGCAGAGTTGGTATCTGATCTCAAGGGAGTGTTGGTTCAACGGCGGTGCTTCGAGATGAAGCCGACCCAGGTAACTGGAGAGGAAATTCTAGTCGGGTCGCTAGTTTTTGGTCGGGAAAAGGTCGAATATCGAGTGTGGTTAAAGAATGCCTTGAGGTTAAGCTCCGACGATACTATTTGAATTGTTTGGTTTGGGACGAGTCGCGCAGCAACTTGCGGGTGGGTTATATACGCGTAGATCTCACAGGGGCGCGCGGCTAGATATCGCCCCCAGAAAATAAGTTATACTCACAGCTGTTTTACTAGTTACTGATGAAAGAAAATGAGGTAGAACTTATTGAAGACGAATAAATTAAATGCCATTGCTCTTTTTATTTTACTTTACCTACAACATCATGTTGGCTTGAACATTAATGAAGCAGGCCTTCCATTAAGTCTAGGGCCCCTCGGTGGATTCCGCGCTTGGCTAACCGATAAGATAAGGATTTTTTTCTAAAGAAAAGATATCGACATACAGGTCATAATGGACGTACATTTGGCTAGGTACGATACAATACCCATCACAACATGTTACCGAAGAAGAGCCTTTGGTCGTGCGCGGCTTGCCTGCGTACGCCCATTCTTGGACTCGAATATGGCCAGGCTCGACTTCTACCCGGCGGAAGCATCGTCTTCCCACGGCGCCGCTTCTTGACTACTCGGCCCATCGATACACCACGCGAACTTAAAGAGCTTCCTACGACGCCATCGATTGCGCAGAAGAGGGCGGCAGAGCGGCTCGGAAATATAGTTGACCAACAGATGAGGTATCTGAGAGGCAAGGACCCTTATAAGATTGGGCAATATGTGGAACAGGCGCTGAGAAGAAACGCCTTCGACGAGGCGCTGATGCTGGTGCAAAAGGTTGGCAGAGGGCAGCAGGTCGTCGTGGCGTGGAACCTTCTTATCGACTACCAATTCGGGAAACAAAGGATGAAAGAGGCCATGAAGCTGTTCAACGACGTTGGTCTTATCTTACCCTTGCTCGCCGACCCCTCCTCCAACTAACATCCTCGCAGATGAAGAAGCGTGGCCAACAGCCCAACTCAAGAACCTACACCGTCATTTTCCGGGGCCTAGCTAAACAGACCAACACTAAGCTTGCCGTTTCCGAGGCTGTCAAACAGTACAACTCGTTGATTAAGGGTGATCGCGTCGAGTCGAATTCTTTCCATCTTAATGCTGCGATCAATGTCTGCGCTAAGGCTGGGGATATGGACGCCTTGTTCCGCATCGTTGACACAATTAATGAATCCAGCCGAACGCCAGATGCTCTGACATATACCACAATTCTGAATGCCTTGCGTTTCAGTACCATGGATGAGATAAAGGATGCGGAGCCGGAGAAGAAAGCCGAATCGCTGCAAAAGCTTGTGAGTGGTGGCAAGGACATCTGGGCTGAAGTGATAGACAAGTGGTCCGATGGTGCCCTGAAGATTGATGAAGAGCTGGTGTGCGCCATGGGTCGTTTGCTACACATGTCCTTACCTCGAGGTAGCACCAACGAGGTTCTCGACCTTCTAACACAAACGATGCGCATACCGAATCTCGTCAAAAACCCAAATTCCGATGCTCACCAAGACGAGAAGATGCGAAACATTGCGGCAACCGGTTCAACTAAGCCAATACATGCCGCTTCACATGCAGCTTATGCGGTACCTGGACGCAAGACGTTATCTCTGGTCTTGACAGTTTTGGCTTCAACAAGGCAGAACACAGCAGGCATCAAGTACTGGAATCTTCTGGTCCGACATTACGGGATAGAACCCGACAACGATATTTGGTTCCGGCTGCTCGGTTTGCTCAAAGTAGCGAAAGCCAGCGCCCATGCCTCCAATACTTTGGACCTCATACCAGAACAAATCCTCAACCCCAGACATTGTCGCATTGCAATGGAAGCCTGCGTGCGCGACAATATCAACTTGAACGTGATAAAGAATAGCACGGTAGCCCTGGAAACGATGCTCAAGAAGCTGAAAATCCCCGATGTTGAAACTCTTCGCCTTCACCTGAGAGTCGCCCTGGTCAGCCACTTTCGCTTCCGTAAAATGGCTGCCGCCGGCAAGCTGGACGAAGCCAAACAGCTCTACGGTGTTCAGTTGACAGAGGTGTTACGTCGCCTCTGGGGCCCATATAAGAAGGTACACCATCACCATTTCGAAGTGATCAAACCCAAGGACAAAGAAAGGGAGGCGAGCGTGCTTGAAACCCAAAACGAGATTGTCACCTTTGCCAGGCAAATGTTCAGCGCATTCAATAAAGTTGTGAACGAGAAAATGCTACCCAACGACGACTTGGAGGAAGTGCGTCTCATTGCGTCAAAGCTCAATCGGGACATCCAGGACTTCTTCTCGAAACATGGCACCTCGCTTGCCCGCACTTCTCCAGTTGCAGATGAGAGCGCGGACGAAAACGGCGATGACAAGGCCTCTGGCCAAGATAAACAAGGCGCCGACTTCATCTGGGACACAATCAAATCTACCGAATTCAAGCAACAGCAAGAACTAAAGCAAAGCGCTCCTGCATATGGACGTGAATCATCACGCTCCCAAGAAACTTCTCGACGGAACTTCCGTGGGAGGAACGGTAGGTAAATGACGAACCATGTACGGCTTTAATTTCATGGACATCTGTATCAACTTGTATCACTAGAGCAGCCTCAGCCTTCAAAGGGTGCGAGCAAAGCATTGTACAATACTAAAGAACACTGAATGGGGCAAATGACGCATCTCTGGTTACGAAGCAATTAGAATTTATTAATACGGCAGTAGACACACAAGCAAGACCATAATGTCCCTTCCATTTTACCACCTGGTAGCAATATTGTATTGACATTTATCAGTGGCCTGGTAATCTTGGCCTGCAATGTCTTTAAACAAGTCGAAAAAAAGAATGGCCAAGTGAGCAGAAAGGCTTGTTTAATAACGTAGCTCACGCGATTTCAATTGTCCATCCGGATTCTTCATGGTATTGTGTCACTTCTGTCCAGCTAGATGTCTGGCATGTTTATCTCCGGACCCGAAACCTATGGGATTGATGATAGGCGTTTTTCAAAGATAGGAACGATGATATTATTCGCAACAGTCCCCAGGAGTGCCACAGGTGTTACCGCTCCAGTGTATTCCAAAGGGTGAGACAAAACCTCATGCTTGATTACTGAGGCGGACTCGATGTCGACAGACTTGGGATTGAAATCTGTCATCTCGGAAAATTTTGGCTCATCGCAATCCCATGGTGTTCGAAGCGGAATGGATGTTTCTAAGATTTTCTCAAGCCAGTCGATTGGAACCTTGGTTGAGTAAGAAAATCGGTACATGTTACTTGGGTTGGTTTCAGATGGAGTGTCAACTTGGTGAGGTTCTACACCTTGACTGTCGGAGCTCTTGCCATTCAAGCGGCGGAAACTCGCTGTAGAAGGGGAAAAGATGCGACGGTATCCACGAGCTGCCAGTTCGAAGGCTTTGTTTTGCGAGAATACTTCGTTGTTACGAATAACTGTAGCGGGTTCATTCTGATACTTGGTGTTGATGTCGTCGGCTGCTCGCTCAAGCCCATCACGGAAGGTTGATGAAGAAGTCAGATTGCCGCACGCGAGGCCACCCAATACCTCAAGCTGTGGAACTTTGATTTTCCCAGACTGGGAAGTGTTTGACTGGATGTTTGCCGTCTGGTCGGAATCGTCTGGAACCTTGGAGGGCGCATAAGACTGACCAGGGTCCTCTTCTTTTGTCCACACACATGCTTCGAAATCGGCTGATGATTTATCACTGCGAGATAACTTTGCTCTCACAGTTTGCATAACGTTGCCAAGACTCTTTCGACGGCGAGGCCAAACCGCAGCTCCTACGCAGAGAGAAGGTTAGCCACCAAGATTGTTCAATGTAAGTTAGAGAATAGAAGGGCAACAACCTCGGAGCTCTCGGGATACTGAGTTCCGTTCATTATGAACGTGTTTCGGGCCACCCGCATTCTCATTTGGTTCCAAAGAGTCGCCTAACAATCCCCCATTGCTGTGCTCGGGTTGCGGATGGGACGACACTTTCGGCAGTCGCCAGCTAGAGAACCTTTTGGAGACGAAACCTGAGGATCTACGACCCACAACCGGTCGATCTGATTTCAAAGAGCCAAAGAACATGATACAATCAATTGATGTGCGAGAATGGTTATGAATGAAGAAGCGACTCTGGCTGACCAAGGCCAAGTGATGAGCATAACAATGCAACCAGACGTTGAGAATAGCAGAAATTGTAAATGGCCTGATTTTGGACCTAGACAACCACAAATACATGAGAATAAGGAAGTTGCGATAGGAACACGACTACCTATGCAGGCAATCTGGAGCCTTCTTCCTGTCACACTCGGAAGGAGCGGGTTGGTTGTTTGGGAGAGCCACTTCCCACAGAAACTCCATCTCGCAACCTGGGTAAGTTAGCAAGTACATAGCACCTCCCTACGATCTGAGGTAAGGGCTAAAATATTTGACCAAACAAGTACTAGGTAAGGTAATTCACAATATTGGGGAAGTTGCCACAAATGAAACGTATAGCTTGGCCAATTGAATAGTCCCAGGTACTGAACACACTTGCTCATTGTACTCTACTTTGAGAAGAGAGATTGACAGAGCTCTGGTACCATAAAAATGCCATGTGCCAAACACAATCCCACGCAACAACGCGTTTGCGATGTGCTGCCAATTCTTTTGTGGCCTGTTGTGGCTTTGAGCAATGCTTGCTCTGGGCCTCAACGTTGTGACTCGGGGCTTCAGGACAGCCTGATGAGTTTAGCTTCTTGCTAAACCCTGAAACAAAGGCATATGAACAATAATTGGGATGGTTCCACGGGATACCATCTACCTAGGTGAGATCACTCGTCAATCGAGCTTTAAGAAATGCACAACGCTAGAAAGCTCCACATGTTCCTTGCAGACGTAACACTCTTTATTTTAGAGCAATGATCGCAAGAATAAGTATTCCAATAGCTCTGGTGCAAGTATCTGCATCATGTTTCTATCATATCTGTTCCCCGAGATAATAGTTGACAGAAGCGTTAGTCGAAGGTAGGTCTAAGGGAAGGCACACAGGCGACTGACATCAAACATGGCACACTTAGAACCTTTAGTAGTAACTTTCAACACAATATTAAATAATCAACCTGGCAATAAAAACAATATGAATCTAAGTATCAGAGAATAATTCATTATTTTCTTATTATTATGTTTAGTATTATTAATAAGAAGATTAAGTCCCTGCCTTACGTGAAAAGGGTTCAAGTGTGCCATGTTGTATTTCAGTCGCCTGGCATAGTCATGGCAACGCTGGCCCACTTCTTCGCACCCACACACATGCTCTGTCTGACGTATTCTTATCCCTAACGGGCGCTGAGCACTCCGTAATAGGCCTTAATTAATTGGCGTCGCGAACGCGACACCACCAGAAACGCGTCTTCCTATTCCAGAAGCGTGTTTTCTATCCCGACCTTAATTGCCACCCCTCCACTGTCCACCCACCACAACAGTTGATCAACCATTTCCACCCCTCCGAATTGAACGATATTTGATGCCCTTTCTTGTTTAGCTGGCTTGGTTCAATTCCCATGCGACATGTCTAAAGCCGACCACAAGGCGAGGCTCGCTGAGCTGCGAGCACTTCGCAAGTCCGGAAAGAAGGCGTTCGATAATTATCAAGTTGCAGAGGTCGATGATGTCTTCGACGAGGTGGACGAGGATGGCTACAAGAAGCTCGTTCGAGACCGTCTGAATCAGGATGACTTCGTCGTCGATGACAATGGCGAAGGCTACGCCGACGACGGCAGGGAAGATTGGGATCGTGTTCAGAGATACGACTCCGACAGCGAGAATGAGGAGCCTGTTGGTCGTGGCCGACCTAGCAAAGCTGGTATGTTATACAAAGCCATTTTTGCTGAACCAAGGAGGAGCCGTACTAAAGGGTATTTAGCCAAGAAAGCCCGTCAAGAAGAACAAGCCCAGCGTGATGCAAATGACAGAGACATCACAGAATACTTCACAAAAGGGGCTGGCAAGACCCAATCAAAGCCCAAGGTACGAGAATAGACACCAAACCCCGAAACCATGTGCCCTAGCTGACCTTTAACACAAGGTGATCAAATCCAAAGCAGACGATGATTTCCTTGCAGACCTACTAGGAGAGGTAGACACCAACATCCCTTCTCCCGCCCTTCGACACCCAAAGCCAGAACGATCTATCGAGCGTCGAAAAGCCAGGGATCTGTCGCCCGCTCCAGAACCCATCCGGAAGAAGACAAAGACTATCCACACACCATCAGCATCTTCACCAGGCCGAGTTGCCAACGATAGTGATGGGGAGGGTTTTCTACCCCCTCCAGTCGACGATGATCTTCCAGCCGCCCTCGATGCTGTAATGAGCGACCCTGCCCCGTCATCCCCAGCGGCCAAGGTTGCTCAACGAAAGGCCCAAATCAAAAAGGAACCCATAGAGGAAGAGGAAGAAGACGAGGATATGATGGAAGTTGCCCATGCTGGTTCAGTCAATGCTACGAGCGTAAACATAGCCGGGTCCAGGGCTGTGAAGAAGGTCCTTAAACAAGAGCCCGCCTCATCCCCCCTCCGTCCTTCCTCCGTCAAAACTGCTGAGGCGCTCGTGGACTCGTCGTCTTGGAACAGCCTAACGGATAAACTCAACGTGGTTAATGCGCCATCTGAAGTGCGAACCATTGGGAAAATGGACCACAAGGATGCAGTCGAGGCAGATGGTAGCCTGAACTTTTTCTGGACCGACTACACTGAAGTGAATGGCAGCTTGTGCTTGTTCGGCAAGGTTCTCAACAAAAAGACCAACTCTTATGTCAGTTGCTTTGTGAAAGTAGACAACATCTTGCGGAAGCTATACTTCCTTCCTCGCGAGCACCGAGTAAGCGGCGGCCAAGAAACTGACGACACAGTGAGCATCATGGATGTTTATAACGAAGTTGACGAAATTATGACGAAAATGAAAGTGGATATGTACAAGATCAAGGCTTGTACCAGAAAATATGCCTTCGAGCTACCTGATGTTCCCAAAGAGGCCCAGTATATGAAGTTGCTCTATCCTTATACCAGTAAGTTGAACTTGTCTCCTCACCTCCAATTCGTGTATCGCTAAACCATTTAGATTCACCGATTGATATGGAAACTCACGGGCAAACCTTTTCGCGTGTATTCGGAAGCAACACAGCGCTCTTCGAGCAGTTTGTTCTTTGGAAGAACATCATGGGGCCATGCTGGCTGAAGATTGAGGATGCCGATTTTGGTGCTTTGCATAACGCTTCCTATTGCAAGCTTGAAGTTCAGGCCTCACACCCCAATATGATCACTGTCAGCACCTCGACGAGCATGGAAGAACCCCCATTAACAGTAATGAGTCTTGCTTTGCGCACATGTTTCAACTCAACCAGCAACAAGCAGGAAATACTTGCAATCAGTGCAAGAATATACGAAAAGTTGTCGTTAAACGACACAACACCTGCAGAGAAGCTGCCCTGCCGAACCTTTACCATTATTCGCCCCAATGGCCAATCCTTCCCTATGGGATTTGAGCAGCTAGCCAAAAAGAGAAGCAAGGGTCCTATCTTTCTAAAGAGGCAGGAATCAGAGATTCTCAGCTTTTTCCTGGCCCAGGTTGACGTCGCAGATCCCGATGTCATCCTCGGTCATCAGTTGGAAGGTGTGGATTACAGCGTTCTCGTCAATCGCTTGCAAGAGAAGAAAACGCCTCAGTGGTCCAGACTGGGTAGATTTAGACGAACCAAATGGCCATCCTCTATCTCCAAGGTCGGTGGAAACGTCTTTGCTGAACGTCAGCTCATGTCTGGACGACTGCTATGCGATCTTGCCAATGACGCCGGCAGATCTGTCATGTTCAAGTGTCAATCTTGGAGCCTCACGGAGATGTGCAGCCTCTACTTGCCCGGAGATAACCATCGCCGCGAAATCGACAATGAGGTGGCACTGAACACCTGGGCAAAAGAAAAGCAAGGGTTAATGGACTACATCACCCACATGGAGGCTGACACACACTACATAGCTGCCCTCGCCGTTGGCGTCCAGATCCTTCCCCTGACGAAGATTCTCACCAACCTAGCAGGCAACTCCTGGGCTCGTACATTGACTGGAACACGAGCCGAACGAAACGAGTACATTTTGCTCCATGAATTCCACCGAAATAAGTACATTTGCCCCGACAAACAAACATTTCGCGGCCGTCAGAAAATGGAAGAAAATGGGGAAGATGACGCTGCCGACGGGAAGAAGAAAGACAAGTATAAAGGTGGTCTGGTTTTCGAACCCGAAAAGGGCCTGTATGACAAGTTTGTCCTGGTGATGGACTTCAACTCTCTTTATCCCTCCATCATTCGAGAGTTCAACATCTGCTTTACAACGGTAGAGCGAAAATCATTGGTAAGTACTGGCCAGTATTTCCTATAGGCATCCCTCATTCTTGTGCTAACAGTCAATTTTTCCAGCGAGGTGCCGATGAAGAAGAGGAAACTGTTCCTGATGTACCAGAGCAGCAAGACCTGGGCATCCTTCCCAGGCTGATTACCACTCTGGTTGACAGGCGTCGTTCTGTGAAGAATCTCATGAAGGACAAAAGTGCGACCGCCGAGCAACTCGCAACATGGGACATCAAGCAGCTGGCTTTGAAACTGACTGCAAACTCCATGTACGGTTGTTTAGGATACACAAAGTCGCGCTTTTATGCCCGCCCCCTTGCTGTATTGACAACATTCAAGGGCCGAGAGATTCTCCGAAGCACCAAGGATCTCGCAGAAAGCATGGCATTACAGGTTATTTACGGTGACACTGACTCTGTCATGATCAATGCCAATGTTGACAATGTTGAAGACGCTTTCAAGGTCGGTAACGCGTTCAAAAAGCTGGTTGATGACCAGTTCAAACTGCTCGAGATTGGTATCGACAACGTCTTCCGGCGGATCTTACTGCAGGCCAAGAAGAAATATGCTGCCATCAACCTCGTTGAGAAGGATGGCAAGTGGGTGGAGAAGATGGAGGTCAAGGGTCTGGATATGAGACGTCGTGAATACTGCGCCTTGTCGAAGGAGGTATCTAAGCACCTGCTTGATGAAATCCTGTCTGGCGATGAAACAGAGGTGTCGGTTGTGCGAATCCACGAATATCTTCGCGAGATCGCTGGCAAGATGCGAGAGCAGAGTATTCCAAATGCCAAGTACATCGTGTACACGCAGCTAGGAAAGGGTCCAAAGGAGTATCCAAATGCCGATAGCATGCCGCAAGTGCAGGTCGCTTTGCGTGACATGGCTCGTGGCAAAGCTGTGCGCAAAGGCGACGTCGTCTCATACATTATCACCGGTGACTCCAAGAGTTCGGAGCCAGCCCCAAAGCGCGCCTATGCGCCCGCAGACCTCAAGTCTAACCCCGAGCTGCTACCTGATGTCGAGTGGTATATTGCCAAGCAGATTTTCCCTCCCGTGGAGCGCTTGTGTGCAAATATCGCGGGTACTTCAACATCGCAACTTGCAGAGCAACTAGGATTAGACGTCCGAAGATATGCTTCAGTCCAGAATCAGCAAGGGGCTTCAGGGAACGATTTGGAGGTTCACCCCCTCGAGTCCCAGATCCCCGATGAGGTCCGATTCGGCGATTGTGAACGTCTTTCCCTCCGGTGCCGAAAGTGCAAATCCACCACTCCTTTCGAAGGCCTGGCTGGAGGCTCCGATTGTGTCTCTGCCTCGGGCGTTGTCTGTGGGAACTGTGGCAGTGCCATCTCTACACTGTCTATTGTTGCGCAGGTTGAGCATGCAATCCGCAACCAGACCTCGCGTTACTACGAGGCCTGGCTCGTGTGCGATGATTCACAATGCGGTAATCGCACCCGCCAGACCAGTGTTTATGGCAACCGCTGTCTCGGCCCCAAGGGCCTCGCTCGCGATTGCTTGGGCCGCATGCGCTACGAGTATAGTGAGAAGGCAATCTACAACCAGCTCGTCTACTTTGCTAATCTTTGGGATGTCGACAAAGCTCGGGTCAAGGCTGCCACAAGCGAGGACCGCGAAAAGATAGTCACCTTGGCAGAGCACAACCGTGTACGATTCACCACCATCAAAAGCGTGGTGGACAAGTACTTGGACAAATGTGGTCGCCAGTGGGTTGCTATGGATACATTGTTCGCGAAATTGGGCTTCAACAAGATCGTTGCTGGTCCCTAGGATGAGGAAAGGGGTCCTGGGTCTAGGTGTATATAAATTTGGCGTTTTCCGGGGCATGAACCACATTCACCGCTGTAAGGATAGGTTGAGAGGTGCCTCTGTTTTATCAAGTCAGGCTAACGGGTATTGGAGCGTTTGGGTAACTAATTAATCTCTGCAATAATTATGATACAATGTTGTGAGCCACACTCAACTAGTCTTACGATGACAACGTAGGGTCCAAGACTATGTACAATGAGGCGCTTTTACAACCGTGAACCTTTCGGCGGGCTATTCCGTAACACTCAGGCACGAATGTTCAATGCACGATTATATGGACAAGTTGATATGACAGAAAAGGTATATAATTTTCCCCTGTTGCTCTACTCTACTACCACCGTGCCTAACGTAACTCAAATTAGATGATGTACAATATAACAGGAAGAAGCTCCCCACTTGTCAATCATCACCACCATTCACAGCACTCGAGCAGGAATGTCTAACAAGAGAGCATACACAACCGTTGGCGACCAGATGTGTGCGCTCCTTCTCAGCTTCCACGCTGTCATGGTGAAGTACAAATATTTGGTGGGGGAAAGATCGAGAGTCCAATCGAAAAGAGAAGTTGGCGAGTTTTCAACGCTGGGCGAATAAATGAGGTAAAAAGGAGCCCACATGGCAGCTCATGAAACGAGATCGACTCAGTATCACGAAGAGCCAGTATCACCACTACCGACACCGACACCAGAACCAGCTAACCCCGCTCCTCCGGACCTGATTCCCTGTTTTCCCTCTCCTTTGTATCACCTAACCCTTTGGGTCTTCCTTCATGCTCGAAAAGATGTTGTTAATGATTCTTCAGGAGCTTGGCAAGTGCATTGATGCAATGTAGCTCGGTGGCTTTGCAATGATACAAGATTGCCCCGCAGACCAGTAGTGTAGTCATGCCACTGATGAATGAGCGATCAATGATCCAGGTATCAGGGGCTGGTCGGGTCGTGCCCCGCGCGAAATCAATATAGGAAGGTGCCCCTTTGTTCCTCTTCCGAGAAATCATCCGTTCAGTCGTTCTATTGGGGCTGAGGTATCATGGTTCAAATGCGTACGCGACTTTTGGAACACGTCTGGAAATAATAATAAAAAAAGGCCTGTAAATGCAAGAAACACAGCCCCGCCAAGTCTATCTGCCGAAATTCAATGACACCAAAAATGAGAAGATGGTTTTACTCGCCGTCCTTCTTGTCGCCAGCAGGGACAGCTTTCGAGATCGCTGGTGAGACGGCAGTTGACGGAGGCGAAGCCGGGTGATCGTTATCCATGTTCGCAAGCAAACTGCATGACGCTGTTAGCACTCACCATATCAAGAGTAGACAATATGTTGGGGCAAGGACAAACCTGAATGCATTTGAAGATGAGTTTTCCCGATTCGGGGGCGTTCCTGTTCGGGATGATGCGCCAGAGTCTTCACCTGGCCTGCCCAGCGCTCCGCCAGGGCCCATGCGTCGGCCGCTGTTGCTGCGTGAAGAGAACATCGATGTGGGACCGAGGGTCATATTTCCGCTTGATGACCGATTGGCGGAACCCTTGAGGCGTCTCAGATCGTCTCCGCTGACCTGGTTGCTATTCTGTTGGAAATTTCCAGGAGAGAAGTTTCGTGCGTCACCGCGGCCAAGGGCCGGACGACCACCTCCACCACGCTGGTTGCTCCTTGCGTTCTCCTGAGCCTTTGCAGCTTGGGCAGCCTCAGCCTAATTAAGATGTTAGATTAATTTCAGAATGTGAAGAATGAAGCCACGACTTACCTCTGCACGGACCTCCTCCAACCTCTTTGGCCCCTTGTTAGTCTCCTTGGAGTGCCAGTTAGATCTACGGAGATCCAAAACATCCATGAGCATAAACTTCATTCGGCTGGCCAGATCGGGAGAGTCGACCATCTGCTGAATACGATCGAAATAAACATCCATCATTGGGCGGCCCTTTTCAGACATATCCAGGTTGGCTCCAATAGTGCGCAGCAACTTGGATAGTGACTCGATCTCGGCCTCGTCCGGAACCCCCTTATGATCCACGAGCTTGTGCACGCACTCGAGCATAATGCGCTCGGTAAGCATACCAAGCTTGTACAATTCACCAATGAATTGCACGAGACCGAGACCTCTTCGCTTGGCGGCAGCAGCCGTGTAGTATTCATCTGAAAGCATGACAGCCTCGCCTGGCTTTTTGTTCTCCTCAGACTCATTAGGTTCAGGAAGGTTGACTTGCCAGCCACGTTCGAACTCCTCTTGGCATCGATTGAGAAGGTACTTGCGGAACAGGTTACCGCCGCTGACAACGTTGCCATTCTTGTCCTTGATGCGCTCATCGTGAATTTCGGGGTTCATTGTTTCAAGCATCTTCTTGCAGAACTTGGCGTACATCGAGGCCCAGTGGGCTTCGTCAGTAGCCTTCTCAAAGGTCAGCTGGATGACTTGGCGCAGAGTTCGACCATCGGTCTCATCCTTAGACTGAGAAGCAATGACAAGAATTTGGTCAGAGATCTTTTCAAAGTTATCCGGAGTCATCTTGTTGAGGGCAGCCTTGACCTTTCTCTGGACCATCTCGGGGTCAAGATGAGTAGATGAAGGTGCTGCTCCTCCTCCTGCGGCACCCCGTCCAATACTGGTTGGTTTCCAACCAGTAGACGTTACGGCAATAGGCTTGACATCCTGACCAGCTGTGAGAGGCATAGTCTTAGCATCCTTGGCAGACTGGTCTTGTGGGCGTCGGCTGTTACGGTTCGCTCGGCTACCAGTTCGAGAACCTGATGGGGGACCCATGCCACTACCTTGAGAAGGTGTGCGTGATCCCATGCCTGATGAAATAGGGAATGCACCTCCAGGGCGTTGGAAAGAGTTCATAGGGGCGATCGATCCCCGACCCACGCTGGCTTGCTGGAATCGCTCTGCTGATGTAGAACCCGCTGGGCGCATGGGAGCATTGAAAGCGCCCATGTTAAAGCCGCCTCCACCTCCACGAGAAGATTGTCTCCCGGAGCCAGGAGTTTGAGCCCCGCGGCCAGAGGCAGAACGACTGCCATCGGAGTCCCCGATCAGAGACTTGACTTGCTGGTGGAATTCTAGTGAAGGTTGTTCGGTGAAAACCTTCTGGAATTGCATGAGGAAGTTAGCGTCATACTTGAATGTTTTCCCCTTCTTTGCCACAGCAGCATTGAGAGCCGGGTTAGGGGAGCGAATGCCAGCTGGGTAGATCTCCTGATCCATGATCTGCAAAAAGCGTGCAGATTTGAGGGATTGGAGAGCAGCACTGGGTTGAGGAGGTTCCACAGGCTTGGTGATCAGAGGTGCCAGGTTGAGAGCAGCGGGCTTCGCACCACGCTTCTCGGCGGTGGTAGGCTTCGCCTCGCTCTTCTCGCCACCCAGCTTCATGCTGGCGAGCTTGTCCGTGACGGCATCAACCTTGGAGCCTTCGGTCTCCTTGGGAGCAGCCTTTCCTGCCAAGGCATCTGCAACTGAGAGTGACTTGCCGGACTTCTCTGCGTCCTGGCGTTTCTTCTCCTTTTCTTCCTCAAGCCTTTCCATCTCACGCTCTTGCTCACGAAGCTTCTTGTCCTCATCTCCGGCATTTGCCTTGCGGTTTTCATCGGCCTTTTGCTTCTCGGCAGCCTTCTCAGCCTCTCGCTTGACGCGATGAGCCTCCTCCTCCGCTTCACGTTTGGCATCAGCCTCCTCCATCTCACGGATGATACGCTCCATCTCATCCTCCTCGGTTTCCTCGGCTGCGGCAGATGGCTTTTCTGGCTCCTTCTCCTGGACGGGCTCCTCCTTCTTGGGCACTTCAGAAGCAGCAGCGGGTGCTGGTGTGGGCTTTACGGGTGCCTCTGCTTCCTTCTTGGGGGCCTCGGGCGTAGGCTCTGGAGCCGGGCTGGCTGGAGCTGCAGGCTTTTCCTCCTTGTTCTTGGAGGCCAGAGTGGCCTGCTTAATTTTCTCCTTGAGCTCATCCTGAATCTGCTTGGCCGTCTTGGGGGCTGCGGCGCTATCAGTGCGGGAGTGGGCTGGGGTAGATGACTTTGGTGGTGGTGTAGGCGTGGAGGCTGCAACAGGAGGCGTCTTGGTATGCTGGATGCCAGGGGCTGGGGACAGAGGGACCTTGAAGCTTGTGGTATCGAGAACCTCGCCGCTGAGGGATTTGATGGGGATAGCGGCACCCTTCTTTGGCTTGACAAATGCTGAATTGGTCTGAGCGGGCGTCGTTGATTTGTTGCTTGATCCCATGGCAACGGCAGGGGCCTGCTGGTTGGCACTTGAAGGTCTCTCAGGCTGCGAGGGTGTCCTCGACATGCTGTGACCTGGTTGTTGGTAAGGTGGAGGGACAAAGGTCTGGTTGTAACCTGGAGAGTTAGCTTGTGGGGGAGGCATGTATGGCATATTGTAGCCATACGGGCGACCATACTGGTCTACTTGTTGAGGCGGGAAGCCAAAGTTCTGACGTTTCATAGTTAGCAAAAGATGTTCATAATTTCCCGGTGACATGTCAAGAGAGGTTGATGTGGTTGAGTTGATGACATTAGGAGGGGAGGTTTGTTGAAGGGGGTTTCTCCTGGCGTCGTCAGAAACTGCAAGTGTGCTGTCCAGGTCATGCTCAGTCGAAGGCTGATCTCCCCGTCTATTCGAACGGCGATTCGGCTGGTTTGGATCATTATTGCACAGTTCACGAACAGAATCAGACCGGCGTCCAGGTTGGTGATAAAATCTGTCGCTCTCACGATGGGACTTGATTTTCTTGAAGGGCTTAAAAGGCTGTGCTTTGATTGACAAAGAATAAAAGGGGAGTTGTACTTGTTGGTGTTGAGGCGGCATCGGGGGCGCGTAATGGTACTGGGGAGGAGTCTGCATGATGTTCGGCTGCATGTTGGCAGGAGGCATATTGGGAGTTCCAGGCATCGATGGCACAAGCAGAGGGCTGCGATTCGGCTGAGGCGAGTTGGGGTAGGCCATGTTTCGGGGTGACGGTTGGAACGAAGGAGCCATGCCACGGCCTTGTCCGTTTCGAAACTGGTTGTTGGGCGGGTAGCCCATCTGGTTGTTGTATGAGCTGCTGTGAGGGTTGAAACCTCGACCGCGACCAGCTTGGGGTGTAAAGTTACCACGGCCGGCATGATCGCTCTGGACAGAATGGTTGGATTCTCGTCGGAAGTGAGCGCCGGGTTGCTGACCCCCGAGCGCAACAGGGTTAGGAGGAACCGAGCCTTGTCTCATGTGGCGCTAGATTCCAGTTAGCACTGTGAACATGGAGAATGGGCGTGTCAGTTGTCATTATCATCGCTTACCTCGCCATCGCTACTGAGACTTCCAAAAGTCATCTGACTAGTTGGTTGTTGAAGACCGGAGGGAGGACGGCCACCGCTTGCGGATGGCTGTGGGATCGGGGATGGAGAGTGCGCCGGTGAGGGAACTCGAGCGTTGCCGCCGGGGATTGGGATAGGGGCGGATGATCCGGTCTGGGGAGTGCTATGGGCCATGGCAGGTGAATCGAAACCGAACTGGATGCCAGACTTTGCACCACCGACGGGACCGCCGTTGGATATATAGCTGTTGGGGCCGTTTGCCGCCATGGTGACGGAGCTCTGTCGAGTGTGGTTACCGTTGGAGGCTGAGCTGCCTCGAGCGACAGCTGGAATTGCGGGAGTGACGGCGGATTTGCCGTTCAGAGAAGAAGGTGAGGCGGGCTTTGCATTCTGCGCGGGCGACGCCGAAGATCCAACGACCACAGGGGGTTGGGAGCCAGTTACAACAGCTGGCGACTGAGATGCAGACTTCTTTAATACACCTGCAGCAGAGGCATAAGAAGGAACCGCAGTCGCAGTATTGTTCGTAGCCGAGACCGAGTTCTGCTGGTTCGCAGGCGACGTCATAAGGGTATTCGTGTGGAGTCGGTGCGGTCGATGCTGGCAGCAGCGGACAGAGGACGAGGAAAAGTTGAAGAATTAAAAGACTTTCTAGTCAGCGTCAAACGAAGCACGTAAAAGAGACTTAGGGTCTCTTTGGTGGCGCGGGCAGACGGATAAAGTTCGCACAACTACCAGGAGGGGCGAAAATGCGAAAGAGAGCGACAAAAGTGCGGGACGGCGGCTCTTTATAGAAGAGTCGGTCTCTAAAGTGATATCAAGTGAATGAAAGCCAAAAACGAGGCGATCGTGGCGTTCTCCTGTCACAGAACGAAGAGAAAAAAAGACGGAACAGGACTTGATAAGATGCGAATCCGCGTGGCGGTTCCGGGAAAAAAGGGCAGAGAGGAGATTCTCTTCTGATATTAAAAATTAACAACAGAAGAAGAAAAGGTCCAATGCCGATACAGGACTGGGAAGGAGAGGGCCGGGTGAGATAATTCTTCCACCGGACCAGCGTGGTTCCTAGAGGTTGAGGAGTATGAAGGAAGCTACAAAAAAAAAAATTTGGGCAGCGGAGGTAATATGGGCTAGGGTGGAAGGGGCAGCCAGTGGTGGTGGAGGTAGCCGACACTATGGGCCTTGCCTTCCGGCCTACGGCGTACTTTACCCAGCTACAGGTTTCCCCCTCCTCCCCCTCCGCCCACAAGCACAAGGTTCCAATGGACTTGGGCGCCTTCCCCCGAGCGAGCTCCAGGCACGGGGCATTCTGCCCAGATCTGCGCACTGTGCCACGCCACTAGCCCTTGCAGAAGACCGCACCAAGCATAGGTGCAGCGGACAGTGCATAGGATGGGCTGTGGCCAGCCATAGGCACTGTACACGTATCTAGCGTCACCTACTCCTCAGGTATTTGGGCGGTTTTGATTTTTTTTTTACACCCACCTCATTGTGCTACGTCGTACATAGAGTGTGAATGGGGGCAGGACAGGACCCTCATCAGTCAAGCCAGTGCCCTACCTTGGCTGGGGCTCGGGCGCAACCCAACCAACCATTAGCTGTATTTTAACTCCAGTCACAACACCACACAGCCGGGGCTGAGGGGAAAGCTGCCCTCTCACCACACGGAGCCGGTTTGCTTTTTCTTGCCCACCCTCGTGAGTGATGCTGTGCGCAATTTTTTCAAATTTTTGCGATTTTTTTTTTTTCTCAATTGCATGCGCGCGCTCTCTCTATCTCTCTAGTCTACTCACAAACCCCCTCCCCTTTCCTCCCATCATCTTATTCTCCTCCCCCCATACCTCTCTTACTCGTCCGTGCCATGCCATGTATGACATAGGTATTATTAGTTTACTAGCCCTTTCTCCTTTCCCCTCCCATCCCTTCCACTTCGAAACTCGTCCAGCAAGGAGTCATGGCTTAACCAAAGAGCGCTTCACCCACATCGGGCTGCCTGACTCTCTATCATCCATCGCCCGCACAGCCTACCAGGATCACATCACACAGTTGCCACTTTCACCTGCCTTACCCGGGGCTGGCACCACATGGTCGTAATGCAGCGCACACGTAGCCTTGGGCATGTACCTGCGTGGGAATTATTAATTAATAGTCCTGAGGTGGTGCTCTGATCGAGGTAGGAAGGGACGATTTGTCTCCAGTTATCGGAACAAGTCTGTACTAGCGTACCCGCACTGAGCGCCAAGCATCTATTATTACGTCCGCCGAAATACATTATCAGGGCAGCGGTCTCTATGCCCATCCGTGCCCAATTCCCTGCTCCCAAGTCCAAGTCGCAATTAACGAGTTTCAAGCGCCTGCAGAGGCCTGAAAAAGGGGCCCACGCACCTCATCCCAGACATGATCTGACTGGCAGATGCCGTAAATGAGTAATGCAGGTCATCCAAGCAGCCTACGTATGTAGGTATGGCATGTAGTTACGTATGTTGTGTTGGCCAAGCCAGCCCAGATAAGCGTAGGTGAGTCATTCAGTCGCCGAGGGGCTGATTTGCGATTTGCCCATGTGTAACGCCACCAGAAGCAAGAAACCCTATTGTTCACTAAGCTTCTCGGTTCCAGTTTTTACTTTCGTTATTATCTAATATACTTTTCTCATGCATGCAGGCAGGGCCAGATCAGTCACATCGACTTGACGTCCAGTCATTCGCAATAAGCGCTAAGACAAAGGAAATCTACTGACTCGGGGAGCACCATTGCTGCCTGCCTAGTTCATTGTTCAACATCGAGTCTTTCCAAGTACCGGGAAGCACTGGCAAATATTGTCTGTATGTAGTCTGGTCTTGTATACTAATCAAAATCCCACCCGCTTCTTTCTCAATGGGGCTCCTAGCACCGGTTGCCATCAGCCCGGAATAATAGGCACAATGAATGACTGCTGGTGGGCTACAATGCCCGAAGCCCTCCGCTCCCCAATATAGGCAGGTACTTTGCTCAGAAAGTATCAAGTTCCCCTCTGAGATTCTCATTCTATTCATCCAACTTCCATGCCAAGCAAATAAAGTCTCTTCCGAAGTCTTATTCTGCATCCTCGCCGTTGTCCATCCCCTCATCGCCCTCTTCATCCTCTTCAATAATAGCTGGTTCAGTAACCACTGCACCTTGCAGTTGTTCAAGTTTTGTCTTGCTCATTTCGAAGACATATTGCCCTAAATGCTCCACACCCTCCATCGCCACCTCCCCGTCCACCTTCGAACCTCCATCTTCTCCCAATATGTCCCTTTGCGAAGGCCACAACTCCCCCGTTACAAGCATCAGCTTGTCTGGCCTTTGTAGGAGAATGTCAAAAGTGGGACGGAACTCATGGCACGCCTCGAAAATCTCCCGTCGGCCCAAGATATAGAGGCCTAGGCGCGCTCGAGATACTGCTACGGTCATGCGGCGCACATCGCGCAAGTATCCAACCCTCGATGTTCTAGTAAGTGAAAGAATAATATCTAATGGGCCCAAGTTAGCATGTGACAGCGCTCCCGATGAATAGAAAGCTGAGAGGCAGATAAGATTCACTCACAGTCGTTCTGTTCGCCCTGATACTTGTCCACTGTCGCCACTGCTTTGGGCATGCCGAATATGGGGCTCTTAGCACACCTATGGGATAGCACATCCCGCACCAAGGCTCGTTGACCAGCGTAGGTTGTAAGAATAGAGATCTTCTCGGCTGGATACCCAAGTAATCTCATATATTGATAGATAGCGACAGCATACTCAGCCTCTCCAAGATTTTGTATGAAGTGTGGCGTGGGTTCTGACTCGCCCTTGCCCCGATAGTCTGGGACGTTGATAAACTGGTAGTCATATCGGAATCCAGCATTGGCCTTCAAAAACTCCGGACTTTGGCGGACAATAGGCAGGTTGTCCAGTTCTGGGTACCGCCATTGGTAGAGACTTGCGATGGAGGGACGGGCACGGCCTTGCTTATCCAACATGACTGTAGGGACACCCAGCCGAGCGAGACGGGAAAATAGAGATTGCTCCAGATTGGCATAGTTTCGGAATGCCATACCCTGAATCACAGGGGAGTTTTGGAAGTGATCACCACACAGAACGACCCTTTGCAATTTCAGTTCGCCCTTCTCTGGCTTCTGCATTGCCAAGGGAATAAAGGTCTCTATCTCGGTGATTTGGGCAGCCTCTTCCATGACTATATTGTCGTAGTGAAAGCCGAGCGTTGCAATCTCTTCCCTCTTAATTGCTGCATGCGTTGTCGTCATAGCAACGATCCGCGCCTCGCTGGTGAGCAAGTAGTTGGCTTTGTCACGATCACGACGTAAGACCTCGAACGGCTGGATATCTGCCAGCTCGGAAAAGATCTTTGAAATGTGTCGATAACATCCATGAGCTATGTCCAGGATCTCTGCTCGATCCCCATCGGCTGGGAACAAAGGCTGGGGTGCAGTAGCAAAGTATGAGTGGAAAGGGAATGACTGGACAATATCGGCTGCGCTGGATTCTTCAGAAGAAGCGACTTGCGAGAAACGTGTCCACGCAGGTTCGATGTACACCATGTTGAAATATCCAGCTGTCTCGGCTGAATTATCATGAGCACCGGGCGCGCCGAGGCTGGCAGCGAGTTGCCTAACCTCTAGCAGATATTTATCACGGTTATCCAAGAATGACTCGACCCTGCCATGTTTGCTGAAGCTAGCCTCCGTAGAAAGCTCCTCCTCGCCATGGCCAAGACGGAGTAGATGCCGCTCATCTATGTCAAGAGCCACAATCTTAGCAAATATTTGATTTAGTGCTTGGTTACTGTGAGCCACCACAAGTGTCTTTTGCTCGGGAAAGTTGTGATAGATGTTGTTTATTATCTGCGTCGCGACGTCTGTTTTGCCCGTACCAGGTGGCCCAACGACAATTGTGAGCCCAGGCTGAGATCCAGACATGATAGCTTCGATCTGTTTTGCAGTGAACCGTATAGTGTTCGATCGTGGTGCATCCACGGGGAAGGGCCCCCTATTAGGAGGATTGTACGTTGAAACCTTCAACGTCTCCACTTCGGACTTCAATGCTGGCTCAGCATCCCGTCGACGTTTCTTGGAGGGCTTCTTGCCTGGCTGTTCAGCTTCTCTTTCTGTGGTTTCCAAAATGTATGGGGGCCCAAAACTACCGGAAGCCTCATCGTCTGGCTCCACCGTTTTCCCTGGAAGTGTCTCAATGAGATGATGCCAGTCAAGAAAGGAATCTCGGTAATCTAGTTTCTTGATTCGATTGGGAAGGTTCTTGTAATGTGCACCCGCAGGGTCACCATACCCCAAGAAAACTTCATGAAGCCAAGAAGGCAGCGGGACATCTGAGAGCAATAATCCACGGATGGATTCCAGGACTGGCTTGAAGTTGTTCTCCCTTCTATTGCGTCGTAGTAAAAGGTTGACTTGTTTGTAAATATCCGGCTTTCCAGCAGTGGCCCGTTCGGCATCGCGAGCATATGTCCGTGGATCTAGTCTGAGCTGCACGCGTCGCTTCTTATCAAGGCCCGAGATGCCATCCCTGACATGACGACCTTTCTCATCCGTGATCTGAGCAATAACAGCCGTTCGTACAGCCAAGACACCCAGAGCCTCATTTTCAGCCATCGCCACGTTACCTTCATTAGCAGAATTGGACGAGGGCGGTTCAACAGCAAGGAGGAAAACAACATCATCTTGTCGTAACGAGTCCCACTCCTTGAGAACATTCTCATTCAGACGCCGAACATCAACTGTAACTTCGGCACGCACCATTGACGGTTTATCATCGCCTACTAATGGCGGGACAGCTTCCAAAATGCTAACATCGATATTAGCACAATCCATGCCAAAAGATTCACTGAAACTTACGCTGGGGGAGAGATAGGCAGGGCCATTTTCGAGAACCCAGAAAAGCTAGTCCCGCCCGAGCGGTTGCTTTCTGGCCGGAGACGTCGCATTGCAGTTTCGATGTCCTTGCGGATACCATAGAAGGATTCGCGACGATATAGGACAAAAGCCCGCCACAAGAAATCTCCGATCGATAGATACTGTAGATTTAACTTTGGTAATGGTAGGGGGTGAGATCCATCGTAAGAGTCTGCACGCTGAAAGCTGCCATCAAAGAGAAGTTTTTCTGTTGGCACTACTGCAGTACTCTTGGCTGTGTCCTGGTATGTTTCCTTTTTCTCAAAAGCAGACAGGATCACCTCCAAATAGAACTTGCGGTTCAGCGGCATCTGCAAAGTTTTTGGGTATGTTGTCCGAAAAGATAATGAAGAAAGCAATCGCAGTATCTCTTCATCTGTCAGTGGCTCGAGCAGTGATTGGAGTTCTTCCCTCTTGTCGATGGATCCGTAGTTAGACAGTGCCAGAACCGCAAGCTTGTCTTTGAAATCCTTTAACGAAACTCGTTGGAGCTTGGCTAGACCTGCACAGTGTTTGTCGTACGCTTCGCCGTTACTCAACTGCATGCCAGTCTGATCATCAATCGTAAAATAGGTATAATGGGCGAGGAGCGCGTGCAGCTCTCGCAGAAGCCCATTGTCTTCCTCGTTAAACATTGGTGACAATTTTATGGCAGGGATGATATGGAGGTCCAAGAGAAGAGTATTTACGTATCGCCGAGTGGGCAATTGGCTTTGCAAATCCGAAAGAAATTCCGTAAAGCGCTCACAGAACAGTGTCTCTTCTATGTAGATCAGTTAGTTGACCGCATGGTAGCAACCAATAAGGACGAAGTATTTACCAGGTGTGCTCTCAGCCTGATAGAGCATATTTAGAAAACCAAGAAGGAGCGTGTACAGCCATGATCTTTCAAATCGAAGCTTGGCTCGCGCAGATTCGTCAGCCGCGTCAAAACGCTTGCTCGCAGCCCTCCATGTTTTTCTCAGCTGTGTGTTGGCATTAAGGTGTTGCTCTCGGGCTTCATCGGAAGAAAGGTTATGCCAGATGCCTATAGACACCAAGGGAGCACACTCCTTTCGAATAATGCCACTATCAAGGCTCTGGAAGGCATATATAAGAAAATCGAGCAGTTGTGTTCTGATGGTCGTGGCGAGAGTCTGATCTAGAACCAGCGAAATGATGCGCCGAAATATGGAAGAGAACTCAGCCGGCCTGTTCTCAAAAATAGCTATTTAGATAATCAGCATTGGTCCGAGAAAGGTGCCTGCAACAGGTTAAAACCTACACCAGGTCTCAAGTTGTTCTCGGCGTTTGACATTAATGATCAACGCGACCAAAAGCACATGAAAGTTGGAGGATTCCTCAGTGTAGCCAGGCCACAGGTAACTAAAGTCCATTCAGTAAGCCAATTGAAGATAAATCTCCCAAGCACAAGTCTAGTATACCTCTCCAAGGTCTGTAAGCTCTCCAGCAATCGCAGAGATTTGTATTGAAAACCTTCGCGCTCCAGGACATCCCAGAGCCCTTGCTTCAGAACGTCGCTCTTCACTTTGACTGGGCCATTTTTCTTGCCTGACTTGAGCCAGTTTTTTCGCGCCAGCTGCACAAATGGGTGTTCTTCCTCCTCAACTTCAGCGGGAGTCGGGCGAGCATTCTCCAACTTGCTCCTATGCGACGGGTCTGGTTTCTGGGGCTTGGTAGCACCGCTGCCCTTGAGCCTCTTCGAATTAGGCATATCGGACTCGTTTTGCTATCATCGAATGTTCGATTCGTTCCCGAACCCCTCGAAGGGCTAATGCGAGATTCGGGCGAGGAAGACGCGGGTCTAGAGACTGCTCACACGCTGAGCTACGAAACCTGAAGAATTCAAGCTCGCATAATGTACCTTCGTACCTCAAATTAGAGGGTCTTATCTTATCTCTTGCAAGTCATCGGAGGTAGTATCCACAAAGTATCTTTTTGCGGTTCAGACGCGTGTAATCGGTGTGGAGATACGCGCCCAGTACCTACCTAGTCGCTTAGTACCTGCATTCAGGCACCTAGCAGGTATTCATTCATCTGGCAGGTCGTGCATTGTCTTCCATATTGAAAGCTTCAATGATTCTACACCAATGAAAGTCCGATAGTCATTTCTTTGTTTCCAATCCCAGTTCGGCTCACCCACAATTCTTCACCTCCGCCGGACCCGATGCAGGATTCTTCGAGCATGATATAATAACTACAAAGAATCATCTATTCCGGTGATCGCTCTCAAACCTTCAACGAACGGGATCCATGCGCCATCGCCAAAGCTAGCAACCTCGCGATACTCAACAATGCCCGCCTTGGACATTAGCAACCCTGGCGTGAGCGCGATCGCAGACTTTGGCGCTCTTCTTAATGATCTCATAGATGAAGCAACAACTCTCAAGGTCCCAGCTCAAGGGAATTCGCACTCTCTGGGGATTGATCCTCCGGTGACGAAAGCCGACCTAGACAAAATCTCAACACGCGTCGATTCCTCACTATCCCACGTCACTCCCTCGCCTTCCGAGCAGGAAGATGATTCTACCAAAGAGCAGCTGAAAGATCGCCGGTGGCAAGTCGTCGAAACTGCGGCACGGGACCTTTTTGGCAGGCTTGTTGTACGTGAAACTTTTTCATGCCTTCTATATGCTGCCCCGAGCTGGACTGACAGCGAGAGATAGACCTCGACATCAATCAACAACCCCGACATTACTCAAATATGGAATCTCTTCGACATTTTGACAATCATCTCCGATAATGGACAATGCGATCCGGGATTATTGTTCTGGCTCATCGAAGAGCTAGTTGAGAGCAAGACGATCGCTGAATGCCGAGTAATATTCGATTACCTTGAATCCAGACGCGAACGCATCACGCCAGAACGAACCTTCAAAAAATGGAGTCTTATTGTTTTGCGCATGTGTACTGAACTCCTGAGGAGGCTATCCAGAGCGGAGGATACGGCCTTTTGCGGCAGGGTCTTCATTTTTCTGTTCCAGAGCTTTCCCCTAGGTGACAGAAGTTCAGTGAACCTTCGGGGTGAATATCATGTCGAAAATGTAACAAATTTCGAGTCAGCCATCGACAATGAAGATTCGAAAATGGTGGTCGATACTCCGCAAACAGGAGCATCGAAGGAAAGTACCAAGGGGGGGACACAGAACAAGGAGAAGGAGGAGGTGTTGTCCTCGGATGCATTATATCCGTTATTTTGGCCTCTTCAAGAAATGTTCAGTCAGCCTCTGAAGCTCTTTGACCAGTCTTGCATGCAAAGCTTCAAACGTGGCATTGAAGAAACAGTCAAAAAGTTTGCAACATATCCTTCCGATGAGGGGCTACCAGCGCTGAACCCTTCTGATGAAACTAAAACTAGTCTCAAGCGAAAGAGAGAGGATGAAGAAAAAGAAGGACTCCTAGAAGCATTCAACCCAAAATATCTAACGAGCAAGGATTTATTTGAGCTAGAGGTAGCCCCTCCCCCCTTCTTTTCTTGTACAGCTTCAAGCTTCCATCAACTAATTCTATCCACAGATCAGCGATCTCACTTTCAGACGCCATATCATGGTGCAAACTCTCATTACCCTCAACTTCATATTATCTTGGACCGCTGAGGCCAAGAAGAAGTACGACAAGCTAAATGTACAAAACAAGTCGGTCCTATATGCAGCCGAGTTCAATGACGATGACGTGAGTACGACCACAATCGGCTGTCTATGGATTTAGTATCTAACCTGTTCTAGGCGAAATGGGCCAAAGAGATCAAGATCAAAATCTCCGATCATATGAGGAAGGACACACCCGGAAGGATATTTTACCGGATGGTCGATACAGTTCTCGCTAGAGACAAGAACTGGGTGTATTGGAAGATGGCGAGCTGTCCTACGATCACTCGGAATCCTGTCAACCCCCAGACATATGCCGATGCCCAGTCATCGGCTCAGAGGTCTGCGACAAGCAAGCGACTTCGGCCAAACCCCATGGGTGCTGTATCACTAGACTTTCTCCAACCAGTGGATGGAGAAGAGTCACTCGAGAAGTTCAAAGAGCCTGAACGACACCGACTACCAGAACTCGACAGCTTCAAGACCGGTATTGCCGATGACGATTTTGCGATAAGCATGGCATCAAACGACCTGAACAAGGCGACGGCAGTAGCTGGCAAAGCCAGCAAAAGCTGGAGGGCCTTGCGAGTCGCCGGTAAGTCGAAATTAACATCGTTTGATAAGATCGACGACCCGCAGAACATCAACCCAGTCTTCCTAGCACCCAGCGACGAGGATGGAGACGATGATAACGGCGAGGCTGAGGACCTTCCTGATAACAGATCGCCTATCATTGTTTCCAGCTCTGAGCAGGGAAATCTGCCCGACATTATTGGCAAGTTGTTGAGTTCTCACAAGGGCGTGTTCGGAAAGGTTGTCCGTCACACGACCCGCGAGCCGAATGAGGGCGAAGTCAATGGCAAGGATTATTACTTTGTCAAAGCCCCCGAATTCAACCAGCTACGCGATGGTGATCGTCTTATTGAATTCACAGAAGCATCGGATGTGAGCTACGGGACAAGCATCAAGGTTGTTGATGCGATTGCCGATAATGACAAGATTCCCATCATTCAATTAAATGTCGAGGTACGTTACTCCTTGAATCCCTTCCCTTCCCTTCAATAACCCCCTCTTCTACTGGTCATTCTAACAATCAATGCAGGCAGCTCAATTCGCCAAAGACATGGGCTACCAAGCGCGGTACATTTTCATCAGCCCATCTCAGAACCAGCCAGCAGACACAGACATGGACACAACCGCCGATGGATCCGCAGACAATGCAGAGGAGTGTGCCAAAATAAAGGCTCCTGAGTTCTTCAACACAACCATCAATCTTGAAGATGTTGATCAAGCGGTGGGAAGCTTGTGGGAGTTCATTTCAAAGGCTGGGGAGCAAGAAGAAACATATGATTCAGCATAAAGACACTATGAAACTGAGTCCAGAGGTGGACGCTGGATATCAGCCGCAGGATGTGCAATTTTGGTGTTGGGCGAGTACTCACCACAGGATAGATAAATACATACTCTCAGCGACATCATGAATTTTAGATACCCTCAAATCTCACCATGGTACGATGTGCCTTCATAATGAAAAACTGCATGGCATTCTAACTTAATAATCTAATTGTACGGCGGCTGCATATAACCAGTAGAGATTCCTGTGTTGCTCAACATGTAAAATCCCAAGCAAGCCGACATCCACTTCACTAAGCCAGTACGCATCGAATGGAAGAACAGATAGAGCGGAGTTGAGTGCAAACAAAACAAAGTATCCATTTACTCCTCGTCGGAAGATTCTTCCTCATCAGCCTCCTGGAGCCAGGTAAGGAATGGCGCAGCAGCCTTGCGAACCTTCTTAGAAATAGAAATGTCCGTGTACTTCTTGCTCGCCTTAGAGCCCCATGCCATACAAACTTCCTCGCTGACCAAGTCGTGATGGTAGTACAGCTGAAGGATCTTGACAATTTGGTCGTAAAGTCCAGGGTGCTCGGCTCCAAGCTGCCCAATGAGACGCTCAGTTCCACCCAGCAAAGCCTTCTCATGACGGTCCGAGGTAATGACCTAGAGGAACGTTAGTATTGGAAGAACATGGCCACAGTGTGAAATAGAAGAAAGGATTTACCTGCTTAAGCATGCTGGCACGCTTTGGAATCTGGGAGCAGATGTTCTGGTCAAACAAAGTCTGGGCGAAAACCAAAATGGTGCGGGACTTGGCCTCGATTCCCAGTTCCTTTGCCTTCACATAGATGCTGATAGAATCAACGTTGTCAATGCCACCCTTCTCTGCAGCTTGTCCTTGGATCCAATCACCAAGTTCATCGTAGATGGTGTTGCCACCACCCTCCTCATCGTCTATGCTCAGCTTCTGCTTGAACTCGCCTGGGAGCTGAGCCTGGCGAGCCTTGACAGCCTCTTCACTGACATCAACAGACCACTCATGGTCCTTGACCTCAGCCTCGACGTCGACTTCAGGTGCCTCAGCCTGCATCTTCTGGAACTCATCGTCAGAGCCAGCATCACCATTATCTCCATTCTCATTGGAGCCATTCTCTGAGCCATCTTCACCACTTGCGTGACCGTTCTCCTTGTTTGCGTTTCCATTCTGCTTGGCCTTGCGGGCCGCCTTGCGCTCGGCTTTGTCCTTCTTGCCCTTCTTGGGCTGGTTCTTGAGGATGAAGCCGCTCAGTTTGAGACGAAGATCAACATCGGTGCGCTGACCACAAGCCTTGCAGTCGAGGAGAATATGGCCATCCTTGATGACAACGTCGGTCTCTGGGTTCTTACATTTTTTGCAGAGGACGAACTTGTTAATAAAGCCATCGAGATGATCTTGAAGCTTGGCTGCGTCATGAGCACCGTTGATGATCCATCGGTCATCCTTGGGGTCCATATTGGTCTGGGCACCCAGCTCAAAACCGAAGTATTTGATGACATGGGCGCCAGGGCGAGCGAGAGACTGGGCAACGCTGGGCAAGTTGACAACAACGGTCTTGATACCGTTTCCTTTGCCTTCAATCTTTGTCTGGAGACGCTCCATCTTGTAGCGATAGAAGGCGTCGCTGACGTCGCGGCGAACATTGACGAGAGCCATGGTGACGAGATTGAATAGGTGTTGTGGTAGATGGATAAATAAGGCGAGGCTGTTATGATGAGGTTGTTTGGGACTCTATGAACAGGGAGGCGTCATGAAGAGTCTGCAAGTAGCAAGAGAAGTCGAGGAGGGCTGAACGAGGAGTGAAGGTATCAGAGCTGAGGGCGATTTTTTATGAACATAAGGGCAAACTGGACAGTGTCGTGTTTGCAAGAGGGCGACATGAATTGATTCTAGGAATTTCAACCGTCGGAACAAATGTCGGGGCTACAAGGTTTCCGCGGTATGCGAAATAACTGCAGCTTGAAGAGGTGTCTGGACACGGTGACTTTATCGTGCTGATACATAAACAGAAATGTATGCGTTCCTAGTCGATATGTGATGCTTGTGCCGAGGGGGCCGGTTGGGGGACAGATGACGATGTAGCGTCAAGGACGATGGAGGGCAGTCGAAGCTTTTGCAACGATGAACACGCTCGTGGTCTGTCTGAGTTGGAAGAAAGAATTGTTTTACTCTGCGACCGGGGGGTCCGTGTCAACAGGCAACTTTTGGTTGATATACGCAGTGAATTAACCGGCTTTCGAGGGCAGGTTGTTGTTGTGTTGGAGTCAAGAACTGGGTGAGGAAATTTTTATTCCGGTGGGAGGAGAAAAAGAGGAACAACTTTGATTAAGTACCTCTGTGTCAGTGAGTGGAGGGCGGAACAACAGGACCTGCCTAGGCCCGAGTGTGGCGGTTTTTGCCTTGGGCCACACAAGGCGTTACAGCAGTTACAGCGGCGCCAGGCAGGGAAGCTGGGGAAGAGAGCATGCTGGAAGTACCGGCAATGTACCCACACCCACTGTGCCTTAGCTCTGGAATTGAGGAGCGAATTAAATGGAGGGGTCGTTTCGACAGGTCGCACGCATGTACCTGCGAGATCCTCCAGGTACCAACTACCTGCCCACTGGTATGCGTCCCGGTGCTTGGCCAACTAATCAGTACCGGCCGACGCATTCAAGGCTTCACAAAGATTTCTCGGCATGGAATAGTAGGGCAAGCCTCACACTGGCCCGTGATTGAAAGACTAACATCCGCGACTCAGTCTCAATGAAGGGAGGCCCACTCGACAAGTATGTTTGTTGTTGCCCTGTTTTGGCGCCTATGTGTGAACACGACGCTGAGAGAGCCTGGGTATGGAGGTATGGAGTACTTGGTATTTGATGAAACATGACAGTATCGATGGGATCTTTTCGTCAAAGTACGCGTCTGTCAAATGCTTCTTCGGTTTCATAGTATGATTCACCCACCCAGCCACAAGCACCAAGTGGCACGGTTCATGGGGCATCGCCAGACCTTTTCGGGTCAGACCGAACAAAGGTCCCCTCCCATGGTTGTAAGAGCTCGTGGGACTCGTGGGCAGTTAGTTACAGTACAGAAAAGGGGAATCGATACAGGTTCTACAAATGAACCAAAACAGGCATCCACAAATTACTATATGGGTGCACAAGTAAGGTGGGCAGCACATTAGTGCTTGCAATCGCTCAAGCTACAATACAGGTGAAACCAGGACAGAAGATGCTATTTTCGCTATGGGACTTCCCATATCGGCATCTTAACGTGTGTTGAAATAACACACTCAACATCCCCCAGTTCCTGCACTCTCTTCTCAGGAAGGGACGCCTCACATGCGATCGGCAGCGGAATAATACATTCGTGACAATAGAGGAGTCTGTCGGGTTTCAGAATAAATGGTTTAAATATTGCCGAAGAGGTGGATAGCATACAAAGTGCCACGCTCGGTCTACTTTGATTAGCACTACTAAATATGGTAGAAAATAAACAAGAAGTGCGATAGTACTATATATTATGTTTGCAAGCTTCCCCATTCAGTACCTTATTTATTTATTTTTTGTACTAAACACTTGATCTTCTGTTGCTCCCATTTGCCAGGCTACTGCATCCTACCACGTGGTACTGGTATCGATGTGGTTTTCCATGCATCCAGTTGCAAGTGTCGGAGCGTATCGCACGTGATTACCTTGTGGGGAGCAATCCAGTGGTCTATTTCCCGATGATGGGGCCGACATGTGACTAGGTGAGCAAGCAGGCCTACAGACAAGCTTGGTGAATAAACAACGAACGAAACATGGATGTGAATATATCGAAAAAAAGAAACCAATCACTTGGCATGAATGAACATGACCAGAGACAGATAAGGGTAGCACCTAGGCCAAGTTGGAAGAAAAGGCAGAACTGGCAGCAAGAGTGAGTTGTCAAGAGTGGATCTGTAGGGTAGCTACCACACGCATATGGATGGTGGGAACATGGCCAAAAATAGCATCTGGTGAATGACATAATTTCGGGGTAGCCTTAATCGAATAAGCCCACATTTGAGCGACAGCCCTGTCACAATATTGGCCAATTGTTGGCTCTCAACGGGATCATGCAGCAGTTGATAGGCATCGCAGGTTGTATCATCAGCACATGGCCAATTCCGGTGGTCTAGGTATAGCGAAACCGGTATAGTACGGGCACCTCCTTCTAAAAAAACCTAGGTAGGTAGGCTCTCAGCTGGAAATGGCTCACGACGCCCGCTGGAAGAGGGCTAGCAGTCTGACTTAGAATCCAAACTCGTGGTCTGGGCACCACTAGAAGGTCTAGCACCTAATAGGCTGTGCGGGGAAATTACTGGCAGTAATAATGGCAGGTATCTCGTGAGAATATCTTGGGATCCATGTCAGCACATCTCACTAGCGGGGCTAGTAGGGATATTGCAAGGCAGCTTAATACTTACAGAAGGTTCAAGGCCATATTGCGTTCCGCCCATTGATCAGAGGCTCACGCTGATTGCCCTCACTCATCAACAGCGGTATTTACCCATGTATTAGTGTATATTTATACACGTTACAGTATTGACAGGGCCAAGGCTCGGATACATTCACTCCAGTGTGCCGTTGTTGGCGCTCGTCTGCCGATCCCTCCAGCCCCGACCTGCAGTAGACGTGCCGGAGCATTAATCATACTTACCGAAGTATTGAGACGAACGAGGACTCGAGCAAGCCACTGGGGATCTAGTCCAGCCATCTTATCTACCCAATATCTTCCTCCGCTGACTTCCCAATGTCTTCGTCGTTACACCACGCCGCAATCTGACCGCCTCGCGCCGCAACACATCAGCTCAGCCGCCCGCACTGACAGGTCTCATTCAGCGTGCTCGTTCGTCTTACCCACGCAGCGCCAGGGAGCACAGCCCCCACCGGCCTGGCCCAGCTATTCAAGTGGCCAGTTGTTGCGAAGCCACATCGCCTCATTTCCCATTTAGGGATGCTCTCTGGGAGAGAAGGGAAAGAGCAAAAGATAGCCCATTGCGTGGTGTGAGAGTAGGACGGCCGAAAAAAAAAAAGAGAAAAGCCAAAGGGCCGATGCATGCCAGTTGAGGCGCAGGTGCAGCCAAGATTCGCCGTTACAACAACTCGGGCCAGCGACCTCCACTACACCACTGGTACATTACGGACAGAACTGAACTGCGCATTAATTATAGCACAGGCTATTGTATATCACGGCACCGCACAGCCCAGCACCGCAGCAGCGTCCCAATCGTCTGACCTGGAATTCCCCCAGCTCGCCTGGACGGAGGCCAGAACACAGTCAATTGGACTGCACCCCATAAAAATAACTAGCTTGCCTGGGCTCTGCCTATCATCACCGAACTGCACACGCCCCCTCTCCCCCCCTCCCCCCCGCTCCGCTCCCCCTAATCTGTCCTCCCGATTCCTCCTTGGGTTTGATTTCGACTGAAGACGCTCGATTGCGGTCGAACATGCCGCCTTTCCCTCGTCTCGGCAGACACAGCAACCGTTCCCAACAAGCCCTTGTCGACCTGCCGGCTGCTCCCGCTGCCGCTGTTGTTGCCGCCGGGGGAGGAACAGGAGAGGCTACTTCTTCGAACCAGGCCCAGCCCCAGAGCTCGAGTCTGAACCCAAGCCCTCATCTGCCTCCTGGTCAGAGCCATAGCCAAAGCAACCACCACCACTTCCACAGACCTAACCACCATATCCATACGCACAACCACGCCGAGGCTCAAGGCGCGACCGACCCATCGCCGTCAAATACCACAGCACCCCCTTCAGTCATTTCCACCAACACTACCACCACCAACACCGAGCCGTCGTCTGTCGCCGACCCTCGAGCTGCACACCAACCCCCAGCATCACAGCTACCTCCATCTCAGCAATTGGCACCAGCGCAGCCGCTCCCGACTGACATTGGCATTGCAATTAGCGGCGTTCCTCTTCCCCCACCATATAAGCAGCAGCCGCAGCCCTATACTGCCTCGCCCATCCTAGGTCCAGGCGAATCTCCAGTCCTCGAAGGCGGGCGAAATCCTGGCTTTACGCCGTCTCCTATCCACCGGAGTCAAACCCAGCGATTCAGCTCGTACGCCTCTATACCACCGCAGCCCTTGGAGCACCAGAGTCATCAACACCTGCGCAACCAACTTGCACACGGTATCGGATCTGCCTCAGTGGAAGACCTACCTGGAACAAGGCACCATCCCAACTCGTCCCCCCAACTGAATTCCTCTGCAGCTCCCGAGAAACGGTCGAGGCGCAATTTCATCAAGGGCATCTTTTCGAGCAACAGCCGTTCTCACAACGATCAGCATCAGTCCTCATCACACGGCTTCACACTCGGACATCATAGAGGTCAGAGCTCTCTTTCCTACGAAAACGGCGTGGGTCTGACACGTCGACAATCCCGCCGGGCGAGCAACCTCCTTGATTCGCAAACCCAGTCGCCCAACACAAGCCCGAACCTCTCGGATCGCGACTGGCACGGCCCAGGCCCAATTGTCGGCCCAGGCCAAGTCTACCAGCAGAGAGCTGAACCCGCTCCGTTAGCAGGCATTGGAGAATCTGCTCAGAATCAATATACTGGCCCCGAGCCAATTCAATCAACACAATCGCCCTCGGTCCAGCACCTTGTTGAAAGCCCGACTATACGGCAAGTCAACCCCGAGTCTGATTCGTCGCCGACCTACGACGAAGTGGGTTATCACCAAGGCCAGCCAAATCAGCAGGCCCAAAAAGAGGTGGCTCCCCCTCCACATCCACCCCCCACCCAGCAGCAGCAACAGCAGCATTTACAGGCCCAAAGCCAAACCCCACCCTCCCAACAGCCCCACGCTCAGGCACTCCCACAAGCACAAGAACAGGCTCACGGGTACAACCACACTGGGTTTGACCAGCAGCAACAGCAGCTGTATCATCTCGCCAACACTTCTCCCACCCAGCCCCAGCACGGCGAGGAGCCGCGAATTTTCCCCGACACCCATTCTGCTGCCGCCTCCGTGCAGTACCCGAATTCTGAAACGCTGTCGCAGGTGTCTCACGAGTCTCCAATTGCCACCGAACCAGACCAGCGGGCCAACAACCAGCAACCCGCCCAGATCTTGCCCAACGTGGAGCACCCCGCGCGAACCCAAGAGTCTGTCTCGTCGACCCCGAACTTAGCACCCGCGCAATTAGCAAGCTCATCTGTCCAACAATCGAGCATGGCCCCGCCACCGGGAGCACCCCCCTCCAACCAGCGGCCTGCTGGCGGCGACAGAGAGCCCAGGCCTGTGGCTCTTCGAAATCAGGCTGAGGTCCCTCCAGGTGTCCCTCCAGGACCCCCTCCTGGGTACCGCCAAAACAATTCATCTGCCGGCCAGTTGACCCCTCTGCAGCCTGGAGCCCCCCAACAAGGCCAACCTGGACCTCCTCCTACTCCCTACACATCAGGCGATCATGGACGCCATAGCCCGGCACCGCCAGACCACGGCGAATCAGAGAAGGCATTTAAGGACCTACGTAAGTTCTATGAACAGACCTTGCTGCTTCCCTCGTTTTAATCCTCAAATGCATCCCTCCTTCTCGCATCCCGCCTTTTGTAGCTTGCACTAACTACAGGCAGTCACCAAGTACAAGAATGTCAAGCGTCTCTATTTCGATGGAAAAGCACAAATCGAGAACTTTGGGCGACAAATCGAGCAGCTTCAGAATGCGGTGGCCAACCAGCGCATGTCCCAATCTAGAACAGCCCTGGACGATAGCGAGTATTCCAATAGATTCAATAGGTTAAACGGAGCGATCAACAACCTCGCCTTCAACATTCGCAAGGACTGGCGATCTGCCCCTCCCTGGCTCGCGGCATACGTGAGCTCGGATGCATTGAAAACTGGCAAACAGGAGATGACGGCTGTGGGAAGAGCTGTTATCTCCCGATGGTTGATGGACCAGATTTTTGACAGGGTCTTCCATCCTGGACTGGATCCTGTATTGAGCTCTCATCTCAAGGGAATCGAGTTGAACATTCGTGGAAGCGCTTACACATTGAACAGCCAGGAAGAATTTGACGCACTCACGACTAAGATTGTTAATTGGCGGATGGCCACGCTCGACGGGCTGAATTCCGTCTTGAACTCACCCGCCACGACTGAACATCGACAAAACTTAACGTCCATGTCCACTTCCAACCTGACAGCCGAGCTCTACCAGTACCTTAACGAGCCTCCTCCGCCTGGAGTAGAAGGAAGCGCATCCATGATTGTAGAACTCGCAATTGGAATCACCGCCAACCTTCCCCTTGAAAGTCGAGATGTCGCCATTGTTTATCCTCTGCCAGGCGACCTCGTCCAGCCAGGAATTATGGAGATCGAGAAGGCGCCATTACCCCCCTTGGATGATACGGACTCTGGGGACGACAAGGAGGAGAAAGGTAAGAGTCAAACGGAAAAATATCCTAGCCAGACGAGGAACAGTCTTGGGGATACCTCTCCATCTAGCTGGACTGATGGCGCCGCCTCGACCTTAGAACCAACAAGTGCTGACAAGGGACTCAACCCAGATGAACCGAGGGTGCGATTCGCCGGATTTCCAGCTCTGGAAGTGCGTGGTAGACAGGTATTGATGAAGGCACCTGTCTGGACACTGTGAATCGCCCACGAGGGGGCAAGTTTGCGAAGATTGGGAGTGGGCCAGGCCCTCGAGGAGTGACAGTGTCAATGCCCTGCCTGAGCAGTGTGGACGTACTACCCTCGATGACCTTGGCCATGGAGATCCTGCCACTTGAGTTGACCTCGAAAGCGAAAATAGAGGCAGACGCCGTTGTGGGGAGGTTGGCTGGTTGAGGTCCAGCAGAATGACTGGAAGACGAACATGTAGAATGAGTTGTTTTAGAAGCAGGGTTGGTGATGGAAAGACATGAAAGAGGCATGAGATGATGTGAAGGCTTGAAATACCAGTAAGGACATGATGGACGAAATGGATAACTGCATGATAGTAAAGTCTCGGACATAATCTGGTTGAATTCTTCTTTTACGCTGCTATTTTGTACTGTTGATCTTTTTGACATGTCTCTGGTAGCGGTTATAGTGGTAGACTCAGCAGAGAAGAACCTGAGAGCTCTGGAATTTAATCATAACCTTGCTTGCGCTGGGAGAAATCTGTATTCTAAGACTTTCGATGGTATATGCACATTGTTTTAATGCTGTTTTCGATGTGGATCATGCGAGCTGCCCTTTGCAACTCTTTCGAGAATGGTGGTATTAGTGGATATGAGTCGAAATGGCGAATCTTGGCTCTGTGACGGAGAGCCCTTGAAATGGATCCTTGTCAGTCTTGGGCGCTCCAGAGAGGAGGGACGGGACCTGGGCTGTGAGCTGGGGGTGACAGTGCCAGCGCCAGCGCCACCGCAGCCACGGGCACTTTGGATTTGCTGCAAAGGGACCTGGACGGCCTGTTGAGTCACAGTGACAGTGCTGGGCCAGGCTCAGCAAAGTGGATTGACCTTGGGCAATGACTCTTATTCTGCCCATTCCGCCCCTCCTCGAAACCCTGTTGCAGTTTAGTTGGTGATGGAACCCCGCCGCAGGGACTGCCAAGTCGCTTCAAGTATTCTCTCGCCCAAATAATGAGCAGAGCTACAAGGAGCGATACCTGAAATCCCCTAGCGAGGGCCCACCTTTTCTTTTCCCTCTGTCAACTTATTAATACAGAGCAACCACGACGAAAATCTTCAGCTTCGCACTCTACATTCACAGCTTATCCGGCACTCAGCTCTCTCATTCCTCTTTCGGCTCTTCGCTGTCGAGAGCTCATACCACCCTTCAGGTTCTTATCGATTCTTTCCACCATACTCCCAACACAGCAGACGCCGGAGCAATCTCAATCCATCATGGCGGTTCGAGCGCAGTTTGAAAATTCCAACGAGTGAGCAAACCACCCCGCCCCCGCCATCGTGACCCGGTCCTTCGTCAACTTGCAGCACACCGCAAATGTCGGATTCGGGGCTGGAGGGTAGACGAAGAAAAATGAGACAAAAGATAGTGTACTGACTGGATTGGTGTCTTTCTAGAGTGGGTGTCTTTGCGACTCTTACAAATTCGTATGCGTTGGTAGCACTCGGTGCCAGCGAGAACTTCTACAGGTTCGTTATAGCCCCAAGCATTTCCCCAGGAATGAACTATCTATGGGCTCGGCTGACCATGGAATTGGAACTACAGCGTCTTTGAGGCAGAACTTCAAGATGTCATCCCCACAGTCCGCACAACCATCGCCGGCACTCGCATCATTGGCCGCCTCACAGCTGGAAACCGCAAGGGTCTCCTTGTTCCCACCTCAACAACAGACCAAGAGCTGCAGCACTTGCGCAACTCTCTACCGGACAGCGTCCGAATCCAGCGTATTGAGGAGCGACTCTCGGCCCTCGGCAATGTCATTGTTGCCAACGACCACATCGCACTGATCCACCCGGATCTGGAACGCGAGACCGAGGAAATCATCGCCGATGTGCTGGGCGTTGAGGTCTTCCGACAGACGGTCGCTGACAATGTCCTGGTGGGCAGTTATATGAGCCTATCGAACCAGGGTGGGCTGGTCCACCCCAAGACCAGCATCCAAGATCAGGATGAGCTGTCAAGTCTGCTACAAGTGCCCCTGGTCGCAGGATCGGTAAACCGCGGCAGCAATGTTGTTGGCGCCGGCATGGTCGTCAACGACTGGCTTGCCGTCACTGGTCTCGACACCACCGCAACTGAGCTCAGTGTCATTGAGAGTGTTTTCCGCCTCGGCGAGGGACTCGGACCCAGCAACATCAACACCAACATGAAGGATACGATAGTGGAGAGCTTCTACTAAGCGATTTATACCCACATCATAGCTCATCGCATCTCTTTCTGTCAATGGTCTTGTTACTTCGCTTGGGTTCCCGGCGTTGGGTGGAAAGGAAAGCCTTTTTTTCTTCTAGTTTCTTCATACCTTTTAGCAAAAATTAAGGTACTTTTTGGGGAAACAGCAACGTTAATGATGTTTCGGAACGATATAGGACATGTATGCATGGGAGGCGTTGTATGATAGGGAAGCTTGTCAATGATCCTCTGGGGATATCATCCGTCCAGAATTATGACCATGGTTATTCCCAATCAAATTGTGAAAACCAACATCAATTTCCCTGTCAAAGTGTACTCTTCTGTCTGGTTTTCCTCCCACACGTATCTGCTGTAGAGTAATCATCCGACACAGTGCCAAACTATCCACTTGGGAAGGGCCCTGAACAGTGGGCAATGAGAGTTGGGAGCCATGTAGGGCCGGGTGGAGAATCCATCTGCATGCCCCTCATGAAGCTTTCACCGCTTGCTGTTTCTGGAGGTAAATTTATCTGAATACCCCACCATGGTTCTTTGGTGATGGATTAGTAGTCAGAAGTCAATAGACGGCAGCGCAGCAATCCAACATCTCTACAAGCTACTTGGACTGATTCATATTCTCTTTGATACAGAGGCGAAATGAGTGAAAGGCCAATACATCTGGAGCCATCGAAGCTCGGCACAAAAGAATAGTAAGAAGGATCAACCACCCCCCCGGCCCGCCTTGCGCCTCTGCTTCGTGCTGCCCACTTACACTCTTTTGCGAAAATGCAGCTGGGACAACCTCTACACGAGCGAACTGGCCAACAACTCCTCGAACCCCAGCGACATTGGCACCGTCTGGTTCGACGACTCCGACGCCGAGGCCAAGATCCTCGAGTTTCTCTCTACGCGGTCTGACCTATCCCGCTCCGACACCACCTTCCTCGATTTGGGCTGCGGCAACGGATCGTTACTCTTCTCTCTCCGGGAAGTGGGCGACGGCGACGATGAAGATGACGGCGACGAAGCACAAGTAGAATCCGCGGGCCCATGGACGGGGCGCATGCTCGGTGTTGACTACAGCCCCCAATCTGTAGCACTGGCAAACCAGATTGCCTCGAGTCGCGACAAGGATGAGGCGGCCCGGATGAGTTTCCAAGAGTGGGACATCCTTGCAGGATCATACTCGGATATCTTGGCCGCTTCGGAGGCTGAGGGCTGGGACGTGATACTCGACAAGGGTACATTCGATGCGATCTCGCTGAGTGACAGCCAGGATGCTCAGGGTAGGCGGATCTGCGAAGGCTATCGGGAGCGAGTGCTCCCACTGGTGAAGCAGGGGGGTTTATTCATCATTACGAGCTGTAATTGGACGGAAAAGGAGTTAACGGCCTGGTTTGAAAGCCCGGGTGGTTTCGCAATGGATGGAAGAGTTGACTATCGCACGTTTTCATTTGGTGGTGTCAAAGGCCAAACCATCACTACACTCTGCTTCCGTAAATTATAGTCTCCCCCCCCTTTGCCTTGGTTTCTATTCATAGTAGCTTTGCATTGGTGATATTTTGTATTGGGCAAGTATCTATGCGACATTGATAAATGAGGTCCAGAGGGGGTGAGCCAGTTTCCACACACCAATAATGTATAGAACCCTTCTACGTGTTACTTTTGGGGTGCTGAAGTATGATTTATGTACATAATATCTCGGATCTGTTCTCTAGCAACTTGAACGCCAGCATCAATAGCAACTTTTTTTTTAATTGGGCTGACCACGTTCAGTTTTCTTTATCTCCCTACGCTGAGTGGGCGCTATCCCAAACTCCTAACATCCACATAAAACACCCTTGATGGCTCCAGTTTCGGCCGTGACGGTTTATTTCTTCACCATTGTGTTTCTATGCGATAATTGTGGTATGTCCTGACCAATACGTCGTCGATTGGGGTATGATCATGAAAGCGGGGAATAGACGTTTGGCAAAACAGGAATTGCTTCATTACTTCTCTCATCTATGGCGATGTATTCATTGGCTCTCCGCCAGCCGCAGTTCCTGTGGGGTCAGCCCCAGCTGTCGTGGCAAAGTATCGAACATCCACATCATCATCCTTCTGCAGCTTCTCGAGATTAGGAATAATCTTTTGCTGGATGAGCTCCTGGCCGCGCGGCGAAGGAACAATCTCGGCGCCTTCCTTCTCGAGCGAGTATAGGGTGCCCTCCTCAGGCAGACGGCGCAATGAGCTGATGAGGACCGCGTAGGTCTTGGCGACATTGAAACGGATATTAGGGATCTCATCCTCCACCATCTTATCCAGCATAGGTAATACCGACTTGGCAATGACGTCCAAGCTCACTACGCTTGCAAGTGTCTATATATCAGAGTCAGCGATGAGAAATCATATGATGGCTCGTCCGGATTGAGTCTCCATCTTACCGAAATAGCGAAGCAAGTTGTCATCCTATACAGATAGTTGGGGTGGTTGCCCATGGCCATCACCTTGGGAATAATGGCTTCACTGGCCCATTCCACGCCAAACACCTCGGTCAGCTTCTTCAGGTTATGTGTGGCAGCCTCTCGAATTGAGAAGACCGTATCACCCAACCAGCTCATGCACAGGTTGCTAAGTTTCTCATCGAAGAACGTAACCCCCAACTGGCTTGCCAGCAGAGGAATGTATTCAATGATTGCCAGGCGGACTCTCCATTGCTTATCCTCAGCTAGTTGCACGATGGCTGGTAGCAAGGATTGTGAGAGAAGCTCGATGCCGATAACTAAAACACAATCTAGGTTAGGTGATTTCTACTGTATCCAAAGGAGAAACTATTGCTTACCTTGGTTGACTAGCTCGAGCTTGGAGATAATGTGAAGTCTGACCTCAGGGAACTCATCCTTGAGCATCTGCAGGAACATGGGAAGCAGGTGGTTAATGGTCCTGTTCACGATTAGCAATCTATAGCTAAGCTAGGTCATGAGAAAATCATACTCTTGTTTACCCAAGATGGGTGCCAGACCACTGATCTGGGTTCCAAGAGCGGCCCGTACGTGTTGCGATGTGTCAGAAACAAGGTCTTCAATGCTGCTCATGATGTCGGCAAGTAGAACGGTTTGATCAACGAGCGCACAGAAGCCTGGGATCTGGCCAGCGATAGCTGTTCGGACCTCAGCCTCATTGTCCTTCAGGAGCTTAACAAAAGCAGGAACAAGGTCCCTTGACACAACCTCTTCGTCAACAGCCTTGGCAATCTGCAATTATGATCAGTATGTGAACATTACACGCAAAAAAGTCCATCTTTCCATACCTTTTCAAATCTGTCCGCAATCATATATCTGACTCTCCAGCTCTTGTCCTCAATCAAGTTGCGTAGAGATGTCAGCAAGACGCCGTGACTAGCTTGCTGCTCTTTTGGCACAGCCTCGGCGATCGAAATGAGGATTTCGACTGTGAGAAGACGGACGCTGTCCTGATCATCGGAAACAAGATGTTGGAAGAGAGGGATCATTTCGTCCACAACGATGGGGGCGGGCATCTCCTTGACGAATTTGGCAAGGTTTGTAGCAGCCTGACGACGAACCATTGGGGTCTCGTCATGGACAAGTAGGTTAAATTGCTGACGGAGCTGTTCTTGAATCGGTGGCGAGACCTTTGAGTAAGGGGCTGTGAAGAGGCCGCAGCCTGAAACCTTGGATGTGAACCAGTCGGCTTTGGAGAGTCGGATTGCTAGGGGGATGAAGTACTCCTCAACTTGCTGAGGAGACAGATCGTTGCAGATTTTGTTGAGGGATTCGACAGCCTAAGTTCGTCGTTAATGGCCAAACTGCAAATTGTCCATCACTTTGATTCTGTAGCATACCTTGTCTCGAACTACGGGTTCTTCGATAGCTGCAAGGTTCTCCAGAGGTGATAGCAGAACATGACCCCACTGAGGACCACCGACATATTCCATGAAGCCTCCGAGCTCCTCGCTCAAAGCTACCAGAACTTCATCTTCGTCCTCGACCGATTCTGGAGCATGGTTTGTTAGCGGGGAAGAGATCATTTAGCAATCTAGACAGGCTCCAGGTAAACTCACCGTCGAGGAAAGGAATAAGCTCTTCCCTCGTGCGCTCAGCACCGAGGGCCAGGGCGATTGTTGAGAGCCGGTGAATAGCATTCAGTCGGAGAAGGACATCGTCATGCTGATTGAGGATCAGTATATAGAACAGATTCGGAGTCCACCAAATGTCACCGCCTCACCTTTAGCTCGTCGATAAGCACAGCGATGGGATAGAGCTCATCGCTCGTACTGGTCGCGTCGGCCATACTGTTCCAGAAAGATCAGGGGCTTTTAGGTGGCTGCCGTGTGTCGATACCAGGGGATTGAGAAATAGGTAATGCGGGAGGTGGTAGAGGAGGGAGGCGATCGCAAGAGATGTGGGAGAAGTGCGAGAAATCGTTTGCGCAGCGGACCCTCGACTCCAACACACAAAGCTGCAAGCAGAGTCGTCCTGAAATAATTGGTGGCGACCGTGCAAGAGACCGTGCTGGAGATAGGCTCGCGTTGGGGGAGCTTGAATGGTGGGTTTTCCCTTGTCGTGTGAGAGGCCGGTGTTGATGTTAGGATGGGAAATGAGGTCAAGGTAATAATACCAGCCAGTTGTTGGTCTGCTGGCGGGGGGAGTAACGACGTGTGATGGTCAAGGCACATCAGGCTCCTTTGGTGGAGCTTCCAGGTCATAGTAGAGGGTACTTAGCGCTTGACCTCGACTTTCGCCTCAGTGCAGATACCCAGCCCTAGGTTGGTATTGGAACAGCTGATTAGGTGCGGCTGGAAGAGATTGGAAGCAAGGGTGTTCTCCTTGAATTGAGTAGGTGTTTGCAGCCTCTATCTTAATTATGATTATCTTATCTGACTATGTCACGTCAAAGCAAAGCGTGCTGCATTGCTCAAACATCTAGGTATGCTCTGGTCCATGTACTCGTCAGCCAGCAGTGGCGACTTGAGCGAACCACGATGCAAGCTCTGTCGTTGAAGGTACCTGGGTACATTGCCGGGTGGGCTAGGGGGCTTGCCTGGTGCTGAGCTTCGATACCTGATCGCACCCACCAGCTGGGACCTGCTAACAACACCAGCGCGCTAAGCAACAATCGGGTATCTGGAGCATCAATCTTCCGCCCCCCCTGGGCCCAGGGTGCCTCACAGTGGGCATTAATAGGCGCCTGGCGTCTATCGCCCTTGATACTACAGTGCCGGGTAGGTGAACGAGAGGTGAGGTCCCAAGTAGTACGTACCGCAGCCAGTTCCGCGCCCACGAGGTTGAGTCACCAAAAAAGTGCCACAACGCTCGCTTCCCCCACCAAGAACTTCTCCCCGAGAAGCTGCGTACCAACACTCGAAGGCGAGGCAAATTCAACTGTACGGCGAAGGGCTAGTCCAGCGATCTGTCTCCGTCGACATGCCGACCATTTCCGTCGACAAGTATAAGCTTTACGAAGCGCTTGGTCAAAAGTTGGTACCTCCTTCAAGACATCGCAGAACCTGCCCCTCCTAACCCCCACCATACTATCTGGAGCATCACCTTGGCCACATGCTGACCTTTTGTAAGATTCACGACCGAGGAGTTTGAGGACCTCTGCTTCGAATACGGCATTGAACTCGACGAAGACACCGAAAATGAAGAACGCCCGATTGTCAATGGCGAGCAGGAGCCTCCCCAGCTGAAGATCGAGATCCCGGCCAACCGATATGACATGCTCTGCTTTGAGGGCATTGCGCTCAATTTGAACATCTTCAGGGGCCGGATCCCTACGCCCAACTATCGCGTTGTCGCGCCAAAGGACGAGGAGCAGTATGTCATCAACGTCTTGCCCGAGACTGCCCAAGTTAGACCCTTGATCGCTGCCGCCGTCCTGCGCAACGTCAAGTTCACAAAGGACCGATACGAATCCTTCATTTCACTTCAAGACAAACTCCACCAGAACCTTGCACGACAGCGAACACTGGTTTCGATTGGTACACATGACTTGGACACAGTTCAGGGGCCTTTCACATATGAAGCTCTCCCTCCTCGTGACATCAAGTTTGTGCCTCTCAACCAGACCAAGGAGATGAACAGCGAAGAGCTCATGGCATTTTACGAAAAAGACAAGCATCTTGGGCGATACCTGCACATTATCCGCGATGCGCCGGTATACCCAGTTGTGTATGATGCGAACAAGATAGTCTGCTCTCTGCCACCCATCATTAACGGAGAGCACTCGAAGATCACCCTGAACACTACGAATATCCTGGTCGAGGTCACTGCTACCGATGCCACCAAACTTGAGATCGTCTTGGATATGGTGGTGACCATGTTCTCAGAATATGCCGCTGAGCCTTTTACTGTCGAGCCTGTCAAGATTATTTCCGACCACAACGACTCAACAAGAGTTACCCCTACGCTTCGGCCTAGGATAACTCCTGTAGAGATCGACTATCTTAACAGCTGCACTGGTCTTAGTGAGTCACCTGAGAGCCTTGCCAAGCTTCTGAGCAAGATGGCATATATTGCCAAGCCATCAGACAAGGATGCGAATATCCTGGAAGTTAGCATTCCTGCCACTCGCCCCGACGTCCTACACCAATGTGATGTTATGGAGGATTTGGCCGTATGCTGGGGTTATAATAATCTTCCACGCACTGAGCCTAACAGGAGCGCCACTGTTGGCGGGCCCCTTTTGATCAATAAGCTTGGCGATATTTTCCGGACCGAGGCAGCTATGGCTGGTTGGAGCGAGGTGATGCCTCTGATCCTCTGCAGCCATGATGAGAACTTCGCTTGGCTTAATAGGAAGGATGACGGAAAGACGGCGATTAAATTGGCCAACCCCAAAACTCTTGAGTACCAGATCGTTCGTACCTCCCTTCTACCAGGTCTGCTTAAGACAATTCGCGAGAACAAGAGCCACTCCCTACCCATGAAAATCTTTGAGGTTGCCGATGTTGGGTTCAAGGACGAGTCCCTTGAACGACGGGCACGAAATGAGCGCCATTTCGCCGCCGCGTGGTGCGGAAGGTCCAGCGGCTTCGAGATTGTTCACGGCCTCCTGGACCGTCTTCTTCTTATGCTCCGCACATCTTTCATCACCCGCGAACAGGCTGGAAAGCCAGATGGGTACTGGATTGAGGAGCTCAAGGAGGACACCTACTTCCACGGCCACGCTGCAGCTGTCCATCTCCGCCTCAATGGCAAGGAGCAACGGATCGGCGAATTCGGCATCCTGCATCCCAGCGTGCTAGAGAATTTTGATCTGAGGCAAGTTTCACGTTTCGCACAACCAGTCCCCTTGGTTTCCTCGATCGGTCTTTGCTAACATCAACAGATACCCTGTGAGCACGTTGGAAATTAACTTAGAGGTCTTCCTATAAGAAATATAATAGACTACGTGACGTAAGAGTCGAGAGAATTGTTGGAACTGAAGATACACATGTCAAGATGGATTGGCAAGATGAGTCATTGATTCAGCAATTGAGATAAGAAACAAAAATAGACAAAAGATATTAAAGAGTCAACGATCTACTTGAACCGCAGGTAATTGATCGAGTATATCTTCTAGTGTATGGAATTCTGTACAAAGGTTTGCCGCCCCCCTCGATGGAAAATAAATAGTAGCCGTGACGTCCGACGAGAAATCTTACATATCGACCTATACCGACCTGAATTATCGGCACTGGGCACATGGAGTTGTCTGGCGAGGCTGTTAATAGGCCCAAGGCACTTAGCTAACCCGTGGGAAGTGCAACAAGGGTTTTGTCTACGGGTATGTGTAAAAGAAGTTGACTCAAATATATATTTGTCATTTAGCCGCTTGTGACCGTTGAGAGAAATCGCTGTATTCTAACGTTGAAGACGCCTATTTAAATACTTTTCAAACAACCAAAACAGCTGCTCAGAGAAACGGGTAAAAGACTGGTTCATCCTGCGTGATCCCATGCAATAAGGCGCCGATAGTATTAATTTAGAGAAAAGTTGCCGAAACTGACCTCTAGCTCATTGTGCTCGCTTACTTCGTTGCTTTGCCCTAGAAAAAGCAATTCCTAATTGTGATCGATGGCCTCTGTCCTGACATAGATTGTGTCTTGTGTTTCGACAATGTGATACACGTTTTCACTGGGCGTTTCAGGAAAACCGACTTCCTAGGTCATCTCTCGCAGCTCCTGATTGCTGCGATTAGTTCTCAGAGAACCTGCAGGTTGCTCATTTTGGCCAAAGTTCCCGAGGAGTCCCTTGCCCAAATTCAGACCGGCGATTCCATCCCGTATGGCAGAGAAGGGGCTTGGCCCTTCTACAGATGCGCTTCTGCGAAGTGAGTGCCTGCCGTTTTCAGGCGTCAAAGCATCATGGGCTGACTCAACACCTGTTAGAACAGATTGACTGGTGCTCAAACTTGGGGGCGACCGAGTCCCATTATCGGCCTGAGCAACACTGGGATACTGGAGGCTGGACACAGCTGCCTGCCTGTCGCTGGCCGCAGCGGCCGCAGCATTTAGATCTCCATTCATCTCATCGTCTGTGCGTCCAAATAATTGGTACCACCATCGGATCTCCTTGAGTTTTGGTAGAATTATGCGCTCCTGGCCCTTAATGTGATCATTGATTGTCGAGTCATAGTCAGGATTGGTGAATTCCGATTTCCGGCAAAGGAAATAATCCCAAACCGAGGATGTTCTCTCCGCAGCCCGAGCGTCTTTCCTCTGCTTCTCCGAATTGTATAGGAAGGTTCCATACTGGCATGAGTACAGGTGATAGAGCAAGCGCCTCAAGAAGCGTTCATTAAACTCGAACCTAGTTTTGTGTTGTCTCTGGAGCTGATAGACACAATCGAGGAACTGGTGAAAGACGGGGCTCACCATTTTTGGTGAGGTCGCTTCTTCTTTGACAACTTCGCCGGATGCCAGCTCACTAATTGTATCAGCGTCTCCGTTATCAGCGGAATTCTGATTGAAGAACCGCTTTGCACCACTTAGCACATTTTGGAATGCGTCACCACGGCCATCATTTTCCCCAGGCTGAACGGTGGCCCCTGCAAAAGCATCCTTCTGTGTAACAAACCATTCCTCATGGCTCAGGTGGCCAGAACGTAGTCTGAACATGTGGCCGAAGGAGAGCCAGTCCTTTTCAACAAGGACGATGAAGCCCTCGATGGTACGGTAGAATGGATCGAGCATGATTTGAGACAAGGCACTCAGTTGGCTTGTTCGATCCCACCCGTCAGAACAATGGATAAGTACATTTGAATGATTGATCCCAACCTGTCTAGCGACAATTCCAGAGCCATCCAAAACGTCATGAATATGCTTCAGCCAGTCGCTTTGCCGCAAGATCTCGCGGTTGGGTGGCAAGGGGGAGATGTCGGCATCTTTCAACGCGTCCACCACTCGGTTGAGGGACTTGCGCATAACATGAATATTTTCGATATTGAGAAAGATTTTCTGCGCAAACTTGTATCGCTCAATATTCTCAGAGCCCATGCCTCCGAGTTGGTTGATCACTGCATTGACCTGGGGCCGGGCGTCGACAATTAGATTATTCTGTTGCGCCCCGTAAACCAACCTCTTGCCAGTTGCTTCATCGTAGAATGTTGTTGACTTTGAAATAAGCTCGTCTTCAAAACGTTCGGTGTCAGACAGCTCTAATTGCGGCTGGGGGATCTCATCTGAAGACTCGATCTGGCTGGACACGGGTGTGCTGTCTTCCGAGGAAGGGTTCATGGATGCCGAGAAAGACGCGGCGACCAACTTCTCATCCTGGATATTTGTTTTACGTAGCGGCCCCGCAAATGGCTGAGAACTCCGGGTGATTGTACAGTTGTTGACAGGATGTATATAAGATAATGCTGGGATCCGATGGCGCGACCTGAAATCCTTGGCATATTTGAGGACGTTATCCGAAATCTTTAAGGGAACTACCAGAACACTGGGATATGTGTCGCAGAAGGAATAATCTTGGTTGATGGTGGTAATCCTCCAACCCTTGTCGGGGAGCTTCTCGCTGATACCCTGCCTCCGGAATTCGGCCTTCGCATCGTAAAAGTTCCACCCATTGATGTCCCGCTCAAGCTTCAGAGGCTTATGATTGAAAGCGTACAGCTTCTCGATAGTGCCAAGCTTGCATGTTCGAGACTTGACGAAGTTCAACGTTTCGCGGGCGGCGTCGTTGTCGGGAAAGTTGAAGGTTACAAACGAGAAGTCCCGGCATCGTACCCGGATCGAGGGAGCTTGTCGAGAGGAGAGGGGGACCGGCCGGAAAACACAGTATGTAACCATGGGGAATGGTATCCATTTCTCGCGAGTCTTGGGGGGCGTGCTGGCATCCTCCGTGGGCGGCTTGACTGGCGCGCAGAAGACGAGGTGGAAGTCGGTCAACCGGAGGGTTCCATCCGTCGGCTGGCCCCCGTAAATGGCTTGAATGCCTTCAACTACCTGATGAACATTTAGTACCAGTCCGCATTCGAAAATTAGAGCCAAAGGGAGTCGAAGCGGACCTTCCGGGCCTCCATCGTCGTGATCTTCGCCGCCTCAGGAAATGGGGGTTGAGGCTAAGCGGGGCGCAGTCTATAAGAGCTCCAAGAACTACTCGATAATGCAAGTCTGTCTCTTGAATGATGACTGTTAGGGAAAAGGGTCGGTGTAACGATAAGGTCTTGGGAAGATCGCAAGACGGCAGCTGGCTCTTAAGATGCTGTTGTTGGGAGGGCTGATGAGTGGGAGGCCAAGCCGATGGGTGAGTTGCGGATCGCTCTGGGGAAAGCGTCACCTGTCTTTCAAGATGGGGAATTGCTTGGGTTTCGGTACATGGTTGGGCGGGGGCTAAAGCGGCAGGAAGAAACGGATACGCAGCCTATTGATGATGCGCAATAGGGCAAAATTTAGATTGATTAGAGCATCCCTGGTGCATTCCTTGTCTTGTTGAAGTATCGCAGGAGGTGCCAGCGCGGGGCTGGAGGGCTGCCTTTATTCCTAGCTGAGCAAGCAAGCCCAAAAAAACGTCAGTCGCTCACAGCTGCTTTGGCCTGTGACAGGGGCATATGATCTGGGGCTGCTTATAGGAGGTACCCGTCTGCCTGAGCAAGTCCCCAACAGTTGTTAGCCACTCGTATGCAAGTCAAATGAGTAGGCTTTACAAGAGAAATGCGCATGTGATATCCGACTATGCCAACAGTTTTCCATCAGGCACCTATCTCCTTGATTCGCATTGCTCTGGTTGTTGATACATGTGTTTCCGCCCTTGGTGATCGTACATGACGATCCTGGTCCCCACATGGGCCATTGCGACACAGGTCCTTATCTTATCTGGCGACATGCCGCTAAAACAGTTTTTCCGACAGCCTTCCATCGGTCCAGCGCACGGGCCAGCTGCCCTGACCGGGACACAGGACATTTAGTGGGCACTAAAAAGGGTTGGAAAAGTGTTAGGGCTTCAACCCACATCGAAAAATTGAGGGACGACACTCTATCCTCCAATACAGCGTGCATCGCGATAATCACCCACCCACGCCTCTGTACGCCCAGCCCATCCCAAGTTCGCAGCCAATTCCACCGGCCGACACTCAAAAACCATACAACATGGCTCACCCCGGTACTCAGATGTGAGTAAAGACTCCCCAGCAGAATGCTTGTCCGAATAAACGCATTCCAAACCCCCACCATCTCAGCTATGGCTTCGGCGAACAATATCTTTGAAAATTCGGGACGGGGCGAATTTATAGACAATTCTTGCTAACTTTCCTCTCCCAACAGCTCCAAGAGGAGAAAGTTCGTCGCTGACGGTGTCTTCTACGCCGAGCTCAACGAATTCTTCCAGCGCGAGCTCGCTGAGGAGGGCTACTCCGGCGTCGAGGTCCGCGTCACCCCTACCGTCACCGACATCATCATCCGCGCCACCCACACCCAGGAGGTTCTCGGCGAGCAGGGTCGCCGCATCCGCGAGCTCACCTCTCTCATCCAGAAGCGATTCAAGTTCCCCGAAAACTCCGTCTCCCTCTACGCCGCCAAGGTCCAGAACCGTGGTCTCTCCGCCGTCGCCCAGTGCGAGTCCCTCCGCTACAAGCTCCTCAACGGTCTCGCCGTCCGCCGTGCCTGCTATGGTGTCCTCCGCTTCATCATGGAGAGCGGCGCCAAGGGTTGCGAGGTCGTCGTCTCCGGCAAGCTCCGTGCTGCCCGTGCCAAGTCCATGAAGTTCACCGACGGCTTCATGATCCACTCCGGCCAGCCTGCCAAGGACTTCATTGACAGCGCCACCCGCCACGTCCTGCTCCGCCAGGGTGTCCTGGGTATCAAGGTCAAGATCATGCGCGGTGCTGACCCCGAGGGCAAGGCCGGTCCCCAGAAGACCCTCCCTGATGCCGTCACCATCATCGAGCCCAAGGAGGAGCAGGCCGTTGTCCAGCCTGTCAGCCAGGACTACGGCGCTAAGGCCGCCCAGGCCCAGGCTCAGGCTTCTCAGGATGTTCGTGCGGAGGAGGCTGAGGCCGAGGCCGAGCCTGCTGAGCAATAGTGAATGCTTGGCATGCTAGGTTGTTGGGAAGATAGGGGGGTCGATTTCGATTGAGAAAGGCGGTGATGGTCTGCTCAGGCGTCAATTGATCATTTGCATCTGCTAAAGGGCTTTGGGAGGGTTTCACATTTGCTCATCATGGTAAACAGAGCCTTGAAATGAGACCCAAATAAAAAAACAAAAGTTACCACTAGTGCAACCATGACAGTAGACTCTTGTGAAATGATGTTGCTTTTGAACTGATGATCCTATCGTGACTGATTTTATCGGTCTTTAATTGATGCGTGAGCTAGTACAATTACCTATGTTGTATATCGAATTCAAAACCTGCCGGCGCCAGCTTTCAGAGTCCCCCCCATAGTAACACAGATATACCTCTTGCCCCAAGCAAAGGAAATTCAAAGAAGCTGTTGCCTATAAATCGACTCCATTCTGCGCACCAATATATCATACAAGGATTATATCTCCTTTGATGCAGAAAAACCCCCAAGTGAACGCCAATGCACCGAACCATCCCCCCTTCCGTTTCTCTAGACTCCTCATAGCAGTGATATATGAGCAAGAACGTAACAGCTTTTTTTTGCTCTCGAATGAATAGGTCGGAAGCTTCGACAACAAACATAAAAATCGTGATTCACAGCTCTATCAATGCCGACGAACGGTGATGAAAAGATATGACGGGTGTGCAAATGGCTATGTTGTGAACCAAACTATCGTGAGTGGATTTTGCCTGATCGTTTCGTCAAGGCTTGATTTGATTAGATGGTTTTATATCCCCAGCTTCTTTCGGCCATTCGTCTTGTTGAAATCATCATGACCGCCGACTATTCAATTCGATGTCATTGGTGCGGCGAGCACCTCCACGAGCATGGCCGTTAGGTTGACCGCTGGGTCGACGGTCCTCCTCGCTGTCTTCCGCGAGATCGTTTAGCCCGAAGCCCGCAGCCTCCTCTTCATCGTAAGCCCGTATCAGCCCCTCTCGGTCACCATGCTGGCTGCCAATACTGTGGCGGGGGTCACCACTTCTCCTGGACTGCATACTCAATCGAGAGACCATATCTGTGCCTGTAGTATCTTCTCCACCCCTCGAAAGCCTTTGGCCATTGGGATCGCCTCTTGAGAGATTGAGCAGGTACACTCCGGTGAATGTGATGAGGAAGCCGCAAAGCAGAGACAGAGTGTTGACTGTGTCTGTGGTATTGAAACCACTGAAGAGAATGAACGATGCTGATAGGGTTGCAGTGGTGAAGGTGACGTAGTATAAAGGATTGACGCTGATGGGACATGTGTCAGCTGTGTCTCAAGGCAGAGGAACAAGTGTAAGAGTAATTTAACCTACATGTTTGAAGGGAAGGAAGCGAGTGCCTTGTTGAAGTAGTTCATCTGGGTCAGAATGGCAACAGCCGTGACGATAATGAAGACATAAGTCGAGGGGTGCGTAAATTGATTGTGGCCAGCAAATGTGAGTTTGAGAGCAATGCCGAAAGCCTTGACTGACATGACCGAGATGGATCCCACAGTCGAGCAGATGGACAGATAGACTAGCGCATTCTTCTTGCCGTGCTCAGGTGCGACTTTGTAGATCATTATGACGGCGAATATAACGACAAAGGCGGCGTAGAGGAGGAATCCTGTGCTCATCATTAGACATAGACCTAGGGTGCGCTTCAGGAGCGGTTTGGCATACCTGGCTGGATAGCGTAGTGCAAGATCTGATCAACAGTCTTGATGTCTTCGTCTGGAGGCGCGTGGAGAACAATGACAACTGCACCAATTAGGCAAATGGCACTTCCAAGTTTCCCCAAAGTTCCTAGTTCCTCTTTCAAGAAATATGATCCCAGCACAGCGCCGACGAGAACACTCAGAGCACCCAGAGGGGTGACAAGAATGGCTGGCGCAAAGGCATACGCTGCAAAGTTGAAAATCTCTCCCGAGCCCACTAGCAAGTTTGTCAGTCTACTCTACTTGTTGCGCCAACGAGTATCAGGCCTTGCTCACATAATAAGATACCTGCCCACCACAAGGGATTCTTCAAGTATACGAAGCCATCGCCCTCGAAGCCATGTCGCTCCTCTGCCTGTATCAGGCCCTAGGGAAGGAGATTCGTTAGTGTCGTGGTTGAGGAGGTCCGATATCCGCGCCGAGTCGCAGCTTCATCTCGTTGGGGAAAGCAAACCTTCTTCGTAATGACAAAACTTGTGCCTGTAGTCGTCTCGTCAGCATATGCTTGAAAAAGGGCGAGCTGTTCTCATCCCATGGAGAGCCTACCAATTGTTACGGCTGACGTTATAGCAAGCGCTAAACCGATGTATCTACAGCAAATGTATCAGCCACCATGTCCTCAGGAGTGCTCGGAATTTGATGCGCCTTGGGGGAAATTTGGGATAGGCCATCGCGGGAGGAGCCCGTACTTGTCGTCAACCATTGTGAGCATTGTAGAATCGTGCGGCCGGCGACAGAGCCGGCGAGTGACTTGATGTGTTCAAACGAGCGGATGGTGGATAGGAGCTCGCACCGGGCGAGGAGGTGTTTTGTGCGCGTTAAGGAGAGTCGATTAAGGGGTTCGTTCAATCGTTTCGTGTCGTCCTCAACTGGCGCTCGCAAGCGGATGGTGGCAGGCTCTCGTCGTGATTCTGTACTTGCTGAGGACAGTCCTGGCCTCTGTCGCGACAGGGTACTTGCGGTACGGTCCACTGACTGTTGGCAAGGCAGATATCAATGCTCGCGAGGAAATCAGGGCCTGCTTGATGCTGTGTGCGTGCGATAGGGAAAAAAGCGCCAGCGACACTAAGGGGTCAGTCGAGAAGACGCAAGGTGTACTTGGGCTTGATGTGAGTGGTCGGATGAAGGTGGTGGCTGGAGTGGTCTGGAGTCAAAGTCAAGTCACTAACGATTTGTGCCAGTTGCCAAACACGGATTTTCAGGGCACATCCAAAGCAATAGTCCCGTCAGTGGCGGCACCTGAGCCTGAGAGCGGGTGGGTGGGCTGCGCTGTCGTCTGCCACGGAGGTCTCTGTCCAGGCACCTGCCTCTGGGCCTAAAAGGGACCTACCGGCGTGCTACTCTGCTAGCGTTAGGGCCGCCAGGTACTGCTACAATCTACGTGCTCATTGGAGGAGGCGCTGCCTTCCGTCCCGATGTACAGATACCGGGGTAGCCTACCTCCCATCGGATCCCTTTGAGTGGCTGCGTCAGGGGATCTCATCAGGGGAGGGAGCGAAAAAAAGCTCGACATTGCTCAGCCTCCTTGATGGACCCTCCTTGGTCGTGTCTGGCAATCTGGGTCCCGGCCTCCCTTGCAATCGCCCATCTCGCAACGCTGCTCCCTCACCTCACTGACCATCTCAATCCCCACCAAAGTCCGGTTTCATGTCTACGTAGCCTGCCAGAGCAACCGCCCAACCCTAGATACGATCCCCGCCCCTCCAGCAGAGTGGGTTTGATCAAATGTTCCCGATAGACAGACGCGTGCATCGTGTTTTATTAATTACCTAGTGTAGTGCTTAGCCTGCACGACAAACTTTTCTGACACGAGGTGACGAGTACGTACTGCCAGGCTGCTCCGCCGAGTGGGTAAGACGGAGTAGGTACCCAGCAGGTAATAACCCCATCTCCATGAAATGGCCAATGCGCTTTGATTGCGCCCTCGTTTTCAGCACGATAGAGTCCGCCAAATCGAGGCATCACACGTGTAATTCGTATAGCACAAGGCTGGCCGTTCGTGGCTGAGAGCAGAGACCTTAGTTTCCGTCTTGACATGATGCTTTTCTTCCCCTACAGGCTGTCATTCTCACGCCTTTACCATCGTGCCAAATTCAAATAGAACGTAAATGCATGCCAGTCAGAATTTGGAACCTCTTTTTCATTACCTAGATATGGCACGATGTTATATAGGGAGGCCAACTACCTTATCCCAAGCATATCTAGTTCCTAACTCCAACCTACACTACCTAGGTAAACTCCGTTTTCAAGGAATATGATCTGTCTTGTCGATGAGTAAGCGGCATAAACAAGTGAAGACCATGAAAAAGCAAAAAGAAGAGAAAAACCGGGCAGGGAAGGGCGCACTCTAGGCGCCCCTCTCATTACTGTAAGAATCCGTACAACGACATTTTCCCCCTCCAACGCCAATGCTCAATCAGATGTGATTCGCCAGCCATAATAACCATGCTAAAGGCCCGATTCCCACGAATTCAATGATTCTGCGGCGGTGAAGTCACTGGAAATATGTACCTATAAATATGGTACATAGCAAAAAGGGTGTTGAAAATGACAAGTTCCGGAAGTTGCGGGTACAAACTGTTGCTTGTTGTCGATATAAGTCAAGCTGTACTGCCTGAGAAAGCCAGAGTCGCATCCTTATGAGGCTTCGGAGTTAGTACGTTCTTTATGCCTTACCTACCACCAGGAACAATTATATATAGTCGAGTTTAGTTCTTGCTCCAAATGTTCCCAACCCATCCAAAGGGTCACCACGTTGCCTTCGTGATGTAGAGGACGAGGAGTGATACTCCGTTAGTAGAGGTCCCAAACAAGGGAAGGAAACAGCATCTCTAGCTGTATCGGTTTTGGGGGGAAGGGGAATTATTGCTTTGGTCAGTCAAAATTAGTTTGTCAGAAAGTCTTTTCAAGAAGACCGGCGCCGTTTGGCATCTGTTCTCATGTTAGTTACTTGGATCCAAAATCAATAAGGAATTGTTCACCATACCTGAGTTTTCATCCGCATCCTGTGGGTCGGTCGGATAAGACCGTTTAGCGGAGGCCATTGCGGACTCGCCTCCAGTGGCAATTTCATTTTCTTCAGCTTCGTTCCAATCAATCTCAGCCAAATCTACTTGGTACTGATCATCATTCTCATATTGAGGGGCCTGGTCCCCAAGAAATCTTACATGCTGGTCCTCGGTCTCATCAGCATGCAAAGTGTTCGTCGTTGTGCTGCCAGATGGCTCGTCGTCGAGTTCTCCCTCAGAAATGTGTTGGGATGTGACTGGTGCGGCATCGCCGAGCCCAAAATCAACCTCCTCATCTTGATCAATCACTTCAATATGCGAGTTCGCATTGATAGCGGAATCGCTCTCGATATTGGCTAAATGATTCCTTTGTTAGTAATTGCTAGGGTGCGGTCCAGGGTTCCACTCAGGAAGGAAGAACCTAACTTACAAGTTGAGGATACGTTCGTAGTTGCTTGGATCGTCGGCTGATCAGATTTATTGGCACCGAGTGACTGTTCAAAATCGTCGTTATCGGTAATGTGGCCAGGCTCTTCGGCTTCCTGTCTATCAATGTAGCCAGTTGCCGAGTCGGGGTGATCCCCTTCCTCTTGGGCATGATTGGCTTCTGGTATATCAATTTCTTCTTTGTTTTGCTCCTCGGTATCCTCGTATGTGGCTTCCGCTTGATCATCTTCAACACTTTCATATTCGTCAAGGAGCCCATACTCCTCAGAGCCCCCCCAAGCCTCCGGTTCGGTGCTAGTGGGAATACGGGGATTGAAGATATGCATGACCTCCTCTAAGCCCTGACCAGATGCTGCGCTTTCTAGCAGGGCCTCCCATCGCTTGGGGGGGTTGGGTTTCGTGATCAGATAAGTGTAAAGTGTACGCGTACCATCTGGGTCCTGATTCTTAACGAGCATATCAAAGATTTCCAAAATCTGGCGCAAGGTGCAAGTGCATAACAAGTCATGGGGGTGTGACTAGACGGATTATTAGTATGGAAACATTGGATAACGTAGAGGACAGTAACATACCTCAGCATATTCAAGACCAAGCTCGTCAATCTGGAGAACTAGATCATCTTCTGCGCTAAGTTCATTCGAGAGTTCCGTTCTGAAGCTTGCCAGCAGCCCCTCAATCGTATCATCGAGGATAGAGATCTCCGCGAAAAAGCCCTCTGATGACAGAGAAAAAAGAGGAAATTCCTCTCCCTTGTATTGCACGACGACTGCTGGGAATTCTGGATTTTCGTTCTCAGTGCCCTCGTTATCAGTACCAAGCTGATCGTGGTCCATGCCAACCTCCTCCTGATTTGAATGCTGTGTCTCGACCGCTTCGGTTTCGTCTGTGATGCTTTCCGAGTCTTCATGCGGGGTTGGCGATTGTTGTGTCTGCTCACCTTCGGCGGTTTCCTCCTCTGCGGCAACGAATTCTTCGGTTGGCTTATCAACCTCCTCCGTCGCTCCCTTAGCTTGGGCTTCTTCTTCATCCTCCCAAGTAATCTCGTCGTCCAGATCATGAGATCCCAGTTTTCCCGAGTCCGAAATGTCACCTCCCGACTGTTCATGAGAATGGTCTAGACTTTCATGGGTGTGATCTTCATCCATCAAATCGTCCTGGACATCAAGCTCGTTGACATTCTGGTCTTTCAAGCCATGTTCATCGACATCGCCCTCGTCATGAGACGCAGGTTCGTCACCACCAAAAGCCAGCGTCTCGACGTCAAGACCATGGCTGTGATACTCATCCTTATCGTAATCCTCAATCTCAAGATTCTCATATCCTTCAGTGTCGGCATTGTCTAGTTCAGGGGGATGACGATGTTGTTCGTTGCTCGGGTCATGATTATCGACCTCGTCATGACTATCATGTCGGGTAGGTTGATGCTCATCATGAGAAGACCCATTCACATCATGAATATCAACCGTGATACTAGACTGGTCCAAGGTCTCAGTCTCCAGTTTGCCCTGGTCTAGTTCGTAGGGGAACTCTTGTTGGCCTTCTTCATCTCCACCCAAATCTTCAAGATCCCCCATTTCAGCCGAGTCCAGGCCTAGGTCTCCAGCATCGCTTTCTTCCAGTGACACATGAGTTTCTGGCCTGGCATGGATGGTATCTGTATTTATTTCCCCGGTGGGATCCTCATCTTGAAATGGAGCATTACTCCTCTTGATCGCGGAAATGTTCTCATGGGAGTAATCGTCTTCGTAATCAATCAAATCTTCGTCACCGGCCAGTCCACTAGAACCTAGTGGCTGGGTTATATCGATATCCAGTTCGATATCAGTCATTCTGGTACCCGGGCCACGATGTAATCCCTCAGGCGCCGTGGTTTAATTTCGCAGATTGCTGGGTCTGATAGTCAAGAAGGTATGCTAGATGTCAGAGGAGACACTGATGGATTTGTCCAATCTCGAGGTAGAAAATCGTTCGCGACTCGGTCGGAAACGATGGCGCGTTCAAATTAGGAGTGGCGCGTACTGGTGTGGGATCGGAAAATGAAACTTGAGAGGCAACATCTGGTCCGTGTAAAAGGGAAAGCAAGAATGTGGCAAGTAGATGGTTAGAGAACCCTCAAGTAAAGTTACTTTTGAAGGAACTTGAAAAAGGATCCCTGCAGGCAACAGCCAGAACTTAAGAGATTCTTTGTTCGTTGGTCGCGGCCCAAGTCTGTTCGGTCATAGCTGGAGTTGTTGCAAGGTAGAGGACCCACAGGAGAGATGTTAGTGTAGCTTGGCAGAAAGCAACTCACCGCCTTCCCCATCTAAGTCAACCCCACCATCCAGGCCAGAGTGTCCCTGTTACTCACAGAGCTGAGGCCCTGCAACTGGCTGGCGCTGATCACTTTAGGGTAGGTAGGCTGCACCTACTTGCTGGCCGCCACGGGAGCTAAGTGGCCCTTCAAGGAGAGAGAGGACATGACAGAAGTGCTGTTGCGACCGCCTCCTTGTCGTCGATTGCTTCCAACTACCACCAACCCAGACCAAGACTCTAGCGGACAACAGCGCTTTCAGCAACATGGTATGCTTTTTAATTTGAAATCCGCCTCTCTTTTTGTCGTCCAAATCTTAATTGACTGTGTGCAGGTCGTTCTCGCTGCTTCGATATGTACCCGTGGGGGGAAAGCTGTCCTCTCCAGGCAGTTTCGAGAGATGCCACGATCCCGCGTTGAGGCCCTGCTTGCTTCGTTTCCCAAGCTTGCCGACAGCGGCACACAGCACACGACTGTCGAACAGGACAATGTCCGATTTGTATATCAGCCTTTGGATGAGCTTTACATGGTGCTCATCACCAATCGCCAGTCCAATATCCTGCAGGACATCGATTCGCTACATCTGTTTGCCCAGGTCGTCACCAGCACCTGCAAGACCTTGGACGAAAGGGAGATTGTCAAGAATGCATATGATCTCCTAAGCGCATTTGATGAACTGGTTACACTTGGTTACCGGGAGAACCTCACATTGAGCCAGATCCGAACGTTCTTGGACATGGAAAGTCACGAGGAGCGAATCCAGGAGATTATCGCACGGGTATGTATCTTTTTGCCGTACTATCTCCTTGTATACGCTGCTTACAGATTTTATAGAACAAAGAGCTGGAAGCTACCGAGGAGCGGAAACGGAAGGCCAAGCAACTCGAGCTCCAACGAAAGGATGCGGCCCGCAGTGGACGAGGCAATGTTCCTCGAACGCCTGTCTACCCAACCTACACTACGCCTACGAGACCAGCCGAAACTACCAACTCTTACGAAGCCGAGAAGAACAAGTCTTACACCAAGTACGTAGCATTTCCTTTCCTTCGGTTCATGGCTTATGATCCTGGCCGTTTACTTACGTCTTCTTAGGCCAACTGCTCCCAAGGGTAAGGGCATGCAACTGGGCAAGAAGTCCAAGACAACCGACATGTTTGAGCGAGTTCGCGGTGACATGGGTGGGGAGATTGATGAAAGCCCTCTTGTTGTTCCTGCTGCTGCTGCCGCCGCCGCAGAGCCGGCGAGCCACCATGCATCCGCCCTTGATCACGATGCTATCCATGTGACTATCAACGAGACCGTCAGCGCGAAGCTTTCAAGGGAGGGCGCCGTCAACTCTCTAGCCATCAGTGGAGATTTAACCCTTCGAATTTCCGACGCCAGCTTGACCAAGCTCAAGCTTGTGCTGCATGCCATTCCCTCTCATGGCGCCCAGTTCCGCACCCACCCCAACGTCGACAAGAATCTTTTCAATAATTCCAAGATCATCCAGATGAGCAACACCGCCAGAGGTTTCCCAGTCAACAATGCTGTCGGTGTTCTACGATGGCGAGCAACCCCCAAGGTCGACGACTCGAGCGCCTGCCCCATCACATTTACTGTCTGGGTAAACCAGGAGTCCGACAAGTACAACATGACAATTGAGTATGAATTGACTGGCGGAAGTGAGCTGAAGGACGTCAGTGTCGTTATTCCCTACCAAGGTAGCGAGCCTGTCGTGTCCAGCTTTGATGCTTCCTACGAGGTGTCTGGTGATGCTCTGGAATGGCATGTGGGCACCGTGGATGAAGAGAACCCCAGTGGTTCCTTTGAATTCGAAGCCGAATCTCAAGATGAGAACGACTTCTTCCCCATGAACATCACATTCAACAAGACGACACCATATATTGATATTGACGTAAGACAACACTTGAACAAACACCGAAGCAATGAGCTCGTGAAACTAATGATGTTCTTTTAGGTCTCATCGGCGTCCTTACTGGAAGAAAACGAGGATGTGACTTTCTCCAAGGAGATTAAGTCTCATGCCGACAACTTCCTGATCGAATAATCAGCAGATTACGCGAGAGTTCTAGGTTTTGGAGATGGTCTGGTAGGTTATACTATAGAGGATGTCTGTCTGCTGTGGGGGGGATTGGGAACCATTCGTCGCAGCAACCTAATGGCGCAATGACATGTGGTATGAAAATTAAGACGAGATTAGTGTGACTTTTCGCGAGAACAAGACTGATTCGCGAGAGGATAATGTCATGATAGTGCTGGTGATACTCGAATCTAGGCATATTGCAGGTGTTCAGTGCTTCTCAGTCCCTACGTACAACCTGTAATGCTTACCTAATAGGTACCGCAGGCAATTGAATACAGTGCGCCTATGAACTACTCCGAACTGTGCTCTCACAACACAGAAGGCTCTTTGTTCGCTCGCTTTCAACTTATCAAACGATTCAGAGAAAAGAAACAAGCAAAAAAAAAAGCTTTGAAAAGAAAGCGCGAATGGCATGTGCTGTTTGAAGAAGTATTGGAACACAGCCAACGAGAGAGCGCATGCACCATGTCCCGGACGCTCTCCCTCTTGAGTGAGGTTGAGTTCAAGCATCGCGTCTCAGATGGCTATCCGGTGACTTGCCCTACCCTTGATCTCTCGACTACTTGGGATAATAGTGGGAAGAATATCTACATAAATCGACCTCCCGGCCAGGTCGTGTCAAAGATTCACCAGACTGGGCGACTGGGAGTCAAGCCTCCGGAAGCCGTGTCCACAGCCTGGAAAGCAGATGGTACGTGAAGGAGCGTGACCAAATACCCCCCAACAAAATTTCAACAGAACCATTGACCAAACTTGATATCTCAGGCCAGTTCCTTGCCATTGGTTGGAGCGATGGCGTGGTGAGGCTGATGGGCCTTGAGAGCAACAAAACCGCACATCATATTGAGATCTGCCCTGGTACTGAGGCCCGCATTGTTCACATCGGATGGGCTTGCAGTAAGATCTCTACGGATGACGACAAAGAAACATATTCCACGCCTCAAGAGAAGAAAACGAAAGATTTGCCCCGGGAACTCATGTACCTGGAGGTCGAAGCGGCTTTGCCTAGGATCAGTCCGCTACCTAGTAGTAGCGCCGGCCCTGGGTAAGCTCAAAGCAGCACCCTTCAACCCCATGAGCCATGACTGACCTGGAACGTAGCGAGGATGCTACTGTATTCACTCTCAGAACCGGCATCGACTTCCTGTTCCAAGCCCCTCGGCATGAGGAATATGATTTCGTCAACGTCATGATCGTTGGCACTGATGACGGCCGGATCCATCTTAACATTTGTGATTCTTTCGCTATAGGATCCTTTCCATGTCCATCTTCAAGCCAGGATCCATATAAATCTCAGCTGCTCAAACACACGTCGAATCCTCAGATCTCAACGCACACGCTGCTTGTGGCAGACAAGCTTAAGAAACCAAGCCAAGTCGACTTGATACCTACAGACCTGCCCTTTCTTTCTTCGTCGCCTATTAACCTATCATTCCTCACCACTAAGCTAACAACCATGCAGAAGCTGCTGAGGTATCTAAAACAGACCCAGCTTCACATGCAAACTGAATGGAAAAATACCCGAGAGCTGCCTGGCAAGTTTCTCCGTAGTGTTGAGGAAGATCTCAGGGGCTCAGACACGGGACCGCGATCTATTGTCCCCGCTCTCTACCACACCGTCGTAACTGGCCATGCCTACGAGCCTGTCCGGGAATGGCTTGTCGATAGCCTTGCTGAGAGAGTAAGCCTTCCTTCTTATGCTCACAATAATCCCAGGGATTTCCCCTTTTACTTTCTAACGCTGATGATTTATGTTAGGGCCATAAACGATGGGATAAAGCCGTCGTGTCCGGGCTGGAAGGGCTTCGAAACTTGATCCACGAGAACTTTCTCCCCGTACTGGAACGCTGCTCCATCATCCTCAGTCGACTTCGAGGTCTAGCCCTCTTTTACAATGCCAAAGAAGAAATCGGCTTCTCCGCGGTGCAAATCACCAAAATAATGGATATTTTCAGCTGCTTGACACTAATTGGGCACAAGATACTTCTGCTGGTCATGGATGAGTTAGAACATTTCACAGTGTTCTCGAGCTGGCTCCGCTCACAGATTGACCGCCTGGCCACTTCCAGTTCCGAGAGTGAAGAGCTCTCTGAAAAGGAGGCGACCACCGATATCGGAAAAGTCCTGACCTACATCGAGCAATACCTAGCGAGCAGCCCTCTCCATATATATCTGGATGAGATTTCCAAGGAAGACTTCACCGCAGACTGGGAGCACATTGACAGCGGTGTAAACCTCCTGGACACAGTGTCAGCTCAGGTAAAGAAACACGAGAAAGGCCAAGAGGCAATGAAAGCCCTACCTCACGTCGAGTTCCTGGTTGATTACGCCACACACTGGTCAAGCAAGGCCTTTGAGCACATTGCAGAAACCAAGAGGAGAAGCGTGCGTTTCGGAAAACCCATTTCTCTTTCAATCGATCAACCTATCGACGTTTATGACTGTCGCATCGTTGAAGCCGACGGGGAGGTTTGTTTACCAGGAGCCCACATGATCCCGAGCTCTGTCCATTTATTAACCTCAATTGTAGGACGCTATCGTTTTCGTTGCCTTGGCATCGGAAAATTCAAAGTCAAAATGTGAGTATCTGCTTGGCGCTTCAACCCTAGTTCTTCGAAAAGTTCTAACCCAACGGAATCCTCCTTCATTTCAGTGAGCATCTTCCGGACACAGTTGGACATTATCAATGGAATCAGCAGAAACATGCCTACTTCTAGGTGCTCGATTGACTTGGGCAATCGAACCCTCGTCGATTTCGCTTTTATAGACGACATGAGCCTTATTCTACTATGCAAAGAGTCAGGTAAGTCGCATATTTCAGCGCATCGTGTTATCCTCGTTCTAGTTCTAGTTCCAAATCTAACATCCTTTCCAGACGCAACGCCAGTAGTAGTTTCAGTACCATTCTGTCAACACACCATCCAATATTCACCTTACGACCCAGCCAATACTTCCGAGATGTCCCACATCCCAGGCGATGGGTTCCCTTCTTTCACCCTTCCAGAGGAGCAGCAGGCAATGAATCCGGTGCGCATGGAGGTCCTCGACAGCAGTGATACCAACGGAGATATTCCGAAGAGGATATGTCTTCTAGAGAGCAATCTCAGCACATTACGAACATTTACCTTGCCAGGAGAAGGATCGATATAAATATTGATCCCATCACTTGACTCCATGGCCTTTCTAGATAGAGTACTAGCGTACATATCACATATGAGTTATGAAGGTCTGCTCAACCCAGTCGGCTGCGAGGGCACATTCTGACACATTATGTCAACTTGACAGAGTTGAGTACATATCATATGAGAGCCATGTTACTGAGCGTCGAAATTGCATTACCGTGGTATCCACCCAAGTTCTTGTTGAGTAGAGCTGCCTGCTATATTTACTCCCTAAGAAAGAGGTTAAAAGTGAAAACGAAAAAAAGCCGAGAACGCCAGAAAAGTCATTGATATAGGCCCCGTCCTTTTTGTCACTGTGAGGGCGCTTCACACATATCGCCCCAGGAGAAGTCCCCCATCCCAACTAAAAAGCCTACCCATTACGCTTTGTGATGTTAAAAAACTCCGTCAGCCCCTCCACCACAGCCTCGACGTTCATGTTCACTAGAGGCATCTTATCATAGGAGTCTTCCTTCATAATAGCCACCAGCGCAAGATATCGATCAACCTCACGGAGCATGATAGGCTTCTTGCTGTCATGCAGGACCAGGCAGCTCTCGGCTGTTGAGCAGCCCACCTGGTCCTCGAGCTTGGCATCCCACGGGCCTCCCTCGAGCCTCTTACGACCCTCTTCAGTACGATGCCAAGTGCCATAGACCTCCGTGATATCAATAATAACATCAATGTAGTCACTGCAAATCTCATATGAAGCCATGTCAGCAGGGGAGCTGTCAGTTGCGATGTAAATCTTGGACAGAACGTCGAAGAGGTAGGCCTTTTCCAGGCGACATGTGCGGCATAAATTCGTAAGCATGGATTCGAGTGTTCCCAGGCGAGGAATCAGCTTCTGGATGACCTTGCTGAAGGCCTCAAAGATGGAATGGTTATAGATGGAAGTAAGGTGAAAAGTGACTGGTGCATTCTCACAGCCATGGTCGGAGAGCTCGTCTTGAATACGGATGGTAATATCGCGTTGAATGTCCAACTTGAAGTCATCAGACAAGCCATCGACTTTGTGAATGAAGACTTCAATGTTGATGTTTGGATATGAGCGCTGAAGAGACAGGATGGTAGTGTTGAGCCGGGCCACGGCCTCAAGATAGTCGTCTTGTGCATCAATGACCCAGATCAAAGCACCGATCTCGCCAAAGATTGCTTCCAAGTCAAAGCCCGGGTTCTCGAAAATATCGATTTGACCAGGAAAGTCCCAGACTTGGAAATCCATGAATGATCTACGATAGAATCGGTCAACGAATGCCTTGGAGCTGAGCTGCGGCGGGTATTCCATTACTCACGCCATAGAGTCCTTTTGGATACGAGCTGTAGACTCAAGGAACAGAGTCTCGCTTGGTGGAAGCTTGTGAAAGACGACACTGGAAATCGAAGACTTTCCCGATCTTTGGCAGTGTGTCAGCAGTAGGTTCAGCAACATAAGAGTATATTTTCTTGCTTACCGTCTCTGGCCCATCAGCAGCAGTCTAGGTTTGCCCTTTGGAGGCACGGTCATAGCTGGATCGTCCGGCTTCATCCCATCTTTTGGGGGAGCCCCGGCAGGATTCTGCTCAAAATAACGCTGAAGACTTAGCTTTGCTGCACTTGTATTGGATCTTGCCAGGTCCGGACGAGGCTCTTGAGCCTCGTCCTTGGCCGGAGGCTCATTCGAGTAATATGACGGCTGAAGAGACATGGTTCAAAGGGAATGTTGGATTCAAAGGGTAACTGCGGTGAATTTGTTTCGTGTAGTGTATATTTGTGTGGGAATATGAACGGGGGTATGTAATCAAGCACTCGCAAGACCAAATTCCTGACTCCTGGATATATAGAGCCTTCAGGACAACCTCGCCAGACTTCTGGGAAAGTGGGAACAGAGCGACGGGCGGCCTATATCGCGAGCCTGCACCACCTACACTCCCATACCCGACAGCTGATAGTCCAATATTGAACAACCACGCAGCCGGAGCTGGAAGCGTAAGCAGCCGGCCTCGTTGACCTGGGTGAGATCAACAACAGGCGGGATCACACTGCCAGATCACCACACTGGGGGTCCGCCGTTCTCCTTGCACCAGTTACGGATAGGCGCAGGGTCGAAACAATTGTCCGCAGGAGGGAATTCGCAGGCTCGGGTCCAAGGCCGTTAAATCCACACCGCCACTGTCGCAAGCCTAGGGCGCCGCCAGTCAAGGTTGCGCTGCGTTGACCTTGCCAAGGTATTTTTTTTCTTTTGACTTTTCTTTTTCACCGTCTCAGGTATCCAGGATTTCAGCTTATCCGGAGGTGGTCGCACAAGTCCAGCTAAGTGCCAAAATGTGAGGTTGCTGCGAGGCTCCCGGGCTCAGCCTCTATTCCATGCTACTCAGGAAGCACGAACCTTATCTCACACAAGGGAGACCTTGTTTGCTTCAGCTTGAGGCATGGTCAGCTGAAGGGGCAGTGGCCACGCAGCTGAACCGGCCACAGCACACGGAGGGCTTGACAGTTATTGTACTTGGGCAAGGGCGGCATCGCATTGGCCAACGGAGTTGGTGAGAGAGTTGATCGTAACACCCAAAAAGCAAGGAGCCTGTGGCGACAGCAACTGCTGGGAGGGAGTATCTTGGTACCCAACCAACTGCTTGGCAGCAGCCATCCGTTCCGTCCAGGGGAGAAGGGGGGGGCGAAAGTATTATCAAACAGATGGAGGCGGACTGTGCGGAGGGCATGTACGTCGTGGGAAGATGGGCAGAATGCAAGGAGGGGGGTATTGTTTGAACGCAACGGATAGAAGCAGCAAATCTAGACCGACAAAAAATCATCCGCTTACCTCCATGCTGACGGTCTTATGAACAACCGCCAGACGCTGTGCACCTCCACGAACGTGCTCACGTTGGGCCAGGCAGCTCTCCCAATCCAGCGGCAAGGCAAGCAGGCTACCAAGTGGTGTTTGCGTGTGCGATCTGGTTGGTTGGCTGGCTGTTCCGGCTCCCAATTGCGACGAAGGGAGGGGCGAGTGCTGCAGGAACACGATGGAAGAAAACACGATTGAGGGAGCTGCAGCCTATGTCGTAATTCAAGGTGGTGTTGGTGAGAGCGGTTTGGAGATGGTTTGATTGCAGGTACCTGCCACAGCTGGTGATAGCGATTATTGCCTGAAGAAGCTGGAGAGGAGGGACATGATTGCAAAGTACCTTTACACTGAAATTATTCCCAGCTTTACCAACTAAGAAGTACCTGACCAGGGTATGCCCACAGGGAAATACTCGGCAGAAAGGCGGGCTTTCAGTAGCAGCACGTTTGAGTCAGTACCTCTCAAGTATTCATAGGTGCATCGTACGATTAGCTTTCATCTCTTCATCCAGGCACATAAATCTAACGCATCGATTGGACATGAATAAGCTTATTCCGCCCTTTCTCCAGCAATTTTCCATTTCACAGGATGTAGAAACGTCAGTCTAGGCAACAATTCCATGGCCTCGGTTCCTCCTACCTAACCTATACCACCCATCTCTGGACTTCCAAATACACCAGCGATCTAGAATGAGCCATCGTGATGTGATTTTTCTCTGATTAAATGAATATACTTTTTTTTAAATCCGTTTCATACCCTTCAATAGGTTTCTCCTTCATGGGGTTTGTCGTGCAAGAAGGTGTATATGCCTCACCTATTTGGTTTGGTCTCCCGAATTTGATCTATCTTCCATGTGTGGTTGGGTTGCCTCTTGACTCGGTTTCGATGATTTATTAAACAATGATTGGATAAATTGAAGACTCCGCTTGTTCTTCAATCCTCTGAGACGGGCTGGGGATCCCACTGCCTCATTTGAGGACCGTCTAGGAGGGGGTTCCAGCTCATGTCCTGGCGGATCCCCGTTCGTCTCTTCCCGTTGCATTCTTTCCAACCTGGCACCAGCCTTCGTTTCGGAGGGGATGGAGGACTTGGGCGTGTATTCAAAATCTTCCTTTTTGGAAGTCTATGTAGTCATTGTGTTAGCGTTATTATAATCCCCCTTCTAGAAACATTTGCAGATGTGGGATTCCTTACTCGGCTTGGAGCTGCTGTTCGCTCCTCGAGGGAGTTTAACGTTGCAGCACCGACAGCTTCCATGATATCTCCGGCGACTGTTCGTCCATTTCGACCAAAGCAGTCCTCTGGGACGCTTACAAACCGCACCAGTCCTCTCGAAGAGGGCACTCTCAGTGCGCATTCGAGGTGGTGTTGCAGCAGGGCCAGGTTTCTCTTGTTCGTCACTGGCTGTACCAGTGATGGAATGGCATGTATGGTGATGGTATATGCTGGGTCGAAGGTTCCGCTGAAGAGCATACACACGCCGTGCTCAACGGTGACGGCGACGGATGTGATGGGCCGATCGTAGCGCCTCGCGATGAGAGATGCAAGATTGCTCATGAATGCTGCCTCGTCGTTGATCTACCGCGAGTTTCCAGCAAGTTAGATCGATTATTTGCAAGTCTGAATCTTGATCATCAAGCTCGAGAGGGAAAAGAAATGCCATACGATCACGTTTGTCTTGATCTCTGCCAGCACTATCGCTTGTGCTCTCACATGTTGCGTCTCCTCCTCAAGCTCTCGAGGCGACCCGAAGGCTCGTTCAAAGTAGCGGCTTTTATGCCTTGAGAGCGCAGGTGAAGACATCTTCCTCCGCAATTGTTCGCCTGGGGGTGGCTTTTCCACCTCGCGAAGGAATTTGGCGTCGCCCTCCATAACTGGTTCAAGTCGTGTCGTCGTCGCCGATGCCACTTTCCTGAGAGCTGGGTGAGTGAGGGGCCCCGTGGGAGTCATAGGGCGAACATGCTCTCTGTTCTGTTGCGTTGGCCGAGGGGGTAGGGGGCGAGAAGGCGTGGTGGGAGTGACTGGGTTCGCCATGGCTGGAGGATTCGAATACTCAGAAGAAAAAAAGGTTAGGGACCAGAATGTTGTGTTGTTGGTGTCAGGAGGGATTTTGGGCGACTCGCAACACGAGATGCAAAGCGTACGGATAAAAGTGCATTTCGCTTGGTTCAATTTTGCTTATCTCTTTTTCCCTTCACCTGGAGACAATGGTTGCCGCCCGTGGCTCTCTCACTTCTCACTTTCTCTTCGCCTTCGCGTTCACCTTGCTCATTGCCCGTTCGATCGATCCCAGAAAGCACGAAGTGACCCTGACCTGTGTCAAAGAGAGGGGTACGCGATTGTTTACGGACCCATGAGGAATCACACATAAATATGTAGTGATCCAAATGGCCTGCATGCTGCAGACGCAGTTGCCAAGATGAATGGACCAGGAGTTGACACGAAAGTCGACATGAAGAAATCCTACTATAGCATCCCGCAGCAAGAGTCAAGACAGCCAGCCAGGAGATCTCCATTGCCTGCATCTTCGTCACACATAATGCAATGCAGAGTGCGCTTGCCTTGAAAAAAAATGGTGGGTGCATCTGCATTATGTCTGCGTTGTTGAGGTGTAGTACATGTCCGGCTGCCACGTTGAACGAACGGTCGGCAACCTGCATACCTGGTAATTGGCGGTTACTACGGTCTGGGCTATGGGTAGAATCATTCAACAGTCATTGCAAGCTTCCGTGTCATTCCCTTGGCCCTCAATCAAGCTCACCTACAGGTTGGCTGGTTGGGTACCTGGATATTCACGATCTATCGTCAACGTGCAACTTGAGGTCGGCAAAGAGCGATCATTCCTAGACTCACTCTGTTTGCTTGCTTGTGCACTTTTAGAGTCTGCCTGATTAGTTTCCCACCTCTTGGCTATGCAACTAAAACGAGCACAGGAGGTTCATAGCCAGCAGATGTGACATCTGGGAAGACACTCCCCATGCTAAGAGTTTAATGTGTGCGCCATGATGGGTAGAGATAGCTGACCTGGTTAGGCATCTTACTACTCCAGATAGGTAGGTAGGTAGCTAAGCCTGCACGCATGAGGTGCATGTAGCCTGCCTGGCCTGGTTGGGTGTGCTTGCGAGCCTGATTGTCTCAGATCCCGAGCGCCATTCCAGCGTCCTTGGCCATCGCGGTGGCGATGGCCAGCAGCCAAGCAAGTAAGACCTGGTGCGTGCATGCATCCACGAGACCAAGACCACGACCAACGGTCCTCGGGGCTTGGCCACCGGGAACCCTGGTAACCCTGTCCTATCGGCTTTGCGTGCACCTACGGTGCGCACGCGCCAGGACCCTCCCGGACCAATTTATTGAATGGAAAGAAGAGCGAGAAGAGGGGAGGGGAGGAGTTCTTGGTGCATGTGGGTGGCCGGAGGCTAAGCCCTTTCCTGTGGCTATCCTCCTCCGCCCGTGGATACGTGTTGGGATGGCTGGACAAGCACCGATCCGTATGCCGGGTAGCTGGGAGCGGGAGGGGAGATGTAGCTCTGTGCAACATACCTACCAATGGACGTATCAAAACGCACCATGCTTCGTACAATCCTAGGCTTGCGCGTCGATCAAGGAGAAGGGGAAGGGAAAGGGTGCATATGATGAGTCAAATTACGTCTGAGAATCAGGTACATACGGAGACGCACACCTCCAAGCCAGCTTTTCATCTGGTCCAGTTACTGGCTCAAGGCGTCGGTAGGGTGGCGTACGGCATATCGGTAGATGGCATGGAAGGCTTCGATCGGCGCCGCCAAACCAGTGAGGCGGAAGCCAAGTTGATCGTCGCGGGTTCGGTCGCCAGAGCGAGACGAAGCAAAGCCCTCCCCATGCTGGATGCACAAAACTAAGTGACCGATGATCGTCGGGGTGGCTCCATGGCAGCATGGATAGCATGGATGGCGGTAGGGGAGCAATGATCCATGATTCCATTGGCACCAGCTGAGGTCCGTGTCAGCAGGCAGGTAGCAGACAGAGAGGAACCTGCAGCGGAAAAAACGCCCTTTCGCTAAAGTTATCGATATCGGGCTAGCAGCCATTCTCAATCCATCCATGTTGTCATCGAGCCTGCATATGACCAGTGGCCGTGTTGAGTACTCGTAGAGGAAGGAAGCTTCCCTCACCAGCTCCGGCCATGCCTGCCCGCGGTATGGGCACGAAAAAGCAAAAAGGAAACAGCGAAGAGCCCAAGCAATTACCTGCTCCGTCTGCTTCCCCACAACTGCAGCATCGGCATACTAACCAGAGGACCAATAATGCGAGGTTATGGCCTATAGCAGCGCTTCACTTAAGTTCCTAATTGATCATGTGGGATTGCAATCTCATGCCTTGCACTGGTGTTAGTGTGAACGGGGAAAATCTGCATGTTTTCTTTTTCCTGCTTCTGGAGGGTGGCAGGAGGGTACCAGCGCAATGGTAGCAGGAGGTGACGATCTTGCGTCCAGCTGCATCAGCCTCACTTTTGTTTCCTCGAGGATCACCATCTTGCTCCGCGGAAGCATCAAACTGATATCCCGCCCCGCCCCGCCTTTTATTTTATTTTATTTCCCCCTCCTTTTTTGAAGCGGAAGAACAACCCCCGGACAGGAGGAGAGAAGGGAAAATAGAAGAAAAGAAAAGAAAATTAATCCCAAGAAAATAAAAAAGGGGAGAGATGCAGCACACCCTTGCGAAACGTATAGAGCTGAGAGGCCAACCCTGGTGCCCCCAACCAGATGTACCTACATGATAGCCGGGCAGTTTCTCATGATCTTCGGCCATCGCGAGCACGCCGTAGATCGTCGACCAGGGGGCCGTTGAGCCAGGGCGTCGGGGCGTGCTTAGCCTGGCCGTTGCTGGCATTCATCCAACATAACCCTGTCTGTATGCCTGTCGGAGCGACGGCCGCCGCTGGAGCAGGGATGGGATTTCACAAACCCAATATTTTACTCCAAAACCAGGAAGAAGAAGAAAATAAAGCGGCCTCCGGAAGATTGAGAGCTGAATTCGACTGGACTGGACTGAACTAGCCGCTCACGTTTGCCAAGGGGACGGAAAGACAGGTTAGAGAACCCATGTTCATTGGGCATGACTGCATTGCATGCCTACCACGTTGCTTGGGCGAGTTGGTAAATTCCATCCATTTGCTCTGCTTAGGCATTGATTGTGATTATGTTCTTTTCTTTTTCCTCCTTGGCTTTTCCCAAAGAGAGCCGTAAACACCCCCCTCCACCCCCCTATATAGAGGCTATATCATCAAGTAATATGATGGATGCCACGTTTGGCATACACACGGAGCATGTGGCCGTGCACTTCCGGCCGGGTCTTTGTAGCCTCTTTTCTTTTTTTCTTCCCACAGCCTGGGCAGAAACTCCCCCATCCAATCCGTTGGCTGTTCTGGTTCAGATGCGATGTCGAAACCTGGGTGAGACGCAGCAGACGGGACCTGGGGTTTTATTTTGGGAGGGTAAGGTAATTACCCAGGTTAGAGTCGCATCAAACAGCCCCGTACCTCATCTCATCGTCCTCATCATTTGACCAAATCAATTTTCTTCTTGCCTTTTATTTTTATTTTTTTCACATGCAGGGCTCGAGACCGGCCGCGCGCAAAACAGCGACAGGAAGGATAATAGATGGGCAATCTGAAACTCGGTGCCCAAGCAGGCACAATCAAGCAGACAGTCAGAGCAGGTAAGCAATAGAAGCCGGGGCCCTGGGCTTCGAGACTGGCCCATTCCGGCTCCTTGTAAAATTGGCCATCTGCCCTGCGGGAATCAACCCTCTATTCGTCAACGGCGGATAAGGGATATAGAGAAGACGATGCAGAGGGATCAGCAAGGTACCGTCTAGGTAGGTAGCATCCAATACCACTTTGCCCATGGGCCCCCTCCAACTTTTTTAGTCTCGTTCTGGAGGGCTGGACCGGGCTAATCAACTGCATGCCACACCGGCTGACCCAAGCACTCGGATTCAGTAGTGCCAAGAAACGGCCGAATAGTTGGCTGCCTACCTCCCCTTGCGCATGTATGTGCGTGTTGCCTCTGCTGTCTGATTTGCCTGCTTATTTTATCTCCTCGTAAATCACACACCCCCCCAATCCCCAAATTCTCAGCCGCGTGCTCATTAGCGGCAAACGCTTCGAACCTTTTCGCATTGTGAGAGAGCCCACTGTCGCTAGTTCTACTCTGGGGCATAGGTAACTAGCAAGGCGAGCGAAGAAGGTTGATCATGCCAGCTCGACCAATGGGGTCTCATCCACGGTAGTACAGAATAAGGTAGCATGGGCAACAATCGGGCTCTTGCTTTCCCATCTCAACAACCAGGGAAAGGGGTGGGTGGTCGTATGGGTGGCGTCAAGGCGGATGGATCCCCGTGTTTTCACTGCCCATGCCATGCCACGAAGACAAAACTCATCCAGTGACATGGTCGATGCTTCCTGCTGCTACCCTACCTGCTTGAGACAGAGCAACAAGGCGGCCGAGTAGGACAGAGACACCACTCATCCTCCTGGGCACACTCACTGGCTGGGAGCGGGGAGACTGCGCGCATAGCCGAGTCAATCAGATATGATTGCTCTGTTGCGATACAGGTGGGATCTTTTAGTCAGTCGCACATCCAGATCCCTGTCAGCCGTGCGGCGCATGTAGAATAATGGCTGGTCCTGTCTGTGTAACGTCCGCGGACGGTGACTTATCCTGGGAACAGGAAGCAATTGCGGGCAGGCTGATAGGCTAAACGGGCAACGGCAGGCGGAATTGGATTGATTTTGGCCGACTATGCACATGATTCTGGAAAATGAAGCAATCAATCAATCCATTCACCTTGGCTTCTTTTTCGTTTCTTTTTCCCCCTCGCCTCTCGTCGTCAGTAGCCTATCCACCAATGGAACTCACAGATCGCCATCTCAGCAGCTCGCTTCTCCGGCTCTCAGATGCCCTGCGACCCGTCTTTTCATGGACCAGCTGAAAAGAAATGAGAGCAAAGGAAATGAAAGTACCTGGAAAGTAGCTGCCTGAGCGTGCGGGTGGGCTGCTGCAGAAGGGCTGCTGCATGTGCAGGCCAGGCTGCGTCAACGCAGTCAAGGGTCTGGCCCGGCATCGCATCGCATCGCGCATGGGGGGAGGGGTAATTGCAGCCCGTCCTCTACTCCGTCCACCCTTCTATAGCACAATCCCCGTTATATGAGCGTCCTGGATTGGTTTGGATCTGGGCGGCAGCATGGGACGCCGTGGGCTGGCCTGCCATGGCTTGGGATTGGATACCGTAGGACGGGATATACAAATACTAGCCTCGGTGCCTCGCCTCGTCTTGAGCATCCCGTTGACCTCAATCACGGCGGTGGGTGTCTGTCTGTACCTCATTATCAATCTACCCTGGCAAGAAACGCAGCCACACAACCGCACTGCTTCTCCCATTCTTCTCGCTTGTTTGCGCCTTTCTTGTCTCACTTATTAATCTATTAATACTATCCTCCTCGCCGTCTGTCGCATCTCCTTCGCAGATACCACACCCTTACGAACTAAATCTCACCCACTCACCCGTCCTGTTATCTATCCACAAGCTGCTTTTGAGTTCCGAAGCCTGCACTGGAGTGTTTGCCATCTCCATTCTTCGATCTGGTTTCGCCTTTGCGGCCTGTTTGCTCTTCGTTTGCTCTCTTACCTGTTTGCTTGTAACATCTCGTCCGCAATAATGGAAGCGCCAACGACTTTTGTAAGTCTCACCAGTCCACAGCCTAGCAGCTCCCTCTCAGCCCTACGTCCGTCTCCCCAAGGGAACCTCAACTAACAAACCCTCCAGCATCTCTTCTCCAAGCTCCCAGCCGAGCTCCGTCTCCGCATCTGGGAGTTCAACCTGCCAGCATGGCGCATCGTCCCTCTGCGGTGTGGCTCTGACATCTCTGCACCACCACCATCATCACTCGGTCCGGATCCTGACGATGCCACCACAAACCAGAGCCTCACCGGCAGCAAGCCCGCCGCCATCGACTGCTCGTCCTCGGCCCTCATCCCAGCCAACCTACACACATGCGTCGAGTCCCGAACCCAGGCCCTCTCCCACTACTCCCTCTCCTTCTCCTTCGCCCGCCAGCCCCCCCACGTCTTCTTCGACCCCCGGACCGACATCCTCTACTTCGGCCCCCGCCACGATGGCTACATGGCCGCCAACGCCCAGTTCCACACGGCCATGTCCCTCATCCGCCCCGACCACCTCGCCGCCGCCCGCCGCATCGCCATCGACGACGCCCTCTTCCAGGTCCTGACCCCGCCCTCCTCCTTGCCCTCATCATCGTCGCCGCCTCCCGGTGACCCCTCCTCCTCCTCCCCCCTCCTCTACCACTCCTCCCTCGCCGTCTCCCTCACCGCCGACTGCCTCCGCCAGCTCCGCCGCCGCATGCCCGACCTCGAGGAGATCTTCTTCGTCCCCCACGCCCCCGCCTGGCACGCCGACGACCCCCTCCTCGTCTGCGACACCCTCGCCTACCAGGTCCAGACCGCCATCCGCGACGTCTCCGACCAGCTCGCCAGCTCCGGCTGCGAGCCCTGGACCCCGCCCCGCTGGAAGATCCTCCCGGGTCCCCTGTCCGACCCGGGTCCCGGCCATGCCCCTAGCCTCGTCTGCTACTGAAAGCCGTTGAGCCTCGAGCTTGATTTACATGCCGAGCGGCTCACCTGGGAAGCGTCGGCTGGGCACCCCCCCAACGTTATCACACAAGAATGGAGGACATGTTTAGATCTATACTCCCTCCCGTACCATGTTGGGAGGATGGATGATCGAGGCACTTAAAGACTCGACAAGAGAGAAAAGATTAAAACCCAAATTGCTATACCAAAACAAAAAAGGAAAAGGAGGTTAGAGAATATCGTTTGGCGTTTGAGCGAAAAGGGTTTGGTTAGCCTGGGCCATCACATATATGGAAGCGTACATTACTGATCTTGCAGTATCCGATTGCTTTTTTTATGGGTTGTTCTTAGCCGGAGTTCCAGTTGCCCTTATTAGCCTGTTGATTGATTATTTGCTGCATATGAATCGCGGATTCTTGTACTCATCATGTATTTATGTATTCATGGAAGCGTGACTCTTCGAAGAGACACCCTAATATATTTAAAAAGAAGAGAGAACTGAACTCTATAAAATGTATGTTGATGAAGAAAGGAAAACCCCCAGTATGCAATCATAAGCTCTTCAGTATCATCACCGCGTTGATCATCATCGTAACGTACACCAATCTACTCCGTAAACAGAAACAACAACGCCATCCATACCGCTCAAAATGATAATTGGACTCTCCGTAAGAACTCCCCGCCGTCTTCCTTTTTATGTTTACTCCGACTTCTTCTTGCCATAGCCTATACCCTTTCTTCTTCCCTTGACAATTGCAGCCAAAACTTGCCCGACTGCTCCAAGATCGCCCAACATCGTGATATGCCCACGTTCCGTGGATACCCTCCCACCTTTGACGATGGAGTAACCTTCGGGTAGCATAGCCTCCTTGGCTAGCACGACACCATCACCTGGGCGGAAGAGAAGGTCGTCATACGCATCTGAATGTCGAATTGCATCTCTTCCATTGACCTGTGCCGCGTAAACGGTAGGTGTTGTCTTTCCGTATAGGACGCCAAAAGGTGGGTATTCGTTAGCAGCTTGGTGCTCGCTAGAATGTGCCAATTCTGAGCGGAACTTCTTAGTTCGTGCCAATGTGCGAGTCAAGTATTCCATATTGCGCTTGAGTTCCGGGTCAGATAACACTGGGGCAACGTCCCCAGTATTCGAGGGCTGTGTGGTTGACGACTCGACCCCGGATTGCATCTGTGGCGCAATCGTGCGCTCCTTGATTGTCCCTTGGATCGAGTCAAAGTTCATGCTGAAGCGCTTCTCTGATAAACTTTCTGCGCGTGCCCTCAGAGACGTGGGTAGGAACGAGGTGAACGATGACGTGCTCGAGGATGGCCCAATCGGTTGATTGAACGGGGGTAGAGGTGGCTGCACACTGGGACAAAGGTGCCATTTGACCCATTCCTCTGGGTTGTAAAAGTCCACTGGATATGGCTCTCCAGTGTTTTTGTCGACAAAACAGGAGCCATCTTCGGGAAGGAACACGTAATAGGAGCGGATGGTGAAGTTGACCTGAGCTGAGAGGAGCTTTTCGTTGAAGAGGATGACGTCGCCATTGCGGATAGGACCGAGGATGTTGATGCAGCGCTGGGGTGTGCCGGCAAACATGACACCGGAGAAGAGGTTTGGCTGTTGGTTCACGGCGTGTCGTGCGATGAGCCCACCCATGCTGTGCGCAATGAGAAGGGCGCCTCGCGATTCGGGAGCAGTGCCAGGCTTGTTGGAAGGTAGCTTTGCCAAGAACTCCTGAAGTTTGCGGGAAAGTATATATGGGCTGAGCCTCCAATCATACCCATAATCCCAGACCCGCAGAGTACCATTGCGCACATTAGTACACGACCTTAGCTTTCTGAAGAGTTTTCGTGACATGTCCACAGGCCCCATGTGCGAGAGCATGCCTGAAGGAATGATGGTCTCCTCCATTCTCTCCTCAGCCTCATCATCCAACCCGATCTCCAAGTTTACTTTCCGCATATTGAGTCCAATCTTGACGGGAGCCCAGACTTGTTGATGAGGGGCTTTGGCCGACCGAAGCACCGAACCTCGAAGCCCACCCATGATGACAATGTCACCTGTTAGCTCTGCCAGCACGTCATCTAGGGTGGCGGGACCATCCTTGCTACTGCTAGATCCCTCGTTAAATTTGGGTGAGCGGCTGGCAGGTGCAAATGTTGGTGTCTCCTGAGAACGCATATCCATCGAGTTCAGGGAGATGAAAGATGGAGTGTGGAGCTTCGCGAGACTGGGCATTTTGAAGTTGGGAACCTCTGGCAGGCTCTCTTTGATGGCCTGGAACCGCATGTTGACCATATCTCGTACATCATGAAACTGCTCGTCGTTACCAAGCGAAGAAGTACGAGACAGAGTGTGGTACAAAAGGCTGTCGTCGGATGTGACTCGACGCAGCACGCCCGGCCGGGATTGTGTGGAAATCCGGGGTGAATGGATGGAGCTGGAGCGTCTAATTGAATCAGGCCGTGGGGAGAAAGAGGACTGAACTTTTCCATCGAGACGATTGTCTGATGGATGCTCAGGAATAGGCGAATGCACTGGCCGTTGGAGTGGTTGCTTTGGTGCCGGGACGGTTGAAGAAGTCTTTTCGCCGAAGGCGGAGAAGAAGTTTGACGGAAGTGACGGGAGAAGATGGCTGGGCGAGCTGAGAGATGGAAAGGCCTTCTGTAGTCTCCTCAGAGCATCCTGTCCTGCAGAGCGGGAGCGGTTTCTCGAGTGCGCAAAGGCTGAGTCTAGAACGGCTATGCTATGTCGTGACCGAGTTGACTGCCGCCGACGAGGGCGATTGATAGGTTTGTCAAAACCATCATTCGGGCCTGAGACGTCGTTTGGCGCGGATTCGGACGAAGAAGGTGGAGGCGTGGTTTTGGCTGGTTCACTTCCAGGTTTGGTCTCAGGCACTTGAACATCCAAGGCCGGTCCATCAAACTGAGTAGGGCTTGTCGGCTCAGGAGACTCACAGAGAGGCGGGGCTTTCACAGGACTGCCGAGGCTCGCTGCTATGGGCGAGTTGGGATCCCCGACCGTTGTGCCATCGTCGTTGTCTCCGCTGTCATCCTCTATGGGCGGTGGCATACCTAATATGCCGCCGGGCCATTTCTCCAGTGCCGCTGCCTTCTCTACTGCCGGCGTGCGAGGCGAAGCCAGATGGCTCGCTGTGGCACTCATGGCCGGCTGGAGGACTGCCTGGGCGCCATCCTGGTCCTCAATCTCAACCCCATCCTCCAAATTGGCCTCATCGTCGTCGTCGTCATATTCATCTTCTACAACAATCCGGCACTCATCATCGGGGCCGGCTGAGCCGAGAGGCAGAGTGATGCCCAGATCGAGCGGCGCTTGGCCTGCAGGCTGGGTCGCAACAGCAGCATTCATTCTTCAACGCTGCTCATAGAAAGTGAAAGCAATGTGACCAAGCTCTGGTTTTGTGAGAGAGAGAGAAATAGAAATGGTTCAAGAATGCAGGGTTAAAGAAGCAGCAGCAACCGACGGAAGCTGCGGAGGCGAGCCGAAAGTGGGCGCCTCACGGGGTTCAGTCCAATTTAGACAAGGCAACGCTCAGCTGGCGGTATGTAGTGTCCTTTTCGGGATTTGTGTGCGCAGCATTACTGGAAGGGGCAATCACCAATGAGCACTATTGAGCCTCTCGGAAGGCGCTTGAATCAGTGATGTCAAGCGCGGCGGGCGAGTCGGTGCAGGCAAGTAAGCAGGCCGTGTGGTGTGTTCATGGAAGCCAATCGCTCTTTGGATCGGGTTAGTCGCGAGGCACAGAACGGCAGATCTGCACGAGTGATGAAGTAATTGGGAAAAGGAGCAAAAGGCAAACTCTGGATTCTCCTGATGGGGAAGACGTCATCTAATATACCTAGCTTAATGGGATTGCGATTAATTGCGGGTGTTTCCTATCTCAACCAAAGTGTTGTGACGGCCGCTTGCTTATTTGCTATTATTATCGTAATAATAGTGTGTGCGCATGTGCTGCAAGGAACGCGCCCGCCATTTCTATTTATTGCGCCTCCAGGGGGGGTGACATCGTGGCATGATAGATTGGATGGTATTACGGTGTGCTGGATCTGGCCAACCGCGTGCCTGGACCATGGACGCTGCACGGGGGGATTCCAGAAGCCCGCGCCACTCACTAATAATCAGTGCAGTCCCGAGATGACGGGCCAACACCAGAACGACGGCAGTCATCCATGGACGGCTGCTGTGATTGGGTCCCAGCGTCTTCAGCCCGCCGTACGGTGCTGGAAACGGTCTGTGAGCCTCCATGCAGCTGGTGCACTGAAGTCCCCGGTTGGCCCTGGGAACACTGTCTCGAGCCTCGGCCATCCACTTCCTTATCGCCTAACTGAGCGGTGTCAGGACGAACTAGAGGCTCGTAGCGCAATGCTGTGTGTAGCTGACCATGAGCGAAGGATGACCGTACATCCAGCCAACAGCCAATCACGCCCGTGTCCATTGCCATATTTTCCCCCATTGGAAAATATTAGATCAGCGTCAGAAGCCAAACTGGATTTTCCGGTCACCTCGTCCGCTGCCACATGGACGAACCTGTAATACCGCCGTGCCTTACAATATGGATAGGGCCGCTTCTGGATCCCTGCAGTCCCGTTCTGGCGCACGGCGCGTCTAGCTGCCCAATGCTCGTTCTTAAAGCTAAACTCGGCTCAGAGAAGAGGCCGCTGGCAACGGGATGTGGTGCAAACCTCCATGCCCGATACCAACGGGTTACTCCCTCACATGCGCATTCACACTCGCCCACTCCCACGAACATGCCTCGACCGCGGATGCCACCTGATGATCGGTAATGGCTTAGGCGCGAAAGCATCAATGCCTTATTACCTTACCTAATTACTTACCTACCTATTCATGTCCGATCTCGGTGGGGGCCCCCGCAATCCAGTAGCACTCCCGCAAGTGGGAGTAGGTTTCATGTTAGCAGATACCTCGGGCCATATACCCCCGTGGCAGTGGGTGGATGTACCTCCGCCCCAACCTCAACAACTGCCATGTCCGGACTCAACCACCAATGACGAAAGTCGGAGCTCACATGTTGATGCCAAAACCTCTGGCCCGTGTCTCGGCTTCGCAATTGGTTTGGTCTGGGTTGCATCGGTCTAGCTTCATCCCGTCTGCTTCATTCCGTCTCTTCGTTCCTTAGATCCCCAAACACCTCAACCTCCCCGCCTCGATCTCTCCCGCCTCCCCTCCCCTCCTCCTCCCCTTCTCTCCAGGCCTGCTCACCACCCCCTCCCATCAGAGAATGACAACTCTCCAGCCAAGGCCTCCGTACACGGACGCCGAGCTCGCGGAGCTCTATCCTCCCCAGCTCCAGCTCCAGCTGGTCCAGATTCTCCTCCGCCATGGCGAACGCACGCCCGTCACCCCTCGTTTCACCAACACTGGCCTGCCCGCCTACTGGTCGTACTGCAATGCCGCGCGCCACCTGCGGAGCGCCATCCTCGAGGACGACTCGGGCAAGTTCTCCTCCCTCGAGTGGAAGCGCCGTCTCGAGGCCTTCGGCCCCAATGACCTCCCCGTCTTCGCCGCCGGCCCCGGCGGCGACCTAGACACCGTCTGCGACATGGGCATGCTCACCGACCTGGGCCGCAGCACCACCACCGCCCTCGGCAGGCGCCTGCGCCACCTCTACATCGACCGCCTCGGCTTCCTGCCGCCCAACCTCACCTCCTCCGAGTCCTTCTACTTCCGCACGACGCCCATACCGCGAGCCCTCGAGTCCCTCCAGCAGACGATCCACGGCCTATACCCCTCCCACACTCGCTCGCCCGACCTGCCGCCCCTCACCATCGTCGGCCGCGCCCCGGGCGAGGAGACCCTCTTCCCCAATGACAGCAACTGCCGCCGCTTCGCCGCGCTCTCCCGCGCCTTCGCCCAGCGCACCGCCGACCGCTGGAACGACTCCGACGAGATGGCCTACCTGACCAAGAAGATCGGCCGCTGGATGCCCGAGGACAGCCCCAAGGTCGCCGTCGACTCCCACCCCCGCCTCAGCGGCATCATGGACACCATCAACGCCACCGACGCCCACGGCCCGGACACCAAGCTGCCCAAGGAGTTCTACGACCCGCGCGCCCGCGAGATCATCGAGGGCATCGCCGTCGAGGAGTGGTTCTCCGGCTACCGCGAGAGCCAGGAGTACCGCACCCTCGGCATCGGCGGCCTGCTGGGCGACATCGTCACCCGCATGGCCGGCAGCGCGGAGAACCCCCCGGCCACCGCCGCCGGCGAGTACCAGCAGCCCAAGAAGCCCTCCGACCGCCCGGCCGGCATCCGCTTCGCCATGAGCGGCTGTCACGACACCACCCTCGCCGGTGCCCTCGCCAGCCTCGGCGCCCTCGACGGCGGCTGGCCCCCCTTCACGAGCCACATCGCCTTCGAGCTCTTCCGCCACGCCTCCACGCCCCCCTCGCCCCCCTCCTCCGCCTCCGCCTCAAAGTCCCCAACCAGCTGGATCTCATCCCTCTTCACCAAGTCCGGCTCCTCCTCCGCCGCTGGCATCGGCCGCAAGAAGACCCCGGACCTCTCACCGGCAGAGAAGCAGAGGTTGGAGGGCTACTACGTCCGCGTCAGGTTCAACGACAAGCCCGTCACCATCCCCGCCTGCAAGGCTCCGGGGAACCACCTCGAGGGCGACCAATCCTTCTGCACCTTGGTACGTCCACTAGTAAACTTTCATCATGCATCCAAAGGAATAAAGCTGACGAGACCATGACAGGCCACCTTCAAAGCTGTTGTTGACAAGTTCACACCCGAGAACTGGAGGGAGGAATGCCATGCCTCTGGCGCTCCAGCGTTCCCCTCCAAGCCCGAGCCGGCAGGCCACTAGTTTCTATTCTACACCAAGCCCGATAGGTTTTGGTGCCTCTTTTAATACATTCACAGAAACGGGGATAAAATCGGCTTTGACTACAAGTTACAAATCACTTCATTCTTCTAGTTTAGAGAGACCATTCGATAGATGGAAACGAGACTGGAACTGTCTTTACCTCTGCCCATGATTTTCTCTCTTCCTCTTCTTTTCTAGCATTACAACAGGCGTCGTTTCTTTAGGTATGCATAGATGATTCACTTCGAACAGATTGATCAGGTGCAGTACATAGTGAACGTGAAAAAAAAGAATCTTTCTGCTTATGCTTACAAAGTATACTAATGCGAAGACAAAAGCTTGACGCACACAACTATGCAATACCGAGAATTTTGACAATAGCTCCGACTGTCCTCGACCTCCACGACCTCATGCTATAAACCGCTCCCTCATACCCTATACGGCACAAGTGACAGTTTTCAACCGTTTGTTTTTGTTCCAAGACACTATTTCCGAGTTTCATTGATCCTTTCACACCGTTATGTCCACAACATTCTCTCATGCCTGACCACTACCAATTCAAAGGTAGCCGACCATGCTCGCACTTGCTTGCGAATTTGTGTAGCACGCAAGGAAACGAATTGCAGGAAACAAGACGTAAATATCCAATAAATACACATCATACACCAGAAAAGGAGGGTGGAATTACCGACAAAGAAAAAGGTAAAAAAAAATTGAGAAGGCCGATAGTATTAGAGCGAGAACTGGGACGTTTTCTCGCAGCAATTACAACAATGTAAATTTCCGTCATTTTGTGAATCAGGTCATTAGTTTGCCACTTCTTCCTCGACCAATCCATTCAGGCCTCCCTGAAGGGAGAGGCCAGCAAAGCCACCACCAATGCCACCAAAGCTGGACTGGTATTGGTGGCCACGTCGTTCACCATCGCTTCCGTTGCTACCGGCGCCACTGCTGGGGCTGGTGCCTCCGTTTTCGAAGCCGGGGGCAAGCAGTGGGAGGCTGACAGCACGGCTGTGCTGAGAGCGAGAATTAGGAGCGAGCAGGCCGCCAATGGTTGGGGCAGTTGTTGCCACGGCACTGGTCACGGTATAGCCATTCGAGATGCTGGCCGATTGCCCATGGCCACCAATGGGAGGCTGTTGGGGTACCTCAATAGACAGATCCGGGGGGGACTGCTGAGCGGTGCCAAACAGGGCATTCTGCTGCACCGTAAGCTGCTGCTGCTGTTGCTGCTGCTGTTCGTGCGCCTGCTGAGACAATTGGCTCAGGTACATCGTCAGAGGGTTGCCATTTGGAGGAAACGAAGTCTGTTGCTGAGGTGAAGCGACGGTGGGCGAGTTATCGTTTTGGGTAGGGGCAGGGGATACGCTGCCGTCGCCGCGGGAGGCCTGGGGGTTCTGGGCCTGGCGGGGAGGGTTACCGCATCGATCCTTACCAAAGTTGACTTTGAACTTCTTGTATTCCTCTCGGCCTCGGATTGCCTCAATGGCTTTAATCGCGTTGGCAATATTGGTGAAGTTGACGAAAGCACAACTCTTCTCTCGGAGTGCGTTGACCAGCTCAATCTCGCCAAACTCAGTGAAGTCCTGTCGGAGTCGTTCCTCGGTCCACGTCTCATCCAGGTTGCCAATATAGACATTTCGAGACGCACCACCGCTGACAGCCATGGCGATGGCGGGAGGGAGAGCACCGGAATGCTTTCCCCATCCAATCTTGAGACGACGGTTGTGAATCATCAGGCCCTGCAGGTTGCTCAGGGCGTAGAAGGAGGCAGCGGCTGTGGGGTCAATGAAAGTGACGAAACAGATGTGCTTGTCGGGGATGTATCGGATGTGATGAAGCAGACCGCCCCTTACAACATTGCAAATCTCCTCGATGGTTGTCTCAGGGTGGATGTTTCCGAGGTAAATAGTTCGGTTACCCAGGTTGTTGATACCACCAGCGGTTGTGGCCACAGCAGCGGCAGCGACTGATTGCTGAGCCAGGGCGCTCGAGATAAGATCCCGGTCAGCGCCAGTTAGCATGTGAGCGTAGCCTGGAGAAATACCAAGATACTGTGCTGCATTTTGCTGCTGTGTCTTTGACACATAGGCGCACCTGTCCTTGCCGTAGTAAACTCGTCGGGGAGCTTGCCATTTAGCCTCTTGGGGAAGCTGCGAAACGGCCTTGATGGCATTGGCAATGGAGAGGTAGTGAACAAAGGCAATGTTCTTCTCACGGACGACCTTGATTGTGTCAATGGCGCCAAACTTGCCCAAATCCTCACGGAGTTCCTCCAAAGTGATCTCCTCAGGCAAACTCCCCAGGTAGACATTTCGGGAGGCCCCGGACTGCTGAACAGCAAGCGCCACAGAGGTCGGGACCTGGGAAGGCTTGCCCCAACCCACCTTAATATCTTGACCCTTGATGCAGAGCTTCTTCAGAATAGCATCCGAGTGAAAGTGGGTTGCGGAACTGGCATCCAGGAAGGAGATGAAGGCGCAGTTCTTGTCAGGCAGAAGTCGCACGGACTCGATCTGACCGCTTCTAACGTGGCCAAGAATCTCCTCGGCAGTTGTGTCAGGAGGAATGTTGCCCAAGTAGACGGTTCGGCTGGTACCGGTGACAGCTCCGGCATTCATTGCGACTGGAGAAGTGGGCCCCATCTGCGACTGCATGGAGAAGGTACCAGTCGGTGACTGAGGTGGAGCATAGAATTGGGGAGCGCCGTATGCTGAAGGTGAAACCATAGCTTGATAAGTCTGGGGAGACATGCCGGCTTGTATAGGGCTGGTTGCACCGTTTTGCTGCCCATTGCCCTGGTGCGGTTGCTGTAAGGTTTGGATGTTCTGGAACTGAGCGTTGGAGAAGGCAGCAGGCGTTCCAGGCTGGAATGGGCTACCAAGGAGGAGCTGTGACGGCAAGAGAGGGGTGAAGTTCATGTCGAATCCTGTTCCAGGGGTCTGCATATCGTTGGTGGGCAGCGCCTGGGCCTGGTTCATTGCATGGGCGCTCAATGTGGGCACGTTTCCACGACGAGGATGGCGGTCGGCAAAGCCAGAAACATTCGAAGCAAAGGCACCATGGGAAAATCCGGTTTCGCTGTTGGAAGGCTTCGATACATGACCGAGTCGTCCGGCACCGGGCCTCTGGCCTACGGCACCGTTTAGGTCCTGCATTCCGAGATAATGAAGGGGGACCTGAGTGTCCCTCCCAACTTGAGCGAAAGTCGCCGTTTTGAATCCAAACTGTGCCCTAAGAAAGGCACGGAGAAAAAGCTAGTAAAGGAGCCGGTATCCAGCTGACCAGAAATAAGACAGTTGAGCAGAAACGAAACCAAGTCCAGCTAGAAATTAGGTGATATCAAGCCGTGAGAGGTCAAAGAGTAGTCGGATCTGTCTTCGAAACCAGGGAAAAGAAGATTTGTCGAGTTAAAAAAAAAAGCTATCCTGCTCTTGAAGGGTCAAAAAGTATATATAAATAGAGAGTCCTTGAGCTGAGTGATCTCAAAGGACATGAAATGTAGGTCGTATATCCAAATATTCGATCGCAACAGAACCTTCGACGAACAGTATTACCCCCGAACGGTGGAGAGCCAAAGCAGAAAAGTGAGCTGACGCAGGCCAATGGTCGTCTGTAACGACAGTGCGAAGAATATATTGTCCAGAAGGCAAAGGTGTATAATATCAACGGTTGCGTGTCCGGGCAGATGTATGCGAGAGGCAAATAGCGGGAGCTCAACCAACAAAGGCGAACACTGTCGGTCGGATCTCAATGGAGCGCGCGGGAAGAAAAGGACGATAAAAATGTATATAAATAAGTCGAGCGAGTGACGAGCAAGTTCGAAGTAGAAGTAGGGAAAAGAAGCTTGATGCTAGGACGGTACAGCGCAAGTCATCACCTGTATAATAAGTTGTCAGAGAGATGGATTGAGAGAACAAATGCAAGGTCGCAGAGCTGAGAGCTTGAGGCGCATGATCAGGTAGGGAGGCGGGCGGATCGGGAGGGTCACCGGGAAGGATGATGAGGATCTTGGAGGAAGAGAGAGGACAGAGGTGAGGTTTTGACGATTTGTCTTTTGGGGAGTTGGTCGCTAGGGTCTCAGACCCTGGGGTTAAAGCACAACCGGGTTTCCTTACCATGAAGGGGATGGGCAGGCACAATGGCAGGTCCAAAGCAAGAAGAGAAGGTATCTTACCACCAGTTCCTGTCTCAATGCGTGTAGAAACAGAAGGCACGGTAGTCCTGCAGAGGAGGATATATCCGAAGCAGGAAGAACAGAAATGCGGACTCTGGACCGTAGAGCAAGAAGGAGCAGAAGTAGTGGCTTCTAGGAGTGGAAAAGCAAGAAGACAAAGAAAGGGAAAAGGGGACCCTGGAAAGGTGGTCAACGAAACTGGGAGCAAAGCCGGGGATAGCCAAGCCGTGGGCGACGGGTGAGCGCAAGACAAGGCAAGGTGACTGAAGAAGCGCGGCAGCTGCACCTGGGGGGTGTGGATTCAAAAAGAGCGAGTGGGAGAAAGAAAGATGAGCAATAAAAACGGATTAGCGAAAGTGAAAGAGAGTGAAGGGGGGGAAGGGCAGGTAGCTAGCGGTGGGAATAGCAAGAGAGCGTGCAGAGAAGGAGAGGAAAGGCAGAGGGGGGGTCGTGCGGCGAGTGGACAATTGCCCAGAATGGGGTTGAGGTTGGAATTCGTCGTGCTGGATATTATTTAGTTTAATGACAGCGGGCAGGGGTTCAGGGGGTGGGATGGAGCTCACTCATCCATACCTCGACCGCAGGTACCTCCATCCTCCAGCACGGGCGGTGGCCCAGCGAGTGCCAGCAAGCAAGGGCCCTGTTTGGTGGTCCCCAGCCCAGCCCAGGCACACAGTGCACACCCGGCCGGGACATGCAGAGCGCCAGGGGGTTCTCGACCCCAAACTCTTCCCGTCTCCGAGGGCGTTGTGAACGCTGGGACCTACCTAATTCTCTCACGGACAATAATGATAACACGTACTAACGGCGGTGGCTGTAGGTACGATCACATCAATTGCAGGCGAACAGGACCCGCGCCGCATGCCTGCGTGCAGTCTATTCGGAGGCAGCCTGTCCAGCCATGGAAGACTCCGGTAGGTAATAAGGTAGTAGATACTAGCCGCATGGAAACGATCCATCCATCAATCAATCACCTTGCGACATGCTACAGCCACCGATTGTACAGCACTCGTATCAATCGAAAACGCAGCCGGGACATTGCTTGCATGGTATAATTAGATCAGTATCTGGACACCCGCCGATGCTCCAGCTCAGCTCTCACATCGCTGATGACTGCGATGCCTCTGTGTAGGTACATGGCATTCTTCAGTCTCACCCCCCTCCATTGTCTCTGGAGTCCCAAGTAACGGACCTGACCCGCGCGCGACGCCGCTGCTCTTCCACCTGCATGGCGTTTGCAGCTAGCAGGCTTATTATTAGCACAGGCTGCATAACCAGTCAGGACACCGCTAACTAAACATAAATTTCTAATGTAAGATCATCTACACGATTATACGCAAGGATGTGCATTCCAAGTCTTTCCTGAGGTAAGCCTGCAGCTTTCTGACATCCGGCAAGACCACGTTTCCAACAAAACGCCGGCTTTCCATCGAGATTTCTTGGACAGGCCGGCATCGAGCCCGTCTCAGGTGTCTCGTTCGGGGCCATGACCGGACTCGAAACCTCCATCCGATCCATCCACCCATCCAGTGCCCATCTACGGCAGGTACATCCTCCCTCTTGTCCCGGCAAAGGGGCATAATTGGCGGTGACCCGACCTGAACTCCATGGGGAACAGCCAACCAGCCTCGCCTGCTGCTGCTACCTTCCTCCACCCGAGTACATGGCCTCTAGCCCAAGGCAGGCTCGGCGGGGAGAGTCCTCTGCAAGTGGGATATGAACAAAAAAAAATTGAAAAAAATCTTGTGCTGCAGAAGCCGTCTCCCGTCATCAATCCATTGACGCCTTCTGAGATATCACCGTGGATATCGCCGTCTCTATCGAGACTACCGCTACGTCTTCTCGTCCTATTTAAGATCTAAAATGACCAGAAGCGATTAGTGTTGTACATACACACACACCTCACTAGGGAGACGTGATGTGCGCTCGACCCAATATTTGGCAGAGCCTAGACTTGACATTCTCCAACGACCCTTGTTCCCACCTGGATGCTCCCCTCCCTTCCTGGACAGGGCTGACCTTCTGATATCATGTACCGCACAGAAAACACGCGATTTTGCTGTTTATTTCAACTGTTAAGTAGCCAAGACTTCCTGCGCTGTCGATGCACTTGCGGTAGGGAATGTTGGCAGCACGCAAGACGGCTGGAAATGAGCCGAAGTTCCATCCTCAGGGTATTGACCACCCAACAAGGTGCTGAGCCTTCAACAACGAGGAATGTTGTATTATGGCTATTACCTATTGACCGAGTGACAACAATAGGATGAACTGCTGGCCAAAAACGAATGGTCACTGTCCGACCTAGGTGAGCGTGGGGTCGTATTGTCAAATTTCCCCCCTTTTCCCTTGCCCAACTAGTGTCGACAAGTACCTTAGTAGAGTGGTGATAGTACAGTAGTGCTCCGTCCATAGTAAGGGATAGCTGGGTTAATTATCACACTCGCCTGTTGCTCTCCTAATACCAGATAAGGAGGTAATATGGCGGTAGATGGCCACTGTTGCTAGTCGCAATCCACGCCGAGATTCTGGCTTGGCATCTCGCACGCCCAAGGCCCTCCTCACAAGGTATCATGGAGGAGCGCACACAGAAGCTCTTCCGCCCCCGCCCGACTGTACAATAACGCAGCGTGACGAGGTGCAGAAGCATGCGGTGAGATGTGATAGCGATTTACCTAAGCATCAAAGGGCCCTTTGGCAAACCGTGGCAGTCTGACCTGACCTGCCTACATCGTGACTTGGCTTGACTTGGCTCTCAAGGATGGATGCTGGTGGGGAGGCTAATACTAGCAGACAACACGCGTCCATCTCTGAGAGATCGGTCCACCATCCACCCCTTGCGTCTACCCGCCTCTTTGGACCATGCGGGCATGCAGTAATGCATTGTCCCATTATCAGCCAGCGAGCTCGGTCGGTGCCTCGATCACTCCCTTCGAGGTCCGACTCGCCAATTGCCGTCGCAGCATCGCATCCTGAGCTCAGCCCCGAGACCATTCTCCACATTAACGGCCGTGTAGGTACAACTATCGAAGTATTTGAAGATACTATGTATATCCATCAGATTAGCTGCACGATGGCCATCCTTTGGTCAGCGGCCCCTCATGGTGGGGTTAATCCCCGTTTGTCTCTTCAACAGCCGGAAAAAAAATTATAGATGTGGAAAAAAAAACGTCGCGATGAAGATATTCTACCAACCATCTCTCTCACCCTCAGCCTCCCTCAGAAGGAAGGTCGGTGGATCTAGCAAAACATAAATAGCTCAGGATCTACGACTCGCATCTCACCCGATCCTTCGCTGTGCAGTCAATTCCACACAGCTTACAAAACCTCGGCCTTTCTAAGGACATTTTTTGTCAAGCCATATCTGTCTTCATCTTGGGACCTTAGGAACTTGGCGCTTATTCAGCCCGAGTGTGGCTCAACTCTTTGCCCCTCCACTGACTCATGCCGCCCGTGAATAGCTGGCAACGAGTCAGAAACGATTCGCAACTTTGATCTTTGCATTTGCCAGTTCCATATTTTCTCCGCTCCAATGAAGACACAAGTGTAAGAAGCAGGAATGCGTACGGAGTACGTATGCCGAGGCCAAGTGACAGCGACACCTACAATTTATAGACCTATCTGGTTTGCTCTCATTCCCATCGGACATACACTTCTGGTTGATTTCTATCATCTATCCACTATATTATAGGTTCATCAGCTTGCATTCATGGAAATCTATAGTTGCAATAGTTCCCCACCAATCCAAAGAACTTCTTCCAGAGTATGCCGTGAGATGACGCACCAGGCCCATCGCAAGATGCTCCCGTCCGGCAGATTGTTGGTTCCTAAGATGGGTTTCCAAGATGAATTAGCCTTACTACAACTGAACCAGTTGCTGCCACCATCGCCCGGAATCTCACCGGGCCGTATCTAAGCTTCTTCTTGTGCTTCTTCTTAACGTTAATGCCAGATGCCCACTACCTGGTCTGTTTCTTATCCAATAGTTACGGTAGCAACTATGCGCATATTCCAAATCACAAACTTCAAAGCAGCTACTAACTTCCAAGACATTCCCTTCACTTACTATTCCCTACAGCCAAGTTGTCCCCCGCATGATTGCTATTGACCGATTCGCCCCAGAATGGCACTAGCGAGATCTTGAACCAGACAGCTAACATCATTGAGCAATGACAGGGTCTTTAGCACGACTGTTGACCCTGTAGATAATCTAGCCTTGCTTCCCCTGCCCTGAACCGCTGGTACACCCCCTTCACCCTTGGCGCCTGTGGTGCGAGTAATTAGTTGAGAATGTTCTCGATTAACGCGTTGCATTAACTCTGCTCCCTGGGTCTAACCCACCAAGACCCTCGACGTCAATGCTCGCCTTCCACACGCCAATTGCGCATCCAGGGTCAAACAGAGGGGGCACCCCTTATTAACGGAAATTTGTGGCTGCTTTCAGACACCCCTGTCCGTCCTACATCGAATGGCGAGCAACAACGAGAATGAGTGGGTGGCCGTGAAAATACCGCGGTTAGTACATGGCATGAATGATGAGTGGTTGGACAAGAGGAAAAGCCATAGATGTGTCAGGAGTTAAGAAAATGAATCATTTGCTCGCATTGCACTCCGGTCGCCAAACTGTCCTATCGAAGTATTCCTGCCGGTATTTATGATTCCCCAGGTCCCAAAAATCAAGACAAAATGACGAAAGGCAAAATACTGGCCAAGTAGACAAAAAAAGCATCGATAGATCTAGAGGAGAGATTCAACGGGGGAGGAGGAAGCAACACGATCCAGGCTAAACCGAGTCCTTATGGCGAAAGGGTCTCATGGGATCTGCGATCATCTATAAAGGTCGGGAGTCGGGACCAGGATACCGGTATCTGTAGCTTTCCATCATTCCATCCTCGCCCCGTCGACATGTGAACAAATCCAGGAGAAGCTCGACCACTGAAAATCGCTTGAGACTCATCAATTCCACTTCTTGGGCAGCCTATATGCCCGTGTCTTCTCCACTGGGAGCGACCCTTTCAATCTTCGGGGTGGAGTCTCAATAGCCTGAGGGGGGGGGGTTTAAAAAAAAAAATGAACAATTATAACCATTCCGTATTACAGAATCATGCACCTGTGCTTTTGCTTTCCGCGGACTGGTTGAGGGGGTTCCAAAGCGGCGACAATAGCCTGCAGCAATTATACGTCAGCGTCTTGCGGTCTGTTGGGCCTGGCATAGGGAAGAAGCTTACCTCGTCGAACACATCCTTCAACTTATACTGGGTCAAAGCACTGCACTCAACGTACTTGACAGCGCCAAGCTCCTTGGCCATCCGCTCACCATCCTCTCTCCTTACTGGAGACATCTTCTGCTTGGCAAGTTTCTCTCTGACGCTAGGATCATCTCGGAGATCGACCTGGGTACCGACAATAAGGCATGGAACGCCGGGGCAGTGGTGGTGAACCTCGGGGAACCACTTCTCGCGGACGTTTTCGAAGGAAGCTGGGGAGGTGACACTGAAGCAGACGAGGAAGACATCGGTCTGGGGGTAAGAAAGGGGACGTAGTCTGTCGTAATCTTCCTGACCGGCAGTATCAAATAGACCCAAGGTATAAGGCTCGTCGCCGATCCTAGAGTCGGGATCTGGGTTAGCCAACTATTCTACCAGGGGCTTCCCATCATCTGGTTGCATGCTTCAAGGACAGTCGGAAGCATTCATCTCGCTCAACATTTCGCACACCGTCGGTGACCAAATCGTGGGGAGTGAATGTCCGTAAACGAGTAGGCAGGTTGGGGGCGGAAATTGATAGGGGCGCAAGAGATAAGACATACATGACAGTGACAGCATAATTGTCGAAGACGGTGGGAACGTATTCGGACGGGAACTTGTTGGTTGTATAGCTAATGAGTAGGCACGTCTTACCGACAGCACCGTCACCAACGACAACACACCTGAACCATGGTTAGCAAATAAAGTTCGAATGATGCGACAGAGACGCAACACGAGGCAGTGAAGGCTGCATATGAGCACTGCAGCTGCACATCAGGTGGGATGGCAAGATTGTGGTTCAATTAGACAGCTTTGCTCCCTCGTGCAAGTCCAAATACGCATTTGCGCTTCATGCCAGGTCGGTGCGACGCAGAGCAAAGGCAGCAAGGTAGAGAGGGGGCCGAGGAGAATGGGGGATACGGCGAAGCCAAGGCCAGCACATACTTGATAGTTGCGACCACCGCCATTTTGTATTCTGCTTATATGGAGCGAAGAAACGCTTAAAACGCCAGCGGAAGCTGTGCTGCGAAGAAGGGTCGAGGAGTGTGCCGTCGATCAGTTGATGGGCTCGGGGAGTTATGGATGGCTGGTGAGCGTGGGAAAGGCTTGGAGGAGACCAAAGGTGAGCTGGCGAGGTTCGAGGCGGAGGGCCTGTAGCTTGGCAGCAAATACGAGAATCACGCTCCAGGCAGTAAGAATTCCGTATGCAGAGAAGCTCTAGCGGGCGGGAGTTATTGGATGAGCCAGTCCTGGACAGTCGGGGGCGATGAATCGGGGAGGATGGCGGGAGACAGGAGAGGATGTGGGAGATGACGACGGTTTGGCTTGGGGCTAGAAAAGATGATGGGGGGAGGATAGTTTGGTAGGAAGCCGTTGGCGGCGAGTAAGTATGGAAATGATCTGGCTGCCAGGCTGGGTAATGGCTCCGTGCTATCAGGTAAGCTGGGAGGATAAATAAGGTAACCACTGGCTCATGCAGCGCTGATGGAGAGGCATAACCACGGCATGGATGGCGGGAGTGTCCACTGGCTGGCGGGCAGTTTCATTAGCAGCATGAAGCGCTGTCAGGCAACGACAGCAGCCAGGCTGCAGTGAACCTGGACTGCCTCGATGGGGGGCCCAGAGTTTCTCACACCCGCTAGCGGAGGGTGGTCCGGGCGTCAAGAACTGCCTGGGGGGCTTTTTGGGCTTAGGCTGGGACTGGACGGGCTGGTTCTGGCGCTGGTTCTAACACGCCTTGGGCTGTCCGACACTTGTCCCTGCCGCCTGTGTCCCATTACATTGGCTGCCAAGTGGCAGCGGTGGGGGCTCTGGCTGGTCAGTCGCGTCGGGGAGCCTCCATCCAGCAAAACCTTTTATTACCGCCAGCGCAGTCTCAGAGCAGTGCGAAGCTCCATGTTAATATCATTTGCGTGCTACGACGCACCAGTACTAGTTTTGCCCTCGTAGCGCGGGAACCGGGTGGGCCTCGACAACTAGTGGGATGAATGGCAAAATGGCAGGCAGGCTTGCATCCAAGCAGTCAATCACATCACGAGCGAACAAGTGCTTGCACATGTGAAGGTGAACAATCACACACACACACATCTATCTACAGACATGCCAAAAGAAAGGGGGGGAGGGGCCGAGCTGAGGCGGGGCACAGGGTGAGCATGGGCAACGACTGGACAGAGTCGTCTGTTGAGCAAGTGGAAGCACCTACAGCATAAATGGGGAGGTATAATTAACACACGAGATGGAGAAAAGGCATAGGGCCACAGCAATCGGTTGCAGGAGGTGAGGAGTGATGGATGGGTGGATAGATGTGTGCTGGTGAACCGAGATGGTGTGCGAGTGCCCCGCGTACTTTCTTCTAGGTCCGTTTCTCGAAGGCGAGTGTTTCTGGACTGATTGGCCTATCTCACCTCACTGCCTCCCTATCTCGGCGGGCACCCGGCACATCAACTGCCTACAACGGACTCTGCGTTGACCATCACCAGCGAACATCGTTGGTGCATGTCCGGCGGTCGGTGCCCATAGGCCAGTCCGGCGGTTTGCTGGTGAATGTAGCAGGCGGGCATCCATCTGGAGCTCCTTCTTCCCGCTCCGCTGGGGGCCACAGAACCCATTCATCCCCCCCCTAATGGTGCTAAATTGCCAGCTATACTCAGAGCAGGTAGCCACTGGAGTGAGCTAACAATGCAGCCTCACTCCAATTTCAGGCTGTGACGCATGAAAGAGCGTGCAAAGATACAGCCAACATGCATGGGCACTCTTATCACAACCGCTCACACTGACGCTGGCTGGGCTCGATAACCGCCATCCGTCGCCGCACCGCGTCTCAGCCCAGCAGCCACCAATATTAATCATTTTACTCCTCCCCTGCCCAAGGTTGCATCTGGAATACCATCCCCTTCCCTCCCCAACAGCCCGAGGATGCTGCCCAGCTGGCGAGGAGCCATCACAGCAGGCCTCTTGCCCGGGCTCACCTGTTCTCCTTAATGAATTGACAAATTGCCCAGGGCAGAGGCCCAGACCTGCAATTCCACGTGGCGCCCGACTCACGTGTTCATTCTGCAGGGTCGTCCCATCTGCTGGGAGACAGCATCCCTGTTGATAACTGCTCGCAATCTATACTACCTGATACCTGCCCCTTCAAGTGAAAGGGGCTCATTATTACCAAGGGACGTGCTCTCCTGCTCGTTCATGCGGTCCAGCCCATCGAGAATCATAAAGAGATGTGGTTTCCATTCTTTTGATTTCTAGTCAAAGGCCATCGCCTAGATATGCTGCAGGTTCTCCAGGAGAGTGCGCATCAGCCGAGTCGGAATGGAACCCTTTGGGAGGTGCTCCGCAATTCGTTCATGAGAGCCACCATGTCAAGCCGTCCGCCGCGCAGCATCTCGGACTGCTAAACTGGTGACCGCCATCTCCCTCAGAGGCAGGGTTATCATGCTCCTCCTGTTGTGTGCAATTATCGGTCACACAAACCTGAGGAATCATTGGAATAATACGTAGTCCTATTTTTACTCTAGCAACCTACCAACCTAGCGGTATGACCATCATCCGCTTCTTCCCAGTTTGTTAGGGATACCTAATAGACCCCTCTCCAAACTAGGCTCATCAACTCGTCCTCCTAGAGAACAATCTGCTGCATAGATTATACGCTTCGTGGTGAACATTATGTTGAAGAAGGCAACAAGCAAATTGTCTTCCTCGTTCGATACATCATAGATGCCCTGGCCAGAGATGTGTAAAAAAGAGAGAGCTCAGTAACCCGCCCACCAGCAAGTGGATATCCGCTGTCCTCGGCCTCCGAATCTAGAACATATATGCATCAAAACCAAAAAGATGTTCCATCAAACTCCTCAACTCCTCAAGAGAGAGACAATGAGGCTTTGAACTCCGATTGAGCCGCCATCGCCTCAATTCAGCAGCTGCTCGGATGGATTGGAACCCGCGCCCTTGATTTCAACCAAACAACCATAGTAATAATGGCGCTTCGAGCCGCACTCCTTCGGAGCGGAAAGCGGCCCGTATTTCTTGAAATCCGTTCTTCGGCCGGGCTCATTGTCACGACAGCTTCCTTTGCCACATTCACTGTATGACCTCCTTTTTTTTATGGTTGTGGGTATGCCTAACCTTCTTGCTTGAAAGGACGTCTTCTTATACGCGGTCATTGTCCCCGTACTACCCTTTTCCTTGTCTAGCCGTGCCGGTGTCGCTGAAGATCAAGGTATGTCTTGAGTGGCCTTAGCCGCAACCGTTATGTCACAAGGCTAAGACATGCATGACATGACGAACAGTTCAGTACTGGATCTCCATATCCCTGGCTGTCTATGGAGCTGCCCTCCTCGCTTCATCCCGTACGTGCTATGAAACCCCCCAACACCTTGAGTAATCCCAGTTGACCTTTCATCTCGTGCCACAGCCGTCTGGGGGTATCTCGCGGACCGGATCCGCAACCGCAAGATTCCCATGCTGGTTGGCCTGATATTTCTCACCGGTTCCACTGTGTTCCTCTGCTTAGCCACTAATATTGCCATGCTGCTGGTCGGGCGCGTGCTACAAGGCTGCTCTGCCGCACTCACTTGGACCGTTGGCCTCGCCCTCGTCGTGGATTCGGTGGATGCTAGCCAACTTGGAATGGCAACGGGCTGGGTCGGCATGGCGACCAGCTTGGGGGTGCTCCTCGCGCCTTTGCTGGGCGGTCTTGTCTACGAGCGGGGTGGCTACTACTCCGTATTCGCCATGTGTTTTGGCATTCTTGCTGTAGACATCGCACTTCGGATCGCCATCATCGAGGTCAAGGAAGCCAAGAGGTGGACAGACAAGACACCTGTACAGAGTACTACTGGGATATCTAGTGCCATCGAGGATGTTGTTACTAAATCAGTGGCCACGGGAGATGATGCTGTCCAGCGCATTGGTAAGGATAACACGATGACGGAGATGTCTGAGGAAGCGACTCCCAATCATAACCAACCATCGCCGGCTTCCAAACACAACCATGTCGTCGGACCCCTGATCGGGTTGCTGCGCAAACCAAGACTCCTCGCCGCTCTATGGGGCACTCTAGTCCACGCCATCATCCAAACGTCGTTTGACAGTACGCTCCCGCTCTTTGTCAAATCAACCTTTCACTGGGACTCGACCGGCGCAGGACTGGCCTTCCTCCCGTTGGTGGCTCCCTGCTTCATCAGCCCACTCATCGGGATCATGAATGACAAGTACGGGCCCAAGTGGCTCGCAACAAGCGGCTTCATCATTGCCACGCCATTCCTGATATGTCTTCGCTTTGTGTCTGAGGATAGTCTCAACCACAAGATCATGATGTGCGGACTGCTGGTGGGCGTCGGCCTGGCCATCGCCCTGGTATTTGGTCCGCTGATGGCGGAAATCTCCTGGTCGGCAGTCGACGGCATGGATCCGACGCAAGACGACATGTCAGCCGTGCCCTACGCACAGGCATACGGGCTGTACAACATGGCGTTCTCGGGCGGGTGTATGCTCGGACCCATATTGGGCGGCCTGATTAGGGACAGGGCTGGATGGCCCACGGTATGTTGGGTGCTGGGGTTGATCACGGCGGCATCGACAATCACACAGGCCCTCTGGATTGGAGGGCCTCTGAAGCTGAAGCTGCCAGGGCGAGCCGGTGAGTCGTCGTAGTACCACGACCTGCAGGTTTCAATGTCAGTCCCAGGCTATGACGTAGTTCATGATACCCAATGCCAAGACCATCACATCAAACAAATCGAGAGCGTCGTCTAAAGATTGCATGAAAATCATCCACATTGCCTCAATTGATGAGGGACGAGCCGGGTCCGCATCGCCACATTATGGAGATCTCACCCTTCTTCGGCATGCAGGTACCACATCCCGTCCCCAGGCCAGCCCATGATCTACATGTGGCTGAAGATGCGTCAGTGGTCAATGCATGAGGACAGGTGAGACATTCTCGAACCCAAGCCAATGGGCCAGAAACGTGGCGGGCCGCTAAACGGGCCCGAAACACACTCCCGACCTCATCCTGCATGGCATCGTCGTCGGCACTTTGTTTGAGCCACCGTGTGTGATGCCTCTTCAGCTTAGCCTGGCCCTCCTCCACTCTTTAAGCTGCGTACTACATATCACCGTGCAACCAACTACGTAGCAGGCTGCTGCCATTCACTCAGCCGCAATGTATCTCCTTCCTCTTCTCAACCAAGACCGTAACCGCCGGATCGCCCATCCGGCCTCAGCTTCCCCCGTCCGTCCATCAGTCTGACGATCCCGCCCACTGATCTGCGCCCTACAGCATCCTTGGCGCTTTCCCGCCTTCCCCTTATATCAAGCTTCATCTCCCCCATATCGCATGACAGAGGTTCTCTTTCCACGTGGAGCACAGCCCACAAAGTGCCGCACCATTCTTCAGCTCGCAGCGCATTCCCAAGAGAGAAAGCTGGACGGCACTCATATGCATGATGATGGATAGATTGAGACATTTCAGTTTGTGGTGTACAATGTAGTTGGTAGCTAGCTGTAGATGATGGCTTGGCTATATAACCAGTCCGGTGATCCGCCTCGAATGCTCCTTTGCCCAGTCCATCCGCATTAAGCATCACTTACACAAGACATCCGATCAGCCAATCCGTTAACAACCCATCCATCATCACCCACTTAGAACATCCAAGGCAAAAATGGTCGCCAAGTCCTTCATCGTCGCCCTTCTGGGCCTCACCTCCGTCTCGGCCGCTTGCACCGGACCTGCTGTCAACTCCGCCACCGTTTCCCTCATCACGGAATTTGAAGGCTTCAGGGCCGATATCTGTATGCACCCTACCAAACCACGCCTCATTCTTCATCCAAGATCACCAACTGACCTGTTGCCACGTCCTTAAAGACAAGGACCCTGCCGGCTATCCCACCGTGGGCTACGGCCATCTCTGCTCTGATTCCAAGTGCTCAGACGTCCCTTACTCCATCCCCCTCTCCCAGGCCAACGGCCGCAAGCTCCTCCAGTCCGACCTTACTGTACGTTTCCCCACCATACAGAACTCCATGTCTCGCAGTGTGATCCAAGCGCAGCAAGTCCTAACCAACCCTCAAAAAAAAACAGCCCGCCCAGAACTGCATCACCCTCGCCACCACCTCCAACGTCGTCCTCAACGCCAACCAGTACGGCGCCTTCGTCAGCTGGACCTTCAACATGGGCTGCGGCGCCGTCAAGTCCTCCACCCTCCTCAAGCGCCTCAACGCCGGCGAGAACCCCAACACCGTCGCCGCCGAGGAGCTCCCCAAGTGGAAGAACGCGGGGGGAGTCGAGCTCCCCGGCCTCGTTCGCCGTCGCGCCGCAGAGGTGGCGCTTGCCAAGACTGCTACCTCTGACAAGGCCCTGCCTGCCTGCTCCTAAGTGCGGGTGGGAAATTTTGGACAGTTTGGAGCCATTTGAAGGATATCGATAGATGAAGATTATGAATTGCGTTTCCAATAAAATAGTACAGAAGGATGATGAAGTGGCTCGTCTATCGGCCTTTCCCCATGCAAATGCGTGAAATGAAATCAAACAGAAGACTATCTTCGAATATTTGTGCTCGCGATGGTGAGACATATGCCGCATCCCGCGAGGGTATTGTACAATTCAAGAAGAAGCGGGTAGCTGGTCGTCCACTCCTCAGCTTCTTGAGGTGTCATTAATGCTATCAAGTCACGGCTGGACCTTGCTTCGGCGTGGGTTGAAGCATTCAGATCTATTGTCCTCATCGTAGCGAAATGGTAGGCGAGATCAGGCGCAGAACTCCCATGACGAGGAAGGCCGGACGAAATATGGCCCAGACAACCCGTTCATGAGCTCCGTTTTGTGTATCGTACAAGAATTCAATCAATCTCGCAGGTGGCTCTCTCACGATTTCCACTTGATGTCGTCGAAAGAAACGATGTCTCCGTCGTAGGTGATATTCTCGGGCTTCACTTCGATCTTCTCCTGCAAATTGTAGCCCGCCATATCCATAATGGCTTTGCGCACACCCGGAATTCCACCGCCGGTTCCAAGACCCTTGGTCGAGGACCTCATGCCAGCAGAAACGGCGTACACATCTGGTACCCAGCCCGTCCCTTCCTTCCATCCGTTCTCTTGCCTCGCACTCAGTTTCCGCAGCTCGGGCCGAATGGATTCGACGCTCTGGCTGAGCTTCTCAGCCCAACTAGGCCCAAGGGTATCGGCCTTCGTGAGAACAATGAGGGTCTTGCAGTTTGCCTCAGCCAATGCCTTCAGCACCTTCCGGTCGGATTCGTGTGCGTCCCCTTGCCTGTTGTAGAGCAAAACGGCGCCACGAAGAGACTTGCGCTTGTTCAGATACTTGATGATTGTGTCTCCCCAGTCCGTGTGGCTCCTGAATCCATACCCAGGGGTGTCCAGAAGCCGCAAGCCATGTCTCGGAGGCCGCATGCCTTTCTCCAGAAGGTCTTTGTTGATGAATTCAGGCGATCCTATTCCAAAGACGTTCATTGTCGATGTATGGCCTGCCTTCTTGCTCACCCTGGCAGCGTCCGAGCGCCCGAGGAGGGCATTGATGAAGGTCGATTTTCCCACATTTGAACGTCCAAGGATCACAATCTCCGGGATGATTACATTGATGGGGTGATTCTTGAGCTCGCTTGCCGAGTAGAGGAACGCATAGCGCTGGTGGAAAAACTTGTCTGCAGCGTTCAACGAAGGCCTATCCTCCTTGGTGACCGGGGCTGGAGTCTGAGAATCCGGTTTAAAACAAATAGAAGATAGACGGTGCACGCTTTTGTCCTCTGAGGGTTTTGCCTTTGGGACTAAGATCTCCTTTGGGACTAAGGTGCTGTAGGGCCTGGTTCTCAATGCCAGTAGTCTCCTGAGTTGCTTCAAACCAGCCGAGTTGTGTAGGGATGCCGGAGATGGTTGACTCCAGCATATTTTTCTTGGGCTATAACCACATGTTCTCGATTTCGTGCATAGTCTAGAGAGCCCGAACCCTCCGTTACACTTCAGAACTCCCGACATGGAAGTATAAATGTGGAACAAAATGTTTCGACAAATTATTTACAAGCAGACAATGCCTTTGGGGTTGAGATTGATATTTACTGGGCAGCTTATGTCAGCAGTGTGTTCTCAGCATAACCTTCCAGTGGCTACCCTATAGCGGCCATGAAACAGCAGACTCTATCACAGATTTAGATGCAAAGGTGATATATTACAACATTTGATTCTTCAATAAAAGTTCCTGTGTAAAGGAAATCTTGTATATGTTTGTGGGCTCATAGAGAGGCCAGTTAAAATGACGATGCCGGTTCTTAGTTGTGGCCCTGCGTCGAAGTTTAATCACCTCACAATCTTAACGGCATATAAGAGATTGGGTCGAATTCATGCCCCCTGAACATTCAAAAGTAAGGGAGCATGGTTTACTTACCTTATATTGACGGATTTTGAATATATCTATTGTTAAATGTTTATCTGAATCGCGCGACGAGAACAACAGCAAATTGTAATATTCCCGCAACAAGGCTTTAACTAGCATCGGCCCCGACAGACTTTTCTCCGATGAGGAGTCTGTTAGTTATATGCTTGTTCGATAATAAAGAGACTGTTTCCCCCGCAAAACCCCAGCCTTTGCCTACTTCCAACATCACCGGATAGTCGGAATCGGCGCTGCATCCGAACAACTTCAACCCCACAGCCGACCATGTGCTCTTTTGTTTAAGAAGGTCTTGTTGCCTCTGTTCTCCGCAGAAAGGATGCTGGCCCGAATTTCTTCTGGATAGTAAACTAGACAAACTTACACAACGCCATAGAGCGTCCAGTTACCATAATGTCTAATCCAAGACCGATCACCTTTGACCCAAGGGTCTTTGACCCATCTTCCATCACAGAAGAAGCCAAGGCTTTTGACGCCAAAGCGAAGGATGTCGAATCAAGAATGCCCAAGATCCAAGTTGTTGGTGCCAAAGAGATGCGCCGCATGCGCCTCGCCGGCGAGACAGTCAGACCTCCGCCAACTCTTGTCGAATCGGCCACCGTCTCCAGCATTCCCTCCCGCGAGGCTGGACGAAACATCCCAATCCGCATCCTGACACCCCAAAATGGAAAACCAACTCGCGGTGTCTATATGCACATCCACGGGGGCGGCTGGTCGCTAGCAGACGAGTCCTTTGCCGATCTATTCCTGCAGGGCCTGGCCGACGGCCACGGCCTGGTATGCGTCTCCATCGGCTACAGGCTTGCCCCAGAGCATCCCTTCCCAGCCGGGCCCGAGGACTGCTACGACGCCGTAGAGTGGCTCGTCCTCAACTCGGAGGCAACCTACAAGGCCCCTCTTACCTTCATCGGTGGAGACTCGGCCGGTGGCCACCTGTCCATGCTCACCGGGCTTCATCTCCTCCAGCACTCGGATGAGAGGTTCTCCAACTACCCCCTCAAGGGGCTGATGCTGCACTTTGGGGCCTTCTCGCTGAACTTCATGCCGTCTGGGTTCAACATGACTCAGAACGAGTCAGGTCTCAACATTGACTACGACGCCATGGTCTTTTGCCGCGACCAGTTCCTGCCTGGCTGGACGCACGAGACGCTCATCAGGCCGGACGTGAGCCCTCTCTACACTAACCTGGAACCCCTCCGGGGCAAACTCTACCCGGTACTCTTCACCTGCGGTACTAGGGATGTACTGATTGATGACACGTTGTTCATGAGTGTAAAGTGGTTAGCTGCTGGAGGTGAGGCCGTTGTAGAAATTGTGCCTGGTGCGCAGCATGGGTACATCATGGCCCCAAGGAGCCTCGTTGGAAGTGGCTCTGAGCAGGGCATGGCTGCAGTTGATCGGTTCATTGGGGATAAACTTCAGTAGCCTTACTTTGGCAGGCATATAATAAAATAGACGTTAAATCAAATGATTCCTCGATCTCTCCCTACCTCGATATCGGTGTTGGATTGGGATGGATTTAGGCTACAGGTTATACAAGCTTGTACCTACCGCTGACTCAGCACGAAGCATCCAGGCAGCCAACCATTCAATCAAGCATCGTCAAAGCAGTTCAGCAAGCAAACACACCTGGCACCAGGCAATTGGATCCCGCGCAAGGATGGACGACTTCCAAAAACGCATCGACTCGCTCCTGGAGAGCTACCTGGAGTTTCTGGACGAGTACACCCGCCTACGAGCTCAGCTCTCCAAGCTCCAGGCCGGCGTCTTCCAGAACATTGCCCGAGCCAACTTCTCCGCCGAGCGCGGCCTGCGCTACGGGCAGGACCAGTATGACGAGCGCATGCAAGCATCTAGGCTTCTGAGGATTTCCGTTGGCGATGATGGCGATGACAACAGCGCACCAAGCTTCCATGTAGAAAAACCCAACAGCTCTGCAACTGAGCCCGACTCCGAAGCGCCGCCCGCCACTGAGCCAGATCGCCAGAGCAGCGGGGACGAGGAACAAGAGAGCGATGATGCTGCTCCTCAAAAGGGGAAAGAGGAACGCGACGAAAATAGTGCTGAAGGGAACAGTGCCGAAGAAGAAAATAAAGAGGCAACGCCGGCTGGAGAGGAGGAACCAGCAACCAGTACGGTCCGCAAGGATCCTCTATTCTGGTTTGGTTTGCTTGCTCCAATGCCGCTCCGCAATGCCCAAAGCCTAGCTATCGAAGCTATGGAACAAATCATACCACGACTCGTCACCGTCAACGCTGAAATGCTCAGGCTAGAAATCGAGGTAGGGCGGGCTCGTAAAAGGCGAGCAAAGTTCCTACAGAAGAGCAAGGCGGAACCGGTACCCGTCGAGGCAGAAGTGCAGGCCACCACTCCTGCTGTTGAAGCTACATGAGGAATCAGTGGTGCACACAAAAGCATGAATTTTCGCTATAAGTTTGGGTGCTGCCATTCAAATGCGGCAATCTTCTAGTCTATAAGTAGCTGACATCATTTATTTTTATTAATAAAGCGAGTATAACACCTTACGCCGCACTTAATATTAAGATGTCTGTCTGGTTCAGAATGGAGCATGTATAGCTAAGCAGTCCAATGCAGACATGGCACATAAAGTTCAGCGACAGACTGCTGGCCGCCCTCTATGTTGATAGAGCATTGATGGTGGACTCTGATGTCGGCTTCTAGGGTGGTGATATTTATTCTTTATTTGGGTATATCTAATTCGGTAGCACTCCATGGTAGCCATTACTTCAAAATTTTTTTTTCTTTTCTTTTTTTGAACGAGCTATCGCACTTCTGAGAGCATGCCGAGTACATCATCCAACTGCTCTCTCAAGGGATCGGTTGGTTTGGTGCTTCTTTCCAACTGGCTGGCAAGCCCGGCAATCGAGCTGATCGAATGTTTGTATCTCTTTCTTCTTCCAGAGCTTGCATTTGTCAAAATGACACAGCAGAGCTGCAACAAGGAAATCTCAAACTCCTGTACGCTGGGGCTATGTGATGCATCAGGCAAGTCCCATGCTGCCACAGTTGTAATAAGATCCATCCACTCTTCAGAATCTCCACCTCTCTCTAGCTCTACGACGAGGAGAAGAACACGAATGACGTCGATGCCTCGTGTTAGATCGTCTTCACGGACTAGTGGCTCTTGTATGGTGCTTGTTAGGTCTTGGGTCAGTACCTTCCATCCGCCATTCTGCAACAAGATCTCTCTGCCCCGTTTGATTGTGACGAGCGGCTCAAGCGCAACAAGAATAGGCGACCGGAAATCTAGGTCGCCGGAGGTTTTCGAAGTGTACAGATCCATAAACATATCTGTCAAACCGGTAGCTTCCTTTCTAAGAGAGTCATTCTCGTCTTCTCTCAGCCACAACGCCAATGCCCTGATGGCAGATAGTATAAATGGGTCTTGCTCCGCCGCATCTTTCATCGAGTCCCACGCCAGAGTCTGCCTGGTCCCCATTGATGTCACTGTACTGGCACTTCTAGCTTCCGGATGAAGGCCCATGGCACCTGCAACTGATGCATCCCACCTGTCCCTAAGATACTCTATCGACACCGACATAGTCTCTGAAATTGTCTGGCGCAGCTTCAGAAGGCTGTCAGGCGACATGACCAAGGACCCCATAGATTCGTCATCAAGTGATCGAACCAGAAAGCCGATAAACATAGAGGTGGTATCGAATGCCGAAGCCAGCCTTCTGGAAATCTTTGGATATTCCGGACTGTTCAGTTTCGCTAATAGGGTGGGAGCTGAAGACCGGATGTCAATCAATAGCAGATGGACCAGTAAATAGCCGAGGGGCTTATCCGCATCCTTGTCGTCGGTGAATAATAGCTTTGGGGCGTCGTCTGGATATACTTGAAGCAAAGAAGCCGTCGCATTGGTATATGCAGACCGTGCTTCAGGGTTGGGCCGGCTTCTCACCAGATTTTGAATATACCCTATGACGGTGCCCAGCCACTGGGGGTTTGGCGGAAATATCTATCCACCTAGAATTAGAGTTGTTGTGGAAGGAAACAGTAAGAAATACTTACCGAAGAGTCGACTTGTCGCAATAGCTTGCCTAGGAATTCAAGAAGTGTGACGGAGTCGGTGCCCTTGAACGAGGATACAAGGCTCTGTATCGTATCGTTTATACGGGACACAAGCGTCTGCTTCCCTTCAGGAGTACCCATGGTGTTCAGAAACGCATAAAGAATGATATCCAGAACCAGAGGGCTAGAGGGCGCAGCCTCTGTAAGCGGACTCAGATCCTCGACTTCAATAATGGCTTTGGCTCCTTGCGGTACACTTGACAAAGTATACAGTAACCTCAGTAGACTATCCATGATTTCCGGCGAACTACACATAGAAGTTGGTTAGCCATTCGAGCAGAATTCGGGATATTCTAGTTTCTGGATTATATAATTAGAGCAACTTGCCTATTAAGAACCGCTTGGATGAGAAGCGGTATACAGCGAGTGAACTTGGATTCATTAATGGTATCTGCTGGCAAGAGAACGGAAAAGGTGTGCATGACAGAGACGGCCAAGTTTAACATGTCCTTTCCATTTGAGTTGGGTGAAGCAGAGCCGGTCCGAATCAGCCTTCGTAAGAACTTGGCGGAAATACTGCCCCAGAGACTTTGAATTGCATCCTGGTCATCTCGAAGTTGTTGCGAGTTATCGAGCAGCGACTTGACAAGAGCAAGCCCCGTGAATATTTTCGTGTCGTCCTCTGCTTGGAGCAAAGCTCGAATCTTTACGAGATCAACAAGATCGCTCGGGGAAGCACTATCCTGGGGCTTCCCAATCTCCTCGCTCGTTGATGAGGGCTCCATGGTGAGTTGCACCGTTCAAGGTGGGAAATGCAGAGCCTGCGCTAAGTGAGAAAACCGCACCTGCTGGCCGTAGTGCTCACCTGGGTCGGTCCGGGGAAAGATGTCTTTTCTCTCGGCGCAGATGATTCATACAACTAGGAAACAAGATTGTAAATTTATGCTTGCTCCTGGGTAGTGAGTGTGATAGAAAAGGCCTGGAGAATCTATAGTTTTTAATCACATTGCAGCCCATCGTGCCGATCTGGTAGGAGCCTCCCGCATTTTAACGTGCTAGGTAAGGTACGTCCACTAATAGTAGCCTGGCACCTGTGTCGCAGGGTTTAGATGGTGGTTTACAGGCAGGTACGTATAGCGGAAGGAACAGGGGATAGTGGATCAGCGATTCATCTGGGCCATATTCCGAATCCGGAGAGTTGGAGAGTTTAGCACGTATGAGGGCGAAGCAAATGATGTAAATTATGAGACATGAAAATACTCGAATTGGGTCGGGGAAAAAACCTGTTTGATCCTGTCTCATACATATGTCGGTTTCGATATGGCCTGGATTCACTCCTGATCTACACCTAGTGGACGTGCCTCTGAAGCTTGCAGGGCCAGGTATCTATGCGCTAAATATAGCTCTCAAAGTCCCTGGAGAGCTCTTACATACGTTGCGACTTGCAGGAGGGTCGGGACTAACTAAGGCAAGGCATCCAATCGAATCGAGACCAAAGCGCGACGTAGCGAATCAAGACTGGCTGGTGCTTCTAGCTCTGTCCTGTCTGCTGTCCAGAGCTGAAGATAGGATAATCATCAATTGGCGGCATCCAACGAGCCGACGTCAACACCGCCCACTCCCGCAGAGCACGTCGCAAACCGAGATTCCGAAGCTGTTGAAGTAATACCCTCGCAACGCCGGAAGAAGCTCAGCAAAAAGATGGAATAACTGGCACAACCATGCCTGCCAGACCCCATAATGACTTGGCAGCCTCAGCCTCTTCCTCATCGCACTCTCCAGCCGCTCATACCCCGACCTCAGTTGACGACCGCGACGAACTAGACTTTCTCGGCGACGACCCGATCGACGATGGCCAGGATAGAGATGATGACGTTCTTGAAGATGACCCCCTAGGAGGCGAGCTGGGCGGCCCCGTCTCGTTTAAACGCAAGCAAAACTCGTCTTTGCTCGCGAGCACCGGCCGCATACTCTCCGGGCTAGCAGGTGGTTCTGGAAGCCAGCCATCATCTAGCGATCGCCCCGGCTCGGGCGACAAGGACAATGCCCCCCTCGACTGGTACATGGAGGGCCCAGGGAGGAGAGTTGGGTATGAAGATCTGACGGCAATCGATTGGATTTTTGAGTACAACAAGGAGCGACTGCGGCTGCGCGGGTTGGCCTCCGGCGCAGGCGGGCTGGTTGGGTACCTCATAAACTTTCTAGACTCAAGTCAGATCTGGGTGGTTGTGGTATTGACGGGCCTTGCTGTAGGCGCAGTGGCTGCCTGTATCGACATTGCTTCCGACTGGTTGAGCGACTTGAAGGAGGGCTACTGCACCACTGGCCCTGACGGAGGAACCTTTTATTTAAGCAAGCCCTTCTGCTGTTATGGCCATGACTATCTTTCGGATTGCGCAGGTTGGAGGTCATGGGGCGCCACGTTTGGCCTCACTGGGGGGGCAGGTTCATGGATTGTCGGCTACGTATTTTACACGATACTCGCTGTAAGCACTCTCTTGACACTGAAGTGATTACTGGAGACTGTGAGTGTGCTGAACGATTGAATTAGGTAACCTTTGCCGTTCTTGCTTCTGTACTGGTCCAGGACTATTCCATATGGGCCAGGCATAGCGGTATCCCCGAGATCAAGACTGTTTTGGGTGGTTTTGTGATCCGTCGGTTGCTGGGGCCATGGACTTTGATCACCAAGTCTCTCGGTCTGGTAAGTTATCTGACCCTCGCATTGAAGACAAATATCATTGCCATGCTGACTCTAAATTAGGTCCTGGCTTGTGCATCCGGCATGTGGTTAGGCAAGGAAGGCCCATTGGTTCATGTGGCATGCTGTTGTGCCAATCTTTTCATCAAGTTTTTCCCAAGTCTCAATGGCAATGAAGGTAGGCATCATACGGTTCGATAATAGCTCATGAGGAATACCGTATCCTAATGTGGTTCTCTAGCGCGCAAGAGGGAAGTCTTGTCTGCAGCCGCAGCCTCGGGGATATCTGTGGCTTTCGGCTCTCCTATCGGCGGCGTCTTGTTCAGTCTCGAGGTAAGCATTGAAGATAATACCTTGTGGACTTGATCAGAATATTTACTCCGATTAGACTCTTTCATACTATTTCCCGGATAAAACCATGTGGCAGAGTTTCGTCTGTGCCATGACGGCAGCAGTCTGTCTCCAGGCATTTGATCCGTTCCGTTCAGGCAAGCTGGTCTTATATCAGGCCAAGTATAGCGTTGACTGGACGGATTTCGAAATCATCCCCTACGCCATACTGGGCATCTTCGGCGTATGTATACCTTGCGCATCTCATTCATGCCTCTGTGATCTGAAGAACTGACCCTTGCAGGGAATTTACGGAGGGCTATTCATCAAGCTCAACATGGCTGTGGCGCGATGGAAGAAATCAACTCCTTGGCTTCCCGGCCCGGTCTTACAAGTTCTTGTAGTAGCTCTTGTCTCCGCCCTTATCAACTACCCCAACTTTTATCTGAAGGTTCAAACCTCCGAGTTGGTTTCGAACCTCTTCCGCGAATGCTCCAAGATCCGTGATGACCCTGTTGGTCTTTGCAACACTGGTGCTGCTTCATTATCTACAATATTCCTCCTTTTCGTGGCTGCTTTGCTCGCCTTCTTCCTTGCTGCCATCACCTTTGGGTTGCAAATACCTGCTGGTATCATCCTGCCGTCCATGGCTGTGGGAGCGCTCGTTGGTCGTGCCGTGGGCATCCTGATGGAGATGTGGTACAACAGCAACAAATCATTCTATCTCTTCAAGAGCTGTCCACCGGACACCCGTTGCGTGATTCCGGGCACTTATGCTATTGTTGGAGCTGCTGCTGCCCTTGCCGGCGTGACCCGCATGACAGTTTCTATCGTTGTCATTGTGTTTGAGCTCACTGGTGCTTTGACCTACGTGCTGCCCATCATGGTTGCCGTAGTTATATCGAAATGGATTGGCGATGCTTTCTCACGCAGAGGTATTTATGAAAGCTGGATTCATCTCAAGGAATATCCGTTCCTTGACAACACTGAGGAAATGCCCCTTCCAGACATCGCAACCTCCCAAATCATGACACGCATTGAAGAGCTCGTTGTCCTCACCGCAACTGGACACACCATTTCATCTCTTGAATCTATCCTGGAAATGCACCCATACCGTGGATTCCCCATCATATCAGACCCCCGCGAGGCTACCCTGCTGGGCTATATCTCACGCACCGAACTCGCATACAACTTGCGAGCCGCTACGCAAGAGCCTCGTTTCTTGCCCCCAGACGCCGAAGCGTACTTCTCCCACCAGCCGCTTGCCGACCCGCGAACCACCCTTGACCTGCGTCCCTGGATGGACCACACACCCATCACCCTTCCCTCTCGCACCGCCCTCCATCTTGTCGTCACCTACTTCCAGCGTCTCGGGCTTCGCTACGTTCTATTCTCAGAGCGCGGCGCCTTGCAGGGCCTCCTGACCAAAAAAGATGTCTGGTACGTCCTCAACGGTGCCGAGGAGTCGAGACACAACGCGGGACATGGTGGACCGGGCCACCACGCCGGTGGCGGCGCACTAGAGGAAAGAGGTCTGTTGAGAGCTTTTGCCGATGAACCTATAACACCAATGAGGGAGTCTATGCTTTGATTTGTTTTTATACAAAAACGGATGGATCGGTATCGGATATGTATTGTTCTGTTATTTCTTATTTATCCCGTATCTCATATAGAATTGGTGGATCGTTTCTCTGTCGTAAATGGATCTTTCTACTGAAATATTTATGAAGGCTTATGATTAACTGGACCATCTCTCTGGTGAAATTGAATATACCGTGTACACTCTTCTATACGATCCATTTGGAAGACGATATGGGTAGTACTATCTATCAATAATTATAATTTTACAGACCTATTGCACGATGTGTCACAGTAAATGATTTTCATCCTTCGACAGTCACAGCAAGACGACGAAGGTATATAGCCACAATGATTGAAGTATATGCACGCTAAATAAATCAAGAAGCCGTTCCTGCTATCCGTTATCATATCCCTTGAGACGAGAACTATTGATACAGCGACGAGAGGCATGGGGCCCAAAAATTGTGTCAAGAGAGGGAAACGGAGTAACTAGTACTCGAAATCGTCATCCACTGAAGGTCCCTTATTCTTCGTGACACTCTCCTGCTTGCGATACATTTCCGCGACTTGACGACTCGAGGTAGCCTCATCGGGCTTCTTGTCATCACGGATCTTGATGAACCGGGGGAAACGAAGACTGATACCCTTTTCGCCCGAAGGATCAACGCCTTCCTTCCACCCAGCCTTGTAACGGGGACTGAGGGTCAAATCGGCAGTCTTGACTTCCCAGACATATCGGGGCTCAAACCAGACGTCTGGTTGATGCTGTCCTCCGCTAGAGTGCGAGTAGAAAGGCTTGGGGCGGTCGATCGTGATCTCTGTGAGCTGCTTATGCAGATCTTCCAGGACTTGTTCGGAAAAGCCAGTGCCAATATTGCAGACGGTTTCGTAGGTCTCAGTTGAGGGGTTATAGCAAGCAAGGAGAAAGGCACCGTAGACTGATGTACGCTTCCCCTTGCCGTGGTATGCACCGAGAACAACGAGATCTAGGGAGTCTCCCACGCCTGAAAGATAATCCTTCTTGATCTGTCATCTGCAGTTAGCATGCATTCAAGAGTTCTGGCTGGATGGATATTGGATGTGGCACTTACCTTGAGCCAGTTTCTACTGCGCTTACTGGGCTCATATCCACTCTCAGTTCCATCCAACATCTTAACCATAAGACCTTCACAGCTAGCCTTGACACTGTCATCCAAGAATACTTGAATTTCGTCAAGCTCTTGACCGTTCATCGAGGTTGCAAAAGCAAATTCTCCTTCCACGGGAATGAATGCTTCTCTCAGTAGATCGCGGCGCTCCCGTAGAGGCTTCTCGACGACGGCTTCACCGTTCATATAGAGCAAATCGAAAGCAAAGACGCAAACCTTGACTGTGACATCTTCGACTTTGACGTCCTTGCGTTTTCGAGTCATTAGCTGTTGGAAGGGGAGCACCTTTTTCTCCTGCACATCCCAAGCCACTGTCTCACAATCCAAGACGAAGCTCTTTGTGTCCTCCTTAACCCAGGTGTGCAACTTGGCAAGAATGTCAGGGTATTTCTTTGACAAGTCTTCGGAATTTCGGGAAAAGATGCTGGCGACACCATCCCCAACCTCCTTGGTCGCGCTGGCAGTCGTTTGGCTGAGTTCTTGAGGAGCGTCTTTTGCGACGTAATGAATTTGGGCACGTTCACCGTCGTATTTGTACTCGCAGGTAAATGTTTGGCCTTCAAATCGATCCAGTACCTCGGTGATGGCCTTGGTAGGTTTGGCCAACATGGGTTTCAAGGGAACACCTGGTCGCAGTTTGCAATTGTCTCTTAGGTTCATTATGCCGTGCTCCATCATGGCTGGAATAATGACATCGTAGCTTGGAAGCTCACTGTTGCAATGGTTAGTTACCTGCGTAATCTTTTGTTTTTGGGTCGCCAAACCTGTAGACCGTCTTGAGAATCGACTCTCCCTTCTCCATGTCGGATGTACTTGGGACTCTGCCCTTGGCGTCAGCCTCGTGGATAACTATCGCTTGTGCCAGGGAGACCAGCACGGTCCTTTCTGCAAGACCGAGCCTGAGCTTGCCCTCGAGAAATCGAACAATGTATTTGGCTTCACTCGGTCCTCCCTTGTCTTTTGTGATATCAATCTTGCCGGTTCCTTGCGAGTCGGCAGCGGAGAGTAGCTTCTTGATACCATCAACTTTCCTTCCTTGAGCGCCGTTACCAGACACAGTGGCAATATTCATCAGGCCCTGAAGAACACCCTTGACGGTCAAAGGCTTAGGCTTGAACATTGTAGGCTGAGTCGATCTGCTCTTCACAGCTACCAGTCCAAGATCACCAATCTCCTTCTGATCTGCCTTGATAACCTGAAGGCTACGACCTGTGGTCTCTCCGATGGCCTTCATGATCAGCGACTCGCCGATACCCAACTCGATTCCGGCATAGTCAGGAGCAAGCTTGTTGATCATCAACAGAACCGTGGGGAGGAGTTCGTCAGGAGTCAACCGCATTACTTGGCGGAGAAAGAGCGAGCAGTGCTCCATAATGATCAGACGTTTGGTTGTCATCTCAATAAGCGAGAACGTCTTGCAAAGCGCTGCGTAGGGAACTGGGGTTCCGGCCTTCCAGTCTGGATATGGATCCTTGGCCGTCTTCGATTTTAATTGCGTCTGGGCCTTCTCTCGCGCCTTGGCTGTCACCTCAGGCTTCTCATCTTCGAGATCGGCTTCGTCTTCAGCTTCCGATGCGCTTACGGACTCATCAACGACTTCTTTCTCCTCGGAATCCTCCTCCTTGATTGCCTTCGCAGGCTTAGCACTCCCCTTCTTGCCTTTTGCTGGAATGGTCTTTTTCTTGCCATTGCTGACTGGGCTTTTTTCCTTTTTCACTCTGGGACTCTTAGGCTCAGGCGTAGTTGATTTTGTCGGGGCCTCGTCTTCTTCGTCATCTTCGACCTTTGGGCGATTTCTTCTCGCTCGTTTAGTGACAGGGGCATCGTCTTCCTCCTGGTCGTCCTCGGTTACCTTCGTCTGCCCAGTCGATGGTTCCGGAGCTTTGCGTCCTCGCTTCTTCACTTCTATAAAATCGCATTAGATCATTTCCCGCGACAAGGCAATGGGCGGATGCAATCCCGCACCTTTTTCTGCTTTGGGAGCCTCAACGCTGCTTGAGCCATCCTCTGCTTCTGGCTCTTCCTGCTTTTTCGGCTTTGTAGCAAAAGAGAGCTTGGTCTGCTGTTGAGGACCCTGGCCTTTGGCACCAAAAAACTTCCTATAAAAGTTCGCCAAAACCAATTAGCAGCGAGTCCAATTGAGCTCTGCTTCCCGAAACACACCCAATCGTCGTCTGGCGAGGCTTTACATACCCCAGTGTAGCTTGCTTGGGAGCCATTCTGACCGAGTTGTGCGGACCTGTCCAGGATCTTCTTAATGGAGAATAAGTGAAGAAGCGCCGATTGCAGGACCTCTGGATCAGAGTGCACGCAGCTGGGTGGGAGGGCGAGGGGGATATTAACAGACGGCAGCCTCTTGGGAAGCTGGGACGGTGCATGACGCGCTTCTAGGCAGCATCGCGTTAATTGGACTTTCGCGGTGCGCCAAAGGGAAATCTGAGTGACGCGAGCTGACGCCAAGCACGTGAGCCCGCCGCCCCACCTTGCTGCCTGCATTCTGATTTCATCCTACAGACATGTCGCAGACTCTTGCCGTAGCAGCATGAGCCGCATTCTCTGAGGCATGTCATCGCTACTCATGTTTCAGTGTGATGCTGGATCGGCCATTATTATTTTAGTCTGATAGCGTTGTGAACATCCATCTTGGCCATGGCAGATGACGGTTTTAGTAAATATAGGTTTTTACCCATCGCACGCACCAGTCTGCAATGTTCCGTCCTTCTAAACTAAAGAAGTATAATACAAGTAACGGCTAAGCCAAGGAGATCATTATATAATATAAAAAGCAGCTTCAATCAATGCCCGCCTAGTTGAAGAAATAGTCCTCATCAGTGGTGCGGCCACGGATGGAAAGGGGCTCGCTGCCCTTGACGTAGATGTCCTCGAACAGGATGGAAGACTTGGCCTCGGGGAAGGCCATGGCCTCAGCAGCGGCAACCTCCTCCGCAACATGGTTGCGGGCCTCCTTGTCCAGCTTCTTCAGCTCGTCCTCAGTGGTGACTTGCCAGTCAAGGATCTTCTGCTTCAGTCCAGCAATAGGATCGTTGGTGGAACGCATACGCTGAATCTCCTCACGGGTACGGTAGGTGGTACCGGGGTCAGACATGGAGTGACCACCGTAGCGGTAGGTCACATACTCAAGGACAAGAGGACCCTTGTCGGCAGCGGTCCACTCCTTACCATACTTGACAGCAGCCTTGACAGCAAGAACGTCCATACCATTGATCTTAAGACCAGGAATGTACTGTCCACGCTTGTAGTACTCGGTGAGAGCTGAGGAACGAGCAGCGGATGTACCCATACCGTACTTGTTGTCTGGAGTTCCAAGGTTAGCAATCAATTACACCGAAAGGCCGATAATCGTTCCGATAAGGAAGAAAAAACTCACTCTCGCAGCCAAAGAGGGCGGGAAGTCCCCAGAGCTTAGCCATGTTGAAAGCCTCGAAGACCTGGCCCTGGTTGCTAGCACCATCACCGTAGAGGATGATGCTGGCGTTTTTGTTGCCGTTGTACTTGTGGGCGAAAGCAAGACCAGCACCGACGGGAACCTGGGCACCGACAATACCATTGCCGCCATAGAATCCCTTGGCGAACATGTGCATGGAGCCACCCTTGCCGTAGGCAATACCCTCACGACGGCCGAGGAGCTCACCAATGATGGATCGGATGGTACCTCCACGCATCAAGGCGAAACCGTGGCATCGGTAGGAGGTGATGACATCGTCCTGCTTAGTGATAGCATGCTCAATACCGACGGCAACAGCCTCCTGTCCAGTTGACAAGTGGCAGAAACCTCGGATCTTCTTCTCCTTGTACAAACGATCGGCCGCCATCTCCATTTGTCTGCGCGAATATTAGTATTGTGATCAAGATGAACACAGAGCACCGGATTCTGTCTGGGCCCATTTCACCGACTCACCTGACAGTGACCATGTCGGAGTACATCTGCTTGAGTTCCCTCTTGGTCACCTCAATGGTGTAAGGGGGGGGATCCAGCTCGTATGTCTCGAAGCTCTCATCGCTCAGGTTAACCTGAAATGGCTCATCATCGGACTAAAAAATTTCGGAACAGTTATTAGAATGGTTGAAACAACATAACGAGGATGTTTGGTGAGCCAATATGGTTCGTTGGAGATATCCTTACTTGCGGAACATTTTGGCTCAGGGATGCAGAGGCGGCATCGGTTGTCACAAAGCGAGAACCAATTGAGAGAGTGGCAGGGACACGAGCACGCAGTGGCAGTGCCCTGGGGGCTCGGATAGCTCTGGCAAACATCGCGAGCAGTTGTGATATCTCTGAGCGACGGATAGACAACGAGGGATAACTGGGAGACCAGGCTTTGCTAGAGCTCCGAAAATTGCGATGTTGAAGTGTTGAGCTCCTCTGTTGGTTCGCGCTAGTCCTATTCTACATTAGTTTGTCCACACGTGACCTCGGTGTTTTGCAAGTCCACCCGAGCTCTTCCCTCTTGCGTCAGATATTGAGAGAGCTATTCAATGAACGTATAAAGCCCAAGCCCCAATTACTTCGGTCAATCATCCCGAATCTTGCGAATGGAAATGCAAAGGTCCGCGACAGATTGATTTTTCAATAGTCAGATGGTCGGTTGTTTCCGTGGTCCAGAGTGAGGTGAGCTGGTAACTATCGACCCAATTAAACTGTCCCGAGTGCAGCCGTGGTCTCCGATAAGGACCCAGGTCCGGTTCATTGGGGCCGCATTCCACTTCTCGTCGAGGAGAGAGCCAAAGAGCGTCGCAACTTGTGACTATTAACTCAGAATTAAATCCGCGGACCTAGGGCGATGCAGATGAGCAGAGCACGTTGGCGGAAGCACTGGAATTAGCGGAGCTAGGAATTTGCCTCTCATGTATCGACACTTGTGATGCTATTTGCTAACACAAGAGGAGATGTAATAATGAATAAATGCCTGGTCATTAATGCCATTAGAGTAGCAACTCTAGTCATTCTTAGCAATACTAAGTCGTAACGGTGTTAAATCCCAAGAAATGATAAGAAAAAGTCCGTCAAAACCCAAATAAAAAAACCCACGTGGAGTGGCGTAATTCCACGTCTGTAATGTTGCACCTGCACCGTTCGGTAATGAGTCGTTGGATCCTTGCGGTGTCCCAAAGTATCACATTTCCCACCTCCTGACAGAGCAACGCCGTAACCATGCACCCCAAAATTCCCTGGAGGTCTCTATCCCTGAAGCGCGCCCAATATGCAATGCCAAGATTGGTCGCCGGACGCCCAATCGCTGAAGAAAGCAGGTCAAATTCAGCGCCTGTTTGGGCAGATCAAGCCCAAAAATGAGTATAGTAAATGAAATAAGTCAACACGTTTATGTGTGATAACGATCAGTCGTCATGAAAGAATGTCGTATTTCCGCCTCGGCTGGAGGCTGGGCCACCATCAACACTAACGCCGCGGATGGCACCATCCTGACTGGAGCTTGTGCTCATTGGTTGGGGGCCAAGATAGTCCAGTGCCATGGCGCTTAAAGGTCGGTCTGGGTTATCCTCAATCACACGCTGCTGCAGTGAGGGTGGACGATCGTATAGCGCCTCCTCTGGTGGAGAAAATGTCCAAACCTGGGGGCTGTCAGTTTCGCACGAGCTAGAAGGAGCGAGAGAAGAACTTACCTCCATGACTGTTCGCCCCTGTCTGAGGGCCAATGCAACGCACTTCTCATCTTCAAATGCCACCCTCCAGACGGCTTCTCCTTGAGCGAGGAGCTCTCGCACTAGATGTCCAGTCTTGAGGTCCCATATCTTCACCCTACCGTCACTTCCCCCGCTGACGATCCGTGTATCATCAAACTGCAAGGATGTGACGCTGTTATCATGCGCAGCAAGCCTGTGGATAGGGCACATTTTCTCCAAGGACCAGACTCTCACAGAGCCATCAGAGCCGCCGGTTACGAGAGTATCTCCTCTCATTTGAAGTTGCCCGACGAGCGATGTATGGCCTTGAAGGATAGCAAGGCATTCACTACGTAGTCATTAGTACGCATCTCCTCGGGGAACGTGGATGTGGTTCTTACCCAGTTGTAGGATTCCAGATCCTGACGTTGGTATCAAGGCTGCCAGTTACAACTCTCTTGCCATCAAAAGCAATGGCGTAAATCTGGCTAAAGTGACCAGAAAGGGTTTGAAGACATCGTCCTTCAGATATGCTCCAAACTCGGGCAGAAGTATCGTAGCTGCCGGATACAACGATGTCGCCCTTGATCTCCAGGCATCGTACACTGGATTGATGGCCGACTAGCACAATTCGGCAGAGACCAGTCCGGATGTCCCAGATTCGGAGCGTCGTGTCTCGGGAACCTGAAATGGCGGTATTTTCATCTGCCATCTTCAGGCAGCGAACTGTGGAGGTGTGGCCACGCAGCGTGTGGAGGCAGGCCCTGAATTGGACGTTAGACAGATACTGGAAAAGATCGTCATTTGACTTACCCGGTCTTCAGGTTCCAGACGCGGACATCACGGTCGCAGCCTCCGCTGACAAGTGTGTCTCCCCAGGGCACCATGGCCCAAACTCCCATAATGTGACCTTGGAGAGTACGTTGCGAATTACCCTCGCTGTCAAACACGTGGATCTTGGCATTATCAAGAGCCAAGATGATATACTTTTGAGTCAGGTGAAGACTGGTTACAACGCCGCCTTCTTGGGTTATGTTCCTTGCAACACAAGAGCCACCAGATCTCCAAGCGGCCTCTACCAGGTAGCGCTGCTTGAAGTGTGATTTATACGACCTGAGTTTGGGTCTCCCGGACTTGGTAGTCGTCATGGTACCGTCAAAACTTCGTGAGCCGGTTTGATTACTAGAGAAGAGGTTGGGCAAGAACACATTGGACATCTTCGAGTCAACGTTATTCAGAGGTCGGACAGAAGGTCTGCCGGCCAAAGGATTGCTTGCGCTCTCCACCTCTGAGAGTCTTCTTTGATAATCGTGTTTCATGCAGAGGTTCTTCCATGTCATGTCGTCACTCAGTAGATCCCGCCATCTTTTGGAAACCTGAGATGCGCGGGCAAGAACTTTTGGATCATCAATGAATGAGAGTATCTTGAATAAAGTCAGGACTAAGGCTCAGAAATCAGTGGAAGTAGGATATGTACGTACCCTTAAGCAAATCTCGTCGGGTAAGCTGGTAAACGGATCCTTCTTAAGCAAAGGGCTGACAAATTGATGAACAAAGCTCAGCTGCGGACTTGTGCATAGGTTGAGAAGATCTGCGAGTATGCGTGTACGCTGCGGCCCAGAGCAATCCTTGAAGTGTGATCGAACTTTGGCGAGAAAGAAGTCTTCGTCATCAGCAGCATCGCTCCAGTCCGGCTCATAGCGAGACGGACCGGGCGAGGCAGCTGGGGTTGGAGGAGGGGGAGGCGATCCAGTGAGCTGTTGGTCGAAATCGGCAGCAGGCGTGGTCATGCTCGGGGTAGGAGGACCAGCATAAGGCCGGGGCTGGATTATCTTGTCGAGTCGGGGGTTGGACATGGAACCGGCCGTGTCTAACACGAGGTCGTCACTGAGGACGCTACCTCGTCGTTCTGAAAAGCTCATCGGTGGTGATCGGTAACCAGCCATAACGGTACAGCAAATACCAGGACCAGATAGGCGAGTCGTCCCTTCAGACGAGTCCGATAGAAGACGAAAGGAGAGGAGTTCGAGGAGGTAGCCAAGTCCGAGTCGTATCAGAGCTAGCTCGATCTCGCAAAACAGGGAAGCTCAACCAGGCCACAAATTCAACATATGGACTCTTCTGATTCTCCTAGGGGAAAATGTCGCTCAGATTCAATGAGATGAGGGTATCGATCGGCCTGGTGCCTCGCCTCGAGAAGTCGAAGGAGAGATTATTACGTAGTGGCGCACATGTATCGCAGGTGACGGGCGGGCTCGCCAACTCGGGGTGGGATATATGGCGGGGACGGATGAAGACGCTGCACCCAGAAACCGAAGAGATGGAAACAGCAATGACAGCCAAAAAAAAAGGGAATCGGAAGGTGGGAATGACGCTGATGGAGAAGGGCGTGGCTGATGATGAACTCCGGGGTCGAGGCTTCAGGGACGGAGGTCGCTTTGCAAAGAATGGGGCAGAAGGAGCGGAATGGGAGACCAATCACTACCAATGACCGACTCAGGCAAAGGCGGCAGCGAACGGCAGATTGGAGAGGCGCACCTACCCACTAATTACCCAGTGCCTCAGCGCAGCAGCTGGCGGGACGGATTTGGTCTAGTGTCCTTGCCGCCCTTGTTGGGCTTTAAAACGATGGTCGGGCCCACCGGCCGCATTGTCCCTGCCCTGAGGCTGGAGTGCCGGCCACAGCGGGTTGGGAGGGTTGGTTGGCGCCATCGCCACTGCCGATGGCTTCATCAGGTGACAGAAGGGCGGAGCGGGATCATGAATCTTCCGTTTTCATGGGCCTCGGGCTCGATGCAAGATCTACATCGCTCGTAGCCGCGGGTGGGGAAAGGCGACTTGATCTTCAGCCAATCAGTGCCGTGTCTTTGCAAATGGCGTTGGCTATCCACGGCTGGGGGAGGCATCCGGTATCGGTGGCCCCTCTGGCCTCTCCGGCCACCGGAGATCAGATTTCCATTAAATCATGGCCTTTTCGCTGTCTGTTCACTCGCGAAAAAAGGGAGATTAAATCTTAATTGCTTCTCCTTCTCTTCCCTTTCTCCGCTGGCTCCTTCCTCTCTTGCAACTCCATTGAGACCCAGCGCAGCTCCCACGTTTACTCCCATCCTTCCGAGGATTGACTCGTACACAATGCCCAGCGCAGTGTCTGCCCCGCAAACTCTGTACGACAAGGTCCTCCGGGACCATACTGTCGACGAGAAGGAGGACGGTACTCTTTTGCTGTATATCGGTATGTGATTGGCTGCGCAACTTGACCGCTTGCGTCTGAGAGAACCACCAGGCTAATTAGACTTGTCTTTCGCAGATCGCCATCTCGTTCATGAAGTGACGTCGCCAGTACGCTCTTTCGCCTGCTTCCATACTTCCAGGAGCAGAATAGCTTCCCGTTGCATCCGCGCATACTAATTCACAATACAGCAAGCTTTCGAAGGCCTCAAGAATGCCGGCCGCCAAGTTAGACGACCGGATTGCACCCTTGCAACCATCGACCACGTACGTATCTCAAGCAGCATTCCACTCTGGGTGGGGATAAACCTTTTTTTATTAACCGTTTTTTGAATAGAATATCCCCACGACGTCCCGTAAAACCTACAAGGACATCAAGAGCTTCATCGAAGAACCCGACTCCAGGACACAATGTGCTGCCCTCGACGACAATGTCCGCGACTTCAATTTGACCTTCTTTGGTCTCGATGATGACAGACAAGGAATTGTTCACGTCGTTGGCCCAGAGCAGGGCTTCACTCTGCCAGGAACCACTGTTGTGTGTGGCGACAGTCATACATCTACACATGGCGCCTTTGGGTCTCTGGCCTTTGGCATTGGAACTAGTGAAGTCGAGCATGTCCTCGCTACCCAAACCCTCATTTCAAAGCGCAGCAAGAACATGAAGGTTCAGGTTGACGGAGAGCTGGCTCCTGGCGTTAGCAGCAAGGATGTTGCTCTCTATGTGATCGGCCAGATTGGCACTGCTGGTGGTACAGGCGCTGTCATTGAGTTCTGCGGATCTACCATCCGGAGCCTTAGTATGGAGGCCAGGATGTCAATTTGCAACATGTCCATTGAGGGTGGCGCGAGAGCTGGCATGATTGCGCCTGATCAGATTACCTTTGATTATCTCAGGGGGCGACCTCTTGCCCCCGCATATGACAGCCCTGTGTGGAAGCGCGCCGTTCAGTACTGGTCAACCCTGAAGACAGACGAGGGTGCCAAGTTTGACAAGGAGGTCTACATCAATGCCCAAGATATCCCCCCTACCATCACTTGGGGTACCTCCCCCGAGGACACTGTCCCCATCACTGGCGTCATCCCCAGCCCCGATGACTTCACAGACCCCAACAAGAAATTAGCTTGCGAGCGAGCTCTTGAGTACATGGATCTGGTTGCTGGAACCCCTGTACAAGATGTTACCATTGACAAGGTGTTTATCGGTTCTTGCACCAATGCCCGAATGGAAGATCTTCGATCTGCTGCCCGAGTCGTAGAGGGCAAGAAGATTGCCCCCAATGTCAAGCTTGCCATGATCGTCCCTGGTTCCGGTCTGGTGAAGAAGCAGGCCGAGAGGGAAGGACTTGACAAGATTTTTGAGGATGCTGGCTTCTCGTGGAGAGAAGCTGGCTGCTCCATGTGCCTGGGAATGTACGTCACTTTGAACTTTACCTTCCGTGGAACCACGTCTTAACTAACATTGCTATAGGAACCCTGATATCCTGTCACCCGGAGAGAGATGCGCCTCAACATCCAACCGTAACTTTGAGGGTCGCCAGGGAGCTGGTGGACGGACTCATTTAATGTCACCTGTCATGGCCGCAGCTGCAGCCATTGCCGGAAAGTTGGCTGATGTGCGCAAGGTCGCTGGACCTGGCCGCTCATCTCCCGTTGTCAAGACGGAAACTCATGTCGCCGTTTCTGACCCAGTTGAAGAGGAGCTTTCTGGCGACGATGACCTCGACCGCATCCTGGATGTTCCCGAGGATGAGGCTCCCACTGCTTCCAGTGCCCCTGCTCCTTCCGGTGGAATGGACAAGTTCACAGTCCTCAAGGGTATCGCGGCTCCTTTGGAGCGAGCCAATGTTGATACTGATGCTATCATTCCCAAGCAGTTCCTGAAGACCATCAAGCGAACCGGTCTGGGCAGTGCTCTATTCAACCAGTGGCGATATGACGCCTCTGGCAAGGAGAATCCAGACTTCATCCTGAACAAGGAGCCTTACCGCCAGTCTAAGGTCCTGGTTGTTACAGGCCCCAACTTCGGTTGCGGCTCAAGTCGTGAGCACGCCCCCTGGGCTCTTCTCGACTTTGGTATCCGCAGTATTCTTGCTCCTTCATTTGTAAGTAACCTATTCTAAACCCATGAGCCTCTTTTTTACCCCCTTTTCGATCTCCCCTGCTAACTCATCACACTAGGCCGATATCCATCAGTCCAACCTGTACAAGAACGGCATGCTTCCCGTTGTCCTGGACGCCGAGTCCCTTGAGCGGGCTGCAGTCGAGGCCAGAGCCGGCCGAGAGCTGGAGATCGACCTCGGGGCCCAGGTCGTCAGGACCGCTGATGGGCAGGAGATCGGCAAGTTCGATGTCGAGCCCTTCAAGAAGCACTGCCTCATCAACGGCCTCGATGACATTGGCCTGACATCTCAGCTGGAGAACAAGATTCGAGACTTCGAGAAGCGAAGAACTCAAAACACTCCTTGGCTGGACGGCTCCGGGTACCTCAAGAGGACCGGCCCCGTCAAGGTCTCGGCTGCGCCGGTCCCCAAGACCAACCGCGGCGAGGTCAAGCAGGACCCCCTCGAGTGGTAAACAGGACAAACACGAAAGGAAAAAAAAAGAAAGAAAAAAGAACCAAAAAAAAGTTGAATGCAAAAAGTCTAGTTGTTTATTGACGGATGATGTGTACATGCCAAGTTTACGAATTCAAACGCGCATATAGCCTTTCCTTTGAACGCTTTCATTCATCCCAGTGCCATTGTCCCATAGTCATTCTGTTTCCGGAATCCGCAGCAGGCTCAGCAGCCCCGTAAGAGGGTCTTGACTCTCGCATGCGCCTACAATCCAAGACCGTCTCCATCACATAGCCGCCGTTAAAAGCAGCGCTGCCCAGCACCTAATTTGTGGCGCACGGGAGGAGCCCATGGATCATTCCGTGCCACAGGCTTGAACATGGCCTTGCGCCTCTGGCCCAACATGCAATGCATCCCTCCCCAACATCCATCGTAGGTCCACACTCGTTTCCATTCTCGTGACTCGCACCCAGCCCTCGAACGCCTCCCCCACGGTGAAACCAGTGCGAGACAGCCAGCTAGCTACACCTGCTGAGGCATGCCGGGTGACGTTTGAAGCCATCTCCCACACTTCTTCTTCCCAACTACTAGGTGGAGCCAGGTCAAGCGGGCAATGCCGTGCGGTTTGTTGGCCCAACGTCGCATCCCAGACGGGGCAAGGCGAGAGGGGAAGGGCCGAAGGGTGCAGGCCGCCTCCTAGCGCCAGGCCAACGAGCGACGAGTTCATGCGGGCGAGGTTATTATTGCGCAGATGGGTTGCATGACGAAGGGCGGCTGGGCGCTTTTTCGCGTCATTGGGTCTGCGTAGCTGTTCTCTCTTCCCGAGCCGCGGGTAGAAGGGACCAGCCACCCGAATGAAGCAGCAGTTCGAGATGTGATGATACCTAGGCCTGGGGTGGGCGATGTAACCAACTTCTCGTTTCTGCCTCTATTGTTGCCCGAGTTGGGAAAGACGTCTGGGTGATCATTATTGACCACTGGTGAAGTAGCATGTATTCACACTCAACATCAATCTTCAGCGGCTCTACCGATTTGCTCTGCTGGCGGGACCGAGGAGCCGATATCGCCGTTGATCCTGGCACCGTGTTAGTGCTTGAACCAATAGCGAGGGGGATTCCAGGCAAATTGATTGTACTGATTGCTACTACTGTGTCTATCGAAATCTAGCCTTGGGGTCGAATTGAGAATCTATTCATGGACATTCGGCCAGAATAGCTCGACCCCTCCCCTCTTGCTTGCTTTGACCATCGCCATCTATGCGGACTGCCGGCGAGCGTCAAATCTCGTAGTCCTAAATACTGCACGTATGTATATTGATATGTCTACATAGCTTGACTTCAGCAGCCACGTTGTTGTTCACGACTTCCTTGAAGAGGAGGACCTACGACTGCGTCTGCTGAACGAAGATTTGCTCAAATTGACTTTTCATTGCTTGTTGCTACTGAGGAAAGCCATGCTTACATGACCCGTTACAGTTGTGGAACAACAGCAGCCTTGTCCAACCGAGTCTTGTTGAATTTGAAACCTAAAAAGAACAACACATTGTAGCTCGCGGAGATCTAGTAAAGTATCAACCAGCGCCATAGACATTCTATACATTTGCCCCATATTTACCTAGCCAAAAGCCCACGTGAATCAAACAGACAACAAAGATACGCCTTTTTTGTTTTCAGAAAACCCAAACTAACACTCAACCCTCAGGTTGCCTAGTGGTGATGGTGGCGACCGAGCTGAGCGAGCAGAGGCAGCAGCATGCCTCCAACCGTGGCAAGGGTGTCGATCATCTGCGGCCCCTTTGGTTGACGCGGGCTACCGCTTTCGGAGTAGCCGTTCTGTGTCGTGTTGGAATCGTGAGAACCATCGTCGTTCATGGCGTGCATTGCGACGTATCTGTGAGCGAGGCGAAAACGAAATTAGCGGCTCGAAAGCGAGATAAACTCCCGTGGGACACCGAAACTTACAAGAATGTGCCTCCTGAGAACAGGAGCAGCATACCGGTCCACCACTTTCCAGCATCGCCATCCATGTTGCCACCGCCAAGAATGGTGATGAGTAACCAGGTCGTCAATGCACCGACGGGAGCAGCCAAGCTGAAGACCATTAGATGAGCCCTGGCAGCGCGTTTCGAAAGACCCTGCTTCAAGAGCACTGACGTCAACCCAAACGACGCGGGGGCCTTGTGAATCATGATGGCGAAGAAGACGATAAACCCGAGCTGCGTGTCCGAGGCGGTGGAAGAGGCTCCCATTGCAATGCCATCGGCTGCGGCGTGAATGACAAGTCCAAGGGTCGTGGCCAAACTTCGCGAGCCCTTACCAGTGGACGAAAATGCACCCAAAAAGCTGTCGTTCTCGTCCAGTCTTGGAGATGGCTCCCCATTAAGGTTGTCCAAGCTGACATGGCGAGGCTGTGGAGGCTGCTGGAAACGCTCGCTCGCATGCTTCGGGATCCTCTCAATCAGGAACATCAAGGCAAAGCCCAAAACAAGTGAGAGACCGATTTCAAAAGCAGGCACCTCCACGTGCCCCTCTTCATGTTCATGGCCGTGTTCCTTTTCACCAGAACCGTGATCATGCTCATCCCTGGTTTGGACAGTCCTAGGCACAATGATTTCAGGGGGTGCAACTCCAACCTCGACCTCATTCACATTCTCGCGGGTACCGACATGTGGTAGACCACCGTGATAATGGACACGGGGCCCGAATTCCGAGTCCAAGTCGTAACTGGGTATGACAGCCCGCACATTATGAGTCTGGGCCACTTTGGACTTTGCCGCGGCGGCGGCAGTAGCGGCTTCAATGCCCTCGGGTATGATGATGATGAGAGACGTGCCGACCAGGACACCAACACCAATGCTTGAAATGAATCGCATCTGAGACTGTGAGAGCGTCATGGATAGGGGCAGAGAGCCGGCCAGGAAAGAGCTTGAGGATCCGTTAGTCAGTTTTCCACTTTCACGCTTGTAAGAGATTAATCTATCAACGGGAGACCTACGCCACAGCCATGACAGCCTGTCGAGGTGAATTAGCATCATGTATAGTATCATAGATGAAAGAAGACACCGTCTGGGTGTAGAATAGACTTACACATAGTGCCAGTAATAAGATAAGCCCGGACATGTTGATGACTGCAGTGATAGACAGCAGCTCACTGCCTATCTGGGAATTGGGTTGAGAGAGCCTATCTACACCCCATTGGCTTCAGAAATAGATCGCAAGAAAAGGATGAGAGAGCGTCAGGTTCCGCCGGCGAGAGACAAGGACGAAAAGGCGTGGACCTTGCTGGATCGCAAATGCAAATCGAAGCCAGGCTTTTGACAGGATCCCCACCCTTGCCTGAGGTCTTGGCGGCAGAAGAAGTTGCTCTGGTAATCGTCTGCCTGGCCCGGGAGGTCAGTGCTGCGGTGCGTGATCTGTGCCGCTCTGCAATGACGAGGTGAGTGAGAAGTACGTGGCGGCTGGAATTGACGAGGCCGTCTCCTGAAGCTCCTGAATGCCGCCCGTCTGGCTGTAGCTTGGTGAGAGCTGACAGGGTGGCCACTAGTGGTAATTAGTGGCTGTAGGCATTAATAGTCGAGCTTGAGACACGCTCAGACAAGCGCTGCTTCAGTTCCGTGGCGGGGCTGCCAGAAAGAGTGGGACCATCCGCGAAACACCAAACTCATCAAGAATACTGCGGCTCTGATTGGACTCGCATCACTCAAAGAGCCGACTGCAACTGCCTAACGGACACCATCGAGCCTGCACCAGGCAACCTCTGTCACAACAAAGGTTTTATCACCGCACGCTCGCTCTTGGGTATGCCGCGCGTGTAGAAACCTTTGACATGGCGCTCCCAAGATGAACGACTCCGCAACATCGCCAAAGCGGCGTCACATTCTCTCTTCCATCAACCCAGACGAGGACGATGATCGCCCCAAGAAGAGCTCTCGACATCGGCGCTCCCGCTCCCGCTCACCCAAACCGCACGGCGATCACAAGGAGAGCAAAGAGGGACAAGATGGGGACCCCAACGCACCCAGGCGCTCCCGTCTACGACTGAAGGACCACAAGTCATCCCGCCGACGACGCTCGCGGTCTCGCGACAGCCGGCGCCACCACCATGAATCATCATCCTCCTCCCATCGCCGCCACCGCCGACACCGTCATCGCTCACGGTCCCCCACCCCTCCCAACCCCTTTGAGCCCGAACCCCTCGACCGCGAGGCCGCCTTCCGCGAATCCTTATTCGACGCCATGGCGGACGACGAGGGCGCTCTCTACTGGGAGGGGGTCTACGGGCAGCCCGTCCACGTCTACTCCAACGAGCGGGTAGGCCCCCAGGGCGAGCTAGAGCGGATGTCGGACGAGGAGTACGCGGCGTACGTGAGGCAGAAGATGTGGGAGAAGACCCACGCAGGGCTGGTTGAGGAGCGCGCCCGGCGCGAGGAGGCGCGCAAGAACAAGGAGAAGGAGGAGGCCCACCAGCGGAAACTACAGGAGCAGATGGACGAGAGCCTACGGCGGGGAGAGGAGCGCAGAGAGCGCAAGGGATGGACGAGGCAATGGGCAGAGTACAACGAGGCATGGGCGAGGTGGGATGAAGGCCCAACTGCGTCTTCTCTACCCTGGCCGTCTAAAAGTGGCGATCAGAGTAATCTAGACGAGAAGACCGTCAAGGGATTCTTTATCAACTGCCTAAAACATGAGGAGAAGGGAGAGAAGGGCTTCTTGACCAAGCTGAAAGAGGAGCGAGTCCGCTGGCATCCTGACAAGATTCAACAGAAGCTGGGAGGTCAGGTGGCCGAGGATACGATGAGGGAAGTGACGGCCATTTTTCAGATTATTGATCGCCTTTGGTCGGATATGCGAGACGGGAAGTGAGCTTGAATGGGCCTCAATAAATACTAGCAGGTTTCTTTTCTGCTTCTCTATATACCAAATGGTTATTGTTTTTGTTAGAATACGCTTAATCTTCTCAGATAACAGGATCAGCATCTGATTTTCACGTTCACGACCTTCATGGCAAAATCATTTCAGGCACGTGAATAAATGGCGTAATTGGTTCATTTCATTGATTGACTATACGTATACATAATTCTCATGTCATAACCGTGCTCATGCTCTCCATGCCGTCAGAAAAAAAAACAAATTCCCAAATGCGGAAGTAAACAGGGGCGCATCGCATCTTCTTTGTGTGTAAGTGCCTGTATCCTCCAGAAATGCACAATATTAGTCAACGGGGTATTATGTGACTTCTCCCAAAGCTTTTCGCCTTCGCCCAGCGGATTTGATCCTCCTCCACTTGCATGGAAGCATCTACAGGTTGAAGAAAACGGCAGCACCGCCGACCATGCCGAGCACAGCGAGGGTGACGGTGGGGAGGGTGGCGCCGCTGTCATTGTTGCTGCTGCTGCCGGTGGCACTGGCGGAGGCGCTAGTCTCGCCCTTGAGCTCCTTGACGGCGTTGCTGGCACGGCTCTTGAAATCCTCGACGGCGCTGGAGATCTCGCCAACCTCGGAAGTGGCGCTGGCCTTGGCGTCGCCAGTGGCAGTGGCGATGACGGAGCTCAGGGAGGCATACCGGGAGGCAGCGTCGGCAGTGACAGAGGCGACGACGTTGTTGATCACGGTCTCGGCGCTGTCCGCGTTGGCGGAGGCGGCGGTCTTGATCTGGTTGACGACGGAGGAGAGGCCGTCGCCAGCACCGTTCCAGATGCTCTTGATGTCGTCACCGAGGTTGTCGAAGAAGTCGCCAATGTCAGGGTTGGGCTGGGCCTCGGCCTTTAGGAAGGAATGTTAGTATTGTTACTAATTGGTGAGTTTGCGTTGGTCGATCGACGTACCTTGACCTGGGAGACGGCAGCGAGGCCGGAAAGGAGGACAGTGGAGAACTTCATGTTGGTGAGTTTGGTTGAAGTGGTTTGTTGTCTAGGTGTGCTAGGGTGGATAGGCTTGAGAAGAGCAGATGGCAAGCGATTGGGAGAGGATGAGGATGAGCAGCATGATTCAAGGGGGGAGGAGCACGGCTTAATTATACTTGGGCAGGCACGAAGGCGAGCTCCAACTTCCCTGAAGCAATCGGGACGTGCTTGGCTTGCATCAGGCCCGCTCAAGCCAAGCCAAGGTACCAGGTGCTACATGGATGCTTGGCAAATACACAGGGGGGGCTGCTGTCGTCGTCTCTTGAGGCTGGGGTTGGCCAATGCATGGCTGTGCATCATGAAATCTCATCTCAGCCCCATACCCGTACCCATACCCATTTACACAATTCCCAGAGCTAGGCATGCGAAACTGCCCAGTCCGGACTAGGTCCTACGTAGCATGTTGCACCTTGATGCTGATCAGAGAACTTGGCTCTCGCAGCGAAATTGCCCTGCAGGGCGTGAGTAAGGTCACCCTTCGCATCTTGCTTCCCTTTTTCTGACTGACGCGGGACATTGCAGTCGAAACCGCCAAGGCATCGCTAGCCATGTAGCCCGGGCCAGATGTAAGACAACGTCTGCTGTTGATTAATGTGTTTGCTGTGCATACATAGCATGCGACATGCAGTGAGCGTCAAGTTGAAGCCCATCACGAATCACAACGCCCACGTCCACACACTCAACAAGGATTTCGGGTTCGGGTCATCCTGGACCCAAGTTCCAAATCTCGCACGGCATTTCATCAATCATGAGCCACAGTACCCATGCCCAGGCAGAGGATAACTCCACAGAGAATACACACATAATATGGGGACTTGCAGGTACCTCCTCCGGGAACCAACTCGCTGCCTCCGATTTGCACCAGAACTATGACATCGTGTCGCAGCCGGGTCTAGTTGGTCGACCATGACATCGGTCTAACCCCCAAAACAAAAATACCATATCCAACGGCTCGCTCTCGGCAGCACCTCGTCGCTTCTCCTGTCTCGGCATCGACGCCTGCATTATGTCACACACGCCCGACACTGGCATTTCACATCGGTCAGATCCTACACAGCAAAGAATGCGGTCTACTCCTCAAACACAGGTTCCATCCCTCCCTCACACGACATTAGGCTCATCAGCCAAGCATTGCACCAAAATAAAGGACCAAGGTTTTGGGCTGGCGGGTGGGGCTGGAACAGGGGCCACAAAGGCAAAACGCGAGAGACAAAATGAAGCAAGACGCTCCAGGAGTGCTTCCCTGTCTCATTGCGTCGTCGGGGCCGCCACTGGGACTCTTTCCAGTCCAGGCGACGCCTCGGGACAATCCCAATCTTGCCAGCACGCCTCCTGGTGCTCAAATGTAGATTCCGCCTCATGGCACACAGAACCCGGGTACTGTACGCTGTGTTGAAGCTTAAAATAGGAACAATAGTCCGGGGATTTCAACGCCTTGCTGTGGCTTGGGCTAGAAAACCACCGATACGCAGTGGCTAACACTAGTGCGGCTAACACTAGTGCGGTAGTGGCATCTCGTGTCTCTCAGCATTGAATGATGCTGGCTCAGCCTGGCTGGGACCGGCCTGAACGCGGGAGTTCTGGCAGGATCATTTGGCTCGTGGCACAGACAACATACGTATGCCTCCTTGCCAGCCTTTCTTCTGTGTCAGCTTGGTCAGCCAAGCACCAGATTGCCACAGCGGTCTCTGGATTCGAGAATCTCGTGCGGACCGACATGCCTGCCGGCTGCATATATCACTCGCCAAGATTCATGCTCCCCTGCCGTGCAATCCATGATGCAAATGATGATGATGATGATGCTCAGCACACCTGGCTGTTTGGGGTGCCACCAATTTCCCCTCAGGCTGCTGAAACACCCTATTCCCGGACAGACATCCCCAAAGGAGGAAAAAATAAGTCACGTCGCAAAAGACGGGCGATCCATTGTCTGTTCCGACGTCCTTTTGCGACCCTTCGCCACCGATGCCCGTAGATGATTGGTATTTACCCGGTTCATTCAGATTGCCATCTTCCTCCGCTGTTGATCTCTACACACATGGTTCCTCAGCTGGGGCTTGACGCTAGGCAATAAGCATTCTTTAGGGTCCCTCTGTTAGGCCCATCTTGTTGTCGGTCGGGAGGCGTTTGTGCGCCCCAATACGTAGGCAGGTTACACAATGCGACACAACTCCGAGACATCTGCCACACACCAGCATGATACAGTACCTATCTAGTAATTTGTACCTCGGATTCTGAATCAATGGCATGATTGTTAACAACCGAGCCTTGGAAGGCTTGGAAGGGGGCCATAGTTTGATATAGGGGATCAAGGATGCGTTGGGAAGAAGGCTTGAGTACTACCTAATCTGCTCGGCCGAGACCTACCAAGAAACCAGCAGCTGCAAAAACACCCCGGATATGCCGCGAACAGGCAGCCAATCCTCGTTGAGATGATACAAACTGAGGCCGGATCTAATTAATTCCATACTTATCACGTGCTTTCACATGTCCGCTTGTGCTGCGATACCGGCACCTGTCCAGAGACCACTAAGCTGATACTCCGCCCATGTGCTGTATACCTTAGATGATGAAAACACCAATTCGTATACTCGCTGTCGTAAAAAGAGGAATGCACGTGCATGGAAAGAAATATGGGAAGAGCCGCAAAAGACAATCACACAGATACTGAAGCACCTCAAGTATTATGAATTGGCCTCGCAAACCGATGAGTACGACAGCCCCGACTGCCGTTTCATGGCAGTAGAACGCTGGGACTCTCACATCTTTATGATCTGCGATCTCTATAACACCGACTACAACTTTCTCGAGGCGCACTTGGATGGCAAGAATGAGCTGCCTGTCAAGATGGTCTGCAGAGCCCCCGTACATGGTGTAAAATCGAGCCCGGATGACTGGCTGGATGTGTTGCCCCTTGACTTCCTGCTATCATATTAATCAGGATGAGTATCGCGACAAACATTTCGAGCCCATACACGTTGTCGATGGCAGTTAATAACCATTAGGTTGTTACTGGGTGAACACTCCTCTATAGGTAGTTTACTTATTTATCATGGAGTTGTATGGGCCATTCTGTTTCTCAGCCGGGAACTACATCAATTAGCGCCAGGCCTTCTATACCACAGATTAGTAAGTTCACATTCTTCTCAGTGACTAAAATATCAACTAGCCAATTCCCTTGAAGTTGAATTGGTGCTGGGGAGTTCTATGATTCTATGATCTTCACTATTGATGAATGTTCTCGACTTTAAAGATGATGATTCTTCTTTAGAATCCACTAGTAAAAATCGTTGCAACATCCACAACTAACGGCAACTTGGGTTCTTAGCCTTCCCGTAGTATTCGGCATGTTTCCGCCCAGGTGGGGAAACCAGAATGGCTTCCCCAGAAAGAGGTGGAAGCAGTTGGTTGCGAGGCTGCAAGAATGTCGTTACATTTGTTTTGTAGAGGAGCATCCGGCAGAGATCCGGACTTGAAGATTAGCTATTTGTAGGTAGTCCGCCCATCCTCCCGCGAGACTGGCCAAGCAATTACGTACCGTCATGCGACTCGTCAGACGAGTTTGTCGCCCTGCAGCTCATAAGACGAGTATGCGAGGCATGCGCTCATCGTGCCGTTTATGGAGCGAGTCTGTATTTTTCTACCTCGTCTCCCAGCAAATTGGAACCCTTACTCTAGTAAAATGCACATTTCCGCAGCCAGGATATGTGTACATATCCCGTCAAGGTGAGACGATGGGCTTACAGCATCCTCATCCCGCACGAGTCAGGCCAATTATCCCTCCGTCTCCACCCTTCCGGGGAACACCGACCGATAACACCTTCGCCGCGGGGCCCAGATCCCGAATCTTCTATCCGCGTCCATCATATATGATTCACACCGACGAGCAGACGACGCCGCCATGGTACAAGATATTGGCAGCGGCAGCGGCAGCGACCCTGTCCCCGCGCCCTCCGAACCCAAGCCGGCCACCAACGGCACCGTCCCTTCGAAATCGCACCACGCCCCCGCGCATCCGCTTTCCGAGGTCTCGCGCCAGCTCAACGACAAGATCAATGCCTTCCTCGCCGAACAGACAAAAGATCCCATGCTCCAGAGGGTCCAGGCCCAGGTCCGCGTGGCCATTGGGGTAGTGGAAGAGGCCTACCGGAGATTCAGGTACGTTGTTCCCGCACCCTAGAGTAGGAGGGAAGCCCCGGAAGTGGTGGACAACCGATCTGACCAAGACCGTGAACGGCCCTGCCAGACCCGAGCAAATATCCCTTTCCTACAATGGCGGGAAGGACTGCCTCGTGCTCACAATCATCGTCCTCGCTTGCCTGTCACGACGCTCCGCCGAGGGCGGCGAGCCGATCTACCCCGCCACCTTCCCCGCCGTCTACGTCGTGTCACAGCACCCGTTCCAGGAGGTCGACGATTTCGTCGCCTCTACGAGCGAGGAGTACCATCTGCAGGTCTCGAGCTACCATGCGCCGATGCGAGAAGCCCTGGCCATTTACCAGGCCGAGAACCCCAAAATAGAGGCCATCTTCGTGGGCACCGTACGTTTTCCTCTCCGATGACTCGACCGCGCATTCCGGCTTCGGCCCCAACCCAGACGAGCTTGGCTGACAATTTGGAACCTTGAATAGCGACGGACGGACCCATTCGCGGAGAAGTTGCAGCATTTCGATCCCACAGACGCAGGCTGGCCTTCGTTTATGCGGGTACACCCTGTGATCGACTGGCATCTCGGTATGTTTGGCTGGCAGGTGGGGGGGGAAGTGGGATGAGCATGACTTCCCTCCGGCCTTGAACTCTTATCTCATGGTTCTCATTCCAAATTGCTAACTCATCTTTCTCTCTGCTTCAAAGTCGAGATTTGGACAGTAAGTCACAAGAGCTCCGGGATTGGCGAACCCTCAACTAACAACCCCGGTAGTTTATTAGGCATCTCAACATTCCATACTGTGAATTATACGACCAAGTACGTTCATCAATTTCCAGACATAGAGAGACGCAGCTCCCGGGCTTCCCAAGGATATGTCGCTAACTTTATTCAAGGGATACACCTCACTAGGCGGTAGACTGAATACACATCCAAACCCTCTGCTAAAGAAGGAGGGAGAGGCAGGTTTCCGGGTACGTCCCCCTCGTCTCACCATATCACTCACCCCCTTCGCCTCAAACCATGTCAAATTCTGTCCATCCATATACTCTTCCCTCTCTCCCCCCAAACTTGCGCGCTACCTTTCACGAACCACAACCCCCTCTTTGGTGCAGTTACTAACTCGTAGCTCTTCTCTTTCCTCATCTCCAGCCTGCATATGAACTTGTAGATGACAACGTGGAACGACTAGGTCGGGATAGATAATATAGAAGAAGGAATATCACAAAATGTAGACTCCAATCATGCGTTCCCGAACCCACTGCTCGTATCTTCTCTCGAAATTTCCAACTTCATATTTCCTGATCGCACCACAATCCCCCCAAGCGCGAGTATGCTCATCCCTCCTCCATCCTCGGATTACAACGTGACGTTGCAACTAATCGGCATGCAAGGGGTGAACGAACGCATGAACCAGTCGGATGGCATACCATCCACCCTCCCCCACAGGGTCGATCAAATGTCATGGTAGAGGGCAACACCACGTTTCAGCTCGCTCACAATCTCGGCCGCCTCTTCTACGCCGCGGGTCTCGAAGTCGTACCGCTTAAGCTCCGTGGTTTTGTATATGATCAGCTGTAGTAGACAAACACTCCGAGTTAGCCAGCAGCCCTCCGTGAAGGAAAGAGATTACGAAAAAAAAAACACCATTAGACTTGCCTGAACATTCGTGGGGTGCTTGCGAAGCACCTTGCACCCGACCACGCTACGGAAATGAACCGTCGTTGTCTTGCCACCGCCGTCTCGCAGGGCCTTGCCGCCAGACGCCGGCACAATGTGAATATACTCTCCGTCAATGACGAGGATCCGCTCACTCATGCCCACAATGCGCATGGGCTGCTTACGCCATACCGTGTACTTCTTATAGGTCGCGCTGCGTAGCTCGTCCTGCTTTGCAATCTCCCGAGCCAGCGGGTGTGGGCCCAGCATCTGAGTCTTCTTGGCCTTCTTCTGTCCGTAGACCTCGGCCAGCGCCGCCTTGGGCGAGGTGCTCCCGGGGGATCCCGACATTGTCAGAGGCCCGTCGGTTGCGAAACGACGTCGATGTAGTTCCAGGTCTGATACGTTTCCAATCGAGGAAACGGGCCGGTCGAGCATGACAACGACCCCAGAGCCGGGAAGCTTCAGAACGTGATTGGCTTTCTCCAGTTGCCGTTTTGTGCAGACGGTTTCCAGGACCTGGACGAGATATGTATCTGTTGTGACATCAACCGTCACCATCTGGCCTGGGGCAACATCCGAGGACATGATGGAAATTCTCAGAAGCTTCCTCGGACCACGTGTGGTGCTAGCCGTCGTAGTAGGTGCTTGTGGCATATCTGCCAATGGTGTATTTGTACGGTAAGTAGTTGTGATGATGGGGTTCTGTCGTGGACGGTATTGCTCCGCTGACAGGTGGTTATTGCTTGAGCTATGCGCCAGAGATCCAGGCTTCTGGACAGGCTCTTCGGGTATTGCGGGTTCGGGAGCCTCCTCCTGTGCTGGACGCTCCTCGGTTTCTTCTTGTGGTGTGAGCTCTTTGTTATCCTGATATTCGTCCTTCGAGGCTTCTACCAAAGCGAATTCGTCATACGCCGTCGAGTTAGATCGCATCCGTCCGCCGCCCCTCTGGTTGGCATTGTTGACTGTGGTGAATGAATTGAGTGCTTTGGTTCGTTCAAACGGGGGAAAGTCATCATCCACTTCTCCGTCCTCAACCATCCTCAGAGTCCACCAGTTAATGTTCAGCTTGTCTGACGGCAGCGGTGGTTCCTTCTTATCCGTATTGTATCGGTACAGACTCAGGCCAATCAAGTCGGCTACAGTCACCGGCCGCTCAGTACCCTGGCCGTCATGAACACGGGGCTGGATGAGCAGCTCAAATGGCTTCCCAGGCCTCTTCGAGAAAGCAGGATATATTCGGACGGCGATCGAACCCTGCGTGCCCTGGCCATTGTAGTGAGCGAACTTTTGGAAAGGAACTGATTTGTGTTCCTTTGCCTTGAGTGCAGCCGACAACAAACTTCTGGGCTGAGCCATGCTTGGAGGCCGGATGGTGCTCATCGGACGTGGTGGGGGAAGAGCCTCAAGCATGACCCTCACAGGTGGCCGCGATTTCCGAACAGTAGACTGCCGAGTAAGGTTCTTGGGCGGTGTACCAACAACTTGCTGAGTGGGTGAGGCATTGATCGGGACAGGCACTTCGGCCACATCGAGAATTGTGACGGAGTCGATACTTCCAACATAATTGTCAGACATATCAGAACCGTCATCGGAGTCATCGTCATCGTCCTCATCTAATGTGGTACCAGCCATCGTGAGGCCCGCTGGAGATTCCTCCTGGATCTTGTCCTGGAATCTCGCAGCCCTGGGTACAGCCCGTGTTGGTGCTCGGCTCTGTTGCTTCGGGGGGGCGTCAATCTCATTGTCCGAGGATATCTCACTGCTCGTTACTGTATCGCGCCTTGCCCTCTCCTTGACAACTTCAAGCGCTGACTGCGACCCTCGACGCCGAGACCGGGGCGATTGGGCCGTCTTCATATTGCTGGCCTGGGTTGGAGACGACCCGGATCGATTCCTGACGGGCATTTTGGCAAATTTGATCTGCTGCGCTGCTCGCTGGTCCGTCTCGTCATCACTCTCGTCGCTCAGATCACTGCTGTCCACCTCCTCCTGCTCCCTCCGCCTACGCCTCCTCGTCGCTGCCATGCTGGGCCCAACGGTGTCTGCGCCACCGCCCGTGAGCATGCCCCCGTCTTCTTCCCCATCCTCCAACGTGTATCCCTGGTTCCTCGAGGCCTGGAAGTATTCAGAGGCGATGGCTGTCGGGATCGGAGGCGAGTGGGTTCGCTTGATGTGGGAGGAGTTGGGCCGCCACCCGGCAGCTTTGAAGGCTGCTGAATTGACGAAGCCCTCGTTTACTGTGAGGAGGCGCTCGCCGACTCCGTCTGTGATTTCGTTCAGATAGCTTGTGCGCAGCTGGTATAAAACGAGCCTGGACTGGTCAGCCATTTGCACCTCTCGGGGTAATGCGCGGCGGGTGGACCTACTCGTCAAGCTGGATAACAGACATGGCTGCGGTGTGGCGCCTGTCACATAGCCAGCAGGAGTTCGTTTATATGTGTGTGCAAATTGGATTCAGGTCAGGTCATGGTCAGTGGAAAACAGGATATGGATATGGACTGAGTAAGAAATGAACGGACGGCGTCAGACTTGAAAGGTAAAGGCCGTGAGAGTTCGCTTGTGATAATTGGCCTGTTTGGGAGTTGGGGAGTGTGGAGATAGTGGGCTGGCTACATGTAACTCTGTCTCTCTCCAGGGACCTGTTTCACTGTCTCAGGGACCGCAGGGGGCGGCGTACCTGAAAGAGCTGCTGCAGTAGAATGGCACCAGCAAGCAGCAATGAATACATGGGGTGTCAATATTAAGTTCAAATTTCTACATTATCTTGGCTACTGTCGGGGATCTTGAATCGAAGTACACTGCATGTCAACATTCAAGGGTCTGGCCCATATCTGCTGTCCCACTGGCCGACGTCACATCACAGCACCGAGCACCGGCATCACAAGCACTAAGCAAAACTCCACTCAGCACATGGCACCAGCCATCAAGCTCCAAGCTCTTCAACTGCACTCCCTTGTCTCCCTCCCTCCGTCGCACACACAGCATCGCCCATAGCTCACACAGGAGAGTATGGGTCTCGTCGACTACTCCGAGTCCGACTCCTCGGACAACGAAGCCCCCGCGGCCCCCAAGCCCGTCGCGCAAACCCAGCAAAACCGCCCGTCGAAGAAACCCTTCCAAAAAGTCGTCGACCGGTCCAACCCGGGCAAAATCGTCCTCAACCTGCCTCAGCCCAAGGCAGATGGCGCCGCAAACACTAGCGATGAACCGCCCGCGAAACGCGCCCGTACAGGCGGCAAAGGCGGCATGTTCTCGGGTCTGAACTCGTTCTTGCCGCCGCCGAAGAATGCGAACAAGCCGGTTGTTTCTTCATCCGGTGCCATCTCGAAGCCGAAACCCGGGGTCAATCTGAAGACGAGTGCGGCGCCTGGCTTCAGCCGTGAGGGAGAAGACGAAGAAGGGCAACCGGGCAGCGGCGGTGGTGGTGGCCTGAACCTACCTCCTCCTAAATCACAAGCCGCCCCGTCGATACCTGAAGAGCAAAAGGCGGCCGAGGATGTCAAACTAGTTGGCAAGCCTCTCATGTTCAGGCCTCTTTCAGTGGCCAGGAACCCAAAGAAGAAGAAAGCGCCCAAGGCTGCGGCACCTGTGGCCCCATCTACCGCTAAGAGTGTGATATCAGAAGGACTACAAGCCGCACCCCAACCAGCACCAGCTCCAAAGAAGGTCTCTTTGTTTTCACTCCATACGGAAGAATCATCAGGTCCCTCTGCCTCGTCTGGTCAGGATGGCGCCTACGAGCCTTTGTTTGACACCCAAGATACCGCCACAGAGTCTGTCACGGGCCCATACGCAACCCAACAGCAGCACATCCCCACAGCAGCAGTCTCAAACCAGTCCGAGTCTCTGCAATACATCGTAGACGACCTCAATCTCTCCGCCGCAGAAAGGCGGGAGCTTTTCGGCCGTGGCGGCTTGAGCGCCGCGCAATCCGCCAAGAAGGTCATCAACTTCAACATGGACAGGGAGTACCAGCACAACCGGGAGGTACAGGCTTCCGGGGAGCAGCAGATACACAACCCTCTGCGCTCCATCAACGCCGAGGGCAAGTCCAGCCTCAAGCAGCTCGTGCAGAACGCACAGACCCAGCGGGAGGCGCTGGAGGAGAACTTCGCCAAGGGGAAGTCCAACCGCAAGGAGGCGTCCAGCAGATATGGTTGGTAGATGTCGAGATACCCAGGGAGTTAACATTGATTTTTTCTTTTACCTCACGATCACCAAGCACGCATAACTTTTTTTCTTCTTTGTCCTTTTTAGTTTCACACAATTTTATTGCCGAAGCTACAATTTGGCATCCTAATAACAAGATGAAAGGGAAGGAACAAAAACTCGCTATGTTCAAGAGAAAAAAAAATATGGTATATCCAACAAAGAGGGAGTGTCTCCCGAAACGCCGTTCTGCATTTAGTCCGTCCATCATAATACGTTTCGTCCATTCGTCTAGCACGTTTCAACGGCAACAGTCCTGCCCACGCGCAATGAGTTATCCACCATCAAAAATCCCCATTCACCTCTTGTGACGGGTGAGATGTCATCATATTCGTTTGGTGTGACCGGGCCCAAGTCTGGAGAGCTTCTCTCAGAGCCGGGAGTCAGCATCATCTCGTCGATGGAAGAGTTCCTCCACGACGGGACCTTGAACGGCAGTTGGTCCTTCGGCCGAGCCGTCAGGTTGCTATTCGGTTCATCGTCACTATCGCTGTCGTTGGCCGAAGTGTCGAAATTCGTTTGGAGTTTGGGGAGGAATGGCATTGTCAGAGTCTGCTGCTGTTCCTCCTTGGTCTCCATCGGAGGAGCCAAGTCGCGCTCTGGGGAACCGGCGCAGGTTCTCTCACTTGCGCCATCACCATCGTCATCCCTGATCTTTACATCATGCCCTGTGACAACAACAGTTCGGACTCCTGTAGACACAATTCCTGTGATGGCACCTAGCCCTTCAGGGCCACCATAGGCCCTTCGATACATGAGATCTAGGTCGCCAATTGCCGCGTGGGAAACACTCAGCCAGTCATAAGACCGAAGCAGATCCGACCTTGTGACCTTGCGGCCGTTCCCCGCAAGCACGAGGCGACGAAGCTCATCCACGGCGTCCTCTAACCTCAAGGGTGATCTGGTCTTCGAATACGCAGACAAAGCACTCTTCAGGCTGTAAAGACCATCAAGTGCCACGAGTGCTAGACCCTCCGAAGAGAAGAGGACCTCGTTCTGGCTCATTGACTGCTGTATAAGTTGGTTCGTCAAGCCGCACGTGGTCGAGCACACCGGTTCCGAGAGCCATTCGGCGCTGTTTGAAACAATATGTTAGCCATACAATCTTTTCTTCAACTTTGTTGTTGCATCCTTGACTCACCCTATCCTGAACTTCCTCCGGGCATTGTGTATAATCGTCCTCAAGGACTTCTCGTCCTTCGCCGACACCTCCTCCGAATACACCAGCCGCATCCCATGCGACCCTGAAATCGGCGAAGGGTGAGCCACATCGTTGGAGGCAACCGTGCTCGTCGTCGTCACGCTCGTCGTAGTCGTGGCGGAGGAAGGGGTACAGGGCGTCATGGGGGACATGCTGGCCGGGGAGAGGGGCCACTGCAGCTTGGGAGACATGCGGCCGAGGGAGGAGGGGGCCATGGAGGAGGCGAACGAGGAGGCGAACGAAGGCGTCGGCGAGGCCATGCTGCCTCTGAGCTGCTGGGTCTCGATCCTGAGCCGCATGGGCGAGCGTCCGTGGCCCGAGCCGGATCGCACGAGCTGTCTGAGGGAGGACACGGGGGAGGCTGCGAAGCTGAAGCGAGGCGAGAGCGGTGTGGTCGGGATGGGGGAGTTTTGCATGCCGGGCGAGCCGCACGGGGGGATGACCGTGGGCAGCTGGTAATCTCTCCGGACTGCCACGAGGGTCAGGTAGAGGGACTTCCGGGCCAGCTTGTCGGAGACATATTCGAGGGCTGGAGTCAGGTGTGGTGGCAGGTGGTGGGCGTCCAGGATGGAGATGCCGGCCTCCAGAGGCGAGGAGATCATCTCCTTCAACGCCATTTTTGCAAATACAACGTATTCAAAGAAAGTCGAATGGAAAGAGTGTCGGTTCTTGGATTCTGCAAAAAAGGATATCACAGGTACCAAGTGATAAAGAGAGGCAAGGGGGTAAGGACGAGAGCAACCAGCACGGCGTACAGATGCAGGGAGAAGCGAGAAGAAAAGAGAGAAAGACTGTGATCCCCAAGTCAAACTGGACAACAAACAATGACAATGATGAAGCTGCTACTGCTGCCGGTGCCGCTCGTCTGAACCGCCCTCCTTCATGACAGGTCGGAACCTAAGTCGATGGTGAGAGGAATCCAACTGGGGAAAGAGACCGCGTAGAGGGGAACAATTATATATCTCTGCCCGAAGCCTCATACACGCAAAAACAGAGGCTATTTGAGGATATACCAAATTAGTTACCGCCTTTCTGCAAGGGGGTTGGTGGGAGGCTAGTGCACCAGAGCTGTGGGAGAACAGGACGGGGGAACAACGAGGAGAACAAGGGACAAGACACGAAGAAGGGACGCCTTGGTGTTGTGTTTAAAAATAAGCAGTGAGAGTTTCTAAAGCCTTCCAATCCAAGTACGCGCAGATCAAAGGCACCAGAGCAGCTGAAACTAAACCAGGCCGGCCGCATCTCATGGGCCCCAAATGGGGAGGGGGCCTTCATGTCTACCTATGGGATGGGGGGTGGGGAGGGTCTGACCGTCCGGAAACAGCTTCCAGGCAAAAGATGAATGTAAACAAGCGCGCTCTGCCTGCCGGCGGGCGGACGAGCAGGCAAACCACCCGCAAGGCGAACGACAAGCGAGCAGATGGCGATGGGGTCAACGGGCCCGCGCTTGTCCAGCTCCCGGGCGCCAAAACCGCCCACCACGGCTCCGTAGGCTAGCAGGAGGAGGGGCGGTGGCAGCCAACCAACAGGCGGCGGGCAGGAAGCGCCCTGGCAGCACCCCCCCAGGCCCCAAGGAGAACCAGGACCGCCCGTTCGTAAAAGCCATAGGCCTGGCTCTCAAGGGAGGGCCTGAGCACGCTACTGCACAGCATGTGTTGGCTGTCACCTCCACCTTGTTTGTGGTGGTCGTTGCTGGCTGGTGTGAGTGGGCTGCGATGGCTCTGGCCGCCCACAGAAACACCGCGGCGGCTACAACCGACGACGGCTCGCCATTGGGGCAGCCGGCAGCCAATCAGCACGCGGCCCGGCGCCCGAGCTCAGGGTCCTGTCCCCTGCCCGGTGCCCGCTAGCGGCCGACCTCAGGTGCTAGTGCGCTGCCATCAGCGCCCAAAAGTGTAACAACCCACCTGAAGTGTCCCAGACGGATGATGACGCGGGGCAGGCAGACACAGAAGAGACCAGCCCAATCGTCTGTCATAGGCCAGCCCAGTTCGAGATGGAGGCTCCATCCGTCAGCCAGACAGAGAGACGCCTCATTTCAGGTGCAGCCGTAATTACAGCTTCTGCCTTGGTAATTTGCTTTGATTATTATTGCATTGCACCTTAGTCCTGTCTTACGCTACACACCTCCCACGCATAGCATTGATTGCATGGCTCAACACCACCAACCTCTCATCATGATTGGCGAACGCCGTGTCTACACATCAACATCCTGTATGTAGGTGTGCAGACATGTAAACAATGCTGACCCCTACCGCCCAACCTCCTTCTCCTTCGCCTCCGTGCTCTCATAACACACACACACACACACTTACACGCATACACCATACCGAGTACACACACACTCGCATTCAAGGTCACACTACTCTCCACAATCAAGGACATCATACACAACACGTACACAGCACCCGGAACGGTAAACTGAAAGCAAAGTGCAACCAAGCTTGCTTGGCAAGCCCACCCTGTTATCATATTTATGATTCCCTTAGTAGTGTCCCTAAAAACGCCATTGCGCCTAGCCCGTGTGCCTGCCACACTCGGCCCGCAGTTAGTAGGTATTCGGCAATCCCGAAACAATCCAGCAAACAGTTGTAATCCTTCTATAACAATTCCCGCAATCTCAATACATTCATAGCCGTACCTGTCTCCTGTTTTTTTATTTGGTGGAGCATGGACCAAAAGAAGAGGAAGAAAAGCCCAAGTTAAGAAACCTCGGGGGAAACCATAACAAACGTAGGCAGGAAGTAGAACTCAAACGCCTCGGTACCAGGTCAGTGCCAATCAACCATGCTGTCAGATCTTGACATGCTCCTCTTCTGCCGGCTCATAATCTTTTGTTTCTCATCAAACGTCGTGACCATTGTCATGCCATATGCGTTTCGTTCAAGTCATGCATGACCTGCATGCTCATATCTGCAATGCCATCCATTGGCTCTGACGAGCCACAAGATCCTTCCCACTCTGTTCGCCAGTTAGCTCCAGCTCCTGTGGTCTATCCCTGCATTGGGCCCGGGTTGAGTTGGGCGGCTGGGAAACCTACCAGACCCGTCTTCTTCCAACTCTTCCACAATTTGCCTCCAGAGGGAATCCATCACCTCTATCGTTCACTCGAATTAGCGCCGTACAACTCATCTTTCTTTGCAAATAACTCACCTTCCCTTGCAAGGGCGAATTCGACAGCCAGCGTCTCCGTTGCCGAATCAGGTCTCTCGAATGCCAATGCACAGTTGGCCACTACTCTCCCAACATCGCCCGCTTGTTCTCGAGTGATACCTGTTCGTCTCCTGACATAGACGTCTCGCAAGAAGGCAAGGCATGCCATTCCTAGCCGCTGTGTTGTCTGAATGACCAGATCAGTTGGCCTCCCCTCATCATCATCTTCATCTGCATCCTGAGCGTCAAAATGTCTAAATAGCTCCAGCTCGAGAATCTCAATTGTCTTGGCTCTCACGTGAACCACAGGGTGGACCAATAATCCAGGCGCCCATTCGGGGGCCAGACTAAGACAGTGGTCATGCATCTGGATCATCTCACTCATTTCCGTTCGATAGGCTTCGAGTGTCATCCTAAAAAATGACAGCAATGGCATGCCTTCCGCGAAATGCATCCGCTTAGCCTGGCTCGCAACAAAGGTTACGAGTTGCTCCGCGCGTAGCTGTGAATGGGTACTCTCAACATATCGTAGTGATGCTCGTAGGAAGGGCTCGATCGGATGCTGTGGGTCATCCCGGCGTAAACAATTCCTCAATGTTTGCGCTATCGCTGCGTCCATGTGCTCGGTGCTCTTCGTCAGCCGTACTATGATGTTATCCGTGATGGGGTGCATTTGATCTATGGCCAACAGCTTCTCAACAAAGAACGAAGCGGTTCGCTTCTCTGGGTGCTGGTGAAGAAATGAAACCTCCGAGGACGTCCAAGGGAATGGGGCGCTTGTCATGTCCAATCGATCATAAGGAGATTCCACAATGGTCTCTACACTCAATATCGGCTCAAGGCATTGCAAAAGATGGCCAATCAACGCAATGACGGCGCTGTAGGGCGGGGGCCGACTGCTAACTCGGCGCAGTATATTGTTCAGCATCCGGGAATAGTTGGCGGGTAATTCCATTGAGGCATCTGCCGCAATGATCATGAAAAGTTTCAGGAGAAAGTCTTCGGCGAGAAGGTGAGCTGTTTCCCGGTGCCCCAATTGGGCGAAACGAAGCATAGTCTGAAAATGATCGTCCCAGGCCCGAATATGGATTTGAAAGAATCCCCAGAGGTACTTGAATATCTCCATGGAGCCTTCTATCACTGAAACTCCGGATCCGTTCGTTGCGCTGCTGCGGCGACTGAGTGCCTTATCAACCTCTTCCATAGAATCATGTTCGTCCTCTGATTTACTATCGAGCGCGGGATAGTAAGTTTTGGGGAAACCCTCCGAGATTTTCTTCAATGAAGAGATGAAGAGCGTTCCTGTCATCTGACGGACAGCCTGGTCAGGGTTCCGCTGGATCAGAGACCGGAAGGATGCGTGCCTCATATGGTAGTATTCATAAAAGGATAAGGCGCAGCGGCGGCATGTCTCGATTGCTCCAGAAATTGTTCTGGAAAATCCTATGAAGTCGGGTAGATCTTTCTTGCGGGTGACGACTTGGTCGAAATGGCTGAGTAAAACCTTCATAGCCAGATCTTGAACTTTGTGGCCCGCGGCCCCTCCATCGAGAGAGTCCTGGTCAGAACCACAAAGTGCGGTCTCAGCCTCCGTCTCATTTCCAAACAGTCTTGCCTGCTTGAAGCATCTCTCGGCTAACTCCGCATGGCTAGGATCGAACAGACAGTGCCGCCGGAGATAAACCGTATTTTCATCCAGGATATGCGCCTTCTGTTGTGCATCCGAACCAAGACGTAGCGGTAGGGAAACTTCTTGCCCCAGCAATTCTTCCTGCTTATTCAAGGAAGAGGCTCGTTCGTAGAACAGCATGTATGCACTGTAGGACTTGTCGTACACAGCACCGCCTGTCTCCAATGTGGATCGCTGATCCGGGCCCCCAAACGTCGATGCCTCCATCATGGCTGGGTCCCAAGGAGTCACCGTGTCGTCGTTGAATTCAACCCAGCTGGCCCGTCCTGGTCGCGAAGGCCTTTCGCGAATGTAGGAGTAGTAGTGACCCGATTCTGCCGTGCCAGCGTGAACTAGAACTCCAACAAGCTCGAAAATGTCTTCCTCCTTATTTGCTGGCCCGTCCGGATCACTCAGATAGTCAACAGTGTAGGGTTTCAGGTCAATTCGGGGAGGAAAGGAGAAATAGTCGTTAATTTTGTTTCGCTGTAGGGTCCGCAAATTAAAGTCAAACCGCTTCAGATGGAAAATCATGTTGTCGGGGAGGTCCTTGAGGCAGGCTCTGGTCATAGTTAGCCAAAATTACACCGTGACGCTGGTAGCTGCCCAGTTAAACTCACCGTTTGACAGCATCGACGTGGCGGTCACATGTTGAGCACTTATATTTGTTATCTGGGATTTGGTTAATCGAGCACTTGAGTGTCGTCAAGAATATGCTTGGGCGAGTACTTACCCCCTTCAAGGACTTCGCCATCTACATAGGCCTGCAGGCTCTCTTGCAGACTATGTTTTCCTTTTATGTCACACTGGATAGCTGAAAAAGTATCAAGACGCTCCGAGATGTGCTGGCATTCCTTGGACTTGATCTGTTGGACCAGTCTCCCTCCATAAAATGACCGCAACTCCTTTCTCTCTAGAGGAGACAAGAGCTGGCCTTCAAACCGATCGAATAGAAGGTTGTAGAATTCATCTACATCCATCTGATTATGAATATCGATCAGAGAATCATCATAGTTCTTGATAGAGCTAACAAGGTCGGTAGGGTCAACAAACCGCCGGTAGCTTTCTTGCATGAAGCCGAAGACCTTCTTCGCAAAATGGAGGAGCTGTTGGGAGCCTTCCGCATCTCGCACCTGGGTTGTTAGTAGAAAACGACGGAAACCCGTATTCATGTAAAGCTGGGTGAGCAACGAGTTGAGGTAGCATGTGTTTGAAAGATTCCTCAATCCAACGTAGCCACAAGGGGCCCTTACTGCTCTTGAGCGATCGAAGCTTGGAGGCGTCTCATATAGATATGGTTCATCTTCCTCAGTGACGAAGAATGGTAGAACAGTGTCCATGCTTGTCAGAAGAGTGGCGAATTCTGCCGTGTTATCTTTCGCCAACCTAAAAACTATCTCACATAATTGTTTGCGTGTGTCGGTGTTCAAGATTACTTTGGGGACAGGCTCTAAGGCCACCGAGCGTGTGTGAGGGAAGAGATGCTTCCAGAACAGGCCATCTGCTAGTTTTCGAAATTTGAGGGAGCCGGATATCTCGGCGTCAGCCTGTAAACTTCCCGACAGGAAAAAGGCAAGGCCTTTCGCCACAGGGTCGAAGGGTTCCGTCTGATCGATATCTTCAGTTGATGTGTGCTTCAATAACAGATGCCCGGCCTCCACAGCTACATCAGATAATCCATCCAGTGCGCGGTTCTGGATAACCGCATGGCGGAGTATCAAATTCGAGATCTGGAATACTTCATGACACTGATCTGGATGGATTGTGGTTTGGTGGAGAACTTTCGACAGAGCTCGCCAAAAGAAATCGGCCAATCGAAAACCAGTACTGTGCATAGTTGCAAGAGATAGTTCTTGGTTAAGAAAATCCATCACAATCCTTGAAACAGTCGCTCGTATTTGCTTCCTTTCGTCATATATGAGGAGCGTGTGAACTACCTCAAGGAACGAAGAATCCGAGATTAGTTGATCCCAAAAGCCCTCGTTGAGAACGCCTAGTTGGAGAAGAACCTGGAAAGTATGGATAACAAGATCACGGCTTATGTCGTCCCTCGATTTAGCGCCACCAGTTAATAGCTTAATCAAACTCTGCGGAGATGGTAGGTCAGAAAGAGATGGGATTGTCGAGGATGAGGGGTCGGGTTTCTCTGTAGGCACTGCTATTTCCAGGAACCATTGAGCCAGTACATTCATCGCAGCACTAGCAATCTCCATTTGAAGAGGCTCCGCGTAGTGGGCGAGAATGTCTGTGGTAAGAACCGCCTGGACGATAAGGTCAACAGATCTCTTACGGGCTTCCTCGTAGGAATTCCGAGGGAAATCATGCAATCTTGGCAAGTTTCCAGTAGGTTGGTTTGACCGTTGAGCGAGCGTCTTGTACTTCAGCAAAGTATACATGGCGTAGAGTGTCCGGAAGGGCTGTCCAGGGGGGAATATGTCAGCCTGGGAAATTGAATCATCTTCAATTTTTTCCATGGTACGAGTATCGGCGGGGAGGTTTATCAAGAAATCAAGAATCTCGCGGGCTAGCCTATCCTCCAATGTGAGGCATTCCCACATTTCTTCAAAATGGCCCATGATCTCGATTTGCAAAGGAGAAGAGCCAGGTTGGATTTTAACAGAACCACCAAGGTCTTCTTCCTTCTCGCGTTTGACAAGGATTAAACCTTCGTGAATTTGCAAGTCCTCCAATGACTTACAAACTTGCCGTTCGTCAGGGAGAAAGGGCTGGCCTCGATAATATGCTTTGTACTTCTGGAACCCCGTCTCTTCCCTGATGCTGGCCAGGAGGGATGCGGCAGTATTTCGCCGCCCGATATTCAAAGGCCTGACCTCAGTATGTTGCGCTCCATCAAAAGACTGATACTTGAGCTGGGCCAAATCACCTTCGATCTCCGAGGGCTTGAATGACATAAGAGACCTGAGGTCTGGTGCTGCAAGATGTGGCTTCGATTGGTACACATTGTGGAAATACCGAAGCAGTTGCAACGACCGAGTGAATATGCGCTCTTGCTCGTGGAGTTTGTCCTCACTAACAACAATAACCATAGACTCTTCATCACCGCTCGAACTGCCCTCCACATATGATTTGATCTGTCTGGCGGCTTCTCTCATCTGGCTGAAGCATCGAGTCACAAGAGCTGAGTGAACCTGCCTTGTTCGATCTGACGCGTAGGTAGAGAGCAAGGCGTTTTGCAGGTACACCTCCACAGCAAGTATTTCGATGGCCTTTTGGACCAAGCTTTGATCATCGGCCGTAAGAATTATTCTCCATAGCTGGCCCAGGCAGCTTGTGGAAACGGTGGCATCATCGTCAAGTTGGAAGTCTCGACCTACATCGACCAGATCCAATGCTTCTTCCTTGACGAATTCCAAAAGGCCTGCGCAAAAACATTCTGGGGGAAGGGAAGGTAAATATTCCACCAGACATGTCTGGATAAAGGGATTTGGAGTCGCGGACTTTCTGACAACGTCATTGAGAACACCCCATCCGGCTTCCCGATCTCCTTGGCATAATGAGAAGGGCCCGACCAGAAGATTCCATAGTTTCTTTCCGGTCTCTCTATCAATGGAAGATGGCTCATATAGTATGATGTTGGCAACAAAATCACACCTTGGCTGGTTGGTGTTTCCGCAGAGCACTGCCGGTATATCCATCTCCTTACCAGTCGCAACGGCATGTTCAAGTTCCTCAACAATGAGTCGGATTAAGTCATGCTCCTGTGTCAGTACGTGAATCTCGCGACCGATTATTGGTCGAATCGCCATTGAAAGGCACCACAGGCTACCCAGGCTTGTTCGCGACTTTCGTGACACATCCTCAAGGCAGGTCATATACAAGTGCTCACGGCCATCTTGGTCAGGCCCATTATTCAACAATTCTCTGAATTTCTGCATGGCCAAGAGTTGCAATTCGGGGGAAGCAACCTGTGAGCCATGGGAGCAGGCCGAGGATTCTCTGAGGAGGCGCACACAGAGTTCGTACGGCCAATATTCCAACGTTCTATTCTCAGCCTGAGCTTTGTGGCACATCTGGCGGAGGAGCACTTCCCAAAGGTTGCGGATGGGGGGTGTGAAGGATTCCATGGGAAAGTGGCAGAACTTTTCGCAGAATTCCAACATGGTTTGGTTTTCAAATAGATTCATAATAGTAGTAACCAAGCGAGCCAAGGCCTCGGAAACGCGAGGATCCGGGCTGGAAGTAACACCTTGCCACAACCGATCAGTATGGCCCTTATGGTAGATCTTGGTAACGACTAAAAACCCAACTATGTTGGAGCTTTCAACGATAATCTCAGGATGGCAATTTGGTCCAATTATGTATTCGATAATCTGGCTGCGGAGAAGGTATGTGCCTAGATGCTTAAGCAGAGGGTTATCAGGTTGCTCTCCCAGACGTCGCCATAAGTTAACAAGCTCGTTGCACATTGTCGTAGCGGCAAGGACACGTAGCTGCATCTGGCTAGAGCGTATCAACTTTCCAAGAACATCAAACCGCCATTCGAATGAAACCGCTTCCGGGACAGATGTGCCAGGGAGGTAGCCGTGATCATTTTGGTGCTGGGTGAGGATATCCTCAGCTTGGCGATGGTTGCCTTGCATACAAACCTTGAGGAGTTCAGCCAAGCTTGATATCATGCAAGAAACTCCATCTACTGTTAATTGTGTGACTTTTTTCTCAATTAGATGTTCCAGACACGTTGAGGCCGTCGTGAAAAGCCGATGTTCGGTACCAAGATCTCTGAGACGTCGAGCGACCCCGTTGGATTGGGGGATCGGAAGACAAAACCCCAGCTGTGCTACACAAAAAACCATCTCCGTCACGTGGGCAAGGTGAACGAGAAGTTTCGGGAACGATGGTAAAGCTCCCACAAGCAGAGTCGCAAGTTCATCAAGGCGACCAATGCTGCCATTCAGGGCTGAATCGAACTTTTTAACAAGTGATGCCTTGTCATCAGACACTCCAAGAGCGATTCCGGAGATTTCGAAACACTCATCGTCGTATACCAAGTTGTCTCGTCGAGTTAATAAGTGCAGGTGGTGAAGAAAGACCCCGGCGAATAGCTCGGGTGGGCTTTCACCGGAAACCATCTGCCCAAGGCTACTGTGAAGGAGAGATATATCAATATCAACAAGAATCGCAGCGAGTTGAGCGAAATCCATTTGAAATTCGAAAACACGCTCACGCAAGTCCGGATCCTCGTTAGGAGAAGGCCTGTCGCCGTCAGCGTTTGATTCGTTTTCAGGACAGACGGTCACAGGCACATACTTTCGTTCACGGACAGCAGAAATTATATCTGGGAATACCAACCACATATGCCGGTTGTTTCTGAGGGACGCGACGAGCTGGTTGCGATCCGAATTTTTTGCGAATGTTAGGAATTGGGAGAACCAACGCTGCAAACTGGCAATGACGTTTTCATCGGTCGATGTGCCTAGAAATTGATCAATATCGGGGTGAAGAGGATTTGAAATAGCATAAATCAAGCTCACTGGTAGCAATATAATGGACCAACCGCTGTATTGTTTCGTAACGATATTCCTGCGAATCATGATAAGGGAACTGGTCGGTCGGATCAATGGCAATTGCGGTTTGCCCTATAATCGTGACTTCATCGATAGATCTTCCAGCGAGTACATCATCTTCGGCATCTGGAATTTGAACAAGCTCCATGGGCGGACTTGCTGACTTCGAGGAGTTTGACTTGGCGGGACCCGGGGAGTCATCCGCTTCATGGCCAACACCATCTTTCGAATATGAAATCGGATTCGAGGGCGAGGGTAGTATATTATGGTCTTGCTCTTGTGGGGGACTCCGAAGGTTTATTGTAACTTTACTCGAAGTCGGCTCGCTGGTTGATGACGGCAGGGAAGGGGGGTCGGGTTGCTGACTGGACATGGTTGAGTTGACCATTTCCCCGTCAACATTCATTATGTTGCTAGTAGCTTCGTGATCGCCATCAAGCGTCGCGCTGTTACCGGAGCTGGCGTTGTCGAGCTCTGCATCGGTGCCATCTACCGACCTCGAAGGTGATCCCGACTGTGAGGTCCGCCGTCGCTTGCGAGAGGCAATGTCGCTATCATCAAAAGGGTTGGGTCGAGTTGAGCTGGGTTCAGAGGATCCGGCGCGCTGCAGCGGGTCTGGAGAGTCCCCTGCCTGGTCCATCTGGTTCGTGCAAGGTGTAGAAACGCGCCGCCGAAAATATCAAGGACGTCGAGGCGTCACAGTGGCCGGCCTAGCGGCAGCTGCAAGAAATTAACATGTGTAACAAACGTGAAGATGCCCGTAACATGCAGCCAGGTATGGTCTAGTGAGCTTGAGCTCTTGGACCCGTCTTACGCCATGCAGGGGGTTAGGGAAATGGCGATTGAAGAAGGGAGTAAATCAATCAGAACTGCTTGCTGAAGTGAAGCTCCGAGGCAGATACGACGACTGTTGCTTTGTGCAAGCAGTTGCAGATGGGGGATTGGGGCACGGTTGCTGCCTGTGGGACCCCGCGAGCGAGGGGTAGCTATAGTGCGAGAGGGGGCGATCACTGGAGAGCTTGGGAAGGCTGAGCTGCTGGCTCCTCGCTAACGCGTAAAGTAGGTACCCTGGGTACAGCTAAGTACCTGGAGCTCCAGAGGGAAAGCTCGGGCTAGTGCCTGTCCCTAGACGAGATGATGAAATGGGCAAGGTAGGGGTGTGACGGCGCCTTGCGCCAGCTCAGTTGTCGGGCATGGACGAGATAAAATGGACAGTGCCGCTTCATAATAGATGCAAGGAAACATTTTGCAGGTCGACTTACGATTACTCGGACGAAACCTTCGCCAATCGAACTCAGCCCCCTCTTCTCTCTTTCTCCGTTCGGGGCCTGATGCGACTTGCTCGCTTTGTGTGGTAACAACCCTGCTACCCTGGCTCTTATGGTGCGAATTCCTATTAGAGCCAAGGAGGAGGGCAAAAGAAGGATAAAGATGAGGGTGGATGAAGGTGTTAGGAAAGTGCTTGCAGCGTCCTAGGCCAGTCACTTGGGCACGAGCCCGTGGGAAATGTGCCGTGAAATCCAATGTGTCTGGTGCTGTTGTCAGCTAGAGGTTTTCGGGGAATATCCAACAGCTTCACTGCGGCATGGTGGGACTTCTGCTGGTAATGAGGTAATGAGGTGGGAAAAGTCGAGGCTGCGAAATCAATCCTGCCAACTGTACCACGAGAAAATGCTCCAGGCGAAAGGACTGGCGCCCAGTTATGGCTTCACAGGCAGGGTGCTGACCAGCGGGAAGTGAAGCACACGGGACGAGTGCTTCACTAAGCAGGAAAGTGATGAAATACGAAAAGAAAATACATTTTACTGACCATTTCCTGACCTCGAATCAGAGCCAGCCTTGGGTGAAGAGGAAACGAGTTGAGTAGAGGACGACGCGTGGGGGTGCGCCAAGAGCGGGGAGGGGTGTAGACGCAGCAATAATTACATCAATGGTGCACCGAGCTCAGCAGAGTCACCATCTACCACCTCCAAGGCTGGCCGTGATTATATACGATTTGGAGCTGTTCGGCAGATCAGTTCTTGAAAAAATGGCACGCGCATAATCAATACCAAGGTACCTAAGGCGTCTGCTGAACTTCATTGGCGAGGCGGTGGACTCACAGGTTTGGGCATGCAGAAACAAATCTAGAGGAGGTAAAGGCAACCAATGGAGTGGCTGCTTGAGATCTGACAAATCCCAAGACTTGCCCAACAGACACGGAGCAAACCTGAACCTTTGTGGCTAATAAACTGATGGCTCTCGGATGTTACCCAGTAGCCCGCCAGCTGGCTGCTGCCTGGAGTCACCGTAGCCAGTGACACACCCGATGTCGCTTCAGATCCCTGGCAAACCAACAAATATCTGGTCTCGTTGCTCTGCATATGAATCCAGGATTTAATATATTCACCTATTATCCAACCAGTCGGTTTCAAGGTAGAATAGGGGAAATATTCCAGATACTTCTACGAGAGCTGAGCACAACATCAATCAATGGAATTAGGTACCTTAGGTGGCAAATCAAAATTAGCCTTTCTTATTGCTCGGGCTATGCGCCCGGACTCTTTTGCAAGAGTGCAAGATGCCAACTTGACCGGATCGAACAAGCAACCCGGAGGAAGGGGGAGCTTGAAAAAGGCCTGGTCGTGGAGAGGCTCGAGGCAGTGTGACTGATGCGTCCGAGGATTAGAGGGAATTGGATTCGAGACAACCTGCCGTCCCTCCTAGCTTGGGTACTGACTTCGAGATATGGTGGTTTTTTCATCTAATCCAATTAATTCAACTCCAATAGTCAAACAGTACGCTGGTTCCCTAAGAAGCTTGGCTACTGCTCCAACACGTTATTTGATGCGTTCTTGAAAAAAATTCTGCATAGAGCCTCGTTGTATTATCTAACTCAGGGTCCATACAGGAACTGAAGTAATTGGCGATAATAATATGGGACGATTATAGGTATAACTCTCTGGGTATGTCATTGTGCTCTAACCGATGCTTTCACCAGGTTTCTTCTATTCGTTCTAGTCTTACTGTGCGAGCTTTGATATTTTGTATCAACCGGACAAAGAATTAGCTGCCTCTGAAAAAAAATTCAGTGTAGGAAGGTGCTATTATGCTTAGAGGTCTCATGAGGAAGATTTTATCGAGCCCATTAAAGAATAGCTAAATCTAAAACGCAGGCAGGGAGGCTCGGTCCGTGGATTGGGCTATCCAGACGGCTAGAATAAAAATACCTTACCCACAGAATGGCATTCCTAGCATACATTTTCCAGCTCGTGACACAGTTTGTTGAAAATACGGCGCCAGCAGAGTTTGCCTTAATGGCGGGAAGTACCAAGTGACGCGGTATGATACATCTCACTAACTGCCCCGAGGAGCGCTAGGTACTAACTCAGGTACAAGTGGCTCCCATTAAAGTGTCCAGTAAAGGCATGTTCCGGCAGCTACCTACGTATCGAAGCGAATTTGATACCACGACACAGTCAGCCAAAGGACCAGACAATGTAAACCCCATTTTCTATTATGTTCCAATTATTATGGCTGTCGTTGCCAATCACAGAATACTGCCATTAACGCAGGCACAGCAAACTTATTGTTTGATCTCAGCATCCCCACATCCCCTGGGGCACGTCCCCTGCGTGTATGTGCCTAATTTTAGGTGGGCTATGATGCAAGGGCCGCCTTAACTCAAAGTTGGGCTTTGATTAGCAGGATTGGCAGCAGCGGAAGGTGCTCGTGGATGAGGAATAGATCTAGATCTAAAGTAAAGAATTAGTTACTAATACAGACACGCACTTTCTTTATTTTGACATTCAGGCCTTAAACCACCTATGAAGCTTGTAGCTGAACCCAGCGTGATCGTACTATAGGGTAGTAGGCTCACGCCAGGAAGAAGGCCCACTTTACGACAGTAAAAAATCCCCTACGTAGACGCCCATCAACGAAGTTGACTCGCATCGATCACCATTGTATTTTCAGCTTTGACCCCGAAACTGAAGAGATATATTGAACAAGAGTAAGAATAATTATATCGAAATGGGGCCATCTGTGCAGAGCAATGTTCGGAAAAGAACCATTTATCAGCTTGATACTCCGTTCTCAACTGTCACCTGGTACTGTTCATCCTCCCATCACAGCTCCACACTCTGGCCCTGCTGACCTTTCACCCGATAGGCCGGATATATCTTTAGAAGACCAGGATAGTATCCTAGAGCTTCTCTGCAGGTGAGTACTTGTTTAATAGGTAGAATATATGAGAAAGAAGGCTGATGTCTTGACGCGAACACTTTCTAGTCTGCTCTCATCCGTGGGACAACATCGGCGTGACCACGTCAAACCCTCCAAAGGGAAGCGAGCAGCCAAACGGGAAAAAGCCACAACGGACCAGAAAGACTTAACCAAAGACCAAACCATACCCCAGGTACCAGAACTGGGACTAAAACTAGACATTGGATTCAATGTGATTACTAGAAATCTTGAGAGGAAATCAAGAGGCGAAAGCCAGCACACTGAAAATACTGACGGCGATGTTGACATGGAAACGAATGACATCGTATATTCAATGGTCTTCGTCGCCCGAGGAGATCAGTCGTCGGCCTTCAATTGCCAGTTTCCGAGAATGGTGGCTGCGGCGACAAAGGAGCTCCCCTCCGACTCTCAGACACGACTCATTGGATTTTCCAAGTCTTGCTCGGAGCGTCTAAGCAAGTCTCTGCACATTCCCCGTGTCTCATCCATCGCAATAAAGCGCGACGCACCTGGATGCAAAGCCCTTTGGGACTTCGTTAGAGAAAAAGTCCCCCCTGTAGATGCGGCTTGGCTTGGTAGGCCACAGGATCAAACCTCTTATCTTCCTACGCGAATCAATTCTATAGAAACGACCGTGGGGCAAAAGAAGGCAAGAAAAACTTGAAAACTGATAGCCTAATATAGTCCATGTTTGCATATAATTGGGACCTGCAACTGTCCAGAAGCCTCTTGGTTCAGGCAGTCCTTGGCTTGTAAATAGACACCTGCGCGTGTGCTGACCACTCCGATCGAGAGGAACCTACTGATGGATATGTGCCTGTCTGGAAACGAGCTACCTAATATGACCAGCATGTTTTTGCCTGTTTGTTGTTCGGCCCCTGGCCCTGGGTCAGCTTGTTTGGTTGTGTTGTAGATACTGGCAGTCTGGTCAAACTGGCAGATGCAAACCTTATGAATACAGTGTATACAGAGTACCGACGCTCATTAGGTCATGTATCTGCACACTTGAGGGCGTTTTGTTTCAGAGTGACGGGAGAGCTCAGGTTCTACAAGCTCAATTTGGCAATCAGCAGCATTCTTGCTACTGATGTAGGGATGACAAAGTCCAAGAAGATATTATTTTCTCTCGATTTGAAATTCACGGCAGTTTGAGGCCCAGCAGGGAATATAATCCTGGCAATGGGACTTGAACCCGACGGCTTTGCCTGTTACAGGGTTCGTAGACAAGAGGCTTCTGCGGATCTCGTCCTACCCACTCAAAAGACCACACTTGTCTGGCAGAGCGCCACCACATTGAGCAGGACGTAGTATCTTGAAGGTACTAGGTAAGGTATCAGTTATCAGGTAAGGTAGATAGATACATACTACTTCGGTACCAAGACATGGGATGCAAGCATATTTGATCTGGTGGATCTTATTGCTGCTACTTGGACGAGGAAGCAGGTGCCCGTCCATGTCTCCTCCCGTCTACGATCCCTCCCGTCCGTTGGTGGCTGCCTTGCAAGTTAGTGCTGCGTTTCAGCTGAGAATCTCTTGTTTAGGGAGCTCAGCAGGCTCTCTTGCATTCAGGCTGGTGTGCCGTACGCGATTGATGGATGCCTTAGGTGTCCACGCGAGATCTCGTTTGTACCTTCCGTCCCTCCCCACACCCTCCCACCCATTTACTAAACTGTTTACTCTTGATTTGCATGTAAACAAACGATTCACTGCATGCACTCAAAGTTGCACTGGAATATCCAATTCTCGTGACTCTGATTCTCATTCAATCGCATACCACATCGGCTAATCAGCAGCAACGTCTCGCAAGCAAGCTCATCCCTAACGGCTTCTTTGGCTTATTAGTAGTGGTCGTCGACGAGTTTCCTCAGAACAACCTCAGAACAGCTACCTCTAGTGAAGGATTTCGGGCTACCGTTCTGCCTCGTTCCTTCTTCCTGAAGCTGTAATTTTTCGAGCTGAACCGTAAGTTTATTTCCAACTCGATATCAGAGGACCTCGGGATTCTCTAGGAACTGCTTCCGCATCGTTCTCGATCCCCCCCCAAAGCAGGATTAACGTGACAGTAGAAGTCAAGATCACACCTGATAAGACTGATCTGAAATGAGCGCTGGATTTGGTGACAAGGACAAGCTCCGAGATGCTTTGGAACTTGCCAAGTCTTTCAAAAAGGGAGGGAAGGGCGGGGGCGGCGGGCCGCCCCCAAGAATGAGTAGTAGCACGTTTTCTCCGAAAGGTGCAACGTATCCTATGAGAGCCCTCACAAAACGTCTTTTCTAACTATGAATAGATACTCTTTCGCCCTTGAGAAAACCTACCCCTCAACCAGCTGGAATCCCTTCGGTCCGAAACCGCAACTACTCGAGCCCAGGGAGCTTCTCAATACAACCTCAGAAGACGGCCCCTAGAAATATCCCAGCCTTCAACAGCTCTGGTAAGGATTTCTTGTTGCGAAAAGATGTCCCGGAAGCTAAAAACGTGAATGGTAAGACAATTTCTTTGGGTGATGGTTTTAAATTTACTGACTACGAATCACAGGCTCCGTTTCTAAGCCGCTTGTCAAGGAGGAACAGACCTCTGGCTCGGGGAACCCCTCTATCAAAATTACGCAAGAGAGTTCAGCTCAGAAAACCCAGATTCATGAAGCCACTGGGGGAAATCCAAATCTTGGATCCCAGTCACACCAGTCTCCAGCTACCTCCAACCTCGCCGGTGGTGGAACAGGAACTTGCTCCAAGGATCCACCTGGTACAAAGCCTGAGAACCCGGGTCTTGCCTCGTTCTTATCTTTTGCTCCTCCTGGGGTTTTCAGTACTGCCACGCCGGCTGCCAGTTCTCATTCCAACGAGGTGAAGAAATCAACCCCTAATAATGCTACAGTCACCCAGATGCCTGCTCCCATCAAAATGAAAGAGACCGCACGTCCCTCACAGGTGAAAGCTACTGGAACAACCCATGTTTCTCAGTTGACTCAGAAGGAGAGCCTCGAGGCAGTGACGCCTGGCAACCGTGGCCCGAAAGAGAATGGTCAGGTGGGCACAAATGGCAAGTCACATCAGCCAGCCAGACTTGTTGATGGAAATCCAAATTTTCCATCACAGACCAATAAAGCATCCGAGGCTCAAGGTAACAAGACTGAACCAACACCAAAGACGGTTCTTGAGCCAAAAGAGCCTTTGAAAGTAGCAAACCAATCAACACCCACCACCGAGCCAGCACCAAAGGCCTCTCCCAAGCCAGCAGGGTCCTCAGAGGGAGCAAAACAGCCAACACCCGCTGTTAAGCCAGCACCAAAGACATCTCCCAAGCCAACAGGCTCCTCAGAGGGAACAAAACAGCCAACACCCACTGTTAAGCCAGCACCAAAGACATCTCCCAAGCCAACAGGGTCTTCAGAGGGGACAAAACAGCCAACATTCACTGTTGAGCCAGCACTCAAGACCGCTCCCGAGCCAAAAAAGCCCTCGCGGGGAGAAAATCAACCAAAACCCATTGCTGAGACAGTCTTGAAACAAGGTTACGAGCCTGTTGTTGCTTTGAATTCCTTGCCTAATGGTTATGTCAAAGGGCAGCCGCTTGCCGATAAACCCTCGGAGACTTCCCCCCTACGGCCCCAGGCTGAGGATTTCAGCCCCTATCCCGACCTTGTCCCTGTTCCTCACAACTCCCCTCAGCCCATGCCTGATTTCCACTCGCCCCGCCTCATGAGTCCTGTTAATGCCACTCCTATCAGCATGGACAATTTGCAGCAATTCATACCTACTGGTGTTACCACAGGGCAGCTAGTCACTACGACTCAGGTATCTATCTCCGATGGGATGATGACACCTGGAGAGTGCAGAGGCACTTTGTACATGCAGACTCCAGTCAGCATCCAGCATGGTACCCCTCAGCCTCAGGGTAGTTTTGTCCCTGTAGCCCGAGTATCTTCACAGGAAAATCGCCCTCATACCCAAAAGAAGCCTACCCAAGGCCTTGCTTCCTCTTACTGGAACAAAAAGTAGTTGAAACACTACAAGTCCTCTCAAGCAGAAAGCCGTCTGGTTATTATGTGACGTTGCGAAAACTAAGATGAAAAGTAAAAGGGAAGGGATATGTGAAACTCAAGATTGCCTGTGATATTTTGGAGTTGCTCGGGTAATATGGAAACTCACCAACTCCACGATATTGCATGAGCTGTCCAAGATTTGGCTCTGAACTGAAGATTTCAACAGCCTGATCCGCTTCGCCCAGAAGATGTTTGCACTTGCCAAGGGAAACCTCTTTGATGTAAAATCCCACAGGATGAAAATTTTGGTGTTCGTGGAAGTATAGCGGTGTGATCCGCACTGCACTTCTTCAGCAAGCAGTCACAAGAAAATGAGAAATTAGGGTGATTAATTAGATGGTGTTAATTTTAAATAGGTAGACTAGATAGTTTTCTACCCAGACATGCCCTTCTCAAGTAATTTGACGCCTTCCCTTACCTTGGGCGAATAGTGTTTCCTCAATAACTCGCCCTCCCAGACTGTTGCAGTAAATGGGTTACTTCCGTCCACGTTGATGCTCAGTGCGTTGTACTTCCCGTCACCCTTTCTCTCTTCGGTGTTCCACAAACTATTGACCTTCTTGCTATGTGCATGGGCTACATCACCCAACAAGGCTAGTACGCCCTGCGCAGACTTATCGGGAATATGCAGCAGCATAGTCATGAGTTGCTTGGTGAAGGCGGCTAAACGGACCGGGGGAACAGAGCGGATGTTGTAGCTGGGGAGGAGAATTGCCGTGAGAGAACGAAGAAGAAGAACGGTTGTTGTCTGGACGTTGATTTTATTGACGCTCTGAGATACGACGGAGCGTTTCGTAAGCTCGAGGTCTGGATCAATGGAGAGGGAGAGGAGGGCGCTGTATAGATGGCTGGTGAAGAAGGACAGATCCAAATGGAGTTGGTTGCGGGAATTGTGGGCATCCTGGCCTGCGAGGAGTGCAAATGCTGTGACAGTGCAGAGGAGGGCTTCGCGGGTGAGATTTCTCACTGCTGTCGTGCTGTCATCGTCGTCGTCGTCGGCCTCTTCCTCGTCCTGCTTGTTTTCCACCTCGTCGTTGCCAGCCTCGAGATCGCTGTCGCTGTACCGGATCAAATCCTTGAGAGCTTCCAGAAGATCACCGAAGAAGTCCTGGTTGATGAGATGAGCGTACTTGGCTAGACCTTCTAGGACGGCACCCATCAGGTGCGGCATCCTGAACTTGAGGATGCGGAAGTAACTTGCGAACACGAGCTTGAGGGTTTCAGACTGCATGCGTTCCCGCTCCTCGTGGTCGACGAGGGCATCTGCTTGGCTCATCTCCTTCTCGAGTTCCTTATGCTTCTTGATATCCTTGCGCTCACGCTTGGTGCGGAACTCCCGCTTGGGCTTCTTTGTTCTTGTTGCATCGCGTTCGACGGCATCGTATGACGCCTTGCCAGAGAACTCAGACAACAAGCGAAGGCTGAGGAAGAGATTCACAACGCTTTCATGGACCTGGAAATCACGGGCTTTCATCATTTTGGAGATCATTGCCATGGCTTCCATGGAAGCCCGTCCCTCTTCGTCGTCGCGGAACAGAGTGTCGAGTGTTTCAATGCACTTCTGTCCAGAGTTGTCGATATGTCTTCTGCTGATCTTGGCGACAATGATCTTCAACAAGTCTCCACGGAAGTTGAAGTGAGGGACCGACACTAGTAGCGTGCAGGCACATGTGATGGCCACATTGTTGAGATTTTTCATAGCCCCCGTGCTGTAGGGCAGCTTTGCGCATCTCGTCAGTTCCCTGAGGTAACCCTGGTACCCCGTGAGAAGAGACTGCTCGTATTGCCGCAGCTGGCGGACCTCCTTGGACAGCTTCTCCTTTGACGACTCCTCCGAAAGCGGGCGTATGCGGTAGCCTGGGATGACGTCCTTGTAGACCGCCATTTGGGTCATGAGGGTGAGAATCTGTATTGCGACGATTTTGGACTGGCCGATCCGGGCCAAGGATTTGAAGGCGCCGACGTTGTCCTCGGGATTCTCATTGACGGCAGTGGCAAGCTTGGCCAATTCCTCCTGAGCTTCCAAGATCTGCTCCTGCTCTGACTTTTCTGGTTCTGCTTCCTCCTCGGCCTCTTCGGGCTCGGATTCGGGCTCCTCTTCCTCGCGGCCCTCTAGCCATTCGGTGTCGCTCTCAACCGAAACGTCGTCCTCCTCCTCTTCAACCCCGCTCAGGAGTTCCAGGCGTCCATCGGCAGTCTTGATGGGCAATCTTGTGCTGGTCTTTTCATTGTTCTTCTTCCCTTTTCTTGGCCGCGACTCGTAGTCCTGTTCAAGATTCCAGCTGGCTGCGTTCTTGAAAAAGGCTTTCTGGGCTTGTTTTGAGGGTGCTGATGAGTCCTGGGAGGGAGACTCATGAGAGAGCTTTCTCCGCTTGGAGCCGCCGGATGCCATTTTCAGCAATTCGACTCTCTGGTATTCCTTTTTTGGTCACCGAATGTTGAATCTACCGCAAGAACAGTCGCAAGACGACGCTGATGGAAAAAAGGTTGGCGATAAGATTAGGAGGTCCGCTGGCCAATGAGAGCGGCGTATTCTTACCTCACCGCCAAAATTTTAGGACTTTTCTGCCGCTGTTAAGGTTACTAAACTTTTTTTTCTTTGATATGCAGACTGCCCCTCCAACATTGCCAGCTGCAAGCTACGTGGCCGTCTTTCTCTATATTAACTCCTTTTACGCCAATTGAATTCCCATTCCGGTTTTCTGTGGCTAACTCAGCCGATCTACAAGATGGGGTTCTCTAAACCCCCAACACAGGCTCTCAAGTCTGTGAACAAGCTGAAGAGAAAGGACATGTTTATCCAGCACAAAAAGTTCGCCGGCAAGGAGCGCCGCGAAGCCCGCCATCAGCGTAGGAGGGAGGAGAGCCGGGACCCGAGTTTGAAAGAAGAGCGTCTGGCGAAACGAAAAACCGTGACCCTTGACGAAAAACGTATATGGGACGAAGGCGATGATGATAGCCTGGGTGCTCAGGTGGACTTGGTGAGACTGAAGCGCCGACGAATGGAAGAGGCCGAAGCCGAGGAACAGAGAGCTCTCGATGAAGAGATGAAGGGTGATGAAGACGACGAGGAGAACGATAGTATGCTGGGTTCAGATGACGATGAGGAAGATGAGGAAAACGATAAGTTGCTGGAGCGGATACGAGACAAGAGATCGCAAAGAGACAACAGCATGGCCCCCTCCATGGCCAGCACGAATCTCGACCTCGCGCCCACCTCTCTTACTCTCAAGTTCCCGACACTGTTCTCCGATATCCCTCCGCCTACGCCCAAGATCTTGTTGACAACATCGCTGAACTCTACACTCCACGACGAAGCGCGATTGATTTGCACACTCTTCCCCAATACGTCGTATACCCCCCGATCCTCGCATCGATACGGGCACAAGTACTCGCTCCGTGAGATTTGCAAGTTCGCTACAAATAGAGAGTACACCGCTGTTATTCTGTTGAGAGAGGACTCGAAGAAGCCGACTGGGCTGTCCATTGTTCATCTTCCGGTTGGGCCAACATTCCACTTTTCGATATCCAACTGGATAGAGGGAGCTAAGCTCCCTGGTCACGGAAACCCGACAAACCACTACCCGGAACTGCTTTTGACCAACTTCAAGACACCTCTCGGTCTGCTGACGGCGAAGCTTTTCCAGTCCATGTTCCCGCCACAGCCCGAATTTCAGGGCAGACAGGTGGTAACGCTGCACAATCAGCGTGACTACATCTTTGTGCGACGGCACCGGTACGTGTTCCGCGACAAGCGGCAGACGGAGAAGAGCATTGCAGGAGCAGACGGCAAGAACCTCAAGGGGGTGGAAAACATCCGAGCTGGCCTCCAGGAGCTGGGCCCTCGATTTACGCTGAAGCTGAGGAGAGTGGACAAGGGAATCGGACGTGCAGGCAGCGAGGGCGACGATGCGACCCAATGGGAGTGGAAGGCCAAGATGGAAAAGGACAGGAAGCGCTTCAACTTGTAATTAGACATTCATGTATGGCGTCGGCATGGCGTCTATTGGCAAACAATAAAACAGTTTCTTCCGGCATTAGTTTGCGGCTGTTCATACCATTTGCTAGAGCGGAATGTGGCACGCTCGCAACCAGCCAGGCCTCCACGCCTACTGGCTGCCTCCCATGCTGGCCAAGCTGGAATGGCTGGCTGAAATTACCAGTTGTAAAGGGCTTGCATTTAGCCTGAATCTGACTGCTCAACGACACTATGGCCTCCTAGCCCGAATGACGTGAATTGAATTGGCTCTGCAGTTTTCGCCGCAGTAATGCCACTTAGCCGTAGCGCCGATCAGGCCCTGCTGCAGCCCTTTTTCAGAGGACCGTTGCGGGGCCGCGATGGCGGCGAATCAGTAGGTATCTTATCCTGCTAGAATTTCACCACGCTATGGCCGTCGTCCGCCGTCTTGGAATATTGGCAGAAGAGGCCAAATCCCCGCTATTAGATTGCGGAAACGACAGTCATTTCAGCTCGTCTCGTTCTTACTTGTCCTGGTCGCCCAGGTCCCTGAGATCGTTGCTAAACTCTAAAAAATCTCCTCGTGGTGTTCTGCATCGGTCCATTAAGTACTCGTTTGACTCGCATTAGCCTCAGCATCATCAGCGCATCATATCATTGCGACAATTACTTCGTTCCCTTCGTTTGCCTGTTTGTGAAGTTTTTTCCCGGCTCTAGTCTTCGGGCGATTGACCATTTGAGCACAAGTCACGTCACCGAAACCAGGGAGACCAGGGGTTGGCGACAGACCTACTTTTGGAGGGGGAGAAGGAGGAGAGATTTTGGTTCCAGGTCCAGTTCCAGATCCCGGTCCAGGTCTGGGAGGGTCACCACACGGACAGTCAGATCAGTTGTCGCAGCGCTTCGCAGTTGCAATCGGCAGACACAATCCTCTCCCCGTGAACTGCTGCTCGCTGCTGGCATGTTCTGCTCAACCGTCTTGGAGGGATAGAAACGAACCGACTTTGCGCCCTCTCCCAACCGCTGCCTTTATAGGAAGGCGCTGAGCGCTCGCTCTGGCTGTCTCTCTGTTGGCGCTGTGGTGAACTCATCGCCACCAACCATTAGTAATGACCGCATCAGACTGTATGTCACGACACTGGACAACTCTCTTCCTCACTCACGCAGACCTTGTTTACTTATTCGCTTTCTCTCTTTTCCCCTCTTGGCAGGTAAAATGAACGGCAATGGCTGTCACCACCAGAATCCCGAAGTGTGGAAGAGAGCCCCGATACTGACGGGATCCACCAACTTCGAACCCCGTCCGGATGTCAAGAACATCATGGTCACCGGGGGTGCAGGGTTCATGTGAGTCAAGAGCCCCCGTCTGACACGCTGGAAACGGCCAAGACCTGCGGGAGTTGCTGCTAACCTGCGTCTCGAAGAGCATGCTGGCTGGTACGGCATCTTGTGCTCAACTACTCCCAGGCGTACAACATAGTCTCCTTTGACAAGCTGGACTACTGCGCGGCCCTCAACAACACCAGGATCCTAGATAATGAGCCCAACTTCTCCTTCTACAAAGGGGACATCACGCACCCGAACGAGGTGCTGGACTGCATGGAGCAGCACAACGTTGATACGGTGTTGCACTTTGCCGCGCAGTCCCATGTCGATCTGAGCTTCGGTAACTCGTATGGGTTCACGCACACGAACGTCTACGGCACGCACGTGCTGCTCGAGAGTGCCAAGAAGGTTGGCATCAAGCGTTTCATCCATATCTCGACGGATGAGGTGTACGGCGAGGTCAAGGAGGACGAGGACGACCTGCTCGAATCTAGCATCCTGGCACCTACCAACCCTTATGCGGCCAGTAAGGCGGCCGCCGAGATGCTGGTCCAGTCGTATCAGAAGAGCTTCAACTTACCCATCATAATTGTGCGGAGCAATAACGTCTACGGTCCTCATCAGTACCCTGAGAGTAAGCTGCATTCTGCCACTTTGTTTTCCCGCCCTGTCCACATCCACACCCACACCCACACACCCCGCGTTCTTGGGCCAGAAAGGCCCCTTTTTTACTGATGCTGTTTAGAAATCATACCCAAGTTCACCTGCTTGCTACATAGAGGCCAGCCCGTAGTGCTCCACGGAGATGGCAGACCAACCAGACGATACCTATTCGCTGGCGACGCTGCGGATGCCTTCGATACTATCCTGCACAAGGGTCACATCGGTCAAATTTACAATGTGGGCTCCTACGACGAGGTGTCCAACCTGGACCTCTGCGGCATGATCCTGTCGGCCATGGACATCGACCACTCAACACCAGAGCAGTGGCGGCAGTGGGTCAAGTACACCCATGACCGACCCTACAACGATCGACGGTACGCCGTCGACGGGTCCAAGCTGAAGAAGCTCGGCTGGACGCAGAAGACCAACATCAAGGAGGGGCTCGCCATGACGGTCGAGTGGTACAAGGAGTTCGGGGAGTCGTGGTGGGGGGACATTGGCCACGTCCTGACTCCGTTCCCCGTCGTCAGCGAGGACGGTGAGGTGGTGCCCGACTTCGACCACCTGATCCGCGACGAGCCCCCGACCCCGCCCAGGGAAGCCTATGACGAGAATATGCAGCACCGGCCGGAGAATGGCCGCGAGAATGGGCACTGATCTCCGTCCTCTCTGGGCGATCTATCGTCCCAGCGGTGCTGCCGCCTTTGCGTAGCTCGCGGGGGGTCCCTTTTGTCGTTCTTCGCTATATCGAGGAGAACTGAAATCTTTTTTTGTTTATGTTCCATCACCCCCCCTTTATGGGGTTACAAATGAACAGGAGGCATAGAATCCTTCAGGGCGAGTGTTTAGAAGCGACGTGTTCACGGATCGGGCCGGGTGGTTTCGTGGAGGGGCCCGCGTGCGAATAGAAGTGCAAAGCGTGTATGCGAGTGCATAAACTTCGCAACTCGGGGCTCTTCCAGGGTTATTTTTCTTTTCTTTTCTGATAGAATGGGGGATCTTTTTTCTTCCTTTACAACGTCATCCCACTTATACATGTCCGTTTCGAGCCCATTCCTACGGAGAAAGCCGAAAAGGCATCCCAATTAGAGAAAGGAACGGCAGGGGGGGAGTGACAGAGACGCATGTCTAGTGTATACTTTACTATATACGTGACGGCAGACCGGATTTTTCCTGCGGTGGGAGGGGACCAAATATAGAGCACATGTATTAAATTTTTTTTTGACATTCAAGGGTAGGGTAGCATCGAATACTGTTTTACCCGTATCCAATGACGTCTGAAGATCCCGGGGCGCGGTAGCGAACGCTCGGCGTCGACTGCGCCGATGCAAGGTGGTTTGGTGATATTGCAGCTTGGAGGGGTTGCTCTACCATGGCGCAGCGTCCTACCTATGTAGCCTGGTAGCGTAGCACCCGGAGGGCGAGGCCGGCATGTTGCATTGCAGCATCGGGGACGAAAACCCACCCACCCTGGCCACCGGTCGCTGTCCAGCAGGCAGCAGGAAAACAAGGGTTTGGGTGGGATGGTCTCGCACCGATCGCTGTCTCCCTGGCCTGGGCTTGGGGAATCGCGGCGTTAGACGGGCTCTAGCCTGGCTCCCCGGGATTAGGAGGGCGCATGGCAAATCTCAGCCATAAGACGTATAATTCGGATGTATACAGATGGAGAGATGCCGTGTGAGAGTTGGACAAAGGGAGGGAGCGGCCGGGAGGCAGAGGCTGTGGATGGATGGGCACAAACTTGGCTGCAGGAAGGATCCCCCCCAGATACGTCCTCCCTGCCCACACGTACCGTACGCAGTCACGCTATTGTAGATAGATCGTGGTATTGGACTCCTTCCAACGCATGTCAATTAGGCGATGCCGAACGAAACGCTATGACGACGGGAGGGAAAAAGCAACGAGAACCCCAGCCGCTTCGATCAATGTCCACGTCGTCGGGATCTTAGTCTACCCCGAGAATATCGCAAAAACGAATAATAGAGTAGGGAGAAGGGCTAAGGCACGTTTTGCAATGTAAGACATCCGAGGCATTGCGTACGACCTACCTAATCTGTCGAGGGGCATCGTGATGAGAAGCCCAGCCAAAAGCAAATGTTTGAGGTCGTGTGTCTTTCAACCTTCCCTTCCAACTCGCCCTGCAGAGATAGTTACTGCAGAGATACTGCAGAGATACGGATACAGACATGGCTGCAGCACGCAGACGCGGCACACAGACGCACACGCACCCATATATGTACACGCACATGGAGGCGACTCCATCTGCACATACTAAATTTTACCAGGGACGTACGTTATCCAAGCCCAACAGTCGTTGAACATGTGGCACGGGTTTCGTGGCGGATCCTCGACTAGAGGCACGGAGGGCAGAAGCGAGGCCGGCATCATGCATTTCGTATAGCGACGATGGCGTTCTGCCTGCAGGCAAGGCTTCAGCACGCGCCCGTTTTTGGCCTGTGTACGAGTAGTAGATGTTATTAGTGCAGCTTGGTTGCAGGCTCTGGAACCAACAGAGAGGAACATGCTCTCATTGGCTTGGATCCTACCAGTAACCAACCCTCTGGTGTAAGCCCGTTGTGCATGCATCGCGAGAGGATGCCCCAGATATTCCCACAGCTTTTACGTGTGAACACACACACCGCATGGGGGGGTCTCGAGTCATGCGATACGGATAATCAGCGGCTTTTATCGAGGTGTTATAAATATTGAACAGCAGAGCTGGGGAGTTGAAGAAGAATAGGGGGTCCGTATCCACTGTCCACGATGGGAGTTGGGATGCAGCGAAAGTGATTATTGGCCTTGGCGGAACACATTTCCCTGTCGCTGCACCTTCTTTCCTCCCTCTCCAATCTGATGGATCATTCTAAAGCCTCAAGCCCTAGAGACCAATCGGGGATATTCACCCGTCTCCCGCAATGGGGATAAGGAGCAGCCAGGTACACACAGGCCATCGGTGCATACTGTAGGGCATGGGTCATCCAGGGTCAATGATTGTGGATGTCGCTGCGTTGCTCAACTGCCTATGTTGTCTCCCTCCCATGTAAAGACGGGCAAGGGGGATGATGAGGATGGCCCATGGATAAGCAGAAGAGAAGGCCAGAGGCGCGCGGGAAGTGACGAGAGAGGTGACGAGGTGATTTTATTGGTACGCCGCGGACGAGAGCTGCTGCAATGACAACTTTGGCAGCATGTAGAAAAAGAAAAGAAACACTCTAACGGTAGCCGATCAAGCCTATTCCGTGCCACGATTATGCACATGCGGCCCCCTTTAGTAAGGCGAGCAGCGCCAGTGGGCGGAATAACGGAGAGCTGGCGATAATGCTCGTGCATGCAGACCTACCTGTTGGGTCGTCAGTCCCATGCATGCAGGCAAGAGCTGGCATTCCCTTTCCTCCCCTTTGCTAACAAGAGTCTCCCACTTCCTTCGTCCAGCCCACCCTGGCTGCAGGTTCTGGTTGGAGTGGGGAGTAGTTAACTGTTCTTGACGGCTAGAGCGCGAGCTACGAGCAGTCAATCTCGCTACTCTCCTCGGTGTCTGAGCGAGCTCCTGAGTAAATCAACCTAATTACCCAGGTGAGCCGGTAGGGCAGTTCGGCACCGAGCCTCAGGCATGGTGAGAGTAGAGTCGTGCTTCCGACGGTATTTGCCCCTCCATTCTCATCTCTTCTTCTTCGCCTGCGCCAGGGGTGTCACTGGCCATGTCTCTGTTTCGGGCGGGAAGCAACCGTTGTGACAAGTGGGTTCATTGGATTGCCATTCCCCGTCCCAAGACCAAGGCTCAGGCTCAGGCTCAGGCTCAGGCCCATGCCCTGACAGGGAGACAGGCGGGCAGGGAGGGAGGTGGTGCCAGGTTCTCGGAGCGCATGGACTCGCTTCCACAGTGTGTTGGTGACTCCCGCCGTGCCGCCCATGCACTGCAGCCCGTGCATTGACTGGGAGAACGCTAAGAAAAGTTCCCTGCGCGGCGATAAAAAAAAAAAGCCCACCTGGCCTTGGTTCGTCCATTCTCCCGCGTCTGTGCCTGCGCAGTGGCCAGAGCCCATCAATCGCTGGCCGCGGGACGACAGGCTGCCCGTGCCGTTCCCTTGTCCGGCCGGCATCATCGCCTGGTCTGGCCTGGCCTGTCGAGGGCTTGGACGCGGAGATGCTCGCCAAAGCGGCCTAGGCACTGCGGCTGCTCTGAGCTAAGGCAATTTCTGTGGGCTGGTAGACTGGCAGAGCCCGTTGGCTGCCGTTTCAATCATTGCGTAAACCCCCCGATGTCCACATCACTTCAATCAATTCCCTTGCTTAGCGGGTGCGCAGCTCTGGCGAGAGCCCAGATTGGCTACCGCCTAAAGGGTTCTAGTGAACCCAATGCGCTGAACTCGTTCCCCGCCAACCCAAAGCAAAGCGATTGACCCGTCACATCCCATGTCCCTGATTGCCATATGGAGCAAGCGTCCTGCTAGTACTGCCTCGCCTCGCTACGGCTCCGTCCCTAACGTGCTGCCATTTCTTCGCATCCTTCCTTTCATTCCATTGCCAGAATCCTCCAGCCAGACACTCTCCTCGCTTCTCCTTCATTTTTGGGCGCGCCCTTTTATTTTTGTTTTTAATTTATATACTACTTTCCTCTTGCGCAATCCGTGCACTGGCCAGCTATTGAGCTTCTTGGATTACGGCATTCGTTCGCTTCTCACCAATCCTATCGCGACTGCGCTGAGCTCCAACTGCATTCCCAGCAAAACATTTGGATCGCCAACTCCCTCGGTGTAACTCGACCAGTGCTCTCAACCTCCAGGACAGCCGCCGGACAAACGAGTCATAGATATCTATATGTAAATATATCATCGTATTTATATGTAGATATCCTGCGGCTCGGCCATGCCATTGACTCTCTAGCTCCCTCGATCCCGCCGCCAGCCGCAACATCCTCATGTCTAAAAGGCGACGAGCAAAGAAGCGGCCTCTCATGCAACATCCACGCCCCATATCGCCGCCGCCGCCTCCCGCCCCGGAACCTGTGATAGAGAATAGATACCGTCCGGATCGCAGTAGCGGGCTGTCCAGTGAGGAAGGGACCGCTAGTGAGCTTGCCAGCGATGGCGTTCTTACAGCCATGACCAGCCTGCCGGCAAGTGAAGACGGTCTGGTCACGTCGTCGGGGGTCCCAAGTGCCCAAAGTTTTGGCAATGATGATGAGGACACGGACCTCCAATCGGTGTATATTGGGAGCATCTACCCCGAGGTTCCGGCCATGTTCCGAGCAGAACTGCCGTATGTCGGTGCTGAATCGCATACGGTGAATGATGATATGTGAGCGAAAACATGATCCTGTATATCCAAAGTTATGTGTGACTGATGGGTGAGAAAGAGCGGCATCTACAAGATCTTTATGGGCCCAGGACCTCGACTATAGGGAAATGCACGGGCGACTGTATTGTAGGGAATTCTACCAGCCGATAGACGATCTGGAGCAGATGAGATGGTCACTTGTGCACCATGTCTTTCAACATGTCCTCGGCGGTGAACTTACCACGATCCCTCTCGACAACCCAAAGCATATCCTGGACGTCGGCACTGGGACCGGGGAGTGGGCGATAAAAATGGCCGAGCTGTTCCCACAATGCGAAGTGATGGGGACCGACATCGCTGCCATCGCTGAGACGCAGAGTATCCCCATGAATGTCTTTTTCGAAATTGAGGATGCGGAGGACTGGGACAGGAACGCCAACTACTACGACATGATCCATCTGCGTTCTATGGATGGCGCATTCAAGGATTGGAGATATATCTACGACCACGCGTTTGCCTCGCTCAAGCCTGGCGGATGGATCGAAGTGCTGGATGTCGACTCGGATGTGGTGGATGCCTTCCCAGCGGATTCGACCTTCAGGTTGATGTTGAGAGAACTTGATATCGCAGCTGAAAAATCCGGGCGGAGACGAGGCGTACACCATCTGAACCCGGACTGGATGATGGAGGCAGGCTTCGTCGAAGTTGGGAGGACGGAGTACTCACTTCCCATACATGTGGCAGAGGAGTCAGCGGGAAAGATCTGGCTGATATCATGTCTGGATGCGATGGAAGCATGCTGTCTAAGACTGCTCACAGAGCAGCTGGGCTGGGATCCAGACAAGTGCAAAGCGGCATGCGAAGTAGCTGCGAGGGAAATTGCGGACATGGCCAAGGACCCCGAGACATCTAGAAACCTGGTTGTGAAAATGTGCATCCTAGTTGGGAGGAAACCTCTGGATGCCCTCCCCGGAAGCCCCAGATCGTTCGAGATGCCAAGATCTCCAACTCAATGGAGGTCATCAACCTGGATTAATGATGACGAATACCGATATTACACGAACCCAACGCGAACAGAGGACGGAGAAACCATCCGAGACGAAGACGAGGTCGAGGAAGAAGAGAATCAATCTCTTACTCTTACTTCGTAAGACACACCCACACCAACACGCGCGCGCACATTATTCTTGCCCATATTCTTGTATATATGTACATATTCATCCAACATTCTGGAAGCGGAAGGGCTGGGAACCTGCGATGCGATCCCTCCCTTGCTATTCATTGCTTTTACTTTGGGGGCTCAGTGGGTTGTTACTTTTGCAGCCATATGAGCCCCTGCTGCATTATAGAGCGTGCACGGTGTTTATTTTTTTCGCCCTCAACGTTGAGTATGTTTACTCAATCATTCACGACTTGCGGTTTACGACAAGATTGGGCTGGGACATGGTGCCATTTCAAAAAGGTAGCATTTATTATTATTAGTATCAAGTACACACGCGGGGTGACCCGAAATTTATATGTATATATCAATAAATATTCTGAAATCCAACCACGAAGACTCGGGCATGTGAGAGAATGCGTAATAAGTTCTAGGCATCCAGCATGGAGCTATAGCATGTAGTAGAATGGATGTATTTGCTAGGCACACCGAACGGTTGATGGTGTGCCCGGTGAACTTAAGCTAAAAAGAAGCGGGTACCTGTACCTGTGGGTGTTGGCCTATAGCGGTGGTGGTGCTTGCACGACACATGACGTCCGTTGGGGGCCCATTCCCATCACCTCCTCCGAGCTCCCAACCTCCCGTTGCGACCTTACAATCCCCGAGTTTCGACCCCCACGGCTGCTGCGCATAGGCTACGACCAGCTTGATCTCGACCAAAGGACAGAAAGAGAGTGTTCCGGCAACTCCCCGCGGAGCATGAGGCTCTGAGATCTCCCAATGGCTCTCAGCGATGCGTTCGGCTCTGGCAATGGCGTACCCGACCTGGACGACCTGCCCATCTTCTCTGTCGAGCCCGTGCAGCTAGCATTCTCTATCGCAGCGGACTTCGTGGCCGCCCAGGTTGCCAACAATGTCATCATCCTGGCCCTGTCGAACGGGCGCATCCTAAGAATAGACCTGAACCGCCCTGAGGATATTGATGGTGAGATCACTGGCAGGCCAAGCCCAGCTGTTATCTTGGGAGGCGACTAACGTCTAGGGTTATGCAGATATCGACTTGCCGAAGAAGAACTCCGATGTTGGCACGATCCGGCGCATGTTTCTCGATCCGACTGCATCACACCTGCTCATCTGCACCTCTGCAGGAGAGAACTACTACCTGCACTCCCAGTCCAGGCAACCACGCCCTCTCAGTAGGTTGCGCGGCGTGGCTATCGAGAGTGTTGCCTGGAACCCTTCACTGCCGACCGCGTCAACGAGGGAGATTCTGCTGGGTGCCGCGGATGGAAATATCTACGAGGCCTCCATCGAGACGTCCAACGAGTTCTACAAGAAGGAGGTGAAGCACTTGAAGAACCTGCACAAGCTCCCCGACGGACCCATCACCGGACTGTGGGTGGACAGCCTAGGGGGAAAGCAGGACATGCGAAGGGTTGTCATTGCTACACAGAGCCGGCTGTTCCACCTCACTGGCAGGATTGGCTTCACCCATGACGGTAGCGGGTCTGTCTACACGAAACTGTTCGAGACGGAGCAACCGATCGTGCACGAGTTGACCCGGACCGTCCAGGGCGCGCACTCAGCCCTTGCTGTGTCCCCGGACCACGAAGACAGCAACCCTCATGATGAAGGCGCTCCCGATCGCGCCTTTGCTTGGCTCACATCCCAGGGTGTGTTCCATGGCAAGCTCCTCAACTTCCCTACCGACGGTAATCTCGGCACCAAGGTATTCTCGGAATCGAAGATGCTCACGAGGTCTCAGATTACCTCTGCCGAAGGAAAAGGAAGAAAAAAAGTAGCCTCGGAGATGATTGAAGACGTTCTCCTCACGCAGTGGCACATTGCTAGTCTTATCGGTGGGCGCGTCGTGATCACGAACCGCCTTACGGGGGAGTTGGTGTCTGAGCATGACGTTCTTGGCCCTGGCCAAAAGTCCATTGGCTTCTCCGTTGACCTGCAGAAGAATACATTCTGGCTGTTCTCATCCACTGAGATATTTGAAATTGCCGTAAGAGACGAGGATCGACACATTTGGGAGATCATGATGAAGACGCAGCAGTTTGAGACTGCATTACTTCACGCCTCTACTCGGACACAGAAAGAGACCGTTGCCGCCGCCTATGGAGATCACTTAGCTGCCAAGGGTCACTGGAACGAAGCAGCGACTGTGTACGGCCGTAGTAACAAGCCGTTTGAGGATATTGCGCTGAGTCTCATCGACAACAACCAACCAGATGCCTTGCGACAGTTTCTTCTGACGAGGCTGGCGACAACCAAGAAAGCCGCAATCATGCAGCGCATCATGCTTGCCAGTTGGCTCGTGGAGGTTTTCATGGCAAAGCTAAACTCGCTTGACGATACCATAGTCACACAGGCTGAGCTTTCGGAGGACCTAAATCCTACAGAGTCTCGGAAATTACTGGCTTCTGTTCGAAAGGAGTATCATGACTTTGTCAACAAGTATAAAAATGATTTGGACCGGAAGACCGTGTACGATGTCATCAGCAGTCATGGGAGGGAGGGCGAGTTGCTCTACTTTGCCACTGCTGTAGACGATTACAACTACGTTCTCTCTTACTGGGTACAAAGAGAAAGATGGACCGAGGTTCTCAACGTGCTCAAGAAGCAGACCGACCCTGACGTATTCTACCGCTACAGCAGCGTGTTGATGACACACACCCCTCAGGAGACAGTCGAGATCCTGATGCGTCATCCTGATCTGAAGCCTCGCTCCCTAATCCCCGCCTTATTGGAATACAACCGTACCTTCCCAGGCACTGCAGCCTCACAAAACCAGGCAGTGCGGTATCTGAACTATGTCATCTACCAACTCAACTCCAACGATTCCGCCGTGCACAACACCCTTGTATCCATCCATGCTTCGCACTCATCATCTGACGAGTCGGGCTTGCTCTCATACCTCCAGGCGCAAGGTGACGAGCCATATTATGACCCTGACTTTGCCCTGCGACTCTGCATCCAGCACCACCGGACATTGTCATGCGTTCACATCTATACTAGCATGGGCCAGTATCTTCAGGCTGTTGATCTCGCGCTGTCTCATAACGAACTTGAGCTCGCAGCAGTTATTGCAGACAGGCCCTTGTCCAATCCACAGCTGAGGAAACGACTCTGGCTTGCCGTGGCCAGGAAGATTATCCCGCAGTCCAATGGAATCAAGGCAGCAATCGATTTCCTCAAGAAGTGCGAACTCTTGAAAATCGAGGACCTGATCCCATTCTTCCCAGATTTCGTTGTTATTGATGATTTCAAGGAGGAAATATGCGGTGCTCTGGAGGACTACAGCCGCAATATCGATAATTTGAAGAAAGAGATGGATGAATCATCACAGACAGCCTCGAATATCAAGGTCGATATCGCGGCCCTGGACCATCGCTATGCGATTGTTGAGCCTGGGGAGAAGTGCTACGTGTGCGAGCTCCCGCTGCTCAGTAGACAGTTCTTTGTGTTCCCTTGCCAGCATGCGTTCCACTCTGATTGTCTGGGCCGGCGAGTTTTGGAGCAATCAGGGATGGGCAAGTCTTCGCGGATCAAAGATTTGCAGGTTCAGATTCACAAGGGTCTTGTCAGCGGCCCCAAGAGGGAGGCCGTTGTAGCAGAACTGGATTCTCTCGTGGCTTCTGCCTGGTAAGTTGCCTTGGCCAAATTAGAGCCTGTTTTCTTCTTGTTTGTGTTGAAGCTAACAGTTCTTTGATACAGTATTCTGTGCAGCGATTTTGCCATCAAGAGGATAGACGAATCTTTCATCACCAAAGATGACCGCCCCGAAGACTGGATTTTATAGCCTACTAGACATAGTAGGAAAAGGCAAGCGAATAACAGACATTTATTTGTGCATTGAGGAAGAGGAAGCAATAGCTGGTGGGGAGGAAGAGCCGGGAAGATACCCATTCTGACATTTATCAATATAATGGCATCACATCGCATCGATCTGGGGGAGCGTAATATCCCAATAGACTTTATCCAATTATTCATGTGGGAGCTTTCCTGCTACTGACTACTTCCGTCCAGGGCACTACACAAGACATTCCGTGACACCGAGTGTGGACCGAGTGAGCATGAGAATACTGACGATAACGCCATACAGACCCAGGACCTCGGCGAAAATGAGGATGAGGACCATTCCTACATAGAGCCTCGGCTGCTGGGTGCTCGCACGAACTAGAAAACAGATGTTAGCTTCCCCAGGAGGACAGATGACCCGAAGCCACACAACCAGTGTGAAGAAGACTCACCTCCAGCATCACCGACAATGCCGATGGCGAACCCGGCGGCGAGCCCGCACAGGCCGACGGACAGGCCGGCGCCGAGCTGGAGGAAGCCGGTGTGGACGGCCATCTTCTCGGTGATGGAGTTGGACATGATGACGCTGGCGACGAGCCCGTAGATGGAGAGGATCTGGGCCATGATGGCGCAGAGGGTGTTCTGCATGAGGCGCTCCGGGCGGAGGACGCCGCAGGCGAAGATGGCGCCGGCGGACTTGGCGGTGCCGTAGGAGGCGCCGATGGTGGTGAGGACGATGGCGCAGGCGCAGCCCATGGCGCCAAAGAAGGACTGGGATCGCGGGGTTGGTTTCGGTGATTTGGGATATGGGGGAATAGGGGAATAGGAGGGGAGAAACTTACAGAGTAGATGGGGCTGTTATTGATGAGGCTCGGGGTTAGCCATGGCTTCAATTTGCTTTACTTTGTGATTGGGAAGTTGACGTACCAGCGCTCTAGGCTGGCCATGAGAGCAGGGTCCATCATTTTGGCGAAGGAAAACGGTGGATGCGACGAGGTTTACTTCTTCCCTGATATATGTTCAGCGAAACGAGAGGCGAGGTGGGTTGGGGATTTTACAGTTGCGAAGTTGAGAGATCCGGCTGTACCTGCAGGACAATAGAAGATCTTGGGTGGTCAAGAAACACGGGATGCCATTTTATTTACTCTTTTTATCAGCGCTGCTCTGATTTACTGGCATGATTTGATTTACGAGATACGGTTTGCGTGTCGCTGGCCAGGCAGACGTATTCTACTGGTCCAGAGACATCTTTGGAGGGTGTGGCTGAGGGTAGCGGGAGAGAAATATTGATGCCTGGAGATTGTGCATTGTGCTGGGCTGGTAAGATGGTCAGCTCAACGAGATCAACCCAACGCTCGGCATGGGCCAATAATGACTAGGAGGAACAGCGCAGTATCTGAATATCAGTGGGAGATGCAAAAAAAGACCGAATATCCTTGGTTCCAAGTTTGATCTGGGCTGAGCTTCATTTTAACCTGTCGCATTTACTGCATGACCCTCTCAGGCAACGACGAAAAACAGGCGACGACTCTAGATGATCGCATCTTCTTGATCAATTACTTGCCCTTGTGGCGCATCTCGGAAGTGAAACAGATTGCCTTGTGGACGTTGGGCTATTCGTAAAAATGAGGCGGGTAGTATGTGTGATGCCGCACATTCTGTCGATAACAGCCCAAAGTGCACTCTACAGCTACAGAGATCCTATGTGCAGACAGGCCGACTGGGATTGGCTTGAACGGGAAGACCAGGGACGTCGATGGTAATCGCGGGAGCAGGGGTCAGATCTCTTGGCCAGCAGGATATCTAATGTCTACTATTTGGTTGGCGCCCGAGTCTTGGAGGTGTCGCTGGAGCTTAAAACGTTATCTGGGATAAGCAACAGAAACGTGCTACAGTAACACCATATCCCGTAGTTATGTGCATCACCTTGCTTTTTGGCTGGTGATTGAAGCCGGAGGTTTCACCCACAGCGGCAGCGATGATGGCTCTGGGGCTACATGCTGTAATTAGCCAGCGGCTCTGGGCTGAGCCGTGGCTGCCCACTATTGTCTTGGGCGGAAATTCATCGAATTTTGCAGCTCGATGTCTCAATGTCAACCCAATCAATCCCTACTCGACTAGCTCAGCCCGGGCGGCTAATGAGACACAGGCTACGCGGCAACCCTTCGCTCGTCTGCAGGAGGGCTGTCGTAAGCATGGGCTGGAAATCGGCGAGCGGTGAACTCTCTGGAATGGAGAGACCCCGAGACCATACCTGCCGGTCGACCAGAGCGCCGGTCCCCGTGATGTCCCGCGTCGTCATCACCACTCGCGGGAGGGTGGCAATCCTGCTATTCCTGGAGAGAAAATCCAGTGTTCAAGCTTTTGAGAGCCGCGGGAGGGTGGTGGGATTCGTCAGGGCCGCTGGGTGCGTGGTGGCGGTGGACGACTGGTCGGCGCGAGTGTGCCGAGGCGTGAGGGTGGTGACGACGCTCGCCAATTAAGCCCCCGGCCGCCCCGGCTGTTCGGAACACAAGCGTGCGGACAACCCTGGATTCGAGCGTCGGATCGCTCGCTGTGCGGCTGAGGAAAGATCCAAAGTATCCTGTGCCCGTGCCGTGCGTCGCTGCGCAGACGTGGCGCGGGCGTCGTAATGCCTTCATCGGCCTGTAAATCATATAATCCCCATTGCTTCCCCCGGTCGCTTTCATGTCGCTGCGATCTGCATGCGCATTGCACCCTCTCCCTGGCGTACATTACATTCCAGAGCGGCTCCTAGTGACAGTGTCCATTTTCTGGGGAAGCAATGAAGGCGTCTAGCATCGTTTCATTCGGCGCACTGGCAGCTACCGCCGGTGCGTTGGAGTTGGTTGCAAGAGACGATGGCTCGCCTCGAGTTGTTGGCTTTCCCATGGAGCGTAAATCCATCCAAGACCGGGTGGAACACGACAATCAGAGATTGAGCAGACGAAGCAAGACGTTGGATCTCCAGCTTGATAATCAGGTATTCACGCATTTCCAAAAAGAAAATCCCTTCTAGGCCTGGGTTTGGCTGACCATGATAGCTATCCCTCTATACCATCAACATCACCGTAGGAACCCCTGAGCAAAATGTCATGGTTGACATCGACACTGGCAGCAGTGATTTGTGGTTCAACACGCCCAAATCTCGCCTTTGCCAGAACCGCGCCGACCCGTGCTCCGAGATGGGCACGTACACGGCCAACAGCTCCTCGTCCTACAACTATGTCAATGGCATCTTCAACATTACCTATTCTGGAGGCAACGGTGCCTCGGGCGACTACGCGACCGACAATATCAAGATCGGCGGCCAGACCATCAACAACCTGCAGTTCGGCATCGGCTACCACAGCTCCTCACAGGAGAATATTCTGGGGATTGGGTACAAGACAAACGAGGCCGCGGTCGCACATGGAAACACACAGCCCTACGACAACCTCCCTGCCAAGATGGTCACCGACGGATTGATCAACTCAAACGCCTACAGTATATGGCTGGACGACCTCAACGCCACGACGGGGAGGCTGCTGTTCGGAGGGGTGGACCAAGCGCATTACCTGGGTTCGCTGGTGACTCTGCCTGTTCTCCAGGAGGACAACATGTATGCCGAATTTTTCGTTCAGATGACAGGCATCGACTGGGACGGCTCGTCTGTGACGGATGATAACAGCACCCTGTCAGTTCTTCTCGACTCCGGAACGTCGCTCATCTACCTGCCCGATGACATGGTGGAGGTCTTGTACAGCTCGGTCGACGCATCGTACGACAACTCGCAGGGTATTGCCCTGGTGGACTGCAGCATGACCTCCGCCGACAAGAACCTCACCCTGCACTTTGGCAGCAGCCTCAAGATTGACGTCCCCATCTCGGAGCTGGTCCTCGACACCATGTCCAGCGACCAGGACACCTCGGATGGTTCCTCGCACACCCAGGTATCCGCCTGCCTGTTCGGAGTGGCACCGGCCGGGGATTCATCGGCCGTCCTGGGAGACACGTTCATGCGGAGTGCCTACGTGGTGTTTGATCTGGATAACAACGAGATCTCCATGGCACAGAGCAACTTCAATGCCGGCAACAAGGAGATCATCATGGAGATCGGCACGGGCAAAGGGTCAGTGCAGTCGGCGGCCACAGCGTCCCCCACTTCCACCCAGACAGCCTCAACAGGCACCTCGAACAGTGATGATGGAAACGGCGCCGCTGGGCTATCACCCCCATTATGGGCCGGCTTGGGTTTGTCACTCGGCTTGGTGGTGATGGGCTTCCTTTCGGGAACACAACTTCTCTGATCAAATGTTGAATGGGCACGATATCATGACGGCGTATATTGCACGTGACAGGCGTTTTGTTCTTTTCTGGTTTTACGATCATCAAGGTGTCTCTGTGGGCGTTGTATAAGTGGATTCCTGCGTCGACGATCATTATTTGGCATTGCTTTTAGTGTAGATTTCCCGCTGAACAAGGTAGATCTAGAAAAACAAATAAGTGAACAGATCATATAAGATTTACCGAGACCTCACTCGATCCTTCCAAAGCTCCAGATGTTCAACCCAACCTTGACTCCCTTCTTCACAGGGAGACCGGCGTGCCACGTCGTATCATACCCGAGCCCTTCCGGGCTGAAATTCTCCCAGTAGACGGCGTTCCCCGGCGCCACCTTGAACACAGTCCCCTTGGGCTCGTCATCCGGCCCCTCCTTCTGAGGAAGGGCACTCTCATCACCACACTCGATGAACTTGCACCACTGGGCACCGTCCTCGGGGCTGGTGGTGTTGATCCGCCCAGCGAGAAGGGGGAACTCGGTGCCCCCGCCCTCAACGCCGGTGCCGTCCACCCAGGCCATGAAGGTGCTCACGCGGCCCCAGCCGTCCTGGTTCCGGCTGAAGTCGAAGTGGTGGCTGTAGTGGCCGTGCGGGGCGTGGTACCGCTGGGTGCGGACGCGCTCGATCCACACGTCGCGCCTCCAGCCCTGGAAGGCGCGGGCGCGGCGCTCGATGCACCGCACGGCGTCGTCGCGGGGGAGGAGGGCGACCTCGGAGTCACGCAGGGCGAGGTCGCGCTGCGTCGTCTGCGAGTCGTGGGTGATTGTGGATGGCACGAAGAGGGGTTCGCTAGGAGGGGGGGGCAAAGCCGGGCTTAGCCCTGACTTACTTGTGAGGTTCAACAGAGAGAGGCATGGGTAGCTCTGCTCTGCTGTGCTGGTCTACTGGGGACTCACCTGATGTCGAGGAGATGCTTTCTCTCATCCTCGCTTAGGAAGTTCTCTAGATATACGACCAATGGCGAGACGCGCAGGATCTGGGCCTTGTATGTATCAGGCGGACACTGAGGGACTGGGTCATTGGGATGGTCAATGGCAAGCATGGACTCGTTGAGTTGAGGCCTGGGCGAGGGGCCGGTGGCATGCTGGCTGCCGAAGAGGAGCTGGCTGATGGGGTTTACAAGAAAGATGAAGGCGGCAATGAAGCCGACTATGTAGGACAGCATTGCAAGGGCGCATATGCATACACTGGCAGTGCGCAGTGCAATGGACGATTCGATGCTGGCGGGATAGACGGATGGATGTGTTTTAAAGAAGTCTCGGGCTTGGATGTTCGGCTCTCTCAAAGCCACACCCCTGTGGCTTGCGCGGCTTGGCTTGGCCTCGTATTCTCAACGGTAGGCAATTACCTTCTTCTTGAGGGCTTCTGGAAGCCTTGGTGACGCGGCCGGGAGATATTTCAAATACCGCCCGCTCCCCGGTGACTGAATAACGTGCAGTTATTTGCATGGTACGGCTTTTTAATGTGGAGCGTTGGAGGATGAATTGTATTGCATTCGTGCAAGACGGAGTGTGTAAGTTAGAGAAGCCTCAGGGATAACGAGCACAAGGGCTGACGTATGGCTTGAGGCACCGCAACCACAGAGCCACAATTAAGATATTTTCTCATATTATTGCCCGAGAGCGAATAAGGGGCATCTATATTAGCGGTTTTTTTTTTTTGGTTTTTATTTTATTTTATTTTATTGTTTTTTTTTTTAAGGAAAGGGGAAGAAGTATGGCTCAACATGGGGCAGTGCGCAACGACACAAAGTAGATGCGACGGCATTGATGCGGTTGGTTATGACGATCTCTCGTCACGGAATGGACGTTTAATCCAAAATACGACCTATTCATACCTAAGCGTGGGGGCCATTGATTTGATACCTACCAGTCCAGCAGAGAGGAGCGCCCAAAAACTGCTGCCAGATTATTACGAGGCCCACGGCGGGACGGAGTCTAGAAAGCCGTGGGTCTGATCTGGGCCTATTCGTCAACCTGGGGCCCTAATCACCTTTAGTAGGCGGCTTCGGGATCTGACTCTGGTTGGATATACTGCATGTCCAGTCGGAATGGATCTTCGGTATGAACAGTTATGAAAACAAGCATAAGTCTCGCCTTGTATTGCAGATGAGGAATACCCTGCCGAGCTGAGCACAAGGCGAGGTTGGCCATCAGCCCATTTACGGTTCTTCAGCGCAACGCAGAGCGCAGTCAGCCACATGCAGGCTTATACCAGCTAACGTGCATGCCGCATCCGCAGGCTCCTTTCATTTCCATATCTGTAATCCAATGGAACAGCTGCAGAGCGTATGTAAAGCCACATTGGAGATGGCTCCCTCCCGCGTCTCCTCCATCCCCAGGCTCAGTCAGCATGCAACGGTCCGTTGGTCGATGCCACATGCAGTCTAACGCATCAGACTAAGAATATGTTTCAGCGTCCAAAAATAAAGCTGCCAGCTTGCTCCTGCGAGCTGGCCCGGGATTGATTGGCCCGCCCAGAGCCAGGAGCGCGCATTGGGCTAGGCGCATTCCGTCGTGGGATGACATCCGGAGGCCTAATGACCCTCATGTACCGGCCAGCCTGCAGATGATGTGCCCTGTCAAAGTGAAGCCAATTCTAAAAATGACCCTGGGCTCACGCTTACCTGTGGGAAGTCGCCCACGGCAGATAAAAAGCTATAAGGAATGGCCTGAAACGTTCCTAGTGGTTTAGACTCTCTTCTTCGCCAGACCCAGTATCACGCACGGCATCGAGACGAGCTTCCACGGTCGCGATCGCCTCCATCTATGTTTTCTTCTTCTTTTCAAGCGATTTAATGTTTTTCTTGCCCTCTCATTCAGAATGAAGTTTTTCATTGCTCTTCTTTTTGGCTTCATCTGCGGCACCTGGGCCATTGATTCACACACAAATCCCAACAAACCCATCATCTGGGGCGTAAGCCATTCCCATGCCCACCATATGCCGGGCCGCCAACTATTAACAATTGTGCAATTGCTAATTTACAGCCGGACTAGAGATGCAAGGTAGACACAAACTTCTGCAGTTTCAAGATCTACACCAAGAACGGAATCAACAAGAAGAAGAACATCCAGAGATGGGACTACTCCCACACTTCACGGGCTTGCGGCGACAGCAAGGTAAGTGATCGATTAGAATGAGAAAATATGCCTCTATCCAAACTTGACGGAATATATCCCCGGAATATGGGTCTTTTAACGTGTGAATATTGACCAAATTATGACATAGTGCTCCGAGGATGACGCCGACTGCACCTACAGCATCAAGTACAGGAATACTGAATGCTATTAGCGAATGTAGTTCGTGTTGCTGCCCACTTTCGGCGGACTCTGTAATGATAAAATGCTCGACCAAGAGCTGGAATGCATGGAACGGGCTTGGGGGCGTATTTGTATATCCTCTGTTTGAGGAGGAATGGCAGGCGTATTCTACTTTGAATTAACGGTTAATGAGATATGTGATGGAGTGGAAATTATTGAAAGAGCGTCTGATAAACCTGGAAAGGGTGGCGTCAACATGGGTTCGGGCTGGCCATCCCATATAGGACACCACTCGGGACCTTTTGGTTGACTGACGAATAACTTATTACTGTTTTTCTATCTCTCCAGGTCCCTGTTGACGGATGTATAGTCCTTTCTACGTCGCTGGGTTTGGTCTTCCCCTGGGAAGATTTGCTATCGGAAAGCAGGACTAAGGAGAAGACCTACAGAGGGTGGTGTAGGATCGTCATTGTTCTCCCGTCAGCTAGCCTACCAACGGACAAGGATTCTTCAAGACATATGAGATTGGGACAAGTACTTGGAGGTATCATTTATCAGTTGTATTATACTACCCAAAACCAGTCCGTATCACAACAATGCAGTAAGAATGATCCGACCGTCAAAAACCTGCCAGCACGTGCGTTTATTAGGTATTGTTAAATAAGACTATGGTCGCTCCTTAATCATGTACTTCTCTCACGCTTCGGCGTCCTACAGTTTCTCTTTTGTCTGTTTCTTGAGCTCCTCCCATTCTTTGTTAATCCTCGCATTATCCCACAACCTCCATGCGGCAACAGCGACAGCCAGAGGGGGGCATGCCAACAACACATACGACCACCACCCAGGGCTCTGTGTCTTCAGCTGAGTCAGAGCCGCATCGACCTGCACCTGAAGCTCCTCCTTTGAACCATCGTTCCAAAGAACAAGTCCCCTTCCACTGCCGCGTGCCTCTGCTCGCTTCGCCTTGACTCGGACGTCCGTCTGGCTTCGAACCCTGTTTTCTGCATCCTCGGCCGTAAGGTGTGCATCGCGAGCCCTGAGCCTCTTCATTTGGATTTCCGGGTCGCTCACTGCAACAACCACGGCGGTACCGCAATACCTGTCCAGCCCGCTCTCGAACAAAAGGGGTATATCAAGCACGACAGCCCAGTGGCCCCTCAGGTAGTTGCCAACCACTCCCTTGAACATCTCCCACCGCACCTCCGGATGCACAATTCCATTCAAAACGTTCCGGTCCTTCTTTCGCTCCTCATTGTCACCGAATACGCGCCTGCCAAGAGCTGGCCTATTCAACGGCCGCCCCTGGCCATCTGGGCCAGCCTCCGGCATCGTGTCTGACGGCGCCACTAGCAGGTCCGGGGTTGTGGGGCCGAAGTACTTCACGATGGCATTATACCCACGGGTGCCGGGCTCCACGACTTTACGAGCCAGAATGTCGGCATCGATGATGGGGAGATTGTATGGTGGTGATGAGAGCAGGGAGGAAACAGTGGACTTGCCCGTAGCGATGGATCCCGTCAGTCCGATGAGAAGCATCGTGATTATGAATAGTGGCAATATGCTATTTTTCTGGCTTGGTATTTATGGGATCACAAAAAGGGATCAAAAGGAAAATGAGATAGATTAATCGATAGAACTGCGATTGCTTGAAGTTCAATCTTCTTGAGGAGTCACGTCATGCCCGTATGGTTTGCAGCTGCGCTACTACCGAGTCACCGAGGTATGTATGTCTCGCTTAAGTCAGCGGATCCACCCACCTGGAGAAACCTGGGCAAGAGCAACTGGCTGCTGGGGTTCCCGGACAAGGTCGGGCTCCGGCCCAACGTCGTTCCGTCCCCCTGTAGCGGGTGTCCCACCCGCCCAGTTCGCAATGATGCAGTAATTTACGGTATCGCACGTGAATCGGCAAGCTACAGCACGGCATTGTCAGCATCGGTCTACGTATACGGTTTACGGTGCGCTGTGCGATCGTGACCTGGCGATGTATGTCAGATGAGATCCGAGCATAAGGGACATTTTTTTCTCATCATAAACAATCTACCCGCCGCTCTGCCCCGGACTTGTCTTGTTGGAGCTCCGGGCTACCGGCGGCTCTCTTTCACGGTGCCAAGCAGATGATCCAACGCCACACGTACTTCACTGACATTCGCCGACACCATGGACGACAGCCTCCAGACGGGGAATGACCCTCTGGACCCGACATCTCACGCCGGCACCGAGTCTTTGGCATGTGTGTCATGTCGGTCGCGGAAGCTCAAGTGTGACCGTATCAAGCCAGCTTGCACTCGCTGTTCCAAGGCCTGCGCCGAATGCATCTATCCAGAATCAAGGCGGAAGCCTACTTTCAAACGTCGGAATGTGAGGGAGCTTGAGGCTCGTTTAGGTAGGTAACCGCGCTCATGGTCCCACATTGAGCCATCTTATTCCGTTGTAGCACACGGGATGTTGACGCCGTTTAGCCCAGGTAGAGGGTTACCTCAAAGAGGTTACCAAGAGTGGTGCAGTCGATTCCGAGGAACAAGTCGATGATACGTTCATACACCCTGATCCTGAAATCCATCAGTTAGGTGATTTCGATTTCTCCTCGGCAATGCCAAATCAGAGTGCCGGTGTTACTGTCACGCCAGGGCAATCTCAAGTACCTTTAGATATGCCAGACCTTTTCGATGACCAAACGAATGGCATGCTCGGCGGTGAGTTGATGGACCTCGGTCTGTCTGAGAGCCTGCCTCCTTTCGAAATGATGGAGGATTTGTATGAAACCCCATGCTTGCCCCTCGCTTGTTGAACCTGGCCATTGACACCTTGACAAGAAACAATATATATTTCAACGCGCAGCACTTCTACATCCCCATTGTTCATCCGGGGCGATATCTCAAAGCATTCTATGGCGGTCCCTTAATGAAACCGCCCATGTGTCTGCAATATTCGATTTGGGCATTGGCGTCATATCTAAACGATAAGTACGCCTCGTTCTCGGATATCTTCTACCAACGAGCGAGGCAATATGTCGAGGCGGACGAGCTAAAGGTTAGAATACCATTCAAGTCAAAATCATGACATGTGGTTAGGAAATGATAGCAGTACTAACTCTCCTCATAGGGTGTAGGCGAATACTTCATCACCCTTTTCCACGCCCAGGCCTATATTATCCTATCGACCTTTGAGGCAAAATTAATGCTTTTTACGAGAGCGTCCATGACCTCGGCCAAGGCCGTTCGACTCGTCCAGATGATGGGTCTGGATCGGGTAGATGGCGAGAAGGGCAGCATCCCCCCTAGCTTGGCTCCTCCGACGTCGTGGGCTGAGCTCGAAGAGCGCAGGAGAACATTCTGGGGCGCCTATTGCATCGACGCCCATGCCAGCATCTCCGCTGGGTGGCCGAGCTTGATTAATTGCGACGATGTCTGCTTCCCCCCCCCTTCTACTTGGATAATCCTGTTGGGTCAAGATACTAACTCTAGACTTAGATCGAATCGAGACTTCCCGCATCAGAGGAGGCCTTTAATGCCGGGAAAGAAGAGGCGGCTGTCTTCATCGATGAAGCTTTGAAAGGTGCCTCCTATTCCGGATTTTCCAGTACCATCGTCACATGTCGGATATTCAAGAAGATCTTAAGCCATGTCCACAGATCAAGGGCCAAGGATCGCCCAGAGGATTTGGTGAATGGCCCCTTCTGGGCACGCCATCGCGAGCTTGACAATGAGTTATCTGGGGCTTTCATGTTTCTCCCAGAAAAGTTCTCCCTCCCTCGCCATTATCGAGAACCGCCCGCTATTCATTTGAATCTTAATCTACACGCTTCAGTCATCTGCCTCCATCACGCTGCGGTCGAGAAGGCAATGAAGCATGGTCATCCTCCGTCAGTCAAGCAGGCCAGCGTAACCCGCCTCAGGACTGCGGCCGAGGAAATTGTTAACATCATCAAATTGACATCTCATCAGCTTGCACTATTCGTATGTTTGCACTCGAAGACTCATAATTTATACATCCCCTTTTTTTTCATCAGCTAACCTTGTTTCATGTTCAGCGCAGCCCACTATGCGCGTTATCCATGTATTGTGCAACAACCGTATACGTCTTCATGGCCAAGGAGAACCCCGAGGATGGATTGGATGCCATTGACACTGCAAACCTGGAGCTCATCATTCAAGCAATGGAGGCTATCGCAAGAGCCCACGAGATTACTCGGTCATTCCTGCAGCAGGCATGTCTAGATGTCGAACGGAATGGCCTAGATGCAGTCATCCGACTTCCCAATCTAAGCAAATACCGCGATAGTTTTGGCGGCCCTGCTTCCAACATCCCCTTACTAGCTCGCAACCGTACGATAGGGAACCACACAAAGATCTCACCCGTTCTTCCTGGGCGGTTGCCTCTCGGCAACCCAGAGGGCAAGATTCGACCAAGCAGTCTGCGGCTTCCAAGAGTACACCCTATCGCGGAGGATGTGGGAAACACAGGGCAGGCTCTGCAGTGCTTCCAGGGAATCCTCGGCGCTGCCACCCGAAATAATAAGACGCAGTCCTCAGCACCGTCTACAATTCCGCCCATAGTAGAGTCCGAGGCCGGATCGGACACTACACCAGGGAGCCAACCGCCCAACAAAAGAAAGAGGACGTCCCCCGAGGAGGCTAACCTGGTACAAGAGAGCATCAGCATATCAAGAAGTGAGATTGCCAACATGAGTTTCCTGGCGGCCGAAAATGATGGCTTCTCGCGCGTGCTCGGGGACGTGGGACAGTTCGACCTCGGAACCGCCCCGAACCCCAATATCATACTGGCGCACAGGACCAGCTCGTCGACCGCCTCGTCCTCGCCAATGAACAACATGATCAACAGCTTTGGCACGGACACGCGATCCGGCAGTGACGAAACATCACCAGAGCAGCTGTCAAATAAACCGCAGCAGATACCTCTCTGGGGTAGCGCGGATGGTGCTTTCTTTGGCCAGTTGAGCGATGGCAGTACTACTGAGAGGAGCGAGTTATGGAACATGATGAATATAGGGCTTTGAGGCTCGATTACGATTGGGGAATGCTATGAATTTTTTTTTGGAAACTTGACACACGACGACGACTTCACTAGGCTTTTAGGGCTAGACATGGGAAACGACCGGATACAATACGGACGGGGGGCGTTTGGGACGAATGGATGGGTTGATGATGTATTGGCGTTTTGTTCAGGAGGACGATAAATAATAAATAGGCATCCTTGTAACATATACCAACAGAACTCTGCGAGTGGGAGAGTTTTGTTAAGTTTCCTCTCTTCAACGTTCTACTAGGTACCCAGGTTTGATGTTTAAGTTTACAGACTTCAGAGGCGTCTGTTCCTCTATCTCTATCTCTGTATATATGCACGACCTCTACGAGCTCTAATGGGATAACCTATCTAGTTTTCCACCTCCGAGTGCTGGCCCTCTACAGCCACTCATCGACTTCGGCACGATATGCTTGTCTTCAAGGTTGTTTCCAGAGTTGCATAAAGTACGCCCATGGTCAGGCAATACTTACTCGTGAAGCTAAACGGCAAGACGGCACCCGTGCCCAGCCTTTCAGCTCGCGCACATCAAAACCGTTGAGCTGTGGCTAACGTCTAGCTCGTTGTTTGATGCTAGAAATATCTAGCCAGCAAGAGGCTATACTGAACCGGGTGATATAAGCCGGGACCCCAGAATCCTGGGGAGGGGCCAAAGCTACGGAGACACCATCGCCAGGTGTTCATGATGGAATTGTGATACCCATGCGGCTTGACCGTTAACAGTATGTGATCCTACATCTGCATGCGCCGCGCTATTGCTCGTGGCGCTCATCACATGGTGATGGCTTTCCCTGCCATCATCGTGGGGAAAGCCGTGCGGCAAAATCCGTGTTGCTATGCTGATCCCTGTTTCATTAAGGTCCTCGCATCTCCTTTCTCGGTCAACCGAGAGTCTAAGGTAGCCATGTCAGAGGCATGAGATCTTGAAATCTGCATGTTGTTTGGCAGGGGACCCCACGAAAGTCCACATGCAGTAACTCTTTCGAAGATTTGACAAACGGGCGCAGCCGGACGTTTTGTAGCGGAATGCCTCCCGCTAGCTATAGCAGGTGAGATACGAACACACAGCTCTCCCACTCGACTAGTTTAGGCTCTGGGGTCTGTGGATCCGAGACGGGGTCCAGCTGTCGAGTCTTGTGACAATGACAGCTCTCGCCGCCGTCAGGATCCTCAGAGTCATGTCAGATCTCGCTGCAGGTGGCCTGTCTTTACCAGCACTGTGGAGGAAGCCTGTCGGGATCAAGGCACATGGGTGCCATGCAAACTATTCCCAAGGCTGCAATGCGAAGCGAGGCATCCACTGTGATGCCCTTCTTGAACGATCAGGCACAGGGGCTTAGCCCAATAAGAGGCGTGTACAACGGAGTGCCCACTCTTCTGAAATTCAGGATGGGCCAAGACATGGCCTGCTATTCAGCTCGATACTCATAGATGGCTTGCAGAAACCATCTCGAGGGAGTTGATCAGCATCCCAATCGCAATTCATAGCTGATCGCCCGCCGTGCTATTATGAGACAGACCATCAGTAGTAGATAGTGGGCTTCGAGTTCCTTAGCAGATTGCTTTGGCCTGCTTAGTAGGACCAAAAACTGGTGCAAAGAGGAGATTGGTGAGGTTCCGCCACTGACCTGGGTTAGTTCCGTAGATCTCTGCCAAGATGCCAGAGATGCACTGGCAATGGCCAAATAAAGTGTGTCAGGGAGGGGGAGTGTGTTGCCAGCGTGGTTGTTGGCTGTTGGCCGCCGGGATCGAACCCGAACTGGTTCAGCTGCGGGTGGCAGTCAGGTGAGCAGGCAAAAGAATCAAGTACGTAACAAAACGACAGAGGGCTAGGAAGATAATAGCTTGCCTTAGCCGCATGCAAATGCAGAGGGAAGCACGCGCAAGGATGGATAAATCCTCCGATGGAGCACGGAGGCGTTTGAGTGCTGAGTGCCAGCAAAGATAGCTCTTGGCAGTCGCTAACCATCAGCCTGCCAGGGACCTGGGGTCGTTTGGCAGGTGCCAGTTGGGAGCTGGGTGGGCAGGCACCGCTCACCTTCCTGCCCAGGCATTTCGACTATGTATACCGATGGAGATCGACTCCGTGTGTTGGTAGCGATGACTCGCACCTGCCCTGGGCGAGGGCCAGCGCAGGTGTGGTAGGTGCTACCTGGTTGAGGAGTAACGCCAAGTTGTGGCGCCTGCATCATGTAATGTACAAATCGTAATATGTTTGTCACGAGCATCAACCCCAATCCTTCTACTATTACTTCGGCTCGGCACCGCGACAACCGGCCCTAATCTTTCAGCGGGGACCACGCCTTCTAGAGCTCAGCCAGTTGCAGATATCATTTTCTGATCTTCAGTAGATATCGGGCGTCCTAAGCTTCTGGCAGCGTAAGCGAGAGTGTCTTCAATGACCAGGGAGCTTGTAAGGCTCATGCTACCCTGCCGAGGGCTGCAGCAGGACCCTCGAGTCAGAAGCCCCATCCATGCACCATCCGTGGACCCAGCTGGGCCGAGAAGTATGGGGTTGATTACGAATTACCTCCCACGTCTGAGGTATTCATGCAACAACGGAGGAACAACCAACAGTGTCGTCGTACCAGATTAGCAGTCAACCATCAACAACATGGATGCAATGGCACTTGCACGCAGATCGCATTTGACAGCTGGGCTAGTATCAAAATGTCAAAACGGGAAAAGGAGATGGTCGGCCGACGACCTGTTCACGCAATTGAGCCATCTCCGGCAATCAATTAACGACGAACAGCATCAATATCACATGGCAACCCATGCATAACGGTGGGTTGCCATGCTTCATCTGGGCTTTGTTATTTCGGTCTTTACTCTTGTCCGGGTCGCAGCCATAAATCTACAAGATCTTGCAGGCTTCCTGCACAAATCACATGGCACAAAAGCAATGACAAGCCCTTGGCATGTTTCCTTGCTTGGCGGGTTTCCCGCCGCTGGGGATTCCAACAAGCACGACAGCCGCACGAACGAGTGTTTCCATCAGCACTAGATGAAAAGCAGACCTCCCCGAATGATCCTAGGAGGGAGGGTGGGTTTTATTGGGGGCGGGGAAGAAAGACCCAGCCGATAAGTCACTGCTGCGTCTGTCAGTGTTTCACTCCTTGAGCCTAGCTGGCGCGCCGCCCCGACGGACGAGGGACGGCGTGTTCCATACCCCCTTGCCATCTCATCACTGTCTTTGCCCTGATGGATAGGGTGCCACGCACTCAGTCTGGGGCAACTCCTACTACATTAGTAGTTTCCAGCTAGCGAGGCCGGTCCGGAGCAGTCGAGCGCCGGGATTGGTGCATAAAGGAAGGAACCACACTCTTCCCGCGTGTCGCATGGTTGTCAAACAGGGATATGCCCCCCTTTTACACCTGCTGCTGGTTCTTTTTTTCTTTTTTTTTCACAATTGTCTTTCTAGCCCGAAAATCATCGGGCTGAACTCTGCGTTCTCTGGTGATTGACCAGGCTCCAGATACCCCGGTACCAAGCCAAGGGTGCAATGCCAACGGTCAAGTCCAGCCAGTCAGTGCTTTTTTTGGATGTACACCCCCCCTTCATTGTGCATGCGGCTAACTAATGCCTGTCAAGGAGGCAGGGAAGTTGGGTTAAGCTTGGTCAACCAGCTGTCAGAGAGAGCAAGACATGCAGCACGCCGTGCGCGGAATCGGCCGCATTACAACCACCCTACCAAATGTGATATGTTTGTCTCCCACCCCTCTCCCCTCTTTTTTTGTTATTTGAAGGGGTCTTGACTGACTTATGATGTGCAGAGAGTGACATTCGTGCGCTATGCCAATTAGTCTCCTGCGTAATGGAGATACCGTCCAGATTTGGGTAACAAGGAGGCATGCACCTCACTACTCAAACTTGGTGTTTCTCACTCTACCTACTCCAACTCCATGAGTTTCAGCTCGAAGGCCACCGTTTTCACCGTGCGTGTGCAACCCACCCCAGAGCCCGGTGCGGAAATACCAACCTTTGCCCCGTGCTCTCCAGAGACTGAAGATCAGAACTAGGATCTGGTGTTGGAAGAATGAAGTTCGAGTCGATCAGTGCTTAAACGGGGCGGAACCTTCCGAGACAAAACAGAGCCTTTGACTCTCGGCAAGATTCCACTTAGTGCCCAAATTGTTCGGCCAGGCGTTTCAGAGGCGAATAATCTCTAACTCATAGACTTGATAGCAGAAGAGCTTGCCCGCAATACCTAGAAAGGTAAATAGTGACCGACTTTATGTTGCTAATCTCTTCACTCCCCGGCTCATCAACATGAATGATAGCTTCACTGGCTGCCCATGGTTTTTTTCCTTTTTCTCAGACAGGTGGCACCCCTGCTGGTAAACTTTGGCTTACATTGGCGTGTTTCATTGCACAGTTCAGAGGCTTCCGTTATTTTGGTTGAGTGCGGTGGGCAAACAGATGAGACATGACCTTTCTCGAGGTAGAAAATGCTCCGATCCGAGACATCTCAGCTACCAGACTTGATCATATATGTATCACAGCTGCCACGATGTCATAGCCAGCTTGCCAAGGCGCAGAATCCAAGTTGCCATGCCTAGTCATGTGCTCATATTGCAGATGATTTGCAAGGTATGTGATTCGCCTCATCTATTTCATTGGCACACAACGCATACATTCTGGTAGGGGCTTGATCCGGCTGGTCGAGGGAGCCTGCATACAGGCCACAGGAGGTCGCTTTATTGGTCGGCTGAACCCAACGACACGGATACTTCCCCCAACACGGGAAGACACACCACCACCATCATGGTCACCACCCATACCTCTTTGTTCTTTGCTGACGTCCTACCCATGGGCTGTTCAGAGAGCCAAACCCACCACCGGGTGATGAAGTTCGCGCCCCAGCCGTCCTCATATCCCTCTTACAGCACATTAGTGGGGTTTGACAGCAATATTATTCATTTACCTGCATTGGCTCTTATCCGCCACGGTTCGTTGACCAGGTCAATACCTCCCCACGCCCGGATACGGCCGCAATCCAGCCTGCTTGACCCATGATCCATGCCTGCGGCTGTCCTCAGGTGTGCCAGTTCATACAGTAGCTACCCTACCTCCGGAGCAGATGGTGAGATATGTATGCAGACCGCTGGCAGTTATACTTTGATTGATTAAGCAGCTGGTCGCAGCGGATCGCCTAGTACCCCCTTAAGTGGACTACAGCACATTGATTAGACTGTGCAGTAGTAATACTTCTTGTTACTATACCCATCCCCATCTTCTGATTTGATGGCAAACCGTGCTGCCGGTGCCGGACACTTTGTGGTATACCGATAAGCGTGAGAGGGTGGTTGAGGATAGCAACAGAACCTAGCCAACAGCCGCTACTTTTGACGGTCGTATGTAAATCCCCGAAAGTCCCAAGCCCGCTTCGGCGGGACCGGCAGTCTGCTTTCCATCCATTGTCTATTCACCTCGCCTCACCACTACAGCATAACAACGACAGCCGATTGCAAGGGCCATCAGCACCCCTCCAATATATGTCGGTATTGACATGGGAAGCACGCCCCCCGCCCCCGCTTTGGCCTCTTATTTTGTCTTCATTATGGCGGTACCTACCAAGTCTGAGGATCAACTTTGACCAACACATTCTAAAGAAGAACATGCCTCCCTGCTGGCTGGACGAAAGATGATGGAAAGGGAAAAACAGTGCTCCTGTGTGGCCCCAGTCTAGAAACGAACCACTGTCATCCGGGGATTAAATAATTCTAGGCGAGGTGGCCTGGACCATCCCACCCACCTCAGCTACCCCTATCGCTAGCGCGGCATGCCTGTCTTTCCCTCCCGGGCCACCCAAGATAGATCTGTCAAAACCTGACGAGACACTTTCAGGGCCTTGATGTATGATCCATCCCACATTTTCCTCTCCCCCATCTACAGATACACAGATACGCGTATGCACGCAGTACAGACATTTCGGCACGCATATACCTAGATCTGGGGGCGCAGTGACATTGTGCCGTGAAACGTGGTATTCTCCCCCTCTTGTATTTTGTCGCTGGGAACAACTTGCCTTTCCCCCCCAGGTTGGCCTAACTCAAGACCCTTCATTATTAAAGGTACCTAGCAAAAGCTCACCGTTCGGCCGAGAGAGAGCGATCACCCTCTACTTTGGGCAAGCTGCGCGATTCGCACCGGACCAATAGGCCCTGCTGATCTCCCACGGCAGGCTAACGAGGAGAAAAGGCATCCTTGGGTCGTATGCAAGTCAAGAGCCAGACTAAAACACTTAGCAACAATGCTACTAATCCATCAGAAGCCAAGTCACTAGCCGGCTCTGTATCTAGCTTGGTGCTGCCTTGGAACCCCCTGTCGCCCCGAAGCCCTTGTTCATGGATGATGGCATAGGGAGAAGACCCAACAACGTCAAAGATCCTTGTCCCATGCTCAGTATGCATTGGCACTCGTCGCCACTCGGTGGGTGGCCCAGCGCTAGTGTTGGTGAAATTCCAAAGCTTTCCTGGCATTGCATGGCATGGCTGCATGGCCCTCTTTATGCGAATATCATTTATCAGCTGTACAAATGCGAAGGTGCCAAGCATTAGGGAAAAAAGAAAAGACAGAAAATCTACGGTTCTAAATTTAAAAGCAACAGATGAACCCGGCATGAGATATGTCATGTCGAAGCTATAAGAAGCTATCCCGGCAGGTCCCGCAAGCACGGGCGGGCGTGACTGGCTTGAGGCTGTGCAACAGATCAATAAGATGGCCAAATAAGCAGACGAAAAGGTCTGATTGGGAATTGGCATAAGGCTACCCGCACAATCTCGTCCACAAATGCGTGGATCAGCACTGCCGAAAAGGGTCATCCGTCACCTTGGACCCGAATCATGTAGCTGATTTACACGCCCTTGGCACATGCTAATGTCTCTAAGTGTCTGTCCACTGCAGGAGGAAAATCAAAGCATCATATCATGCAATGCTATTAAGCGATACCAGCAGCTTGGTTGCTTGAAATGCAAGGTGTGCCATTCTGATTGAATCGTCAGGTCGTTAACTTTTGTTCATCCCGAAAATGGGGTCGCTTTCTATGTTAATGCCATATATCTCCTTCCATGTTATGTATCATTCGATGTTGTTTCCCAGCAAAGACTGGGCCGCCAGTCCAAAAGTCCGCCCCCCCCCGTTTCCATTATGATGATGCTCCCAAGATTAAAAAAAAAAAAAAGTAGATGCCTGCAAAGATTACCAAAGAAAAAAAGATGTGGCCAATATGTCCTCCCGCAATATGATAAACCCGATCATTATTCAAGAAAATGTTACACACTCCCCCTCTTGAGGTTGGGAGTTCGCTGTTGTTGGTAGACTTTGATGTCCTCGTCGTAGCTGCCCGAGTCCAGGTCATGTCGTTCTGTAGTAGGAAGGATTTTGTTGTCGCCAGTTCTGCCGGTCATAGCGTCTGTTTCGGCCCTCGCATTATTAATCATTGTTGGCAGTTGTCGCCGCCGAGCGTTGATAAACCAGTTGGAAATTTGATCTATAGATGAGAGTCTTGTTAGTCAATTCCATTCTAGACACCGATGGGTGTGATGCCACAGGTCTCAGCTGACTCACTCATTTGGAGGCCCGTTTGCCTCATTAGGTCCTGTTTCTCATCTTCGGTGGGGTAAGGATGAGAGAGATGGGCCATAAACCAAGCCCGCAGTTTATCAGTGGTCTCTTTGGGAAGATTACCACGACGCTTGCGCTGCTTTCCATCGCCAGACAGAGCGGCAATGTGCCCCAGGTCGGTATACCTAGGATAGTCGCTAAACGATCCTCTGTAACCCCCTGCCGAGAATGGAGTTCGGTCATACGAATTGTGAATAGGGCTTGCCGATACTGGATGGATATGGCTGGTGCGCGGTGGTCCGTATTCATAGCTTGACGAGCCAAGGTGAGAAACCGTCTCCAATGGAGGCGGGAGTCCATGTTGGAGAGATCCTGAGCGACGGTGGTCAGGGTAGTCTTCGTAACGGTCACGGGTATGCGTTCTAGATGCCGCATTTCTATCCAGGGAGGGAAGAGAAGAAGGCAGGCTTGGCAGGCTTGGTCGTGGTTCAACTCTCTCGTTCACTTCCATGGGAGGCGGAACCGTGTCCTTGTGCGAAATTGAGCTCTTCCGAGACTGGCTCCAAGCATCCACAGAGTGATGACGGCCTGGAGAGTGAAGCCTCAGTGCACTTCGATCAGGGCTATAATACATTCGTGGAACATGTCTAGCCCTCTCCCGCTCCTGCTCGTCGTCTACCGAATCTCTCCGGCGCTTGTGTACCACAGGTGAGTGAACGTACCCTGGCGATGCAAGAGGCCCTGTGACTGCTGAGCTTGGTGAGGGATCGGCGGAGGAAGAAAAAGTAGGTGCTGGCTCCTGGTGTTGACTGTTGCTGCGGCTGCTGCTACCGTTGGGAAGTTGCAATTCAGGGAAGAACTGAAGAGAGGTCAGAGAAAAATGGAGGGTAAAGACCAAAGCCAGCTGTCAACATACTATACGAATCGAAGGCAGAGACACCGACGCTGATCCCTGAGTTGAGCGAGTAAATTGGGAGGGGATGCGGGGGGCATCCCAAGCATAATCTTGCCGGAAGCCAGCAGGCGGCGCTGGCGAGGCTGCGAGCATGGCCATTTCTGATTGTGAGGAAGATGAGTGCGATTGATGATTGCTGTATCTGTGGTGATGCCTCGAGGGGCTATAGTCCATTACAGGACGGACCTCAAATCGGCAAGAATGTTCCAACCGCCGTCAGAACCCTTGCCAACTAGTGTCGTGACGTCCAAGTAGCCTGTGATCCAAACCCCAAACACTTTCCAGAGCCAAGGCGAGTAAAACCACGCACGACTGGCGAGGAGTCGTATCGTAAATGGATCAAAAGGAGGCTGAGGGTGAAGATCCGATTCTATGGACCTCCAAGTCGAGTATACGTTGTTTGGCGGGGACGGGGAAAAGTACAACAATGAGATGCAGAAGGGCTACGAGCAAAGACCGGGTTGGGTCAAGGACGTACCATATCTTTAAAGGTCTCAAGATGCGAGTGCGGCAAGCTGTTGTGTGGGGAGGCGGAGACCGTTCTGACGGCGAGGCTAAGCCGCAAGGGACCAGGTCTGCGAGGCATGGACCGGGCCCGGCGATCAAGAGAGGGCAGACATGACGCTGGGACCAGAGACAGGGCCCTGAGGTTTACGAGTAACGGAGTACAGCACCTGAAGAAATGAAGACCACATACATTTCAGGATCACGACCCTCTTCCTGGCTCCCGGGGGGCGGGGGGGGTGTGCGCTAAGGAGTTGGTGGGAGTGGTGGTGGCTGCTGGAATCTGCCACGCTTGATGGTGACACCTGGTGGAGGCTACTGGTGCTGGGCAAGACCGCTGGGATGGTCCTTCCTTGGGAGGGGGCGTGCGAGACGACGAGACCTGGACCGGGGGAAGGCGGCATGGATCAAGGCCCCATGGACTTCTCCGGCCGGTGTGGTACGTACCTCCAGCACGGAAGGTACCATGGAGGAGGTAATTACCATGCCGTCCCAGAATCCCAGAAAGCCACATGCGAAACCTGCAGTCAGAGGATTAACCTCACACCCAACAGACAAGGTGAGGTGCTGGCAAGGTTGGCAGACTGAGTGTCCCTTGGCAGGCCCAGCCCAGCCTACTCCTGTGTGTCCACCCAACCTGGCCTGGCCTGGCCTGTCTTCCAGGAGCAGGGCAGAAGGGGTGTGGTCCAGAAGCTCAGCTCTTCTGCCGCGATGGCCGCGATGGCAAAAGGCGCCTACTTTAACGCCTCCATCCATCGACCGCCGCCTAACGTTAGGTTGTTGACATTGCATTTTGCATTCTGAGGGAGCGCTCCTTCTCGACCTTAGCGCAAGTCTCCTCCTCCTTTGCCGGCCCAAGCCGTTCCTGGCTGCCAGGCTAGAAGCCGGCCGCTGGCGTTGTCAGGCTTGGACTTTGACAGCCGTCCGTCTACTGACAGAAGCACCAGGTGTCGGGCGCTGATTTACTTACGAAATCCTCATACGTAGCCCGCCAGCTGTAATCTCCAGTACGAAATGCCGGACGCTCACTTCGGTCCGATGCTTCGCGCTTTGCGGTTGACGTCTCTCTGCCAGATCCACCGCTTAAGCAGAGGCGTTAGAAGCTGCTAATAATGTCACCAAAGAATCGATGAAGATCACCAGCAGAAGGCGGAACGGCGCTATGAATCACTACCTGGGGGGCGCTAAGGGGAACTAGGCTGGCAGAGCGGAAGGGGGCGAATTTTCCTTCCATGACTCTTGTCCTTCTGACTCCTCTCCACTTGGCGCTCGCGTTTTTGACATTGATGGCGAGATTCTGTCACAGAGACACTAGCAGCCAGCGCTAAAGCAGCCATGACACCCGCCATAGGACGCGAGTGTTACAAGTAGTTTGGAGCCAGACTTCAGCTGAAGAGACCATCAGATCTTCTCCATTTATTAGGGGAAATTGGCGAAAATCTTGGGCCAGGGCAAAAACAACGGAAGATGCCTTGGTCTGCCTTGGTTCAAGTGCTCCGTTTCAAGATGATCCAATTTCATATTTAATTGAGACTAAATATCTAGGTAGGCAACACCATATCGTATCTATGATCCGTTCTTACGGATGACCGCCCGAGCAGGCAGTCCACGCAAACTCACGACACAAGTCCATCACCAAAGTTCAGGATATGCGGACAAGACAAGTTGGTGTTGATCTCATCATCTTGGCTAACTAGAAAGCTTAAATCCACGGCCAGTGCTGTGTTCCAGAGCGTCGGGGCAGCTGGCATGGCTACTAACTTCGCAATGGTGATGATGACAGCCCGTGGCGTGACGCTTTCGTTGACTGACCATGCTTTTTCTGGGGCGTCACGCGTTCCCAAGTTTATTTGATCAGCAGGTGTTTGGGGGGATATGGACGGAGGACGGGAACAGGAAGCGCTTGCCTACTGGTACTAGCTCCTATTTGACAAGTCACAAGCGTGTGTTGTCCGTCGTGCTGCTCCATAACTCACGTTTTGTCAGCTTCGCCAGACGGGTTGCTTGGGTTTTGTGGCGTGCACAATATGTGGTTGCGCCATGTTTTTGTTATCTGCTTATGCTGAAGACCCAGTCCCAGGTTCTCGGATCCAGCGCAGTGGGCGCTATCGTTAGGAGCCACACGCATTCCGTCCACACGGCGTGGCAGTGCGCTGGGCTTGCCGATTACTCAAACCCAAAATATCCTCGAGTGGTGTGGAATGTCACTCACTGAAACGGGGGGTTGCGTACTGCTTGGCTCTGCTTGGCGAGTTTGCTTCTTCCCCGTTGGGTTCAAGATGTGACTTGGCCGCGATATGCTTATTCTCCATTGCGAGTCTCGACCGGTCAACACGAATACCAATTGTGGCTCCAGCTTCTTCAAATAAGGCTGGCAAGGGAATTAGATCTGAGAACCCTGTCCAGATCCATGATGTTGCTTGGCTCACAAATCGGGGAATAGTATTTTGGATGTTTTCTTTTTTCTTTCCCCTACCCCATTGACTCGAATCTCGTTGGTCTCTTTTGCCGTTCTTGTCAATGCCAACTGCAGTCACCCCCCTCTGCATTCTCAGCGGAGTCCAATTCAGCCTGCTCGGTATTATTCGAACCCTATCGTTCCCCCTGCTGTCCCTTACAGATCCAAAGGCTGGTCTGCTGTTTAGAGGCTCTGCTTTCGTCTCAGTCGCAGGGATCCCGTCCTGTAGTGTGTCTCATCTGAGAGGCCATGATGCGATTGGCTCCTTGGGCTTGGATCCGGTTGTGCAAGGGAGGGGTGACGATCAGAGCCGATCACAGGGATCAGATCGGTCCCGAACATGAGATGGGGACTGCTGGTTGGCCCACCAGTCCCAACAACCACCAGCCAGCCCCAGTACCCACCGGACAGGATGTAATTACGGACCTCCTCTCGATGGTGCGCCTGGCACGGTGGGAACCCATGACAGCCGCCTGGGATGGGTGCTTCTGTCTGCATGGCTTCGACTTGGCCTGGGACTTGGGCCATTGCGGGTTAGCCCCTGTGCCACACCACGGCCTTGGGCCACACCACAGCGACCACACACCATTTTTGCCTTCTCCATACCTTTTAGTGCTCCTGAGTACTTCCCTCCGTCCTATATTTACCTCCGCCAGAAGTAATAATGTTTAGTGCGGTGCCTAATTGTCTGCGGCAACCAACTGCCAAGCCACTGGCCCACATGTCACTGCACGAGCGGCCGATGACAACCGGTTTTAGAGCCCCTAATATTTAATAACCGACTCCTTACTCATTTCGCATGCGGCTTGAGGCGTGCGGCTGGCCTGGCACCTGGTCAGCGGCAGCTTGCACAACTCGTGCAGGAAAGCATTGCTGGATTCATTCGTATGTGCCGGCTGGACTTGGCAGGCAGGGTTTGTGGCGTCAAGACGCCCAGCTCACCAATAGCGTGCCCATGCTCCCCGTTCCAGGCATGACATTAAGTCTGGAGATCAATATGTTGGCAATTGATCCATATCGATGAGTGTGATATGGCATTTGCAATATCATTCTTTACCCAGCGGGCGCCATGAAAACAGAGCTCTCTACGGCCACTGGGACCATTATGACGCCAATCCGGAATTTCAATTGGTTCATAACATGGGTCAGCAACTGGGGGCCATTGTATGTAGGTGATGTTGTTCCCTTGGCCGTAGCATGTTGGGTGGTGCGACAACCGGTTCTTCCTGCTGTTCATCCTTTCTGCATACATAGGTACTCTCTGTCAAGTGCGGCTTACTAATTCCTGTCGATATGCTTAGGCCTAGAACAGGTAGAAAGGGCAGAATATACGAAGTGCTGCCTGTAGGATGTCAGCTGTGGGATGAGCCCACCCTAACAGTCTGTCTGTCTGTATGTGTATGTATGCATGTGGATCGTCATGTGCAGGAGCAACATAGTGGTACAGCCAGACGAAAGTCGCGACTCTTCCTCTTCCTGCAGCATTCAATCTTCTTCCACAGCACGGCGGATATCGAGCCGTGCATTGTACATCATCTTGCTGGCATTGGGCATACGTAGGACAGAGACCTTGCGTTCTCTCCCAATGGGCAACGCTTTCTTGGCTCTGTTTTGGGTAAGTACCCTAGTTTTAGGTAGATACCTGAGTCGTGATATGCCTATGAAGATCATATCATATAGGGGCGCCTGCGCGCCCGCAATTCGGCGGAATGCTTGCACAGATGTCTTATACAGATATGATGATGACGCCCAGAAATGCCTGGTTTTCTTTTCTCGGCCGTAAAACCGAAAGCGGAGAGGAGGGAACGATAGCGAAAAAAGCTGAGCCATCTCGAGATCTCGAGATGGACTTGCTGACCTGCTTGTTGGGAAGGCGCCTTGTTGCCAAGGAGGTGGCAGGAACGGACGCACACCGCCATCTCGTCATGCCTCTTCCCAGCAACTTGCTCACCAAATCACCAGCACTTCCACCTACACCTACACCTACACCTGCATAGGATGGGGGGCCTATCCTCAGCTCAGCTTCATCGCATTACATCGCGTCGAATCATGGGTCCTTAGCCGCCAATGACCTACTCCTCTCGCCCGAAAGTTGCCAACATGATCCTCCTCCGGGGCTCACCTTGTAAAGTTTACCAGCTACGCGCACACACAACCTCTTGATTTATGCATGCAACGCCAAACTGCACGCACGGATGGCGGCGTCGAGAACCCACGCACCCAGAGCGCCAGTAGGCACGGCAAACTCCATCACTCTCCACTGCGCTATCCAATTCGCCCCATCGCAGCTGGAAAGAGGCCGACACACCTGAGGCCACCTGGTGCCCAAGGCCGAAATCCTCAGCCTTCAGTTGATCATACGCTAGGTAGGTACCAAACACCCGCAAGGTTGGTGATGGGCGACACCAAGCTACATGGCAATGCGACTGGCCTTCCAAGTAGGCACACGACTAGCTAAGCACTCACGCAAAATCATCTTTTCCCCACAGCCGGCCTCAGCACTTTGACCTGGTGTTCCTCGAGAGAAGCTCTCTTAGATATCTTTATGGGCAGGCCCGTCACAGCGCAGGGACACTCCACGCCCGGCTTATCATGCATAGAACCATGTCCCAGCGGACGGGGACCTGCTCCAGATCAAGGAGAATAAGATGCTCACGGGGTGGCTTGGCTCCTCCCTTAATATTCTACCCACATCTGGTAGAGGCATGTGTCTGGAGTAATAGCAGCAGCATCACCGCTGCGCTAATGTAATCGACAGCTAGTGCCATCTCTGCCATCTCGTATCACGTCAAGACATGGAACCCATGGGTTGCGATGTGCAGATAAAGTGCGGATCGGAACCCCCTCCTCTCGCCAGAAAGTCAAAGACTTTGTTGGGGAAGAGATGTGAGCTTTTGCCGAGTGCCTGCGGATCGGACTGTAGGCGGTCTTTGCGTGCAATGAGCCGGTTGTCTGTGCACGCGTCGTGATGAAGCGGCAGCTTCAGGTGGGCTGTCTAGCTTCACCCCTAGTCGTCTCTATATTCGCCGCAGCACGGCATAAACGCACCGGGTGTCTTGAAGGTTGGCCTGAAGAGGACTCAACAGGTCTCGGGCCTCAAACAACAAGAGAGAGCTACAGTGGTACCTGCAAGTCTAGGTAGGTAAGCATCGGCGCTCATTGACACGAGCCTCATGCCGCCGGCTCATGACACCGCACAGCATGGCCAACCTGTACTTCTCATTCTCCAGCAATCTACCTAACCGAGCCAAGTAGCTTCTTCCCGGGGAACTAACAGTCAATCGGCTGCTTCAAAAACCAACACAAACAAGTTTGATCATCTTTAAGAAGATCGGGCAGACGATTATACACAGACGGCCACGCCACGCCCCTTTCTTCACCCTTGCCGCGTGTACCACAAGAGCTTCCAGTGTTACTCAAGCCGTGCTTTATGTGGCTGATCCCGTCTTGTACGAAAGAATCGACCCCAGAAACTACAGTGTTTCCAGGGGTAAATTCCAGAAACGACGTGGACTAACGAACATAGAATGAAGCTCCATGTAGGGTGACTTCAAATGACCTTAACCCGCCCCAAGGACCCGAAGCTGCAACCCAAAATGCGTCATCCGATCCTACATGCCCTGCGTGTGACCATGTTGTGCCTTGCTGGTGTTATCAGTGGCTGGAGTTATTGGAACCTAGCGAGTTCGCCCACCATTAGGAGTGAAGAAGCTGCAGTCAGACATCCTAACAGATGCCAGAGTGCGGCACTGCCATGCGCTCTCCCACGAACCATCCCGGGTTCGTGGATTCCACTACACTTCTCAAGAGACAGGTCTTCTTGGCGGTTCCATTTACCCCAGGACACACTCTGTCAATATTTTGCTAGCTACCATACCTTGCTGTGTTAACTAATAGCACCTCGCAAGCTCGACTATTCTTGGGCACTGCCCCGCCTATGTTTCTCAGCACTACCTCCCCTCGTCTTTTCTTCCATGGAAACACGAACCATCAGCTTGGGAAGCCTATTTTCCGGCTGTGGTAGTTTAACAACAACGCAAACTTTCCGGTCAAGACTGACTTGACTGTGCTGCACAACGTCCAACTCAAAGCCAGGGCCGACAGCACAGCTAATCAAACTGACCGGGGGAACCAAATCTGGCCTTGGCCTGCTGCGGTCCATCCTGGTCTTGTAACACCTAACACAATGTCCTCCCTGGCTGCACACTCCACGTCCACTATGACGGGTAATCCCATGGCTTCCTCCTCTCGCCATTCTACCATGGATCAGCCGTTCATTCTCCATGTCAGGGCGGTGAGACCCTCCCTCGCGTCTTTCAAAATGGGGGAGTGTAAGGCAACACTTTCCTGACAGCATCGTCAGACAAGCCATCCGCCGCCATGCCATCACAGGTGCCTGGTCGGAACTCCCTTTGTGTCACAGAGAGGAGGAGCGGGCAGTCTACATTCAACGAACAAAGGCGACGGATCCTCAATAGCTAGGCAGATGGACGTGTCCTTTAGGTGGGTGGAAGTATTTGTTTAAAACCAACTCGGCTCGGACTCCATTCACTCCCCCCCCCCAGAACGTGCTTTTCGGGCTTGGAATCAATGGAATGAGCCTGAGATGCGTGGTGACCGACGTGGAGACATGATCCTGCAGCCTCAAACTATATGAGAGGAATATCTACGCCGTGTAACATTGATCGGTCCGTCGCCCGCAAGCTTCATCAAATACAGCTCAATGGCCGCTTCCCGCATATCCCATGGGATGGCAAGCCCGGGAACAAATCTTTCCGGCGCCATCTTTTGCGAAAAAGGTCAGTAAATAACGTCAATAGCCCGCGTTTGCCACGCCCAGCCTAGAGGCTCCTGCTACTGCTTACACCAACCTCTGAATCCACGGAAAACAGAACAGAAAATCGTTTACTGTTTCAATTCCCATTTCGCACAACGCACCTCTTCCAACAGGAAAAAAAAGGCCTCTAGAATCAGGCCTGGTACATGTGACAACTCCCTAGCAAATAACAAAATCATGCTGCTTCGGTAAGAAATGAGCGTCAGCCTTCAGTCATGCAGGCAGATAACGCTGCATAGCTCCAACCCTCAACAAATTCCGGTTCTAGGTCCCAGCCTCTGGCTGAATATGATCAGGGCAGCAGGTAGAAAACCGGTAGGGTGGAAAATCTTGGCAACGGAACGCCTACGGCATGCTTGCTCATTGAACAGTGTCCTACGCGCAACCACACCATCATGGATATTCATGCATCTATACAGTTCGAGAGATGGAGACCACGGTCCCAATAGGCCTTTTGACCCATAATAGTAGCCATCCACTCTCTCCCGTCCATTGAACAGCTGGGGCAGCTTGCCTCGATCTCGCTTGGCTCTCAACACTCTGAACACCTCTGACATGGCTTTGGCGTAATATGTGTGCATCTATATAGGCCAGCATCTACATCATGTCCAATGATTCAGCTCGATGCAATAACAGCAGCCTTGATTGATATTGGAACCGAGGCAACTTTGGTCGGCCTATCGCCACTCGCAAGGGGGCAAGACTAGACACCCATCACAATGCAATGGGCACCTCACGGCACCACCGGGCGGAACATGGATGGAAGAACCACACATCGGGCATTAAATGAGACGGGGTCTTCCGGCTGTCTTACAATCTGCCGCCATCCTATTGTGCATTACCCTTCTTGGCCTTGTGCAGAGTTACAGGTCGCGTAGTTGTGGATGCGATGCTGTTGCAGGTATCATCAGACCGCTCATGACTGGAAGAACCTCCCACTCGACCCAATCGCAACCCATTTCACACCTTCCCCCTGCTGTACCTCGACATGTTGCTTCCCAGTGACAGCGACAGCCGGATACGCGAGCACAACACTCCATGCCCATCCATATGCACGTATAAACAAATCTGGGCGCACCTTTGATGCAGGTTTCCACCTTTGGCTATTCTGGATGCTGGCAAGGCTGCTGCTGTGCTGCCAATGTATAATGCGTACCGACCTGCTCATTTGGGCGGGCTCTTTGCAGGCAGCCATTGAGAGAGCACAGGGGAGGGTTAAACACTTGAAACATGCACATCATCTCACCGGATCTGCCAGCTGCAAGGCATCGGGACTGTTGAAATTTAGAGTATGCAGCAGTGCCGAGACTGAATACGAGCCATGGGCAGGCATGACAACGTTTCGTGCATTGATAGAAACACGGCAGTTCGTAGGTACCTTCTATGCAGTCCAGGTCTAGGGTAGACGTGTGGGAAGAAGACAGCTCACAAGCGATTTGAGTGGGGCCAGTCACCAACCTTCTGAAGGGGGTTTCAGCTGCCAGCATCATCAACGACCTCGAGGAACGCGGCCTCTCATCACACAAAGAAATCATGAGGGAGAGAATAACCTTTTTTCATCCCACAGACACTGGGGTCCTCCCAGAGAACCTCAACCGTGACAATGGAGGGCTTGAAGGCCCTGTACTTGAGACAACTCGAGAGGACCGCCTCACCCTTGGCCTGGACCAGCTGCCAGCCGAGGTAGCTTCTGTCCTCAATGGATTTTCACATCTGCATGTGGCGTGGAATAGCCCAGTGGCATATCGAACCCTTGAGCCATTCGCAGCGCGGTTGTCTCCAGGACTTCATGTCTTATTTGACCCAACTGCTGCCGGGACGTCTGACAAGTTAGTGGAAGCCTAAAGATGCTTTCTATCAGACCTGAGTAACTGACAAGGCCATTTTAGGTCCGATTTATGTTCTCTAATCCAAATCTTTAGTCATCGAGACTGTTCAGTAGATGAGGTAAGAGGTTTGCTTATACCATTTTATTCGAGCTCTGGGGTTGGTGACTTTGACTAAACGAGGCTAATCATTCCCGTAAGGCCATCCCTACAACAATAACTGGCCCAGAGGGATCTCTCCAACCGAAACAATTCTTCCAACCGCTCGAGGAGCTCTCACACTTCGCCAAATGGCTGAGCTCTGAGGTTTGTGGAGCTGAAGATGATGCCTGCCAATCACGGGCTCAGAGGCTTCTGTCTGCCGCGGGCCTGGACATCACTTACGACGCAGCATCCAAAACTGCAAAGGTGTCGGCATTCTGGCCACTCAAGAGGCAGTCTGTATCTGTCCCATTTTCTCCTCATCGAAGAACCGAGGTTGGGATCCTGACTCTGGGGAACCCCCCCAACCTTGCCCCAGACCATGTTGGTGTCTCTGGTATCTTGACTACGCTTGGAGAGAAGAAACAGCCCTCCCCGGCCCTGTTCGCCTTTCCAGCTCGTCATAGACTGAGCTCGTCGCACTTCTCAGCCGCTTTCTTGTCCCCCACTGGTCTTCACCCAACTCTCCAGCTGAGTCTGATCGGCAACCAGCCGCCCAAGGAAGATGCCGAGTGTAAGCCATACGCCTACTTGACCCTGCCAAAGACCATCTTCGCAGATCGATTTCAGCTTGACGGGGAGCTATTCATGGCCTCCAAGAATCTCACTGCGCTGCGTGCAACTAGCCTGCCCGTCGATCTGGAAGCACCCGCTTACACCACGGGTGCTTGGGGCTCCAGCATCCTCTTGGAGCTTGCACCGCCAGCCTCGGCCACGACCCAGGCCTGGACTGTTGAAGTGCCCCTGCACCTGCGCTACCTGAAGCCCTCCGAGACTGGACTGGAGAGCATCGAGGTGCCCTACCCGGCGGTGTTCTGGGCGTGCTCGGCCGAGCAGGGCCCCGAGTTCTCGCAGAACCCCTTTGATCGTGCCCATGTGGGGTATGATACCTTGTTTGAGTCGGACACGGTGTTCTGGCATGTTGAGCCGCGACCCGAGCAAGGAGACAGGCTGGTGAATACCATATCCGTGCCCGTCTTGAACGAGCACGGCTCGGCTCTGATCGGGGTTGGCACCTCGTTGGTTGTTGCGCTGGGATTCGGTTGGGTGCTCTGGAAGCTGTACAGTGCAGTTGCGCAGAATGGGTACCAGGCAACTCCTAAAGCTGCCGAGGAGAAGAAGAACCGTTGATTTTTCTTTTTCTGGATCATCATCACCCATTACGGGGGATCTGGGTGGGTAAGTAGGTGGGACGAGGTCTCGACATGTATCTGCCAATAGATTCTGTAGCTGCCATAAGTATTAATATATAATAACTCTGGAATATCGTGCTGAATAGGGCGTAGACACCGATTCCAACAAACTGCTTCAAACCGTGGCTGAAATGTTGGTGTTGGGAATATGAAGCACGTGACCTTATATCTCACTCTATTTTGTGGTGTTTTGGTAGCTTCGTCGTGGTGAATCAACACGCCAACACCATCCCAGCGACAGGCAATTTCCCCGTTGATTAAATGAATTCGCGGGCCGTTTCTTGACCACAGGGAGAAAGAAGCCCAGGTCCTCCCGATTTCTTGGGCTGGGATCCCCGACGACGAGGGACCTCAATTGGAGAGGAATCGCGATGACGTCGTCCGCGCCTGGGCAGTATCCGGCGGCAACACCAGCACCGGCGCCGGAAGCACAGCACCAGCCGGCGCGCCACGAGGATCGAATACGCAGAAATGTAGCGTGCATCAACTGCCGGAACTCAAAGGTACCGTGCCCGCGACACCGCAGGTGCACATTGCAGGTTGCTGACCGCGTGTAGGTCCGCTGCAGAACGAGCTCCGTGGCCGGCAACCCCTGCCAGCGCTGTGCTAAACTGGAGATACCCTGTGTTGTCGATAAGTCTCATAAGAGGGTTACGAGACGAAGGTCCGTTCAGTCCGGATTCACGCTTTCTGGGCCAAGCTCCTGCTCACTGGCCTGTCCATCTATCATCTGCATGCTGGTGTAAGTCGAGATATGGGGGCATATGCTAACTTTGGCGCTGGCGTTTCTAGTAAGCTGGAGCAGCTAGAGCAAGAGCTGAAAAGCATCAAGCGGGCTGTAAACACCAAAGCTGGTGGTGAAGGGTCAATCCCTCCTCCGAGCCCGGTGGTGAATCTGTACGTCTCCCCGACGGAGCCCCGAGGTGAATCTATTGTCGTCACTTCACAAGAGACGGATACTTCTCCCGAGAAGGAGACCACGTCGGTCAGGGCATCAGATAGGCCTCTCAAGGCCACCCCAACTAAACCGCGGACAATCGGCCCCAAGGTGGTGGATGGGGTAGACATCGATCACTATTTCGACAGGTATGTGTGGCGCCTTGGCGACGAATCGATCATTTATTGTACCCTTCTTAAGATGTGCTGACTGGATTCGGTTGTATGTAAAGATACCTGCAGCACTTCCATGCTTTCCTACCGGTGCTCCGAAAGAAGGACCCGGATGAGTGCTATGAGGAATGCCCGGTTCTGTTCTGGATTGTCATCTTGACGGCGTGCCGGCGCTATTGCCTAGACGAACAACTTCACTCTACCCTGGTTGAGTCTATCTCCAAGGACATCTGGGCTATCGTGTCAAGTCCCGTTATGAACCTCGAGGCTGTCCACGCTTTGCTCCTGATATGCGTCTACCCTCTCCCTACAATTCGCTTTGCGACCGACCCATCGACGACGTTTGCAAGCCTTGCTCTGCATTTTTGCACGCACCTCGGTCTGCATACGGGGAAAGGATCACACAGTGAGTTTTGTGCCGGGCAGAGACAGCATATCGCGTGTACTAGCGAGGAAGCATCGGTGACCTGGCTCTCGGCTTGCATACTTGCGGAACGGTAAGATTATTCGCACGGATTTTGCTCTTAATGAGATACAATCACACCACCTTCCAGTGCCGCTGCTTACACTAATTCAAAGATGTGCCTCGAGCATGGGCCTTCCTCCGCCCTCTATCCAGCTCAACGACGGACCAGCCCGGCAGGCTCTCAGCTCCCCTCAGTGGTCGGATGTGATTGCCATGTTCGAGATTCAGAAGTTTCTAAACCGCATGCACCTATCAATGGCTGCACACATCACGTCAAATGGGTCAGTCGGGGAGAGCATAGTAGCAAACTGGGAAGACGACTTCGAGTCGCTCCAGGCCCTCGTCATCGCCGACTCAGAGGTATCCCGGTTCATGCTCCTGGCTGCCAAGCTGGAAATCCAGGTGTATTACTTCTCTTACCCGGCGGACCGTCCGGGCCCCAACCTCAACCTCAACTTCTGCCGTACCTTTGGCACGACCAAGTCCATCATACATACGGCCCTCGCCCTGGATGATTCGCCGAGCAAATTCCTCGCCCACTCCCCCCACTGGGTCTTCCGTTCAATCATCGACGCCGCCTCTTTCATCATCGTCGCTCTCCACTCCCATAAGCCCCCCGTGACTGTCTCCTCGCTGTCTCGACACTCCGAGACCTCCCTAGTCGAGCAGGCCAAGACAGCGGTATTCAGATGCTCAGTTCGAGACGGCGACCTCCCCTGCCGGGGCGGTAACCACTTCGACGCATTCTGGACCGCCCGGGACATGATCCCCAAGATAGAGCCGGCCGTGCGGACGTGGCCGAATCGCCTGGGCGCGGGGCTGATATTCTGGTGCTTCTCGCGATTCACCAGCGGCCTCAAGCAGGCCAAGGAGCAGTCCGATAGCGCGGTGAGGGCTGCGCAGACCACAGGTGAGTCCTTTCACGCCTCCCATTCTTGTTTTTCAATGTTTCGACATTTTCAAGGCTGATGTGCGCATGTTTTATCTCTAGAGCCTGTAGGACCTGGTGATGTGGCTGCCGTCGCCGCGGTGCCGTCGACCGCGGAGTCGACGTTGTTGGCGGCCGACGCCTTCCAGGATATAGACTTATCGATGTTCCTGGACGATTTTGGGTGGAATGGGGGGGATGAGGCGGTGTTCCTGGGTCTTCCGTGAAATAGATGGTTGATTATCAAAGATGGCCGAGTCTTCGTCTTGTGAGTGGTGAAAACGATTCCCTGCTCGCGCCTGAGAGGGTTTGGAAGTGTTAAGGAGAACTTGCCTTCTGAACATCATCAAGGCTGATGAGTGATGACTGCTGGGACAAACGAAGGATCAGGAAGGGCGGCGATTCCGATGTTCTGCGCCCATCTCGAGATACTTTGGGTGTAGTTCGATCCCCAACCGTTGACGAGCCTCTCTTGCAGCAGCCTTATGACTGAAATTATCGAAACATCACTGATTATCGGTAAAGTGGTATTGGTCATGGTCCTGGTATTTAAAATCCTCATGTTTGATTGAATCTATCTACCAAAAAGGCCACGAGAAGTCATAGTTCTACATATTAAAGGCCGAATTAGTGTGAAGATATGAACAATTTAATGCCCTCCTTAAATATCAAAACAAACGCCTGCTAATAAACTCATAAATCGTAAACACATGTCTCCATACAGGCAATCTTCCAGGACCACTCAGTTATGCTTCAAGGTTTTTTTTTTTCATGCTGAATTTTTATAAGGAAATCAACGAGCGCGGTCTGTTGTTGTCAACTCGTTTAAGTGTAGAAGTCCTCATCCATGTCGTCACCAGCAATCTCCTCAGCGGCATCCTCTTCGTCGTCGATCATATCGGCGTCTTCACCGTTGTCGCTATCAGAGTGGTTGGGGATAACAACAATTCTATTATCATCGAGCTCAATGTGAGCGACCTCGCCATCGCGAATATTGTTTCGGAGGATAAGAATGGCAAGCTTGTTGAGGATCTCCTGCTCGATGAGACGCTGTAGAGGACGGGCACCGTAGGCAGGAGAGTAGCCAGAGGCACCGAGGTAGTCTTTGGCCTCGTCCGAGACCTCCATCTTAACTTTCCGTCCATTGTCTTCCAGCCGTTTCTGGATTTCAACAATACGAATGTCGACAATCTTGCGAATCTCTTTTCGGGTGAGCCGGTTGAAGATGACGACTGAGTTGATACGATTGAGGAACTCCGGAAGGAAATAGTTGCGGAGGGCATTCATAACCAGTTCCCGAGTGCTCGGGTCGATGCGACCTCCCTCGGAGGTAGAAGTTCGAGTGAGATACTCGGCACCCAAATTGGAGGTCATTACGACGATGCAATTCTTGGCGTCGACGACTCTGCCTTGACCATCGGTAATGCGGCCATCATCCATAAGTTGGAGCATGACGGTAAGGATCTCCTTGGCAGCCTTCTCGACTTCGTCGAACAGCAGAATAGAGAAAGGCCTGCGGCGGAGGGCCTCAGTCAGTTGACCACCGGCATCGTGACCAACGTACCCAGGGGGGGCACCAATCATCCTGCTCAGAGAGTGTCGCTCTTGATATTCGGACATATCGAACCGAATCATAGCCTTGGGATCATCGAACAGGAACTCCGCCAGAGCCTTAGTCAGGAGGGTCTTACCAGTTCCAGAAGGACCGCAGAAGAGGAAACTAGGTGGCTGATTTGGATTGGCCAGACCAGAACGTTGCAGACGAATCGAATTGGCAACGGCTTGAACTGCTTCCTTCTGGCCTACGACAACCTTGCCTAGGACCTTTTCCATGTTGATGAGCTTCTCCTTCTCAGTGGTGCGGAGTCGGGTGACGGGGATTCCGGTCCATCGAGCGACAATCTCGTTGATGTTATCAGCGGTAACAATGTCAGTAATCATGGCATTGCCGGCATCAGCGCCGGAAGCATTGAGGGCGGCATCAGCCGCGGCCTTGCGGGCCTCAAGCTCCTTGATAACTGCCTCTTGCTCAGGAATGGCACCATACTGCAAATCGGCAGCCTTGGCGTGGTCACCTGAGTTGGTGGCATCTTCAAGACGCTTCAAGAAGTCGTCAAGCTTGAGTTTTGCTTGGTGAATATCCTCGCTGCGCTTGATTTCGTTTTGATACTTCTCTCGGAGAGGCTGCAGCTCCTCCTCGACATTCTTGGCATCCTTTCGTGCCTGTTGAAGTCGGGTCTGTGAGGCCTCATCCTTCTCCTTCTCCAGAGCGGCAATTTCAATCATCAGCTGTCTAAGCTTTCGCTCAAGAGAGTCAATGATTTCAGGCTGCGACTCGCGAGCGACCTGAACTGCAGCAGCGGCTTCGTCAACCAGGTCAATAGCAGAGTCGGGAAGGCGTCGAGAAGTGAGGTAGCGAGCAGCCAAGTTGGCGGCAGCAACCAGAGCGCTATCCAGAATGGTCACGCGGTGGTGTCTGTCGTATCGCTCCTTGAGACCTCGAAGAATGGAAACGGTCTCGGGGATAGTGGGTTCCTTGACAAGGACCTGCTGGAACCGACGCTCGAAGGCAGCGTCCTTCTCAACGTACTTGCGGTATTCTGCCAAGGTGGTTGCACCAATACAGTGCAACTGTCCACGGGCAAGCATGGGCTTGAGTAGATTGGCAGCATCCATGCCACCCTCGCCAGTAGATCCAGCGCCCATCAGAAGATGAATCTCATCAACGAAGAGAACGATCATCTCCTTGGCCTCCTCGATCTCCTTCAGAACAGCCTTCATACGCTCCTCAAATTCTCCCCGGTATTTGCTTCCAGCGACGAGAGCACCAACATCGAGGGATAGAAGCTTGCAGTGCTTGAGGTTGTCAGGAACATCGCGGTTGACGATTCGCTGAGCTAGACCTTCTACAACGGTGGTCTTTCCTACACCAGGTTCACCGATGAGGACGGGGTTGTTCTTTGTTCGTCGAGAAAGGATTCGGATGACTCGACGGATCTCTTCCTCTCGGCCAATTACAGGATCAATCTTTTTGTCCCTTGCCAACGTGGTCATGTCGATGGTGAACTTGGCCAGGTTCTCGTTTTCCTGGTCGGTATCGGCTGTCTTGCTGTCAACCCGCTTAGTTCCTCGGATGGCTTGGACGGCCTCCTGAACAAGCTTCGCTTTGGGAATATTCGCCTCTCGTAGGGCTGCCTGAACAGCGCTGTCCTCCGAGAGGGCTGTGATCAGATGGTCGACACCAATATAGCTGTCCTTTTGCACCTTCTGCAGTTCCATGGCTTTTCGAAGGACAGCGTGGAATGATGCTGCCAGAGCTACTTGCTCTGGGGGAGGGTCTTGGCTGGGTAGTCTGACTAGACCTCTCTTGAGGACGCGGTCGAAGATTTGGGGGTCGCCCCGAGCTCGCTCGATGACTTGTCTGAAGAGGGTAACGCCTGGTGCAGGACCATTCTGCTGGTCCTTGGACTTGTCCGCGGGAGGGTCTAGCAAGGAAACAGCCAGGTGGATTGGCACGAGCTGTGAGTGACCATACTGCTCCGCGAGGGCCATGGCATCCTCAACGGCCTTCTGTGCCCGGTCTGTGAAGTCCATTCGCGCCGTCATGATGGCGGTGGAGGGGGTAAGACGGGTATAGTGGGTGAATAGGGTATGAGTAGAGGGTTAATTAAAGAGATAAAAGAAGTTTCACGCTTGAAATCACTGGAGTTGTCGCTTTAATAGCTCCCAACGATCGTACGATCAAGTGTGGAGGGGTTGTTGCAAGTGCGGACTTTGAGTGTTTTTGTCCTTTCGAAGTGAATGAAATGAATGGTAAGAGAAGCAGGTTTTGAGCAGGGCGAGATTCATGCAATGATCATTATATCCTCAGCTTAGAGTGGGCCAGTCCGAGATGCCGACATTCCATGAAGTTGCTGGCTCTATGCAGAACCACCGCGCAGATGCGAGAAGGTACCCAGAACCTACCAGAAGCTATTGAAACTAACTTTGTGTGATGTCATTCGCTGGGGACCCAGCTGTGGTGGGGAGCTGCGGCATTGATTGGCCAAAAACAGGCTTATCGCGCATGAATCACCAGCCTTGTGCGTTATCAGTGGATGACTCAGCCGCTACCCGAGACACGCTGTTCAGGCGCCAAGACTGTCAAACAAGACACAACACAGCGGCTGGTCACATGACCTCGCGCAAGTTCCCTTGGTCACTGAGATTTTCCGTGAGGGCCACTGCCGGGTCGACAGGCCCTGTAACGACGACGACAACCACAACGATGAAGCCGGCTCCTGCATTCCGCCTGGGCCAATTGGCCGGTCTGCCAAGATTATGCCTGCGCCAAAAGCATACACAGCACAGCGGAAAGCCCAGACAGCCGACGAGTGGGTTTGTTGGACCCGAAGGACATGGAGAGAAAATCTGGGTCTTTGCGCACCGGAGGTCGGATCAGATCATCTATTCCTTCAAGGAGCAGCTGGATGTGAGTGGCTGCTATTATCTCATTGGGCCAGGTTCTTTTGTGCTAATTGGAACCTCCCAGGGTTATCACGACTTGAAGCAGCTGCCATATAATGGCAAGAAGACCAAGCCCGCGAAGCTTCGAAAGGACTACTGGTCACCCATGGCGGCGATCGAATTCCCCCAAGGGCAGGGCGCTGTCGGCCGTACTGTTTTTCAAAAGCTCCGTGAGCTCAAGCACCTGCACGAAGTTCAATGGCACGAGGATCTCCGCTACAAGTCGGAAAAGGAGTACACAAAGCAGGACAAGAAGACGGTCAAGGAGAAGCACGAGGCCGGTTTCCTGGAATACAAACCCCTCCGTACGGTCAAACAGAGAGGCAAAGCTCTGAATGCTCAGAAGGGAAATGTCATTGCCGACATGGCCGTGGTTTTGGCTGGTGAGGGTGCAGGAAACAGTGTGCTTGTCAGCCAAGCTGAGGATGGCGCCAAAGACCTGGTCCAGGTCACCGTCAGCTGGGCCAACGACCAAGACAGGAATTTCGCAGAGGAGTGGTCGAGCAACGTCACCCATGATCTATTCGAGGAACCTTCATATGTGGCCGAGGCGCCTGCCCTACAAACAACCGGGGCCCCAGCCCAGCCCAGCCCAACATAAGCTTGTTAGGAACTGGAGAACCCCAGAGCAAGGTGTATTAAAGCGTTCAGATCACTTGTACAATTTATTCTATTTGGCAGCGGTTTGCGACGTGGATCCGTCTTAAATGTTTTTGTCTTAGGCGAGCTGATGCCAATTGTTGTATCATAATGTATGACTATTAAAAAAAACATAGAAAAGATGACGCTTCTTGATCTGCCCGAGTCTTGGCTCGGAGTAATTAATCCCTCATACTTTCATGGCGAACTGTTTCAAGTACTCATAGTGTGGAATATTCTCATCCACCACGGTACGGATCATCTTGGCAGCATCAGCACCATATTTGTCTCTCCATTCGGCGTTCTCAGCCTCAACGGAGTTGATTTTCTGCCGCACGAGAGTCAGCATACGAACTTGAATTGGAGCCGTTTTCTTGCCATCTGCAGCAATGAGTTAAACATACCTGTGCATGGGTTCTCTTATTCAGGGCATATGCCTTGAGTGCGTCGTTGTGCCAGCCGTTCCATTTGGCGAATTTGACTGTGGCATATTCCCTGTCTGCCTCATTCCACTTCAACATTTCTGGTGTGAAATCAATGTCTGTGTGTTCGCAGAAGGCCCGGATAGAACCCTCTGGGTTGTCGAGCATGTCATCAGCATCCAAGACTGTGAGGTTGTCCTTATCCACGATCCCCTCCTTGAGAAGGAAATCAAAGAGGCGGACGAGCTCCACGTAGCCAGCCTCGTTGGCTGAGAAGTAGTCCCACCCGGTGACCTCCCTCAGAGGAGGCAGGGTGCACCTGTGGTAGGAGGGAATGGAGCGCCGAGGGTGACGGATCAGGAATGTGAATTGGAACTTCTTCAGCACATCAATGGGAACGTTGGTTGGGTTCCCCTCCTCATTGCCGCCGCCGAAAGACGGAGCAATGCCAGTTGGCTTTCCATCGGACGCCTGGAGGTAGTAGGCCATGTCCTTGATGAAAACGCGCTTACCCTGGTGTTTGTGTAAGCTATGTACCTTGAAAGGCAGACACATCACTCCTCGAGCTGTCACTTGAGAGCGAGGCCTGTCTGAATGACAATTGGAGTCAGTCATTCAGCGAGATGGAGTCGAACCTCTTTTTGAGCCCCAACCATGATATCTTCAAGCACATCGTCATATGTTGTGTTGGCCATGCCAGAGGCCTCGCGCTCTGCAGCATCATTGTAGCGCTCGCTAAGACGCTCTGGGCCGAAGTAAAAGGCGTCACCAAAGGGCTCGTGGACGCATTGAAGCGAGTCCCGACGAGTCATAAAGACCTGCAAAAAAAATAATTAGCTATCAATTGGCCCGCAACACAAAAGGGGCGCAGAGGACCATACTCGTTCGAACGCCGTCGAGCAAGCTCGGGGGTGGGTGGCACAGAAGATTGGACGAGAGGCCATTTTGACTGTTGGTTGATGGTCTGAGAAGGGATAAAAAGAGATAAGCAGAGGCACGCGAGCACAATGGCAGCTTTGGGGCTGCCAAAGACCCGATATTTATATCACATTTCCCCCACGCAGAGCTTGCAGGAGGTTGTGGTAGAAATTGGGAAGGCTACATGGCCTGAAGTATAATTGTCCCGATAGCCGTCGACTTCTGCAGCTAATTACTGTGGAAATGCTGGAAGCAAGTTCTCACAGGTACTTCGGACAAGGTCTAGTCTCGAACACATGCGGGCGGTCCGATTGATCTCAAGCCGCCAGTCCATTAGGTTCAGAATGCTGGAGCAAATAGCCGTTTTGGTCGAGCGGCAGAGCCTGAGCCAAGTATAAATGACCTGTTTCGCCGCTGCTAGGACCAATAGCCAGGGCCACATTTAAAAGAGGGTGTGCGGCGTCACTAGTAGCGTGGTCTGGAAGAACGACCCAATGGCCGTGTGTATGCATACCATGTCATGCTGGAGGTGCTGGCAGAGGGTTGCAGTGTCGGCTCGCGTACAGTAGATACGGCCCAAGAGCACAGAGCACGTATCCAGGTGATAGGTGGGCTGTGATTGGCCAAGCCACCGCGGGATGGTTTAACTTTTCAAGATGGAGACTTGAGGAGTCGATGGCGCCCCACGTGGTGACGTAACTGGTTCGGCTTGCTTGTGAATTTTGCACCGGCCCAGAGCAGGCTGTCGGTCGATTCCCGACAGCCGCGGCGGCTTATCGATAGCCAAATAGCCGTTCAGCGTGCCTGGCCGTTGCGCAAGAGTGGGCGAGACTCAACTGTCGAGGGCGAGACGTTTCTGGATTGCAGTTGGAGCTTGCCTGTCCCTGGGCTAGATAGGCCGCCGCCAGCTCCCGCAGTAGGGCTGATGGGTCCTGTTCATGTGCCGTGCCGTGGAATCTGAGGCTCCGAAGGGCGGGCCCTGCAGGCAAGGTGCGGCATCTGGCGATAGGCTTATCGGGTTAGCTTTCTTGAGGCTGCATTGTAACACAGAACATTTGCCTTTGGGGAAGACTCTGCGAGTACAGCTACAATATGTAATCAACATAGCTGAAAGGTAATCTAGTCTCTTCTACGGCCTCATTTCTTTCCCTTTCCGCGTATCAAGTCCCAACGAAGAGCCTTTCGAAACAAAGCAATGCGATTTTCCACGTGACGCTGTCCATACCACTATCTCGTTGGAGTTGCTTTTACCTGCTGTTGCTTTCCCCCGTGACTGCACGTGGGCGGCATGCATGAGCTTAGGATGGACATAGGTGGCAGAGGCAGGCATCATTACATATCATGTCACCAATCCCAGTTCGGTATCACCAGCCTGTTGCATGTGCCTATGGTACCCCGACATTGTGTGATTTATTGATATCTCTCCCAGCTACCCAACCACCTCCAACTCTCAGCAACATGGCTGATTTTATCCAATGCCCCCTTCACCCTGCCCTCGGGATCCTGTTTCTTATGCCCCTCGAACTCGACAAAAAATATGTACTGGAAAGGGTTGACGAGGCTGGGCCGGCTGTTGATGCTTGTGAGATTCAGGTTGAAAGCCTGGAAGCAGCCGAGGGCCTCGGCCAGAGCACCCGGTGACTCATGTGGTACTGTGAAGGAAACCAACGACTTGGTTCCCTTTTGACCATTTGCGTGTTTCCGAACCCCCCAGTCCGCCGTAGAAGCCGGGCTCTTGCCAATGATCAAGAACCGGGTTGTGTTGTCATCTCGGTCCTCGATCCACTTCCCGAGGAGATCGAGGCTGTGGATCTGTGACGCTAATTGACTGGAAATAGCTGCCCAGGTACCGCTCTTGTCTTGGCTTACAATCTCTGCTGCTTTGCTAGTCGAGCTCACTTCGAAGATCTCGACTCCTTTCAGATAGGTTGAGGTGAATGCCGTGCACTGTCCGAAGGCTTGTGGGTGAGAATACAGTCTCCGGATGTGCTTCAAGCTAGTCAGAGGTTTGGTCCTTGGCCGGGAGGGACTGGGGTCTGCAGCAGTGGGCGTCCGTGTACCAGAACCGTCAAGCTGGTCCTCCAAGAGGGATCCTGCCTCTTTGTGACCGAGAAGACAGTGGTGGACGTTGACATAAACCTCTCCCTCAACTGTAATGTCAGGGTATGTACCATTCCGATCAGCCAGGTTGTCCAAGGTGAAGACCACGGAGCCGTTTGTAGAATTCTCAAAAGGGACCACCCCTGCGGTCACCTCGCCATTCTGAACACTTTTGAAAACATCTAGACAGGTCGGGGTTGATAAGCTGGGTGTTATTTCAGGACCAGTGGGCTTGAAGGATCAAGTACCATCAATTGTGATTACCGGTTGGAATTCCCACTCCTGCTCTGAAAAGGCTAGCCGAACCGCCTCAAAGGAGCATGCTCGTCAGTAATAGAAGTAGATCCGGACTCGTAAAGGTAGACATACTTGGTGAGAATACGAGGCAATTGGCCCCAGGAAACTGACAGTGCGCTTGGCCATCTTCAAGATCAACCCCAGTTTGATAGGGCACACAATTCAAAACGAACGAAGATGCACTATGTTTCCCTATTAGGCAGTATCAAAGATGCCTAAGGCACTTCTGTTTCGTGAATTGTGGGTGATTTTGGCCGGTTGGTTGCAAAGCACTGGCGGCTTTCTTGCTGTGTGCGATATCGCTCACTGGATGAAGCTTGCAAAAAGCATACATGTGAATGGCCAAGCGTGATGGGGCCCTGCGACATCGCCCAATGTAGCGCACTAACATACAGCCGGCGGTCGAAAGCTGGTTACCTGATAATGCTATACATACAAAAAGCTTGTTCTGTCTTGAGCCTCCGATTTTGGCATCATCAACGGGCAAAAGCTGGTGATGCCATTTTCGGTTTGCCCTGCATCGTGGAGCGATTTTCCATACTGCCAAGTCGGACGATAATCATGCTATTATGCTACACTTGTCGATCGGAGTCTTGTATACATGCAAGAAAACCAGTGAAAACAAGGCGGAGAGGCGCCAACAGCGACGGCTGCTGCCCGAACTTGCCGATCACTTGTACACAAACGCAAATTTGCACGCAAATGTGAAATTACTCTGCTCATGATTCCTTCAACTGAGGTGCAGCGTATCACACGTTCTGCGGTGTGGCTATCGTTCTGCGGGGCCAATAATAGATTGATAGATGGGAAGATTGATTATCTAATTGATCAATTAATTGTTGGATTTCATCAGATTGCTACTATTTGCTATGTCATCGGGTACTAGAAGGAAATGGAAAGATACTTATCCAGCGACTCGACTCCACGTCTAATGTGGACGGCGCTTGAACAAACGCATCCTGGGAATAATTTGTTGGTCAAGGAGGCCCCGCGGCGGCTCGTAGCTCCCCATTGTCTCGCCACGAAACATGTACGCGCTCGCGCGGTATGTTGTCTGCCCTTGGTGAAACCGGGCCACCGCCCAGTGCCACATTCACAAATGACAGATGCTGGAGAAATGGTATTGCGGTCAATGCATACGGACTTGGCGATACATGCGGCATAAGCGGTGGTCAGGTTCCCGAACACTGTCCAAGAAACGCCAACTTGCTGGGGAATGATTGCCCGATTGACTCATGCCGGCATTCTCCTCTTAATATCGCACTGGAAAGCGAGGAACCGGCAAGGATCCTATCGTGTCGTGCAGCATCACCGTCCTGCCCAGCCTAGAGAGTAGCATCGAGGCTAGCACAGGTGAACGGCGACCTCAAGCTTCTTGTACAACCTGCATCTGGCTGCGATTCGGCGACGGTGAGCGGCTAGCCCCCCTCTGTTGAAACGCCGCCTGTTTCATCTTTCGAGCTGGACTTGACGAATCACCTGGAAACTGGACCCCCAGGAAGCCAGGATAAGGTCAGCGGGGAGGGGAATCCACTTTGGAGGGTACATGTTTGCTTGGTATCGTGCGCACAGCCCAACGAGCAGGGCCCTATAATAGAGGAGGAATCTGAATTCATGCCAATGCCCTCTCGAGCGATGATTCCTTTGTTTACCTGTTGCCGCTCGGGCGAGTAGTCACTGGCTTTGCTTTAAGTCATGCTGAAACGCCATGTCTGGTGATGCCAGCACATGCACGTCTGGAGCCTCACTAACCAACTGCCCTGGCTGCCCAGCCAAGCCCAACCCAACAACCCCTGGTGGGGGACTTTCAACACCCAGCGGACGGCTCTTCAGGTAGCGGTGCAATAGTCCAAAATAGGGTCAGGTCCGGCTGTGGCGCTCCTCTCAGAGGGCAAGTTACCTCTCTCGGGAGCGGAGGTCCAGGTAGCCTGCACTTGGCTGCTGGGAGGCGGCGTGGTAGCCTGTTTCGCCGGACACATCCGCAACCTCACACTCGCTTGGCAATGCGCCATCTGCACGAATGCCAAAGTCGCGCAAGCACCACGTATGAGGGTACATATGTAGTTACCCAGTCTGGCGACCGGCAGTGTTCATGACGGTGCCGTGGGTGCCATTGTGGTTCCTGCGCTCGTATTAAAACCGTGTATTATGCTTCGTATATGAGTGGCACAGCACGCCCAGGGTTTGAACACTTACAAAGCACATGCCCAGAGAGACAGGCCTTCCAATTAGATCCTCGCGGCCGGTTGCGTGGACCTGCTCCAGCTCTGTCCATCTGCCTGCTTGCATTTGCTGTTGGTCAACGTGGATGTCCCGCGTGGCGAGTTTCAGCACTTGCCCACCCGTTGAGACGGGTAGGTGGGAGGTTCTCGCGTGTACTTGGGGTACCTGGCTCTGAGGTACCCTGCACCTGTAGCCCACTTGCTCCCCCTTTCCGTGCTGAATCACAGGCTTCATCCTTAGAAATTACAGGGGACCCTCTCCCAAGGGTCAGGGCGGCCGGTTCAAGCGTGCATGCGAATTGGGCCTCTCACTGTCCTATCCCACACGCACAGGGATCTGTCTCATCCTCTGCTTTGTTTCGTATTTTCTGATAATCGCAGCAAGCCTCCCGCTCCCCTCCTTCCCACGTTCTCCCACATCGTCATCTTGACCGACGCTGCTGGCATTCTGTCGACAGCTGAGCTTCCGTGAGCTGTTGCGAGTCAAGTGCAGGAGAGGCCTGGTTGTTGTTTATTTTTAATACTCACGAGGCCGTATCCAGCAGGCTGGGACGCCTTCAGACGACACATCGCAGCATCCCTACCGGCCACTAGAGCAAAGCCGGAACTACTCTCTTTAATAAATCGAAATAATTCAGCAGTGGCCCGCTCGCGAAGGCCTCCGACACAACTCCAAACATGCTCGCTTCCAAGGCATCCTTCCCGCCGGTAATCACCACCTCCAACATGCCTCCCGGCGGTGGCCCTCCATCGGCACTCCCCACGCCACGACGACTACCCGCGATCCAAAATGCCAGCCAGAACTTCGCCAGCCCGACCGAGTCCGAGTTCTCAGATCCCGAAGGTCCTGACTCCGTTAAGAACTGGGACGAGGACAAGGTCTGCGAATACTTGAGGAGCGTCAAGTGTGGCGAATATGAGAAACTCTTCCGCAAAAACAACATCAATGGCGAGAATCTTCTTGAGATGGACAAGGAAGTACTGAAAGAGATGGGCATTGACAAGGTTGGAGACCGAGTTCGGCTTTTCTTAGGCATCAAGAAGCTGCGAACGAAGGCATACGCGAACCAGAAGAAGAGAAATAGGGTGAGGAATCGAACAGTTACACAACGTGTCTCGTGATGTTCAAACTAATCAGATAATGCGTTCCGTATAGGATTCCTTCGGCGGCCTAGACACACATGTCACGTCTCCCGGCATGACGATCCGCCCCGCGATGTCTCGATCAGGCCCCAGCACGGCCACGATGAACAAGCGATTCTCGAGACAGATTGATCCCTCTATGAATTTCAACGACATCATGAAACAGGGCAGTTCTCGGCCGTCTTCCCCTCTGCAAAGCGCGACTCTGCGCCAGCCACGACACCCTCAAGGTTCGGGCTACACACCTACTTCATCCAGGCACCAGGGCTCGTCCGGCGATGCCCAACCTGGCCATCTGGTACCGACCCATACAAGGAACAACTCCAGTATGGATGGTTCATCGCTGATGGCTGCCTTACCACAGAATCAAGATGTTATCCGAGTCATATCGACCGGAGGCGTTACCAAAGTGGTCAAGATTGCCGACTGCAACACCTGCGAAGAAGTCATGCGAGTGACGCTACGGAAGTTCGCCCTGCGAGAAGACCACGAGCGAAACTACTGCTTCTGGGTTCTTGCAGGCATCGAGCCAGACCCGCACCAATGCAGACGCCTTGGTGATACCGAGCTCTGGCGGATCATCAAGGACCAACGAAGACCAGAACGAAACCGCCTCATACTACGGAGGGTGCCCGCCGCCGAGCCTGGCGATGCAGAGCTGCAGCGCGCAGCAGCCATCGCTTTACAAGAAGAGCAGCAGAAACATTCAAGGGCCCTTGAATCTGTAGACAAGCGAAGTCAGTGGAAGGTGCAGAAGGTACTAGGTGAGAAGTGGAATGAGCAGCTACAGCAGCCCCTATCACCCCTATCATATCAGGATCGAGAACGCAACGTCAATAATGCGGCCATGGATCTGGAGCGCCCACCCTCCAGAGAGTCACAGTACCCTGCGCGCCGAAATGCCAGCTTACGACAGTTCGGTGGCCTGAGACCCCCAAGTGAGCTGATTGCGTCCGACTTGACATCATACTTCCCAGATCATACACGAGAGGACATTGACCGCACGGCTCGACTATCTATGAGACGTTCGACTCGCCTGAGCAAGGTCAACAGCCGTCTCAGCGTGGCCAGCAACCTTAGTTTCGCCTCCAGTGTCCAGGATGCGCCCCCCATTCCCACAATCGCCGATTCATGGCTACACGCTGGTAATCAGCTCGCCAAGGTTCGCGCACGGGACTCGCAGGGTCGCTTGCCGTCCATGTTTAACAGAGACTCGATCGCGTCATCCATGCTTGACACTCTTCAGGAAGAGGCATCCCTGGAGCCAGATCGTAAGTCTTATGTGTCATTTGGGGAGAGCGGATCTGATGGAAACGCCCCCATCGTCACTGATCCTGATGGCAACACGACAAGTACCAGTTTCTTTGATGGAGATTGCTCCACCAATTCTGGTTCTTTCCAGGAACTGAAGCAAGTCCTAACCGACGATGGTGAAGATGTGGACGAGGAGCTCCAAAGCTTCCTTTCTGGAGAGTCATGGGATGACAACAAGTGGATGAAGGGTGCTCTGATTGGTCAGGGTTCTTTCGGCAGTGTCTACCTGGCTCTTCATGCTGTCACCGGAGAGCTATTGGCTGTCAAGCAGGTTGAGGCACCGGCACCTGGTGCCAACAGCCAGAGCGATGCCCGCAAGAAGAGCATGATTGAAGCACTTAAGCGTGAGATCAGCCTTCTGCGGGATCTTCGACACCCCAACATCGTGCAATACCTCGGATGCAGCTCCTCCTCCGAGCATCTCAACATTTTCCTCGAGTACGTTCCTGGTGGATCGGTGCAGACGATGCTCAATTCATACGGTGCCTTGCCAGAGCCTTTGGTGCGCAGTTTCGTTCGCCAAATCTTGACGGGTCTGTCGTATCTACACAACCGTGACATCATCCACCGTGATATCAAGGGCGCCAACATTCTTGTCGACAACAAAGGAACAATCAAGATTTCTGACTTTGGCATCTCAAAGAAGCTCGAGGCTACCAACATTTTGAACGGTGCTAATAACAATAAGCACCGTCCTTCGCTGCAGGGCTCGGTCTTTTGGATGGCGCCTGAGGTAGTCAAGCAGACTTCGTATACCCGCAAGGCAGACATTTGGTCCCTCGGCTGCCTAGTTGTGGAGATGATGACAGGAACACACCCCTTCCCAGACTGCAGCCAGCTGCAAGCCATTTTCAAAATTGGCGGCGGACGCGCTTCGCCAACAATTCCCGATAATGCAAGTGAGGAAGCTCAGCAATTCCTTGCTCAGACATTTGAAATCGACCACCAACTCCGCCCAAGTGCTGATGACCTCATGGTCAGCTCTTTCCTGGCACCCATCACCTAAACAAACCATAAGAGAAAGAGATGTTTTTCTCCTCTTCCCCCACATTCAGCCAGCATATAACGGAGAGATGAGAGCATAATGAGGCAAGATTGATGATTGCAGTACGTAGATTGAGGGGGGGTGACATGATGATTGATTGATACCTTGAATCCCCCACTCATCGGGATGAAGTTATTTGTTTTATTTTTCTACCTTCTTTGGCATTACAGTGTAGAGGCAGTTTGGTGTTAGCGAACGGCATGATGATTTGGTATGGGTGTAAATCGTAATACAGGGACGAGACATGCAATACACTGAAAGGGATCTTTGACTCATACTACCTACCTTACACCGAGACTTGCGTGAATCACACAGTGAGAGGAAGCGTTGACTTGGCACACTCCCCCAGAGAAGGCAAGGCAATCAATCGCTGGTTAAGGTGAGGGTACCCACTAGTTTTTTCCACTTTTGACTACCGCGACAGGGGGTTAGTTGGTTGCCTTGTCTTGGTGATGCAAACCCTTTTTTTTGGGTCGCCTTTTAGCTGCTGAGCTTGTGAGCGTCTGCGAACAAGGCAGCAAAGGATGGACTATCTCCTAATTGACCCGCTTTCTGAAAGCACCTGACTGTACAGAGGCGGAGCGAGGGAGTGAATACGGCTGTGAGAGGAACACGGAAGGTTGCAGGCGTATTTGAGAGGCTTGGATTTGCCTTTTCACCTTTATAACCTGCAGTCAGACTCCCAAAAACAGCCCAGGGATCGCAACTCAGCGTGTAACCTTATGTCGGAGCTTGGCCATTAGCCTTTCTTCCTTCGTACCCTCAAAGCACAGAAGATCACAAAACCACAAATACTTGAGATCAGCTGCCGGCCAATCTTTCTCGGAAGCTGCCTCCGTCTTGACTACTCCTGAATTCTTCTCCCTCATCTGGAATTTACCCCGTACTTTTCTCTTCAGTCTCCAAGATGCTTGTGCACGAGGACAGCCAGCAGTCCCAGGGGAGCACCATGACGTTGATGGAAGAGAGACACGAGATCATCTACTTTGCCTACGGTTCGAACCTCTCCACTCGTCAGATGCTCAAGCGATGCCCATCGTCTACACCTATCGGCCTGGGCCACCTTCCAGGTTGGAAATGGATCATCAACGAGCGAGGATACGCGAATGTCATCCGCGACACAGAGTCGAGTCCAAAAGCACCAGCCTCATCTGGGGTTTTTGGTCTATTATACCTGCTACCACCACAAGACGAAGACTCCCTTGATAGGCATGAAGGAGTGCCATGGGCATACCAAAAATTCAAGCTGGACATGTCCTGGATCAAGGACGACCAGAAGAACGACGTGGTCGGGCAGGAAGTGACGGCGTTAGTGTACATTGATCAGGAGAGAGTCGTTGAGAGCGCTCCAAAGGAGGAGTACATTGAGAGAATGCACATAGGCATTGCGGATGCGATTGAGAACTGGGGATTGGATGAGCAGTATGCTGAGTCCATGCGGCGAAAACTAGTGAAGAAGAACGAGACTACTTCATGATTTGAGTGCTTTGGAGGACCTACCGGAGTTGGATCGTTTGAGAGACGCCACTTGATGTTTTCTATTCAATCCTTTTTACTATTGTTTTGTCTCTTTTACTTAGGTAGTCTTTTTCGTTACTTTTCGTCATGTATCTTGGTGGGAAAGGCGTACTTGGGATTGATTCTCATCTCCACTAAACATTTTTGCACCTACTTACTTACTTTCTTTCGCATGAACCATCGGGCTGGATTATGTGGCGGGATATTGATGCCACTGCAGTGCCTCGTTCGACGAGGGGCACAAGGCTGAAATTATTCCTTCCCTTGGCATCCCACTCTGAGATAGAAGTGGCAGGATGCTTACCCACGTAGAAGGTAGCATGAAGGTGCTTACATGGATGGAGGTGAGAGAATTAACGAGGTACCTTTATCGGTAAGTGCAAGAACGGCAGAGAAGCCTAAGCGACCTTGGTTCAATCCAACCCTTCTGAAAACGCCTTGTGGTCGGGTTGCTCCTTCCCCCCATACGGCAAAACATCCGAATCCATATCGCAAGAGAACTGCCACCAGGGAATTACATCCTCTCCCATCCGCCAACACGAGCCAGCATCAAGGAATGTGAATAGTGATCGCTACATGTTACCATCAAGCATTCTTCCTCCCGCAGTTACAATACCACCATTAGGCCAGTATCATTTCAGCATTCGTGTTAAGCCAAGTTGGAAACAAACAGAGAGCACAGGTGCTTTTTTTTCTTAGCATTCTCCCAGAAACAACATGGGGTTTCGAAGATCCCAGTTCTCGCCAGATGACCCGCCAGCCGAAGACTCGCTACGCCCCAAGGCGAAAGGTGAGGGTGATACAAATGCCCCTAGCCATCGGCATTCTTCTGTCCTCAATAGAGAGGGTTCCATATACAGCTTCTTCGGCGGGAACGAGGCTGCCAGGCAGGCCAATATACGTGAACAGGAGATAACGTTGAACGCTGCTTTCCGCTACTACCACCCGGCCATGCGCTGGGCGATCATCATGGCGGCGCCTATCATCCTTGAAGGTTACGACACATCGCTTATGCCCAACTTCTTTTCAAACGGAGCTTTTATCGCCCATTACGGGACCACGACAGAGAGAACCCCGGACCAAAAGATCATTCCAGCATATTGGCAGTCCGCGATCACCGCTGCTGCTACAATCGGTCAACTTTTCGGTCTGCTTGTAGCGCCAAAGATTGTCGACAGGGTTGGATACCGCGTGTCCAATGTCGAGGGTCTATTATGCGCTGCTCTCTGCTTAGTGGTCGTATTCGCCTCGTCTTTCTGCGGTGAGAAGGGAAACCGAGCCGTCTATCTCACCGGAGAGTTCCTCATCGGTATCCCCTGGGGGCTATTTCAGTCCCTAGCTCTCCCATACGTCTCCGACATCACGCCTTTGAAGCTGAGGGCACAAGCTGCTACCATGATCAACATCTACTGGCTCATTGGGCAGCTTCTCTGCTGCGGCATCCTCCGTGGCTTCATTTGCATGGGGAAAGACATCTGGGCCGTTCGGATTCCCATGCTTCTACAATATGGCTGGATCATCCCTCTGATATAGGTAATCTGGCATGCTCCTGATAGCCCACTGTACCTCGCTCGGCAGGAGAGATATGCAGATGCCGCAGCTGTTCTGAAGTTTCTCAACCGGGATCCGTTCTTTGACGCCGAGGGATCCTTGGATGCAATCCGCCGGGTCAATGAGCATGAAAAGGCTTTCTCCCAAGATATGGGCTACATGGCATGCTTCAACAAATCAAACCGCCGACGAACCGAGATTGCTGTTATGGTGTATCTAACCCAACAGCTAGTTGGAACGTGTTTGATGACATACGGAGTTAAGTTACTGGAACAATCTGGGCTCAGCGAGGCCAACTCTATGGAAATTTCTATGGTCATGTACTCCCTCTGCATTCTATCGACACTGAGTTCCATGCTGGTGCAGCGACGATTTGGTCGGAGAACCCTGTGGCTGTGGGGTCTAGGTCTCGAGGTCGTTTGTCTGCTGGTAATTGGCATTACTGGACAATTTGAGAAATATCTGCCTTCGAAGATTCACTGGATGATTGCTGGTTTTTTGGTTCTCTTTGCGATCATCTACAACATGACAATTGGGCCTCTATGTTACACCATTGTTGCTGAGACGCCTTCGACTCGTCTCAAAGCTACGACAAACTCAGTCTCTCGTGCTGCATATATTACACTTTCGATTGGGAACCAGTTCCTCGTTCCGTATCTGCTTAATCCAAAGCCCGTGGGGGTAGGCCTTGGACCGCGAGCAGCCCTCGTGTGGGCGGGAACGGCTACAGCTTGCCTGATCTGGGCCTTTTTTAGGTTGCCTGAGATGAAGGATCGTACTCCGGCCGAGGTTGACATCTTGTTTGAGGACAACTTGCCAACGCGACACTGGAAACATACGAAGCTGGACTAAAGAAGAGAGGGGCGATGGCTTTTAAGAAGAAGCAGTTTCGTGCTGTTCTCGAGCAACCCAAAGTCACGACAGGTGTTGGAATTGCGTTATAGAACAGCATACTCCAGACATTTGGTATTAGAAGGAGGCAATTGGTGCGAGAAAAAGAGCTCATATTTTTGGGCATTGCGGTGTATGGAGACTGCGATATTCATGCCCTTGAGTGCTGTATTAAGATTCATTTACACAAGACTGTTTGTGGCTACTGGTATCGTTGGGTACCGGTTTCGGTGGCACTACAATCAACTGTTCATTCATTCACCCATTCATGCCCATGAGAAGTTTGTTGCCTCCTGGTGTTTGGCTTGATTGGCTGCGTGACTGATGTAGCATTGTCTCCGGCGGAGGAATATTCCTGGAGGGCGCGTGACCGCCTGGTAGATTTCGGCTTAATCCTTGACACAGCACTGGGACTCATATTACGTGGCGAGGAAATTTTATACCCCTTGCAGAATAACGCAGCTGATCAGCAGGTGTGTCCACTCGATGTAATTCTCGTTCCTGATCAAGGTCTTCCCCGCGCGGAGTCGATGCCGCTCAGGCCACCATTCCGGGAGAAAGTCAAAAGCAACCTAACACCAGGGACATCAAGGCAGCATAGTTTGCATCATCTCACACACTCTCATTTTCATTCTTTGCGTGTGATCCTACCCCCATACCCCCCCAATTGGCGACCGATTGAGAGACCCGGCACACCCAAACCCCTGGCTCGTGGCACACTGAATAACAAACCAAGGGGAAGAGAATAGGAGAAGACGATATCATCTGATTCACTCTGACATTCTAGTGAGACAGAATGGATCGAGCGTTCAACCTAGTTCCAGGTCCAACCCAGGAAGGTGAGTAAAGTTAAACTGGACTGAAAAGCCAAAAGAGAGAGAGAAAAAAAGGGCATAAAAGGAAAAAATACCAGGACGAGCTATAAGTCTGCCTACTGTCCCAAGAGGGCCGAGAGGGAGTTCCTTTCCGTTTTACAAAGAGTCATTCGCCCATGTGGTGTTGCGTGATCAAGATGAGCAGCTTCCTGACTTACACCGCTGTAGTGCTTGCCGCCTCACCGGGTTTGGCGGCCGGTGTCTCGGGCGGCATCGGGCGCCTGCCGGCCATGGGGTGGAATTCGTGGAATGAGTACGCGTGCGAACGGAAAATATGGCACTATCTAGGTTCCGGCAGACTTGTTACGATTGCTATGGAAGGGGAGACATTCTTCCTCGCTGGGCTGGCAGGGCTGGTTTTTCATGGGGAATCATGCCTATCGTCAACCAGGCGGCGAGGCACTGGGAGGATTCGTGTTTCTGGGGCCACAATGACTGGGACATGCTGGAGGTGGGCAACGGGGATCTCACGTTTGAGGAGAACCGGAGCCACTTCGCGCTCTGGGCGGCGCTGAAGAGCCCGCTCATCATCGGGACGCCGCTCAAGGGCATCGACAAGAAGGTGCTGGGGATTCTCACCAACAAGGAGCTCATTGATTTCAACCAAGATACGCACTACTCAGACTCGGCGCGGCCGTTCGGCTTGGAGGGGCCGGTTCCGCCTACGGTGGACGACACGGCCCATCCGCCCAGTCACTGGGTGGGCATCTCGGTCAAGGGCATCCATGTCTTCTTGTTGAACACGGATGCGGAGGAGGCCGTCCTGGCGGTCGAGTTTGACAAGACGCCCGGGCTCAATAAGCAGCGGGTCTACCTGGTGCACGATATGTGGACAGGGGAGGACCTGGGAGTCTTTCTGGACGGCTTTGCTATGAGCGTCAAGGCTCACGATACTGCTGCGTTGCGGTTTACAACCCCCCAAGGTGAGAAGAATGGTCCATGTATTTCGATGTGATCTTGCTGACGTTTGCTACTGCAGGGAATCATCCAAATGCGAACTGGGCACCTGGGAAATCTGAGCGGTCTGAGGGTCGTGATTAAGTAGGTGAGCGTGATTGTTATAGGTTCATGCTGGTTGAGGTCTTGATTGGTAGGGGGCACTAAGTGGCGTCTGCAAGGCACCAACACATAGGTACCTTCAGACGCTGGCAGTCGCTCAGGTGTATATTGGATTGATAGCTGAACATATGTCGGGTAATTAAGGGATCGACTATTTCATCAGGCACCAGCACGTCTCCTGCACGATGAGATATTAACAACCCAACTTCTCGACGGGATCTTATTGATCCCCGGGTGTAGGTTAGGCAGTAAAATTATGCTACTGACCAGACTAGGGCCACTCTGTTTTTAGTGATTGACCCGATGTCCCCCTGAAAGAACCTGGGCTGGTGGCTAGGCAGACGGTATTGAGGACCTGAGGAGGTGTGAGATCCGACGCTGGGGCAAGGTAGCCGGTACTTTGGCGGTCTTCTAGCGGGAACATGGAATACTAAATGGATGGCTGAGCATCGCCTCCAGGAGGCACCACCGTTTCCACTTGCTGCTCTTCGACTCCTTCGGACAATCGTTTCAAAACGAGTCCGATTTTAATTCGCCAAAAGCGTCCAATGCACAGTATCCCGTCTGCCCTCTGCTCTGTTGCATCTGGGTTTCGAATCTCAGCAATGTCTTGAACTGCCCGCCCACCGTACAGCATTAGAATTTGAACCGCCCCCCTGTAGATCTGGGACACACAGCTTCTTGGCCCACAACGGACCGCCTACGTCAGCCGGACAACGCCCTTCAAACCACCACGAACCTGGTCGCATCTCGACGTCTTCCACCCATTGGCGCCACCTCGAGTCGCCCGAACCATGGCTTCGTTCGGCCAGCAGGCGGCTCCTCGAGGGCCGTCACGACACCCTCCCCATGGCGGGTACGCCCCCCCTCAGATGGCCGCTGCCGGTGCTGGTGCGCCCGCTGGCACCTTCGCCTCCGGGACCAAGATCCAGGTCGGCGGCCACCGAGTAGTTATACAGAAATACCTTTCAGAGGGAGGCTTCGCGCACGTGTACCTCGTCAAGATGCCGCAGCCCATCGATGGCACTGACCTCGCCGTTCTCAAGCGAGTCGCCGTGCCCGATAAGGAGGCCCTGCGGGGCATGCGCACCGAGGTCGAGACGATGAAGAGACTAAAGGGCCACCGCATGATCGTCACGTATATCGATTCACACGCCTCCGAGCTCAAGGGAGGCGGCTTCGAGGTGTTCCTCCTCATGGAATACTGCAGCGGCGGCGGCCTGATCGACTTCATGAACACCCGCCTCCAGCACCGCCTGACCGAGCCCGAGATCCTCAACATCTTCTGCGATATTGCCGAGGGGGTCGCCTGCATGCACTACCTGAAGCCCCCTCTGCTGCACCGGGACTTGAAGATCGAGAACGTCCTGATAACCAGCAAGGGGTCGTCCAAGCGTTTCAAGTTGTGTGATTTTGGGTCCGCCTCACCGCCGAAGCCAGCGCCGACGACTGTTACTGAGTGCCGATTGATGGACGAGGATGTCCAGAAGCATACCACCCTCCAATACCGAAGTCCTGAAATGGTTGACGTCTACCGGAAGCAGCCAATGGATGAGAAAACTGACATCTGGGCGCTCGGTGTCTTCCTTTATAAACTTTGCTACTATACCACGCCTTTTGAGGACCAGGGACAATTAGCCATCCTGAACGCCAGTTATCGGTTCCCGAGTTCCCCCCCGTTTTCTGATAGATTGAAGAGACTTATCGGTACGAGGATCCTACTTGAATACCTGACTATTGCCTGTTTGCGATCTTGGCTAATGACTTACCTTGGTAGCGTCGATGTTGAGAGAACAAATGCAGTCACGACCGAATATATACCAGATCCTGAAGGAGGCATGCGAGATGCAGGGCCGCAAAGTACCTATCCACGATGTTCGTACCTCTTTGGCCTCGTATACTGGGAAGAGATTGATTGCTGACTTTTTTTCGGAAGATTTACTCAGGGCGATCCCATTCCGAAACCCGAAAGCTGGAGAAACCTTTACCCAAAGAACCAACGTCGTCAGGATCACCTGCTGTTGGCGCTGTTTGGTCACCACCGGTCGAAGAAAAACCAAAACTGCCCGATATTACTCCTATGAGAAGAGGACGGCCTACGGCATCCCCTGCTCCAGGGCCAAAGTCAAACGCTCCGCGTGCTGGTGGAGGTGATCCTTTTGCTGCTCTAGATTCGACAGCAGCTCCACCAGCTGGCGCACCTGCGGCGTCTCCTCCGCCTGATAATTTCTCGTCAAGGTTCCCTTCCCTCGACCAGTTTTCTTTACTTCATGATCAGGGATCCAAATTTGATTTCGGTGACGATCCCAACTCTCCTCAAACGCAGGCACCTGCTGTGGGAGAAGTGACCAACAAGATCACGGAGCGCTTGGCAGATGAGGCGTTTGCATCCAACAGACCTAGTCCCCCAACGCCCAAGGTCATTTCCAGGCCTGCTTCTGCCAGTCCGGCCCAACCCAGCCCTAGACCTGCTCCGCAACAGCTGGAGGCGTCGAAACCAAGAGTCCCCGTTCCACCCAAGCCTGAAATAAGTCGGGCTCAATCCATTATTAGCAGCAACCCGGAACTACAGGCAATATCTACCAATTCATCTGCCAACTATGTATCCACTGGCACTTCGACTGATGACCTGCCTTTTGATCCCCAGGCCAGGCTTCCATACAGAGGAACACAGAATCAGACTGAGCAGCCTCGCCGCTCATTGAGTCGTTCTAGGCAACCTGATCTGGCAGTTGAGCAAGGTCACCCTGGCGATGTTCGTACGAGTTCGAACTCTCGATTGACATCCAACTTTTCTTCACATATTCGACATCCTTCACAGTCTCGGCAGGTGTTGGAAAGTAGCCAACCTCCCTCGGATATTGAGGTAGCCCCGCGCAAGAACAGTCTCCATGTCAGCCGCTCTCGTCCACAGAGTGTGAATTATGAATCCAGCACTACCATTGACTATCTACGCGAGAGAGAGTCTATGCCTCGCTCTCAAAACCGGCTGGCGCAGCCTTCTCCCAGAGGCTCGCCAAGGATTCCATCTCCAAACCTGCTTTCCACGGAAGATGAGCCGAGAGCCGAGAAGAACGACCTGGACTTTCTCAGGAGCATGGAAGATTCCGAAACCAAGACCTCAAACAAGCGTTCCAGTCTGTCATCACTCTCTGGATCCAAGCAAATGCTTGCAACCCGGTTCGGTGAGGCCTTCAAACGGTTCGAAACAAACCCAACCCCCCCTCCTCCTGCCGGAAGGCGCGACCTGACACCGATTGCTGGATCTGAGGCCACGGATGGTCGAAGTGATGATGGGAAGTTTGACGACGATCATGAATCGATGACTCCGGAGGCGCGGCGGGAAATGGAGAGACGAAAACTCGAGGAGGAGGAGCAGAGGGTCGAAGCTGCCCAGGCTGAGTACCGCAGGCGCGTAGCGGAAGGTGGCTCTGCATCGGAGTCTGCAGCACTTCCTAGAAGCATCGGAGGAGTCCCACGTGCGAAGAGCATTCAAAACCGAGTGCAGAATCTTCTCAATGAAGACCAGCGCACAACTACAACCGTGCATAAGACTGCAGAAGGCTATGGCAAGTACTCGGATGCGGCTACTGCAGCGAGCAAGGTCGAGAGGCAGCCCCCCGAGATCCCGCGGAAGCCCGTGGTGCCCTCCAAACCCACGGGAAGAGCCCCAGCTTCCCCGGTTATCCCCACGACGCCAAAACCACAATTGAAGCCAGTGGCTCCCAAGAAGCCGGGCCACTTGAATAGTATTCCAACTGGAAACCGGCCTCCTTCCCCTCCAAAGAGGAGTCAAACGGCGGCTTCAGAACAGCTCATTGCCTTCGACCTGCCTGGCCAGCCAGCGCTCGAGATGTCAGGTGACGACAAGGACAATTATATTCGAGACTTCTCCCAGAGATTTCCCAGCCTAAGTGCCATGGAAGGTGCGGGGCCTAGACAGTGAGGGGTGTAGAAGAACAACCTAGATGAGGGACATGGTAACATCATATAGACGCAAATCGAGCAAGCTTTGCCCATGAATTGGAATATGTACTTAGACATAGTCAGTGGTATATCAGCCGTGCATTTTCAGGCCCAGGGCCGCCTAGCTTATGTTCCAATGCATTGTGCCCGATCTGTTCTGCTCTTCCAGGTACAATTAGATGCTATAGATGGATAGAGATGGCAAAGTAGGCATATACATCTGAGAAAAGAATATACTATCACACATTGGTTATAGAAATTATACAATCTTTTTTACAGAAGCAGTAGCTTTTATTTCATTTTACGAATTTCCCAATACCTCGATCGCAAAAGACCTTTGAACCCAGATCCTAGTCATTTTGAAGATATGCATGGTGGTGGGGCCTGTGCATATAACGGGTTATCTTATCGGCCCATCGATAACCTTTTTTTTATTTTTTACCAGCAGGCTTCATGCCATCTGAAGCAACCGACCTACCTGGGAAAAGAAAAACATACACAGCCACCCCAACACAGCAATTGAGATGGCAAAACGCAAGAGACAGAACCCCCCCAAGGCTGAGGCCCCCTCGGAGGCCACGGCGACAATTAAGAAGCAGAAACCTGAGACTACAGCACCTACAAAGACTGCCGAACCGACGGCCTCTTCAGCACCCTCAGCAACGGAAACCCTCCAAATAGTAGTGGGATCGTACGACCGAGTCCTGCACGGCCTGACGGCGACCGTCGGGGCAAAGAACACGGAAAAGAAGAAGAAGAAGAAACAGGAGTTCGTCGCCGACTTCGCCGACACGTTCCTGCTCACAGCGCACACCTCGCCGATCCGCTGCGTGGCCGTGTCGCCCCCCTCAGCCCCCGCGGCCGGTCAGATGCAGAAGGTGTTCCTGGCATCGGGGAGCGCGGACGAGAAGATCAACCTCTACGAGCTGTCGGCGCACCCGCCCAAGAAGGAGGGCGAGGACCTGCTGGCCACGATCGCGCCCCGGCCCATCCTGGAGAACCCGCGGAACCGGGAGCTGGGCGCCCTGCTGCACCACACGTCCACGGTCACGGCGCTGCGGTTCCCCACGAGGTCGAAGCTGCTCTCGTCGAGCGACGACTCGACGATTGCGGTGACGCGCACGAGGGACTGGTCGCTGCTGAGCTCGATCAAGGCGCCCAAGCCGAACGTGTTTGGCCGGCCGAGCGGTGACACTGCCGTCTTTGGGGGTGCGCCGTCTGGTGTGAACGACTTTGCTATCCACCCCAGCATGAAGCTGATGATCAGTGTCAGTAAGGCAGAGCGCAGCATGAGGCTCTGGAATCTCATGACGGGGAAGAAGGCTGGCGTGCTCAACTTTGAGCGCAACCTGCTACAAGAGGTCGGAGAGGGCAGGCATTCGACCGGGGAGGGATTGAAGGTCACGTGGGGGAGCGTGGACGGTGCGGACGAGTTCGCGGTTGGGTTCAGCCGCGACATCGTCGTGTTTGGGATGGACAGCACGCCCAAGTGCAGGGTGATGCCGGACTCGAAGACCAAGATCCACAAGTTCGAGTACCTGACTCTGGATGACGAGGAGGAGACGGCCGTGATTGCAGTCGCGACAGAGGATGGCCGGATCGCCTTCTTCTCCACTGCCGCTGCACACATTACCAAACCAACGGACGAGAAGGCCGAGCTAAGCGCCGCCCGTCTGATTGGGCAGGTTGGAGGCAAGGACGACAAGGTGTCTGGGCGCATCAAGGAGTTTTCCCTCGTGAGGAGCGAGACCGACGCGGATCTCCTTTACATCATTGGCGGTAGCAGCGACGGGGTGGTCAGGCTATGGACGGCGAGCCGCGCGGAGCTGAAGAAGGCGACCGAGAAGCCAGCGCTCTCGGCTCCAATTGGCAAGCTGGTGGCGTCGTATGAAACCCAAAACCGCATTACCTGCATGGCGGCCTACTTAATGATACCCTTGCCCGAAGGAGCTGAGGAGAGTGAGTACGAGGTGGATGATTCCGAGGACTCGGAGGCGGGTTCAGAGGATGACGGAGAAAGTACATAATTGGCACAAGATAATTTAGAATTACCGCTGGCGTTCATTTGCCATGTCAATTGATTGAATTCCAAGGGCAAAAAGTAAATGACTGTTCCAAGAGTAAAAGCAAATGACTGGCTTCACCTCGGACTGGCCGTGGTATGTATGGACGTAGGTATGCTGGTGGAGGAATGCAGGCGGATTAGGCTGGGCGAGTGGGCGGTGCATGAAGGGGTCTCGACTTTGGATGTTGACTTTGGCCAATGCCAGCCAGGAGCACAATGAGAGCAACATCATCGAGATGAAGACATGGACAGTTGCACTATTTTACCCGTCACGGAAGCTATTATTGCTCCTCGGGGGGAATACTACGTGCATGGATGCGCATATTCCTCGTACCCCAGATTCGGCGCGTAGCCTCCTGGCGTGCCACCTTCTATGTGTGTCACCCACCCATTTGGCTGGACAGGTGGCATACCCCTCGTTCACATGAAGAGCGTGACCACCGTCTGGTGGACCAGAAGGCTAGGCCTGTCGATCGTTCCGTTCTAGCCCTGAGTCCGGGGTAAGCTTTGGAACGGTTTTGGTTTTCCTGGTAAGTTCTCGGGCGCTTACGCGCGCTCCGGAGGAGAGGATATGAAGAAAGCCTGCACTTGCGTCTGCGGGGGAACACCTAGCTTCAAGTTTGTAGAGGACTTTACCTAGATCGGGATCTGTTCGACAGCGGGGTTTGAAGAATTCCCGCTGTGGTGTTGAAGCCCACCCGGGCGACTGCATGCCCCCGACGCAGGCAGGGCAAATGGAGCTCGCTAGCTCGCTCGCTTTCATCGATCTACGGGCTCGGGTTCAGGCAAAAAGCTGCCCAGCCCCCGAACTCCAGTTTAGTTGTCTAGCAACAGCGACCCGAGTGTGGGGTAATGGCTAAGCCCGCGCACCAAGCGAGGGAAAAAATGCAAAAAGAGGAGCTGCCATACCGTCATCGTGTAGCATCTGGGTCGGGGTAGCAGGGCAGGGGTACCCCCTTGCTGCCATTTGCTCACATGCAATCTGGTTCAGGGTCGGAGGCAATGGAAGGACGAAGGGGTGACTCTGGACCATATCTGGCTCGGGGGTTTAGACTTTGGACCCAGGCGCTGGTTGCCCGTGTTCGGAACGGGCGGACGGTGATGGCCGTGGCCTTTCCCAGCGCCCGGTGGTGGTGCGGCTGCTGTCAAATCCGATGGTCGGGCTTGTCGTATGGGCTGGCCACAAATCGTATCAGATTAGCAGGAGGGGGCGGTGATTTGCGACGCAAAACAGACCACTCGGGCGCAGAGTAGGGAGATCCGAATCGCAGCCCTGGTCTGTTGCAATCTGCAGCAGCCCATATTCGGAAAAAAGAATTTCAAGGGGATGGGATCTGTTGATGCCTCATGTCCCCGAGAGATGAATAGGTCGGGTCACATCAATAGCAGCCCAGCGACGCCTGAGTGCTTCATGCTTACAGGCACTGGCCTAAGTGAAGCCACAATGTCACCGCACCAGTGGGCTCGCTGAACGGTTGGCGCTAGGGGCCAGCCAATAGGGCCAGCGTTATTTCTCCTTGGGACACCACTAGCGATGCTCCACCATGTACATGCAGATTGCCTGATGTACAACTGCAATTGAGCGTGACCTCTGCAGATATCGCCTGTGCACATCGCCTCTGCATGCTGCTTAAAGGGGACCCCTGTGCTCTCATGCAATGCCCACGTAGCACTAGCTGCCGACCTACCTACCCTCCAAGGATGGTATTACTCACAGCTTGTCGCAGACTAGGTTGCAGACGGGACGGGGTTGCTAATTAAGTCTTCTCGCCAGTTCAGCTGATCTGATCTGTGAGCATGTGATGGAACTGAGCTACCGTCGACTCATGCTGGTACCTCGCTAGAGGTACTTGCCGACACTCGTAGTGGCCGCAGCTCAGCAATGGACTAGACCCGTCCACTTTACTTTCTGGGGCTTAATTAATAATAGGCCGGCCCTCGCAGGTTCGTTCGTGTTTTTCGTCTCTCACTCGGAACTGTTGGGTATTTCTTCAAGCATTCGCCTCCTGCGCCGTTTCCCCAATCTCTCAACCGAACAATTGTGCCCAGTCGTACTCGGAAGTCATCTCACAGAGCTAGGAAGAACCCTTGTCTGGGCTGAGCTGACCAGGGACCGGACTTCTATTTCTACTAGCGTTGCCGCCACAACAGCCGTGTCTTAGAGTCAAGATTCTTGCGACCCCGTTGGAAGTCGATTGACTCAGACCTGATTCCGGAAGTCCCATACTTAATTCATCCATCCCCCAGACTTGCGGTGTCCATTGACCAAAGCCAGACTCTCGCGCGAACAAGGTACGACGGTGTCCATACTTTGCCCTGCCGCCCCTCCCGAACTTGGAACTGACATGTGAAAAGGACCGTTTCCGCTTTTTCTACGATACACTTACCTGCCCACCTCCGTATTCCTACAAATTCCACTCTTTTAGGAGTTGGATTGTCAATCTACAATGTCAGAAGACGGACCACCTCTCTTTCGACCCATCCCACGACGGCCTTTCCCGGTCAACATCAACCTCACGACCGCAACACCTCCAGAGGACGATGAGGATGACAGCGCTGGGCTCCCTCCATCGAAGTCGAACCTCGATCTTTTCAGATCTCGTTTCCTCAATGTAGGATACAAAACGCCTACAGAAGCCGGCTCCTCCATCAGCCGCCCTCCGTCTTATATGAATCTCACATCCTCGACCCTCTATGGCATTTACTCGCCCACCACCACTTCTCGAGCTTTTGGTGACAGGGACGAGGATGATACTCCCTGGGGTACAGGGGCGCAAACCCCAATCAGAAGACCCACCCTCGATGATGTGACGTACGAGCTCATGAAGGAGAGATCACATCTTGGCCGAAGACCATCCGTCTACCGAACAGTTGATACTACGATCCCCCATGCCGCGACCCCGGCCTCGGCGTCGCATGCACCGATTTCAACGACAAGGCGTGCTGCCTTGCTCCTCTCCCTCGGCGTTGGATACGGCATGGTCTTGACTCGATTACAGGACAACAGCCAGTGGCCCAGTCTCCCTGCAGGCATGATCCAGCCCAGACAGGATACGTACTATCTTGCTTTCTGGGGAATTTCTGGTGTCGTCCTCGGATCCCTTCTTCCCTGGATCGACAATGTGTGGGAAAGCACTTTTGGCCGTGAGGTGGACGATGATGCGAGCACTGTGGATGCTGCCTCTTCAGCAGAGCCTGATGCTTCGACTGACTGGACCCTGGTGATGCGCGCAATTGGAGCATTTGTTGGCATTGTTTTCGCCATTGTGAGTCCCTGAGCTCTAGATATCCCCTGCCTTTCAGATCAAGCGGGAACTAACAATCATACTTCTAGCGCAAATTGACTTGGACTTCAAGTCTTCAGGCGTCTCTCGCTCTCGCCCTCGTCAACCCACTCCTGTGGTGGATCATTGATCGATCAAAGGCCGGCTTCATGCTCTCCACGATCGTTGCTGTGCTGGGCTCGGCTGTCTTCTTGGGCGTCAATCCAGACATGATGCCCGCCCCCTCGGGACTTTTCCACCCAGCTGCGGGTTCAAGCGCAGGAAACAGCAGCTACGGCGTCGATTCCGAACTCTACTCGGCTCTGAGCGGGATTGCTAGCCAAGAAACCGTCGAGGCAGGCGTTTGGATGTTGAGTGTACTGTTCTGCAGCAGCATCTGCTTCGGCAACATTGGCCGCCGCCTTGTGTCTGAGAAGACTGGTGCTGGCAAGGGCCGATGGGCCGGTACGCAATAAGGGCAAGGGCGTTTCCTGTACACTCCCCACCTGGTTGGTGGGATCTTGTTTTTTAATGTAAGGTATACACATATTCAGGGGCTTGTGGACTGGCGCGACATATCGTCAGATGTAACATGCGGATTCAACAACTGGGGGAAATTGATCGGAGTTTTGATGGTGCCACGATAGGTAGGCAAGGCTACGAGCCAGGGGGCCGGCTTTGATTTGGCTTGTATTTTGGACTTGGGATTTAGTTTGACACGACTTGATGAAATGGTAGCGCGCGCGACAAGCGCTGCGCATAGTATAGGGAGAGGCCTTTGGGAAATTTGATATATTGATCTTTCATCAGACCCTGTGAGCTTGCTTGTTTTCCTTGGCTGGGATTACACCCAGGTGCTATCGACTGGCCGTGAGTGCTGTGTTCCTGCCAGATCCTGCCTTTTACTCTGGAATAGATAGTATGGCGTCCTGTAGCTCCTGGGATTTGGCCTTGACGTCGTCCCCGAATTCGATGTTGGGTTGACCCATGATGGCCATCATGGAAGGCGTGCTGACGATCTTGTTGATAGTGAGCGCCCGGGTGAGGACGTCGGTGAACGACATCTGGGCCTTCTCCTCATTGTCCGCGGCTAGAAGAAGAGTAAACGAGGATCTGGTTAGAGTTTTTTATATCCCGTACTGACCAATTCAGAGGTACCAAATCCGTATCATTGGCGGGGGAGAAACCATGACTTCCGACTTACCATCTTCGTGGGGCGGGATCTGATCTGGGTGCTTCAGTGGTCTGCCCGTCCGGATGTTTTCTAGCTCCGTCATGATGTAGTGGCTTCGCTTGACAAAGTCCCAGAGCTGGAGGAGGGCTGGATGCGGGTTCGGAGGGGTCCATTGCGGATGCTGCTCTAGGGCGGAGGCGAGCGAGTCGAGCCGGGCAGTGATATCGGCACGGGTAGACTCGTCTGGGGCTGGTACCATCGTTGCTGGTTATCTGCGCAGGAAGTGAATGTATAATCTCTCAGAGCTGTCGAGGGACTTTCGGTCTGGCCTGGAATTAGGGAGGAGGCCGAGTTTTGCGAATCTACTCGTTGTCTCGCTGGGACTAATGGATCTAGGACGGAAAGAGAGCTTCCAAACAACCAAGCCGAGCTGGGGTTTCAGAACCGATGCGGATGATCTTCAATTCTTGGTTTCCCCTCCTTTGGGCTTTTATCCAAGAGGCCCCTGGACATGGCTGTTACGTACGCGGTTTGGGACACTAGAAACAATGGATGGACGGAGATCAATGGCTCATTTGGCGCCTGATCTGTTGGTGGTTTGGTGGCAGCTGAGTGCTGAACAAACGCACTGAGGCTGCGGTTACAGTGGGAGGGGCGACGGGCACAGGCAGTGGAGGCACGCGCTACTAGCACCTACAGCATTGAAGTCTAGCCGTCAGTCCGGTTGTTTTCTCATTCATTTCTTCGACCACGATGCCCGTTTCGTGAGGCCAACGTAAAGACGTCTTCGTGCAATCTCATGCATGTCTGCTTGGTATCACACGGCCCATGCAGCCCCGGACGGGTGCAGACTGCTTGCCCTGTCTTGGCAGAACCTCGTGTGACGTAGGCGGCAGCCAATTGATGAGAAATGGCGATATTGTCGGCACACTTGGCGGCTCACCACAACCAGCCAGCCCCCCATGGACGCGGGCGCCTATTTATGACTGCACACATTATCTCATGGATTAATGTCCAAAGCGCTGAATTATTTGCCTTCGGATACTACACCGAGGCGTTGGCTAGCCACTCGCCGTGTGTGCTGCTCTGCTCTTGATCTGCGCGTTCCGCTGCTGCACGGAGTGGCGACCATGGGCGTGAGATCAGCATCCAACCAGAGGCCTGGCCTCATCAGAAGGACCTTGGGCTGCATCCAGCAACCACCGCAAGTCCCCTGTTTTGCATGGCAACCTCACACTATGGCCCAAGCAACCAAGTCAACGCGTGAATTGTGAGTCGTCGGTCTGTGGCAAAACATACCCTCCAGCCAGGGGGGGGGCTGTCAGCGTTTCAGATGTGCTTCGGATTGCCACCACCATCAACGTCTGATTGACGTGAGTATGGAGCGAGTATATAACCAAGTCTGCTCCTCGCTGGGTCTAGGCAGCCTTGGAGTCCCAAGATATTCTTCACTCAAACATAATTACTTACCATTCGGACCTGGTGTTGATCATCAGCAGTCGATTTCGATCGCGATTAATACTTTTACCATAATCTTTACTTACACAGAATTGCTGGGCAATTTCTACTCTATTGTTTAATCTGTACCATCTCTTCCCCCAGCTGACTGACCTTGACTTCTACCCTCCAAGCTAGCCAGTCTTACGCCGGTCAATCAATTCATATCATCATCATGTGGTCATTCAAGAAACTCATGGGCCTCAACACCCAGAAGGGCATTTCCCTTCCCGTGGAGCAAACCAACCAGGGAAGCGCTGCCAAGCAATCACACAACAGCGGCGACTGCATCCAAGGCCGAAGTGTCATCACGGCCGCTCCCTGCGAGGACGACGACGACTCCCACTACTCCGTTGCCCAGATGTTCGCGAGACGCGACGGGTACTCCAGGATCCCCCTGGGAGACGACGACGTAGAAAACGAGGACAAGAACATCAAGGCCAGAGATGTGCCAAGGGACGTCACCTCGGCCTTCAACATGCTCCCCTTTGTGGGCGGCAACAGAAACCGGATGGAGGGCTACGCAGCTGTGCCCCAGGTCTATGACGACCAAGCTGGAGATGCCGTCAAGGCCAGAACCGCCGATGCTCCTTACGGCATGGTCGACGAGGAGAGCGACAGTGATGACGACCGGTCCTCGCAGGGCGACCACACCCAGGACAACCGAGAAATCGGCAGCATCTGGGGGGAGAGCACCACTTATTCCTACTCTCGCTAAGCTTGAGTAGCTTGAATGGCCACCAGACAGAATATACGGCCACAACTACATTGATTTTTGCAACCTCCTCCTTTCCTTTGTATCTTTATATGTTCTGCCGATCCGCGAAGGGTTTAGAGGACGGCGTGAGAGGACGAATGTAATTTATACCCAGCACCAGGGCATTTGGATGGATAGATTGTACACTTGGATGCCTATTGAACTAGGCGGATAGAGCCTGGAGCTTGATATGAGGAAACGGATTTATGAATACAAATCGCTTGAGAGTAGATCTCTCGATAAATTACGTTTATCTCGTCCCGTGCATGTATTGACCTTACTTATTGAAGCAACTTTTCTTTTCGTTGAGCACTAGGAAACTTCATAAATTTGCGAGGAGCGTGGGAACTGGTGCTATTTTCCACCCAAACAGTTGCTGTCATCAAGTATTTGCTCATGGATGAGAGAGTCCACTGCCCAGCGTAAGTGCGATATAATAGATTAGATAAGATAAGCTCATGGCAAACTATTTCCCACAACGGACGAACCGCATCCCGAAGTAGGACTGCACTAAGCAGCTAAACGGATTTGCTTGAGGGTCGAGATGGTTCCAAGAGCTGAATAATTACTTTTGGCTAGCTTCTGCCATGTAGGTATGTGTTGTGCGGCTGTCACCGTCGTTTTAGGTCGATTTCATTGATCCGTTGGGGACCAACTAATTCGGGAGGGGCCTATAATAAGCCACCCCGTCCCCTGTACCTCATCAAGAGTTAGGTGGAATGTAGGTGTAGCGCCGATGGCAGCGGCTATGTCTCCTCCCCAGATCGATGGCCAGCACAAGGGATCACAACTTTCCACGTTGAATCCGCTCGCTTAGCAGATCACACGCAGCCAGGGACCCGGATACCTCGTCCAGCTAGTAGATTTCACCCATCCGGAAGACACAGGATCCGAAACTAGACCGCTCTGCTCCCCGTCGAGTTTGCCCTTTCTCTACTGCAGAAGTGAGAAGGCGCCGTGCAGGTGCCACACGGGAACGAGTTGATGATGCCATCACCAGCACAACCACCCACATCTCCTGCCCATCCCTGCCTCGTCCTGTGCTTCCTCACCCGTTCTCGAACGTGCTGGGTTCAACAAAGAATCAATTCTATGACTTCATTGGGCGCCTCCGGCTTTTGGGTTTCCCCTGCTTCACGGCGTCTCCTTATCGTAGCTGCCAAATTCCCATGCTGGGCTACAAGCGAGGTACCGCCGCCTCCAGCAACGTTTCTATGACGTCCGCTGTAGCTCCAAAGTAGAGGACCCCCAGGCGGCTCTCCACTTAATCCAATGCCACTACCGACCAGATCGAAAACCTCTGACGCCTACACTTTTCCCTCAAAGCTCCGCCATTGCTCTTAACGAGGCCCATGACATTCTCTCCACGCAGCTGCGGTGCACCCCGAGTCCCCTCCTGTCCGCCGGATCGGTCTCGCATTCAGCTAGCATCCAATTGCCCAAGAGATCCAGTCCTGTCCATGACTCTGGATTGGTAAGATCTCCTGGTGTATGACGATCTTATCCTCTCCTTTATCCCCCTCCTTCTCTCAACTCCTCCCCTTCGAGTTTGCTCTGTATATTCCTCTCCGTGCCTGCTTAGATCGTCGTAAAACGCAATCCTTTCCCACGAGCATGTTCGCCGACCGATTTGGGCCAATGTCCTCTTAGTAAATATCCTAGCCCTCTGCGCTACAATCCGAATCGACGCCCTGCTCAGACTCATGCATGAGCGGCTCCCCACCAGCTGGTCCTCGCATCTTGGACTCCGCCGCATGGCCCATGTGCCTGCAACAACGTCGTAACCGTCACCACCCGCCGCTTCACAGACCCCCTCGCCGCACCACGAGACAACAAGGAGTGTCCGTCATAGGCTGGGCCGGGGAAAACTCGTCACGGCGCCGCTCTGCTCCGCGACGTACCTGGGCACCAAGTCTTTGACCTTTTTGAAGGGGCTTGTCTACATACTTGAACATAATTATCTAGGTACATCTCTGCCTGACTGCCTGTCCGCCAAACTCAAGTCTGGATCACACCAGTCGCTCCGCGAGGTTCATGTCACCCAGTCAGCCAGAAGTGGCCGCGGCTCGTCCTCTGACTGGTCCCCGAGAGTCGCAGGACCAAGAAGGGGCGATTCCCCCAGCCACCACCAGACCCGAACAGCGAGCGCAGGCCAGGGACATCGTGCGACTCTTCCAATGCCGGCTCTGTTCTTTCCCGCTGCGAGATCCAGTCACCCTACCATGCGGTCGGAGCATATGCAAGCAATGTCTCCCCCAATCCCACCTCCGCCTCCATATCTCATATCCAGCCGTGCCTGAGCGACTGCAGGGTTTCCAGTGCCCCTTCACCGATTGTGGCCGTGAACATGCCGTCGGAGATTGCGGGCTGGACGTCGTCCTCAGCAAAACGACTGAGCTGGTCAAAGACAATATGACGCGCGGAAAGGCCGAGGCTGCAAGGATCAAGATGTCCACTCGCATTGCCGTGCGCGATGAGTGGGAAATAGCTGGCATTCCCTCTCTTCGCTCGCCCTCGCCCACATCCGAGATCTTGATTGGAGGGAGGCTGGTTGCTGCATGGAGCATGGCAGAGAACGGGCAGCTCGACTTTGACGCCGAGGTGGTGTACCATGGCGTGGATGGGGAATCGGATGACGGCAACTTTGCTGAGTTCGAGCTGGAAGCTCTGCACCAAGTACAAGAAGTTGCGAGGACTGAGATGGATTGCCAGATATGCTATGCTCTCTTCTTCGATCCGCTGACCACACCTTGTGGCCATACTTTCTGCCGATCATGCCTACACCGCATTCTCGACCATTCACTCTACTGTCCAATCTGCCGTCGCAAGTTGGCCATGAATCCGTTACTGAACCGAATAGCGTGCCCTGCCAATGAGAGACTCGACCTGATCATTGAAACGTTTTGGAAGGAAGAATTGAATGCCCGCCAAGGCATCCTGGAGGCGGAAGAGATTGGACGGCATGAATCTTTGGATGTTCCTCTCTTCGTCTGCACACTGTCCTTCCCCATGGTCCCAACGTTTTTACATATATTTGAACCAAGGTATCGTCTCATGATCCGCCGGGCTGTGGAAGGTAACCGTATGTTCGGCATGGTTCTCCCAAAACGAGCGCGATTTTCAAGCGACCGAGATTTTCACGAGTTGGGTACACTTCTTCGCATCGTCAATGTTCAGTATTATCCTGATGGGCGAAGTTTGATCGAAACGATGGGCATATCTCGCTTCCGGGTAGTTGAGCACGGGCTGCTCGACGGTTACACCATCGGGAAGACAGACCGGATCGATGATGTCAGCCTCGAAGAGGAAGAGGCCCTGGAAGCAAGAGAAGTTACACCGGCTACTTCACCCCAGTCTGAATTGATGACAAGCGAGCACGGATCTCCCAATCTGGCTATGCAACCTCAAAACCCTTTAGCTCCTGAGGATCCGGAAGATATCACCAGGTTTCCGACAAAGCAGTTGCTTGAATTTGCTCTCGACTTTGTGGCAAGAATGAGAGCAGACAGCGTTCCCTGGCTGACGCAGCGCATGTTGGAACTATATGGAGAGTGTCCCGACGACCCTGCCATCTTCCCGTGGTGGCTGGCGAGCATGTTGCCAGTCCGAGAAATCGAAAAATATAAACTGTTAGAGACATCAAGTGTAAGGGAAAGGCTCAAAATCTGCTGCCGGTGGATTATGGAATGGGAAGCATCCACATGGTGAGTTGTTTGCCCCAGAACAGTGCCCCTTTTGTCACCTACCCCTTTTCCATGACATCATCGCCACAAGACTGTATTCTTGTGATTGCCTATTGTTGCCCCTTTCCCTGCCCCCAGATCCGTACTTGCTATATGGTCTGATCTCTGACACTCGTCAGACGAATCCGCCGTCGCCAAATCTATCGTCGCTCGATCAAGGGACTGTCAAATGGTCCTGCGCTACAACTAGGGTTATGTTATGGTGATATTGACACGTTATATAGGTCTTTCCGAGACTGCACCATTCTCTAACGCGGTTCTTCTCATTCCACCCTCCTCCCTCACTTTCGATTACCACGGCTACATCGTCAGTAGATGTGTATGATGGTCTTCAAAACACACAACTCGGCACGTCCCCGATCCCTGCACCTTCGCTCCTCTCAACCCCTTTTATCATCTTCAAACCCATATGCCACGATTTACCGGAAGAGTCACTTCATGGACAAGAGAAAAGCACACAGAATCGCCGATACTGCGTTACAAAATTATGCTTGCTCATTTTAGGGCGAAGTAGCCCACCGTTTTCGTTTTCTATTCCTCTAGATACCAGCTTCTATATATCTCTTTCTTAGCGGCCGTTGTCTTTGTGTATCCTTTCAAACTAGTCAGTATTGAAATGGACGGACCACTGGTCTAACAATATCTCTTCAATTACATAAATACTATTTCCCCTCCATTGTGGTCGTTTTGTTGTGCCTACTGGCATGACCACTCCTCCCCTTCATTCTAGATATTACCTCCGCAAATGACAGACGTTCAAAACAGTGATTGATATACCTTTTAAGCTTCTGGAAGATTAACACGCGGGGCCACATGATGCTGAACCCAGACTCGGGCTCTCGTGTACTTTCTATATCCATCACATTCAAATCTCTTATTACGCTTGACAGAAAATAGAGTACAATTATGGGGATCCCCCAAACTTTGAATATATCCAGCAAAACGAGCCTAATTCCTCCAGCACTTAGAGTCGCATTCTGGTAATCTACAGTGCATAATTTCCAGTTTGTACTGATACTTACTGAGACTGAACACGTTGAATCGTTCCACTGTAAGCAACTACCATTTCGCCGCGCTGGTAGGTTCAGCCTGAGACTCTCCCCATCCCCCTTCATCAACCATGCCGTTTGTGTCAGCTGCAGCCGCCGTATCACCCCAGGTGGAGGGGAATGAGCCAGGCATAGCGCTGCCCTGCGGAGCCACATTGTTATCTTCGTTCTCATTATTTCCATCCCAACCACTGTTGTTGTTGTCATCGTTTCCAAACGTCGCCTCTTGGGGAGGTTCTGATGATCCCCAAGCGTCATTACCAGACGCGCCTGCATCCCATGCATCGGGAGCTCCGTCGGCACCGCCTGAGGCCTCCGGAGCAGTTGCATCCCAACCCCCGTTTCCATCTTGCGCATTGTTTTCATTATTCTGAGACCAGTTATCTGGCTCAGGGTTCGTCTGCTGTGGAGACCCGGCTTGTGACTGTGCCCCATCTGTGTTTCCATGATACCATGACGTTCGCCCGTTGTTACTTCCACCATTCGGCTCAGGTTCCTTGGCATCCTGTTGGCTGCCAGGTGGCGAAATTCGTTTCCCCCAGTCTGCGAAGACCGAGGTTCTGTTGTTATTGTTCTGATAGCTAGTTAGCTCAGGCCCCTTTGCGAAGGACACTTTCTTCTTTTGCCTTGCCTTTTCTGACGCCTGCCCTGCATTATGGCCTGAGCCGGCCTTAGCAAGCGCGTTCTTCTGAGCATTGAGCTCCGCGGAGTCATGATAAGCACCTCTGCTGTTGAAAGCACCGAGATTTGCAAGTGCTGGGTTGAAATGATCATAGCCCATGCCTGAAGGGGGATACGCGGCGTGCCAGGCATTCACCGGCATCCCTTGTGTAATTGGCACATTGCTGAACTCTCCTGCCTCTGGTTTCTTTGGAGGCAGAGAATTGAAGCCGTAATAGTATGGATTTTGCGTCGGGTGAGGCATACCAACGGGCAGAGGACGCTTGGTTGAATCACGCTTTGGATAAAGCGACCGAGTAGGATTTCCACCATAGACGGGTCCTTGATACACTCGGATTATATTGTGCTCGGCGTCATAGAAGGCGTTTGGTGGTGGATCTTCGGGTGTTTCGATGACCCGTTCGGTCTGTACGACCTCGGCGCGAACAGGAGCAACATAATTTGGACGTCGAGGGTGTGGAAGAGGATTGGCTTCTGGATAATTTCTCTTATCAGAGCGGTCTGCATTGGCCTGTTTTGCAGTCTTTGGAGCATCTTCTTCTTTGGCGCTCCGCTTCTTCTTCTCGCGTTCGTTGTCCTCTTCTTCACTCTCGTCGCTACTCTTCTTAGACTTGGAAGCCTTCTTGGCTCTCCGACTTCTCGCCTTTTCTTTCCGGGCCTTCTTCTTCTTCTTCGCTTCTCGCTCAGACTCACTGCTTTCCGGTGAGGATCCCGATGTCTCTGTGTCGGATTCTGGCACGGGCTCCTCCTTCTTGGTGACGCGCTTTCTGAGCTTCCTGTTCTTCACTTTGGTCGAACTGTTAGTCTCTGATCCAGAATCGTCTTGGCTCTCAGAATCGGACGAGGTCTCCGCAAGTCGACTTTTCCGAAGGCTCGCTCGGCGTTGTCTCAACTTCCTGCGGGCGCCATCACTCTCCCTGGACTTACGTTTAGGGGGGGGCGGCTCATAGTCGCTGTCTGTACTTTCGCCCTCCTCAGAGGTCGACTCCACATCCGTCGACCCCTCTGAGCTCGTCCCGGGTGATTCTGTCGACGACTGAGCCGAGGCAGTAGCCTCCGAGGACGAGCCCTCGGTGGCAGAATCCGAGGCCGAGGAGGCTTCCTCGGACTCTGAGCCGGGCTCGACGATCTGAACCCTCTTCTTTAGCGCAGATTTCAGAGGAACCTGCTGTTGGAAACGAACTTTCTTGACCTCTCTCCGAGGCAGGTCCCCGTTGGGCTGTGTGCGTGGGTAGGTAATCTTTACGGTGTCCTCGCCGGACTCGTCGTCGGTGGAAAGCTCGACTCGAAGGACGCCTCGTCGGCGCGGCTTCTTCTTCTTCTTGGGGACTGGTCCCAGGGCAGATTCGATGGTGGTTCCGACAACCCACTCATAGAAGGTCGAAGGGTACTTCTTGTTTTTCGTCATTTTTGCTCAGCAATACAATTGTAATCAAGACGATGACAGAGGTTCTCAATAACAAAGTTGGTTCAAAGCGATGGAACAGGTAGCCTTGGATTATAGCAACACGGTCGGAGTTAAGTTCGGTTGGTGATGGAGGAGGAGGAGGGTGAAAGAAATATGAGCAGAGAGGGGGGCTGGTTCAAGTTACAAGACGTCTGGCGGCCCGTTTTCCAGCTTCGTTCTCGGGCACTGCTGAGAAGGCGTTCAGATGTCCACGGACGCAACACCAAGCACACCCAAGGCGTCTCATTAACGCAAAAAGATGGCAGCTAGTGTGTAAGCCTGTGTTAATGGCTATGGAGATGAATTTTGGAGTTTCAAAATCAAATTCGTCCGCTAGAAAAGCCAGATCTTGTTCGCCTTCGTCCCAAGTTACATGTAGGCGCGGGGAACATTTGTTGCAGCCGGACTGAAGAGGACGGGTTACATACACCTCGCGTCAACGGACATGTTACAAGGACTAAAATATCTATCACCCTTTGAAGCTAACAGAGCATATTAGTACATCGTGCCTGCCTAGATTCTCTTCTTCAGAGTTTGAGGGAAGTCGCATTTGAAGACTGCGGACATCCAGAGGGGCAGGTACCTACTGCCTTGGCTCAGAAGACATTGGAAGTTACTTGGTGCCTGATACAAGGCAACAGGCAGCACTTGTTCTCCCAAGGATTGCGTCACTGATAATAACATAAGGTATGTACCTACTAAGCTCAGGAGATGTTTTCGAGTCCACGCGGCCAGTCACTGCTTCAGGCTACCTACTCGGAAGGGTGCTGGAAGGGTGGGTTTCTCACTCCCTCAAATCTACGGATTGATACGATTGAATTATTTACTTTTGACTTCATTCGATGAGGATTCTGTCGAATTCGAATTTCTGAGTATCTCGAGGAGCAAATTCAAGTAGCAAGTTTGTAGTTACACCAATCCTTCCCCATAGCCCCTTTTCGCCTTTCTCAACTCCACTGCCTTGATGAGACCGCAGGACTAAGCCACCAGGTGTATACTCAATTCGCAAATCAGTACTGTCGTTTTAACAATTGCCACTTTTGCCCGAAAGAATCCCTTCAAATGGTCAGTTTTGTCACACAATGGTTGAGCGAGGATGTGTATGCACTTACGAAGTGTGTTAAAGAGTCGTCAGACTAGTTGGGGAGGCGCACAGCATAGAACCACCCTTCGTCTGTGACATACCAACGGCAGTCACCCATATGATCGATAGAAAACCGGTTGCGCTGGGTCCAGTTACCATCAAGCTCCCGAACATAGTAAAAACGGGATGGGTCATCATCGGCAGGCTTGAAGTCCTGCGGCTCAAACAGCCTGTTTTGATGCGCAAATTGGTTTTGCCGCAAGATCTCCTCTCCTTGAGTCCGACCCAGCCCAGGAAATTCAGGTGCAGGGACAGGGTTACCTGCAATGATCGGAGGCTGGCCTCCAATGACGGCTTGGCCCGCCGGGATGAAAGCCTGCTGAACCTGAGGTCCAGCAGCCATCATAGGCTGGCCATTGAGCATGACCGACTGCGGAACATAGCCGGTCTGGGGCGGGACGACAAAGGTAGGCTGTTGAACGGGCACGCCGTTGATTGCTTGAGGCTAAATATGCAATGACGAGTTAGCAAATGACCTTTTCATGAGTTCCTTCAGCTAACATAAAGAGAATCGAGAGTGTCAGATTGTGGGGAAGAGAAAGGTGATGGAAAGGGTCAGAGTGCAAGGAAGATAATGTCATGCGCAAGGATTCATCCAGGCAAGTCGACGGAGCAAAGCCACTAGACACGCGTCAACTGATTGACTGACATAATAATAATATGGGTGGTTCATCGGATGCTGTTGTGGCATTGGGACATTGGCGAGCATAGTGGTGTTGACAGGGGCACAGTTAATAAAAGAAGAAGAAGGGTGGTAACGGACAGGGACATTGCCGACGGGAACAACGCCCCCGTCAAAGCGTGGAACATAGAGATGGTTCATGGGTCCCATGCTGGTGTCTGGGACGGGTGGCTGATAGTTGAATCCCATAGGAGGAGGGCAGGCATTCTGGTAGTCGGCGGCCATGGCGGTCTTTTGCTGCACTAGATAACTCTGCTGAGTTGGAGGATAGATGTAAGTAACTGGCTGTAGGTGAGTGTGAGCACGGTCTGCATGTTGCGTCAAGTTGGAAGTGAGATTGGGAGTGAGGGCCACCTGAACAGTCGCGTGTTGCGCTTGTTGTTGCTGCTGCTGGGGAAAACTGACGCTCTGGCTTGCGTTTGTCGAGGTGAACCACTGGCCTGGACCCAGACTGGAAGGAGGCACCAAGGCAGGAAAGCTGGTCGGCTGGGTAGGAGTGGCAGCGGCTTCTGCTGCAGGAGCTGGTGCCTTGTTGACGGTGATGTTGGCTTCGAGGTTGTTGAGTTTGGCTGCAGCCTTGGCCGTTTCGCCAGCTGTTGTTGTTTGGAAATGCACGTGTCGACTTGACGGGTCGGCACCAGGTGTCTTCACGCGTCTGGGAGTCTTGGGAGATTTGTACTCTGCTCCTGGCTCAGGCATCTCTTGGGGGCGAGATGAGGGCAAGAAAAGAGTGCAGATGGAGAAGAGGTGTTGTTTGGGTTGAAGAGGAGTGAGTGGTGGAGGAGGAGGTGGAGGTGGAGGAAGAGTGAGAGGGAAGGAAGAGGGGCTGGAAGGGAAGAGGGCGGAGAGGGAGAGACGAGGTGGAGGCCAGAGCAAGAAAGCATGAGTCTGGGGGCAAGGTGAGGGCAAGGTGAGGGTTTGCTCAGATTCGTTTCAGTTCCTGCCAGCAATCACATGCAATCTGAGGCGTCGAAGCTGGGCAGTTGTGGACAATCACATTCGGTTGGCTAGGGCTAACCCGTCAGAAGATGGGATGGGCATCATGATCACCGCACAAATCTGGCCGGGACAATGGATCGAGCATCAGAGTTTTCTCTTCTAGGCGCCAGGCAAACACCTACCGTGCGCTGTAGTGCCCAGCAGTTGTTGCCCGTTGGGACCCAAACCGCGTGTTCGGGGAGTTCAGAGACTGCGTCCAATGGATCCTCGTACCGAGCCCAAGCCCACTGGAAACAAGGTAGACACATCTTGGGTAGGTAGGTTTTCGTGGAATTGCGTTGATTGGTGTTGAGAGGCAAGTTTCGATATCAAAAATGAGAGAATGATAGAAAGGAGAAAGAAAGAGGGACCGTACTGACCAAAATACGAGGCATGATATCACTGGAAAGTGAGAAACTCGGATACATCAGCAAGATTTGTCCCCAGAGAGTCTAATACTCTTTCTACTAGATAAAGCCCTTACCTTTTTGGTATGCCGTACTATTTTCACGCATCCCACCAAGTACCGCCACAGAAGGATGAACAGGCACTCATACACACTTTAGGAATATGTAGCATCTACTGCTGTTGAACAGCTGATACGGGCAGTCCAAGAAAGGCCGCCCTGTACCGCATCTAATAACTCGGGTATGGCTTCTTTACCATAATACATTCGAACGGTATTAGTGAATCCAACACTTAATTAATCACCCTTACCATCACCAATGACCTCGAAAGCCCAAGCCCAAGCCCCTTTCTCAGCATCCACTTTGCCCACACTTTGTTCAGACATAAGACGGGAAAACATAGAATCCCGTGGCCTTCATTGGCGTAGCCCTCTCATCTTCATAGACCTGACCGCCTTTTGAGTCTATTGTTCCCAGAAAGGCGCGTGCTTCCTCAATGCCTTGCCGAGCGCACGCTCTCGGTCCTTCTCGTCATCTGATCGTTCTGCGAGCAACGCATCGACAAGTGCCAGCTGCTCCTCAGTGAGCTCCCCATCCGTATCTCTGCTCTCGTGTCTCTCGATCAGGGTCTTCACCCGAGCGTATATGCCGTAAGCTTCGATCTTCTAAGCCTGATCATTGCAATAAGGGTCAGCCATGTTTATAAAGTCGGTGCATGCAACTTCACCCACCCGAGCCAAAACAGGCATTTTCCGCCGATGAAAACATTCTCTCATCTCTCTCAACTGATCCTTCCTCTTGAACGGCTTCCAGGCACCCGGGCTCCCGTTGCCCCCGATGTTGGGCTGCATCGGCTCTATAGCCTTGAAGACTACGCCGCAATCTCTGCCTCCCGGCGCGGGATCCTCAAGACGCATACACTTCAGCCTTTCCAAGATTTCTGCTGCCTCGAGTCGATCTCCCGGCACTCCGTGCTCCATGATCCAATCCAGCCTCTGGCGCATGCAGTAGAGCAGGTAATCCGTCTCCTTCCCATCTTGAGCATCCCAAGATTCGAACATGGAGAGAACAGTCTGGATATCGGTATGGTAAGGAAGCGGCTCGAAGGATAACAAGAGGCTCCCGTTCCCTGCGAGACGGAACATGATGATGCTGCAGTTCGCCCGGGCCTGCACTTTTCTACCTCGCCATCCTCGCCTTGTTGCCACGACCTTTCGGACGACTTCAGAGGAATCCATAGCCGTGAGGTCTGTGTTTCAAATTAGTACCAGAGTTCTACTCATAAGAACAGCTTCATCACCCAGTTTTGACACACCAGCCCAGAGACGACCAGCAGGACGCCAGTCTCTTGCGATCGTGAAAAATGATATTTGTAGGTTCAGGGTAACATATGGCCATCGATCGCGACGATTGTGATGAGATGAGTGGGAAATGGTAGCTAGCTGAGGGAAATCCCATAGTCTGTCATACTTCCTGACGAAACAAACCCAGCCCGCTGCCGACTCGGGAACGGTTGTTGGCAGATGTGCAGATCCGTGCAGCTGGAAAAACAATGTCGGCTGCCCACGCCCGAAATTGCGCCAGTTGATATCAATCACATGTCAAGTTAGCTCTGTGGTACCTGCCGCTTTCCAGAAACCCAGCTTCTGACTGCCTCTGTCCAGCTGGTAGAACACCAAGCACTTACCGATCCGATGACAGCCCCAGACAAGGCAGGCAAACTCATACCTCAAAGACAATGATGGATTCTCTTCAACAATGAACAAGAGCCTAGGTCACATTTAGTCATTCCTCTCACATCCATCATACAATATACAATATAGTGACAGAGACACCATAACACCTTCACCGAAGTGTGATCATCGTTTAGAGAATGCAACAAATCCTTGCATTTTGAATCAGACGCCCCAAAGCCCTCCATGGTCTATGCTCGCTGCCCGGGTGGTTTTGTTTAGCCTAAAATAATGTACAGTTTACACGTTGGACTTTTTGGTTCCATTGGAAGTAGAGATCGTCAACCCTCGTCATTTCGGTCCTCCCCATCATCACCTCCCCCCGTTCAGCTCCGCAACAAGGCTGTAATAATCAGCATATACAATGAGATTGGGAATAAAACAAGATTGGCTTCGGTTCTCCCTTCGGCCCGCCACCTTGGGAACGCCCCTCGCTATCGCTCTCCGTCTCTTTCGTTGGTTTGGTGGAGATTGAGTTTTCTCCCCGCATGGTAATTGTTGGGCATTATTTTTCTATATTGGCACAGTCTCCATAAGACATGCCTCTGGTGAACATATTAAAAGAAACTCATAAAATATTACAGAGAGTCCGATGTGTCGAGATGTGCTTGTTCTGGGATGGGGAAGAATGTGCGACGAACGACCTGGAACTCCGAATTAGTATGCATTTCAAGACGACCAATTGAAACATCCCAAAGTTGTTGAAAGGACGAGAGGCAAGGACACTTACCGTCCAGACAGCAGCCACCGAAGCAACCAGACCACCGGAAATCATCATGGGGCGGACACCCCGCGTGCTCTTAAAGATCATACCGCTCAGACCACCAGCAACCACCGAGTTGGCGGCATCGTGCTTTCCTCGGAAAGACCCGATGAGGGAGTTGATGCAGTTGTACACAATCGCAACAACACCGGCCGAGTTGCCCAGGAAGGGCCCTCTCCGGGTAACTGCGTTCAGAACTGAGTTGAGCTGCAGCTTTGGCGCCTGGCCCGCTGACCGCCTGAGACCCTCCTGCAGACCCCAGGCGCCTCCTATCGACAGGCCGGAGAGGTAGGTGATGCCGGTGCCGTAGCAAAGGTCGTCTGTGAAGCCGCGCGAGGGGAGGACGGACTGGCCGCCGGGGAGATCGGAGAGGACGGAATCCTCGAGGGTCAGATACTCAAGGGAATCCTGGTTAAGGCCGGCGAGAGGATGCAACTGTGACGGGTCGGCGAATGTGGAAGATTGGAGGAAGCTTTCGACGCCCTGGTCCTGCGAAGGGTCATAGGACGGTGAGGGCGAGGAGTATGAAGTCTGGGCCTGGGTCTGGGTCTGGGTCTGCTGGGTGGGTTGGTGGGCAGGCTTGTTGCCGCCAGTAAAGGCGTTCCAGATCGACGACATGGCAGCGATATATGTGAGGTACCACCGAATTGGGCTGGGTGTCGTTGGGATTGCAGAGGGATACGGGGACCGGGCCCTTTCGCGAGGTGTTTTGGCGCTGGGGGGGGAAGTTGGCGATGATGATAACTGGCTCCAGATTGGGCCTTCGAAAAATTTCGGCGCGAGCCAGTTCGATGCGCTGAATTCTGACCCACCATCGGCCAGAATCTCCGACTTACCAAGTCCTTCTCCCGGCCATGGCTGAAGGCTGAAGGGAACCGCACGTGACTCTAGCGCTATACCAATATGGGCCTAGTTCCACAAAACTTTCTTTGCGCTCACATAAATTGCTTCGCATCAGACCTCAAATTTTTCCTTTTCCTTTCTTCCTTCTACATCATCAGTAAGGAGTATTACTGCACCGTCAAGTGTTTTAGTATTTTCTTATTACGGCGGCTCCGCGAAAGCGGCTTGCTGAGGGTTACTCATGATTCCCTGTGAGTTTCCTTCCGTTCCCGGCCTCCCAGAGTAAAGTGACCACCTTTCCTACCAGCCGCGAGAGTCTATTCGAAAGTCTCGTGACTGTGGGGTGGTCTCGACATTCTCGAGAATGCACGTAGCAGTAATTCCGCTCGTAGTAAGCCAGTTAAGGCGAAACATGTCGATCTGAGGCCCAATGGAGCAGACGTGCATTTGCAAACTTGCCGTGTCCTCGAAATACCGTGGTTATGCGGATCTTCATGGTTCAATGTTACTGTGCTCCAAGATCGAAATTTTACTGCTGAACGACGATATCTCCAGTTCCTGTCATTGTGTGACCTGTGGCATGCGTACATGTTACACTTCACCAAGATTAGTATGGCAGCGTAAAAGCTCTTCGATCAAAATCCGATGAATGTATGTATTGATATGTTTCGAAGCTATCTACTATCTCTACATAAAACCCAACAAAAGATGTGACAATATTATCCAATCTGGTATCCAAACCAGCATATTCAAGAGGTATGTTCAGGATCCGTATTTTTTCCCAATCTGCTTTTAATGTCAAAATTCAAAATGCCCCCCAGCAAATCACAACGCCCAACCATGGTTTTTTATTTTTCCAATTTTCCTTCCATATCCATCCAATCTCCAAAAGCGGCGCGAGAAATGCGCACCTAGTCGTGCCTTGACAGCAAAGGGCGAGGTTCCCAATCAATGTCATCATCTTCGATAACTCGATCGTTGGAATCAATGTCGGAACTGCCCTCTCCATCACTGCCAGACTTGTCGTACATAAAGTACTGCGCAAAGACACCAAGGTCCAGGAGGAGCGTTACCAATGCTCCCGCCACCCAGCTGAGGTTAACCAGAATGTACTTGCCGTAGATCTTGGCAGCCTCGCCAGGTTCGCAGGTTTCTTTCTGGCACTTAGGGTCATAAGCGACGATAGAAAGAACATAGGTCAGGTTGCCCAGGCAGGCGAAGAGGAAGAACAGCATGCTAAGGCCATCCGTAGTCTTGCGTCTCCAATTCAAGATGAGCTGGGGTAGTCTCGAAGCAATGTAAGATACAGCGCAGAGCCATCCGAAGAATTGACCCAGCGCATTGAACTCGGGAGGTTCGCTGCCCTTTGGTCGTGAATCCCCATCACCGCTGGTGGCCTTTTGCCCCAGAAACCAACCCAGCACGCCAGCAGCGATGACCATGAGGATAATGGTGGTGTTCCAAATCAAAGTCTGGAGGATCGTGGGAGGGGAAGGCGGGGTAGGGGTAGTGGGAAAGTGCGGTACAGCTGGAGACAAGCCTGACCAGTCTGAACCTCGTCGTTCGTTCACTCCCAAAATTGGCGACGGGAGAAGAGTTGTTCGTTCGTTCGGCTCGCCGTTGGGAAGAGTGTCGTTGCGCTTTGGAGGGGCCGGCTCGTCACGCCACGTGAATCCGCGATAGTAGAAGCATTGAAGTAAAAGCACAAGGTCTGCGATAGTATAGTAGAAGGCCAGAATGATCTGCACATGGCCATGTTAGTCCACAATGCCTGTCTGTACGGCCATAGGCCAAGAATGTTTGGGTACTTGGGGAGAGAATCATACCATGGTGGGGAGCACACCCTGCAGGAGAGCGCCCAGAATGTTGAAGACATCACCCAAGAGCCATATTATGACGAATTGCACAGAGAGTGCGTCTGCGCTGCTCTTTTGGAAATTCTCGATGATCTGCGGGGAGAAAACGACGACTTGGGTCGGGTCAGCTAAATGTAACCATCAAGGGACAGGCAGGGAGCATGGACGAACCCCAGCAAGCGATTGAGACCGATCTAAGAGGCAAAATTAGTTAAGTCGCAGTAGAATCAGATGGACAAGAACGAATTACCTACCCGCAGATGCCAGAGATGGCCTCAACATCGAGGTTGAGGCTCTGCGTAGGAGGAACCATGGCTGCGGTATGGATGCCGAGGTGAGCCGCAGATGCTGCATGCGCTAAGGGAAGGGGAAGATGCAGGACAGCCCCAGACGAGAGAAAGTGTGGGGGAGCTATAGCCGTCGCTCGGGGAGACTGGAGAATTTCATCTGCTGTAGTAGAATCGAGCTCAAGAGGTGGCTCGATACGTCAGTTGCGATGGAGAGAGGTGGAAGATGGAAAAGGGTTCACCACCGCGGGAAGCCGAAATGATGAAAGACTTTTCAAGGATTGTGCCACACTCTCGTGGTTACGTAGTTAGGAATTGCATTTTTGCTGTGCCTCCCCTGGTCCCATGATGATCTAGAGCTTTCACGTACTAGTACCGTTACAGTGTCTCCTACCCTGCAGCTCATGCCAGCATGAATATCGATGCGTCAGAGACAAAGCTTAAATCCGTCAGGGGTGCGAGTCTTTCCGGGGAGGGATGATCAGACACGAGGCGGCGATCGAATATGTGAGGACCACGGATCCTGCGTCAACCAGGACCTGACAATCCATCTGGCAGTTCATCCGTAATTTTCACATTTCTCCACGTGCTGGAGTGATCATCTATCCCCTGGGTCCAATTATCACCTATGAAGACCTCACTCATTTCAATCTGAAACATGTTTTCTAATGAAATCAGCTGAAAGAATGTGCTGGCTGGCTTTGGAGTATTTGTCCCTTGAAATAGTCCATTCCGGCCTCCGACAAAGTAAGAGATAAGGCTGGCCTCATCCAAGTTCCAGGCCCAGGGCGCGTGTAGAAGCCAGTACGTAGCTGGCAGCCGAGTACGGATAATGACCCCAGAACTGAGACCACATTACCGATGGAACTGTGTTCTTGATACATTTACAGACAAGTTATGCGTTGGTCGCCATATATCGGCACCTGTTTCACATGGCAGGTATTACCCAAGGACACGTCTGGATGAACGTCTTCTTTGATTTCGAATTATACAGTATGAATCCTGAAGATTCTTCCTATGCCGAGTTCAGTCCACCTTCACCCTTTGACACAAGAAACCGGCCACCACCGCTATCTATATATTCTAAAGGCTCCTCATCCCAATTTGCCGATGAAAATGTCTGAACCGCTGTCAAAACACTGCCCCTGCGTTGGCGCTTCCTGTGTAAGCCCAAAGGGAACCGACCAAACAACTTCAAGAACAGAGAGCAGATAAATACCAATCTTGGATGATAAATTCCGACGGTATCACCAGCACTTATTGTGGACTGGCCCATAACTGATCGTGTATTCAGGATTGATGATGGCAGTGTAACTGCACCTTACACTCTTCGTTACAAAAGAAGCTTCAATAGTCCTAATGTCCGTTGTATAACGGGGTCGACGCATGGAAATACGACTCTGAACGACCGCTACCAACGGAGATGTCTTCAACTTGAGTAGTGTAAGTGTCTACGTCGTACTTGTCACAGGGGGATCTTCATCTCACCATCAAGTTCTCTCCCCTGGTCATTCGTGCTTGCAGTACCAATGGACTCTGTCTTTCGTGCTGAACTTGATTTGAGAAGTAAATCCTAACCACTTGGGGCTCAACCATTCAGAGAATCTTTAGGGCTAGCGACAAATCTTTTTCTACTCAATTCCGCGAAGTAGACCATCCAAGCAGCAACCAGAAAACTCACAACTTGGTACCTACAACTTTGATCTCTATTCCCCGAGTTCTCATGCATATGATGTCGCGCATGTACATGGAGCCAGTATCAACGTATACCAATCCACAACCAAGCAGTTTGGTCACACAATTGGCCTGGGCCATGATACGATTTGCTCTTATATGGCCTCGTAGAACTGCTCGTTCCTCATTCCTCTTTTCTAACCATCCCACCCCCCATCGCCAGCGTAATTACCTGTCAGTATGGTAAACATTCGTTTTGGCTTCTACATCCTTGTGGGACTACAAATATGCGTTGCCGCTCAATTGTGTCGCTTCCCAGATGGACGCAGGGCTTACTCTAACTCCCCTTGCGATGCCCAAGCAGAACACAGCATGTGCTGTGAGAGATCAATAGGAACGGTTTGTCTTTCCAACAAACTTTGCCAGCTTTTAGATGGAAAATTGGTACGGAGCTCTTGTTCTGGGGAGGCTTGGGACACGACAGAGTGCGGCAGTCACTGTCTACATTCAGGTAAGCACTCTCCCACCTCATATCCACGGTTTGCCTTCGATTACTCACCGAAAACCACATGGGCAGGGACGATAGAAGACGAGCTTGTCTCATGTGTTAATGTGACCAATAGGGGCAATTCTTTTTGTTGCGAAGACACCAGGAATTGCTGCTACAGTAGTGCTGAACGATTCGAAGCACTGCCCCTCAATCCATTGTCCTGGGCTACGTATGACCCCAGATTAGACCGCTTCCGCTTGACAAACTCGGGGGATACGAGTGACTCTGGGACCGCTACATCCCCAGCAAACCCATCACCGTCTGATAATACTTCAGACTCTGGAGCGTCCGCGCTGTTGATTCCAGAGAAAATTGGTATTGGCATAGGCTCGGCTGTCGGTGGCATTCTCGTTGCTCTCTTCGCATTCCTGATGTGGAGAATGTACCAGAAAAATAAGAAGAATCAGCAAGTCGAAGAATCGGCACCTGATGACCCAGAAGCTTGCAAAAAGGACCATATACCATCCGAGGCAGATAATGGCAAGCCAGCGCAGCCCGGACCGCAAGAATTGCATCCCGGGGAGATCCAACCGGTGGAATTGCCAGCTCAAGCGTAAAAGCATTCTCGAGCTGTTATTTCTTCAGACTAGTGCCATGTTCTTCTATTGGCAGACGGATCAGTCATCGGAGTTTTGGTTGAAAATATAACAGACATTTCCCCCTCTTATTCTGATGCCTGCTTGGTGTTTAATACAGATGATGAAACTAAATATCCATTGACAAAATCTGATTATAATGTTTGAATCGAGCGATATAAGATAGGGTTCGGATAAGGGCAGCCCCTGTCTAAATGCTTCACACTTACATGATGCTACCCTCCATCTGCTTATATAACTATGTATTCCGGAGCTTATGGCTTCATTGATTGGCCACATCGGATGCCGTGATGTACTCGTTCGTAGTTAAGACAGCGAATAATGTGTGCTGTGCAAGAACAAGAGGGTGCAAGAGTATGAAGTTCAGAATGAGGTGTACAGGGTAGGTGGATTCAGACGGACAGGCCCAGGATGACGATCGCCCCCGGCTTCGGACAATATGCGATCGGTCCTCTTACAAATCAAAGAACCACCTCTGAACCAGACGAATGGGTCCCTTATCGCTTCTGGAAAGGACCACACACAACACATGGCACCCGGCAATAAACTCCATCGCTGGCAACGGACGCTGCTAGTGCCCATGAGCCAATTACTGGGGACAACTTACTCATCGGAAAATGTCCCCCGTCATTGCAAGACCGCAACTCCGCCATTGTGACCCCCAAGCGGCCTCGGAATGAACCCCGTAGAATCCAACGTAGGTCCTACATCCCACGCAGCAGCGTACCGTACCAAAGCCTAGCCTCCCCCCTCCATAGCCCGCCTCTGGAACATCTAGGACAGAGTAGCCAAGCCATCACAAATGACCAGCAGTCTTCCCCATCTGCCGGAGGTTGCCCTCCTGCAGAACGACGACTCGATGCTGTCCCGGAGGTTCGGCAAGGAGATTACCAATTACTATGCTGGCGGCAGCCTCAACCGCATCTCGTTCCTCAGGGCCGACACCTTGTTCCTCCAGCAGGCGTCCACGAGCCCCCGTGCTCGCTACTTCGCCCTGAACAACCTCGGCCCCGTTGTCGAGGACCAGAGCACCCTCGCTCTCTTCTCACTAGAGAACCTCAAGTCCGTGATAGGCTCGGATCCCTTCAAGCTCAGCGAGGATGAGTCCATCAAGAACTTTGACTCAACGAAGAAGAAGCCCCTGATCGTCTTCCTGGGCCTGCACGAGGGCCCCAACTCGGATGAGTTCACCACGACCAGCCACGGCACCGTCAAGGGCGAGCCCTACTTCGCCGTTGATGTCACACCCCGTGGCACCTACTCCGAGGCTGCCTCTACCTTCCTGAAGTCTCAGGAAGAGAAGGGCTTCACTGTTCAAAGGAACGCCCGGGCCATGACCCTCCACGCCGAAGCTGGTAAGTATAAAGCCCGGGGTTGAGTAATATAAGAAGCAGAGAGAGCGGTGATGAAAGATGGAAAAAACTGACAAGACCTTTGCTTCCCAACCCCAAAGCCGCCATGTACGCCCAGGCCAGATCCATGGTCGACTGGAACACCCGCAACGGCTTCTGCGCCGGCTGCGGCAACATCAACCTCTCCGTCCACGCTGGCTACAAGCGCGTCTGCCCGCCCACGGACCTCAAGGGCGCGCAGGAGGCCGTCGCCCTCGACGACTGCCCCACCCGCCACGGCGTCTCCAACGTCTGCTTCCCCCGGACGGATCCCACCATGATTGCTGCCATCGTCTCCGCGGACGGCCAGAGAGTCCTCCTCGGCCGCCAGACGCGCTACCCGGCCCACCTCTACAGCACCCTCGCCGGCTTCCTGGAGCCGGGCGAGTCCTTCGAGGAGTGCGTCAGGCGCGAGGTCTGGGAGGAGGCGGGCGTCAAGGTCGGCCGCGTCGTCGTCCACTCCACCCAGCCGTGGCCGTACCCCTCGAGCCTGATGATCGGCGCCATCGGCCAGGCCGTCCCCGGCGGCGAGACCATCGAGCTCAACGACAAGGAGCTCGAGGTTGCCAAGTGGTTCCCGATCGAGGAGGTCCGCCAGGCGCTCCTCTCCGGCGCTGGCGCTCTCGATGCGCCTCCCCCGCCTGGGTACAGGGAGGGCGAGTTGCGTGTGCCCCCGCCTCAGGCCATTGCCAACAGGCTCCTCACGGCTGTGGCGGAAGGCTACCTTACTACTGCTCCCAAAATCTAGAAGAATAACTTTAGACTGAATAAACCATTTCCATGAGACGAGCGAATGATGCGGGTGAATAGACCATGATAAACAGGACAACCATTTCTTATCTCTTAATGTGTTTGATTCACACCGCCCCTTGTTTTATGTACGAGACATATATCCACTATGCTGCTTGCGGTTGCATATGCGCAAATGATACATCATCCATCAGAGGTGTCTGTACATGAGCCACAAGCCCACGATCATATCTCATTATCCAGACAGCATCAGCATTAATGGCCTCCAATGCTTCTCTCACCTCGCTGCTCTTCTCCATCACTTCGGCCAGTAGAACCAATATTTCTTCAAACATTACGTCGGTCAGTTTGACATACGTCACCATGGACTTCAAGAGCCCTACTACAGCTTCCCAAACCCGAACTGGAGAAGCATGTTGCCCCAAGTCACTGGATAGCACTGTGGACTGCTTCCTAGTTGACTTGACCAGCTCGCCGGTTGATGTAGGCAGTAGAATATGACTCTCTGTTGGCATTGATGTGGAATGTTGGACAGATGTCCCTGAGTGCGATCCGGTGGCCTGAACCTGACGTTTTACCTTTCTACACCACTCGCCGAGCCTCGCCACCCACTCCGTCTCGAAACGAGAGGCGAGGAAATCTCCACCACTGGCACACATTTCAGACAGTGCATGGCATGCCTCTATGGAGATGAATGTCTCGGAATCGTAGAGCCTATCCACAACCACAGGCCAGATGGAATTGACGAGAGGAAGGAACGAATCCTCATCGGCTGCTAGAGCCGGAGATGATTTGGAGAGAATTTCAAGTAGAGCCCTCCTAAGTCGAGGAACTGGGGAAGTCAGGTAGTGCTGTGTCAGGTTCGTAATGCGAAGCAGAAGCTGATATGTCATGGAATTTGGGGGCTTCTCCTTTTCCGGTCCAGGACCTGGCATTTCTTCATCTTTTCCAGCCCCTTCATCGCCCCATGGAGCAGTTGGATGGCCACTCGTGGGTTCACCTGTTCCCCTCTCCCCATCTTCTCGTAGTTTACGCGACTGCCGCCGTGAGATGAAATCTGCCAGGCCTTTGAGGCCGTCCACCTGCGGGCTTTTCTTGCTATGCTTGTGATCTGAGTGACTTTGACCGTCAAGCAGAAGCATATCTGAGACGACTGCCTGGTTCACGAGCTCCTGGAGAACAGAAAACAGAGACTCCACGAAGGTAGTGTAGCCATGATAATTCTCCAGCGCGGCAAAAATGGACTCGACCACGTCATCAAGGAACGGCACCAGACGAGGACCAGCCAGACGGATCATCATGGTTAGAACATTTGTTGATGCGGGAGATATATCGAGAGTATTAAGACGTAGAGCGACCGAGTTGACCATATAGTCCACGTTCTCGACAATTAGTTCGGAAACGTTTCCATAGCCGCAACTCTGGGCCATGCTGTTGAGCGTCAATATCCCATGTTGCTGCAGACTTGGATTATCTGAACCAAGAAATGTGACAATGGGGAAAAGGACATCAATAAGTTCAGGGCGAAACGCCGATCCCGACCGTTTTGCCGCATATGCTGTGACTTCAAGAGCGGTCGCCTCCAGTCGCCAATCTATACTGGAAGCCTGAGTATGTGCGTCCAGTGTTTGCACAGAGAAGGAGTATAATTCGCGGAAGACCAAATCGATGTCTTCGGCCTCGTCACCTTGGTCAAATGAAGATAAGTCAAACAGTTCCGAAGCGTCGGCCGAAGATTGGTGAGATGCCTTGACCAATTCAAAACAAGCCCAGAAAGCAGCTACTTGGCTGACGGTGCCTGGGTTCTGTATGTATTCCAGAAAGTTAGTAGCTAACCCAGAAGAGGTCATATTCGATCCGAGAACATTGAGCAGGCTCCCAATCTCAGCCCTAAGGCCTCTTTGGCTCTCTTGGCTGAAGACAATTGGTGGATACCTGGAGCCTTGAGAGCCCTCTACTACGAGACCACTAGTCCCAGACAGTAGTTGGACATCTGTTCTTTGGATTGATGACTGTGGCTTATTTGTATTCATTGCTGAGACGATACTGTCGATTAACGCATTTCCAAGTGTGTCTTGAACGGTCGATGACTCAATGCCAAGGTCTTGGAGGAGCTTCATTCCCTTTGATAGGCTATGGACGGCCTTACTTTTCATATCCTCGTCACTGGCCTGCATCAGACGTGGCAAACTTGACAACCAGCCATAAACGGTTTCCTTCGCCTCGTCGGCGAGCTCCGGGTATATACTAATCAAGTCCCTGAGTGATGTTTCGGTGAAGGATGATTTTGCTTCGAGATCGTCAAGGATGACGGCGGTCTCAACCAGGATTCTCGAGCAGTTGGACAAGGTATCGTGGCACTCATCGAGAAGAGTCATACATAGACTTCGCAGGGTTTCTCTGACCTCCGGCTCGTCGTGGGACCGAAGTTTCATCATATTTGAAAGGGCGACCTTGACTTGATTGGTCGTAGCCGTCAACCAGGCTGGACTGAGAAGGGTAGTCTTATCCTCATCCTCGGCATCCTTGCGCTCGGCTTTAGCACGGATCGACCTTGTCTGCATATCTCCAAGCACACGAGTGAGTATCAACGCGCAAGTGGACAAGGATCGTGCAAGAACGAGTTTTTTATGCCGTGCTGGGGCTGACAGGACCTTTGTCAGGATGGATATACACCCAGGGAGGAAGTTTGCCAAAGCCGCCTGCTCGCGTATTGCCGTGTAGACTCCTTGAATTGCACGAAGAGATTCGATACTTATAGTACTATTGGCCCCCTTGTCAACCCCATCCAGCATAACAGTGATGGCATGGCCAAGGGCCGGGATTGCATCAGATTCTGCCAGACCTGCAGCGGCCGTGGGGGATTGTGCAGTGACCTGGAACAGAGCTGTGAAGCCCCTGAAAGCTTCCAAAACCGTCTCTTCGTCGACAGCTCGCTTATTCTTTGACCCCGGCACTCCGTCAATAATGAAGGTCAGGAGACTTAGGACTTGCTTGGCCATCTCTGGGGATATTTTAGACTTCCATCCGTGGAGAACGAGAATGTTGAGTGATTTGACGCAATTTTCAATCAGTCTCGTTGAAAAGCTGTCTATCTGGCGAAATATGTGATAGAGAGGGAAGAAGGTGTATTCAGCCAACTTCTCGTCGAGGGCCAAAGGGTTAGTGCGAATCTGGTCATTGAGGATACCCAACAACTGGTCTGTCAAAGACAGTAGCTCGGCTTGCGCCGCATGCTCCTGGGCCTTGCGAAGGGCCAACTGGCTGATTTGAACACAGCATGGCTTCAACTGCAGATGGTCTTAGAGAATGGATACAGACAAGCAGGCAGGGGAGCAGGGTGATCCTCACCTTCTGAAAGAGCTTATTTCTTTCATCATTGCGAGCCGCTGACTCCATGAAGAGCAATGAATAATGACGGCCACCTTGAATCTACGGTGCTATATCATCGTCTTGGACAAATAATGAAGAGGATATGAAGGGCTGGGAATTCATCCAAAGAGCAGCGGTTTGGTGGTTGAATCTGAGGTAGGTGCTACCAGGCGAATTCTTACTAAGCGGACAAAGGGCTGTGAAGAAGTCTGATTAGGCAGCCAACCGTGAGCCTACCCTAGAGCCAACGACCAAAAAGCATATGATGAGAAGATCATCTACCGCAATCGCTTGTCATGACCGGAGACAGCTAGGTCCGTTTCCTACGAACTAACTGTCGTGACAGACTAGACCTACGTATCTTCTAGCAAGATGGTCAATTGGTAGGGGTCTGTCGACGAGCGATCCCTGCAAGTCTGACCTATTTGTCTTTGGTCAAGACGAGCGATCCTTGTAAGCCGGGCCTACGAGTAGCAATCAGGTGCTGCGACAGTAAAATCGTGAGAGGGCGATCTAGACCTAACATGGCTATCATCTACTACGACAGCTATTTCGTAAGGAGCCGGCGTGGCCTTTTCAAGACGAGCAATTGCAATGAGCTTAACCTCTCTATCCCGTGTTATGACGAGCGATCGCTATAAGTGACATCGTAGTGTCGATATCGCGACCACTTTGCGGGAACTTGTATACTCGTACGGCCAAGTTGCGACCCTGGTCGATCAGTCGGTCAGCGTCACGTAGAAGTGGATTCCTACTGCCCCGCGCGTAAGTTGGATCCAACATGCTACTGCAACTATAAATTTGGAGAGAGACCAAGTGCATTTCCAAAGTTCCGTCTTAACCACCAGCATTAAAGATGGGTAGTTTGATGGAGCCATTCGCCCTTACGGCCCACCCGTATCGCTCGCCAGCCGGCAAGAACTGTGCATATGAACTGGGAAACAACACAGCACGGAATGCCCTCGTCTTTCTAGGCGGTCTTGGAGATGGACCCCACACGACACCGTATGTCCGCTTCATGGCACGATACCTGGAGACACAGCCAGATCTAGATTACTCCATCTTTGAGATTCGTATGCGAAGCTCATTTGAACAATGGGGTACCTCAAGCTTGCAGGAAGACGTCGAGGATGCCTCTGCTCTGGTCAAGTACCTACGGGAGAAAGGCAGAGATAAGATTGTCCTAATGGGGCATTCCACTGGCTGTCAGGTGCATATCATTTGTCCCTCTCTTTTCTATTGCTCTCAAGGTCTGATGGTTCTTGATATCGACTGACAAGGTGACTAGGATTGCATGGAATATACAAACTACGCCCGCCATAACAGTGAGCCGGTTGACGGGTTCATCCTGCAGGCACCGGTGTCGGACAGAGAGGGCCTCGAGGGCTTGTTCCCCGAATGGCGGGACAGCCTCGCTGTAGCAGACCAGATGATCGCCGAAGGCAAGCCAGACTGGTGCATACCCAAGGACAAGGTGCCGCCCGTGTTTAACTGCCCCATGACGGCCTACCGACTCCGATCGTTGATCGCTAGAGGGTATGTGTTATCTATATCACTCCCTACCGACACATACCTGGCAACTGCCATGTCGTGGCTGTGTCAATCTGAAGCACATTTGGAGTATTGATTGTCGATTGCAGTGGCGATGATGACTATTTCTCAACAGACCTGGACGACGAGAAAGTAAAGGGATTCTGGGGGAATTTCCAGAAACCCGTGCTGGTTTTGCACTCAGAGAAGGACGAGTTTGTGCCTGTAAACATTGACCAAGCTGCGTTGAACAAGAGATACCAGGAGGCCAGCTCGATGGTGAGCCGGCTGTCGGGGTTGATACCAAACACTGGTCACGCTGTAATGAACGAAGAGGCAAGGCAGTGGCTGTCGGAAAAGGTTGCGGAGTTTCTGCGCGCCCTGCAGTAAGATGCAGGATGAGATGCGAGGGAGACGGGACATACTTACCAATCACCCCGGAGTGACTCGGTAGTAGCAAGAGGAGAGGGGAGGGGAGTCGATAGATATTTACTTACCAATCCATCCTAGAGTGAGTCACGTCTTGGCTGAATGTGAGAGGAGAGATGACTGCATGACGTAAACTTGGATGTTACCTACATGACATACGATGCATACGGATAGGGCCAGCCTGGTGATCCGTGTGTGTCAGGGGAGACACAAATGTGCGACAGCTGTGGATGATAAGGCCGTTGTTTGTGCATCGTGGTGCGGTGAATTATTAAGAAGCACGCCAAGGGTGAACAGCTCGTAAATACGTCGCCCCCAGGCCGTTGTGTGCTGCGGGAGATTAGATTAAATGCATAATCTATCACAATTCACATTGGAAGCGGGGCGCAACGAACTCGGTGGGCCGCGACGTTTGTGATGCTTTGCTGGGGACATTGAAATCAATACATCATGGGTTTATCCTACTATGTTTTTGGGGATTGCTGTGAGTAGTTTTCAATTGATATAGTTTTATAATAGATCAATGAAAAGAATATGCACTCCGTATCATCGTCCTCGATCATCGTACTGTTGGATTATTCTGGCTATCGTGATAGCATCAGCCCTGTGTCTCATTTCTTCTGTCACCCGGCCGTTGGTCTCAGCGCTCCAGTGGCCCCGCTCCTGATGATAGCGGCCCACTGGGGCCTGCATTCTCCGATACAGCCGGGCCTAACAGCGGATTGGAGCCTGTCCGGTGGCAACGGATGCACACTAGCGCCAAACCTGGCCGCTTGCAGGCAGGTGCAGCGCAGGCAGAAAACCTCACCGACGACGACGACGCGGTCACGGCGCACCAGCTTGCCGCCATGGAGGCAGGCTAATTCCCTTGCCAGTCTGAGCTGACAAAGCAGCCCATGATATGATCCACCTGGTTCTGCCGTCTTGACGTCGATTCACGGTCCGTCTTTCTCAGAGCCAGCGGCTTGGATTGTCCATCGCCAACACCTCAATTGAGCTGTTGTGAGCTCCCCGGTTCGGCTGCTTATCGCCTCCACTAACCGCCGACCGATTTCAGCCCGCCCACCCTCCACCAGTTCGCGACCGCTACAAAGCCTTCCCCGTATCTGCGATTTGTAGGAGCTCGCTCGAATTGCCATGACAAGCTGAGGCTGGCCTATCCAATCCGCAACCCCTTCCAGCAGTCATGGACGCCTTCAGCGAGCAAAAGGTGCTCTACCACACCGGCTCATTGTCCGGTTATCGGCCTCTGCAAAACCTCGGAAGCGACTATCTCTCTGCGACACACTCGTTCCGCCAGCCACTCTGCGGCAACAAAGAAGGTTGGGGACCTCTGAGCCCCTTCCGATACGACTTTACACCATGCTTCATTGATGTTTGGATTGCCTCTGTTTCAGCCTTTGGCCTGGTCTTTGGCCTGGGCGCTGTTTGGCTTCTCAAGAAGAAGCAGGAGGAATATACCAGCAGCAAGAACTTCCATTTCTGGTTCAAACAGGTACGAGACATTGGCGCATGTTGCATGGACGAGGAACGGGGCAGAGCTAATTTCGTTTATTATATGTATAGGTACTCCTTGCGCTTTTTGCCGCCGATGTCATCGTCCAGCTCGTCTTCCAAATCCTCAGCTATGGAGCCATTGCGTATGGCGACTTCCGAGTCTGGACCACCGCCCTCGAATTTGTTTCTCTTGGTGTTGTATTCGCAGTCCAATGGCTAGAGCATTCGCGATTGAGGCATGCCAATGGCGTTGTTCTCTTCTACTGGCTCCTCCTGATAATCGCTTCTGCTGTCAAGTTGAGATCGTTAATCTCCCAGCAGCTCTACGCCAAGCACCTCAGCTATTTCATCACTTTCTGCGTCGGCGTCGGCCTTGCCATTGCTGCGTTTGCTGTTGAGTGGCTCTGGCCCCGCGACAACGGAGTGACCGGTTACGAGGCCATTGTCGACGAGGATGAATGCCCTGTCGAGTATGCGACCGTTTTCTCCCGGCTCACTTTCGACTGGATGACACCAATGATGAGATATGGATACAAGGCTTTTTTGACCGAAAGTGACCTGTGGGGCTTGGCGAAGCCGGATCAGACCAAGAATACGGGTTTCGCATTTGATAGTGCGTGGGAGAAGGAATTGGAGAAGAACCCAGAGAAGCCCTCTCTGACAATGGTTCTGATCCGTGCTTTCGGTGGTCCATATGCTGTTGCTGGTGTTTTCAAAATCGGCAACGACATCGCCCAATACGCACAGCCTCAATTTCTGCGCCTTCTTATTTCATTCATTGGATCTTACAAGACCGAGAATCCCCAGCCAGTGATCCAGGGTGTTGCTATTTCTTTGGGCATGTTTGCTTGCGCTCTCTTCCAGACAACCATGGTGCATCAATACTTCCAACGCTCGTTTGAGACTGGTATGCGAATCAAGGGAGGCCTCGCTTCCGCCATCTACAGGAAGTCTCTGAAGCTGTCAAACGAGGGTCGCGCCGCAAAGACCACTGGAGATATCGTCAATTACATGGCTGTTGATGCTCAGCGTCTTCAAGATGTGACGCAATTCGCTCAGCAGCTTTGGTCTGCTCCATTCCAAATTGTCATCTGCATGGTCTCGCTATACCAGCTCGTCGGCTGGTCAATGATGGCAGGAATTGTTGTCATGATCTTCATGATGCCTATTCAAGGCTTTGTCTCCAAGATCATGAAGACGATGCAGCGGACCCAGATGAAGAACAAGGATGCCAGAAGTCGTTTGATCAACGAGATCATCAACAATATGAAGAGCATCAAACTCTACGCATGGGGCGGCGCTTTCATGAACAAGCTCAATTACGTCAGAAATGAGAAGGAGCTGAAGAATCTACGCAAGATCGCTGCTGCACAGGCTGTTGCCAACTTCACCTGGAACAGTGCTCCATTCTTTGTCTCATGCTCTACATTTGCCGTTTTTGTCCTTACCCAAGACCGACCTATGACGACAGAAATCGTGTTCCCTGCACTGGCACTTTTCAATCTCTTGACATTCCCATTGGCTGTGCTGCCCATGGTTATTACGGCTCTTGTTGAGGCATCCGTGGCAGTGAGCCGCATCCGCGACTTCCTCTGCGCCGAGGAAATTCAGTCTGGCGCCGTCAACGTCAAGCCAGCCCCCCAGGAGCTTGGAGAGGAGACAGTCATCATCCGGGACGGTACTTTCTCCTGGAACCGCCACGAGGAGCGCCAGGCGCTCGAAGACATCGAGTATACTGCTTATAAGGGAGAGCTTTCTTGCATCGTTGGCCGAGTTGGTTCCGGAAAATCGTCACTGTTGTCCAGTATTCTTGGAGATCTTTGGAAGGTTAGGGGATCCGTCGACGTTTGTGGAACTGTTGCATTTGCTTCTCAGCAGACTTGGATTTTGAACGCTACTGTGAAGGAAAATATCGTTTTTGGATACCGATATGACCCTGACTTCTACGAGCAGACCGTCAAGGCTTGTGCTCTCATCGACGACTTTGCGCAGCTTCCTGATGGCGACGAGACCGTTGTTGGAGAAAGGGGTATTTCCCTGAGCGGTGGTCAGAAGGCCCGTGTTTCTCTGGCCCGTGCTGTTTACGCCAGGGCAGACATTTATCTTCTGGATGATGTTCTCTCCGCCGTCGACTCACACGTTGGTAAGCACATCATGCAGAATGTACTGGGACCTCGTGGTCTTCTTTCCACCAAGACTCGTATCCTTGCCACCAATTCTATCAGCGTCTTGAAGCAGGCAAGCTACATTACTCTGTTGAAAGACGGACGGATCATTGAGAAAGGAACCTACAAGCAGCTTATTGCTATGAAGGGCGACGTTTCTGAGATGCTGAGGACTGCCGGCCATGAGTCCGGTAGCGCATCTGGCAGTCCCAGCGGCTCGGCCAGCGAGACATCTACTGTTATCGAGGCATCTGATTCTACCCAGACAAAGGAGGAGCTTGAGGAAAGCCAGGAGCGAGTTCCTGAGCTGGCGCCCCTTAAGATAATCGCATCTGCTTCGGCCAAACCCCGAGCCAGTAGTATGGCCACCTTGCGCCGTGCCAGCACAGCTTCATTCCGTGGCCCTAGAGGTAAGCTGACGGACGAGGAGCTGGCTGGTAGTAGGACAAAGCAGACCAAGGAATTCGTCGAGCAAGGTAAAGTCAAGTGGTATGTCTATGCCGAGTATGCGAAAAAGAACAACCTCTATGCAGTGGCTGTATTCATCTTTTCTCTGCTTGCTTCTCAGACCGCAAACATTGGTAAGTCAAGTTCTCATTTGAACTAAAAATTGAATATTTCTCACTTACACTCGCTTTAGGTGGCTCTGTTTGGCTTAAAGAATGGGCGGATAAGAACGCCTCTAGAGGCACAAATGAAAATGTCGGATGGTTTATTGGCATCTACTTTGTCTTCGGCATTGGGTCATCCCTTTTGACAGTCATCCAAACCCTCATTCTTTGGATCTTCTGCTCCATCGAGGTTTGTTATCTCAACTTACTTGGGCACGGTACCAAGATTTCCCCGCTAACTTTCTCAACACAGGCCTCACGAAAGCTGCACGAGGAGATGGCAAACGCCATTTTCCGATCCCCGATGTCCTTCTTTGATACAACACCAACTGGTCGGATCCTCAACCGTTTTTCAAGGTACGTCGCATCCTTTTGCTTACATTTTATCTTATCTGAGCTCCGTTCTAACCAACCCTCTAGCGACATTTACAAGATCGATGAGGTATTGGCCCGAACCTTCCAGCAGTTGTTTGTAAATGCTGCCAAGTCTGGTTTCACACTGGTGGTGATCTCTGTGGCGACACCCGCCTTCGCTGCCTTTATCATCCCACTTGGCTTCGCGTACTACGGAATCCAACGTTATTATCTTCGTACGTCGCGAGAGCTTAAGCGCTTGGACAGCGTGAGCCGAAGCCCAGTCTACGCTCATTTCCAGGAGTCTCTTGGGGGTGTCTCTACAATCAGGGCATACCGCCAGCAGGACCGCTTCCAGCTTGAGAATGAGTGGCGTGTCGATGCCAATCTCCGAGCGTACTTCCCTTCGATCAGTGCGAACCGTTGGCTCGCTATCCGTCTCGAATTCATTGGTGCTGTCATCATTCTTGCCGCCGCCGGGCTCTCTGTCACTGCTGTTGCAACTCATGTCCCCATTGAGCCTGGTATTGTGGGTTTGGCAATGTCCTATGCCCTCCAGATCACGACTGCTCTCAACTGGATCGTCCGCCAGACTGTTGAGGTGGAGACAAACATCGTGGCCGTTGAGCGAGTTCTTGAGTATTCAGCATTAACCCCCGAGGCGCCCGAGATCATTCCCGACAGGCGGCCTCCCGTAGCCTGGCCTGCCAGGGGCGACCTGGATTTTGTCAACTACAGTACTCGCTACCGCGAGGGCCTGGACCTCGTCCTGAAGAACATCAATCTCGATATCAAGTCACATGAGAAGATTGGAGTTGTTGGCCGCACGGGAGCTGGAAAATCTTCCCTGACCCTGGCCCTCTTCAGACTTATTGAGCCCGCAACTGGCCAGATTGATATTGACAACCTCAACACCTCTGATATTGGCCTCTTCGATCTACGTCGACGACTTGCCATCATCCCACAGGATGCTGCCCTGTTTGAGGGTACCGTCCGCGACAACCTGGACCCTACCCACGCCCACGATGACACAGAGCTCTGGAGCGTTCTAGGTAAGTTTTCACATGCATCTGGGGATGCACTATCACCTCCGATGCCCCGAGGAGTGGTAGCACGGCGTCTCCATCCCCGTTTACAAATATGGCTCCGGGTGATCACAGGAACAAAAGCTCATGCGACTCTTAGAACACGCTAGACTAAAAGACCATGTGGTCAGCATGGACGGCGGCCTCGAGGCCAAGATTAACGAAGGAGGTGAGTTGCAGCATAAGCACATATGTTTTTCCTTGTGTCAATGACGTCTTTGGGCTCTCGCGCTCTTTCACGCTTGCCGTCGGCTTTCTAGAAGCTGAGCACCATTTGTAAACCCGCCCGCCTTACCCCCCCTTGCCCACATACCCCCCAAGCTCTTGTTGGCTGCCCCCCCCCCCCTCACCGCATCTTGGTCCCAGTGCGACGGTGCCATGGGGATTCTGTGCATTATGGGTGTCACACTGCCTTCCCCCATTTTGTCTAAGCTAGGCATCATGGTTGGGCATTGCCTGGGGTGCTCCAATCGCCCTATTGTTGCCCTTCACATGTTCTAATCGCCGACTGGGGCAATACTTGCATGATGGGTCCCCATTCGCATTCATCTCGACCCTGGAGTCCCAATGAATGACCTCTCTCCTCATCATTCGTATTTGCGAAGTCCGGCATTGCCAGGCGCCTTTCGCCATGCTATTGTTTCCCCCCAGCTGGGACGTGCAGAAGTCTCTGACCCCCTGCTTCCGCCTAACCCGAAGTCCTCCCCTTCCCAGCCAACAGCCCATTCTCCCCTCAGCGCTTAGTTGTTTCCACGTTTTGTTTTTGCTTTTCCCATACTTCCTTTTGTTTCGCCATGTCTGGGGATAAGACGGGGGGAGGGGCTGGATATCGGCTGAAAGGGGGGGAAATTCCCTCCTGTCCCTCTCTCTCTCCCCTCGCAACCCCGAAACCAATATACCCTGATCGAACACTGCTCCTAACCCCCTCTGATAGGCTCGAACCTGTCCCAAGGCCAGCGCCAGCTCGTCAACCTTGCTCGCGCGATGCTCACGCCGTCCAACATCCTCGTCCTGGACGAGGCGACGGCCGCCGTCGACGTCCAGACCGACGCCATGGTGCAGCGCACGCTGCGCTCGCCCCTCTTCGCCAAACGCACCATCATCACCGTCGCCCACCGTCTCAACACTATCCTCGATAGCGATCGCGTCGTCGTGCTCGACAGGGGGGAGGTCGCCGAGTTCGATACCCCCTCGGCCCTCTACAAGAAGCAGGGGCTCTTCTTTAATCTAATGAGGGAGGCTGGTCTGGAGTTGGAGTAGAAAAACGAGGTAAAAATAAAAAGTTTAAAAAGCTCACACCCCTAGAATCATGGAGGAGATCAGGGGGGAAAGAGAGGGGAGAGAGGGAAGGCGCATGAAGCATTGAGATGATGTGATTTGCCGTGCGTTTGTTTTCACTTGGATGAGCAGCAAGATGGGGGAAGGGGGAAAATTACCAGGTTGATTTCATAGGGGTTCATGATTTGCCCAAAGTGTTGTAAAAAGGAATACCACATTGAATTTGTTTCGTGGCTACACGTGTTGAATTCATTCGGGCAATGTCTCTGGTGATGTCCATGTCTACAATATCCCAGCACGTTTTGACCCTTTTGTGCGACGTGAGTCCCCCGTAGCTAGTCCCTCTTTAAATAGCCATCAATCTACCAGATCGTGGCGGCGGAAAAGATTGCCGAGAAAGTTTCAGCCGTATGAACTCCCTCGGAGCAATACGCGCCACTGGGAAGTCATTGTCTTGTCACATTTGGGTCAAAGATCGCCTTGACTTGGGGAGGCACCACGTCGAACAGACATGTGAATACCCTATGCTTTCCAGCTGGTGGCCAGCAATCTGTGAACCCGGGCCGCCCGTGGAAAGATGCGCATAACTTGACCAGCTGGATGGCCAGGTACTCTCAGATCACCTCGGGGGGTCAAGCAGGTCGAGCGGCCTCACATTTCCCCTCACTCCTCCCTGCCTGATTAGGTCTCATCCCCTCATTCAATTCCCGCCTAATTGAAACAGTGTGCCGCGTCTCCCACCGCAAGTGAGTAGAGTGAGGGTCGGGCATGGGCTGGAGGCCCTCCCCCCTCCCCATCAACCCTTCACATGCACTCCATCCCCAACTCCAGATCACAGCTCTTTCTGGGACTTTGGAAGCCATTCCCCCATTCCGTTTTTTCAGAGCCTCTTCTCCTTCGTAGGTGGAAGGCGGAGAGTACCATCTGTTGGCATCATTTTTCGTCACCGCTCACCTGCCTGTACTTCTGGATCTCACAGGCATTTTACCTTGACAAGAGCGGACGTCCGTCCCCACCAACAAATATTGAACTACGTCTTCCTATCGCAACACCCGGAGTGGTTTTTCCCTAAGAGGGTGTAAATGTGCATGTGTGCATATGTGATGTATGTGTGTGAGTGTAGAAATGGGTGGGTGGCGTGTGCGCGAGGGTACATGTAACTCTGCCCATGTGTGTCCATGTATGTACTGTGATCCAAGCGATGAAGCGCCGCATTAGTAAAACGCCACCAACTCCCATCCTTGTCTCCTGGAAGGGAGCCAAGGGAGGCTAACCACTGGTTCCCTGCCCTGCCTGCCAGAAACGGGGAGGTCTGGGACGGCTCGGTGAGATGGTGGTGAAGGCTTATGTTGTGTAACACACGAAACCGACTAGGGTGGGCGGCTGGTGGTGTGGACTAGTTGGAGGACTGGTTCAGCTCAGGATGCTAAAATCAAGCACCTGGGGCACAGGGGAAACGAGCAAGCTCGAAGCAGGCATGTTACATCCTCACTGATGCCGGCCAGACTACACCACAACGCACAACAGCCCGCACCCAGGTGTACGAAGCGTGGGCCCTTGTGGGAAGTCCCCAAGATGTTTTCGCAGAAAGTCGGAGTACCATTCACTTGGCAGCAGATCAGGCGGCACCCGCATTGGCCATCCGACGATGCAGCACCACATGCAAGTGAGAACTTCCAAGTCTAGCAGGACCTTGCAGCAAATCAAATACGCCACCTCACCTTTGGGTCTTAATTTATGTCCCAACTTCGATCCCTGCAGGACATATTGAACCATATCACGAGCACTAGACCTGACTGAGCAGCAATGCGGTTGGGGGGTCGGTTTTGTAGGGGCGCCCAAAGTGATGTGCTCTTGGGCTGGGACTTCGGCACACGGGAAGAGCGCTGGTAGAGACCGGCTGGAACGGCTGTGATAAACAACTGATCTACCTTGGCTAATGTTGCGTATTGAACGGAGCAGATTCCGCAGGGAGGACATGTTGAAAAACGGAGCAGCCTATCCGAGTGTTTGAACTGCCCCGTGAAAATCAAGCTTTCGTACGCACATTCAAAAGGAAAATGACGAGTCGTTTTCGCGATGCCAAGAAATCATGATGGCCACGACTTTCGGCACAGGCCATGCCCAAGCACATCTTCCAAGGAGAGTTGTCTTGCGGTCAAGGCGGTGGTCACACATGGGGTTGGCACCGTCCTGCAATTAGCTCTCGAAAAGGAAAAAACCTGCCTCCATCCAGAGTTTAGGTTGCATTCGAATTCATTCGATCGCCAGCCACCGTTGCAGGATCTTCATGGATCTCGTGATGAATGCAACAGAGATCCGATCAGTCTGCCGCCTGACTGTTTAGTCACCCAGGTAGTCATCATATGCGTCTGTGATAGAGCAAGAATTAGCCTACTAATTTTTTGAATAACGCCCGAGATCTATGTTCAACCGTTGAATGCCACATGATATGAGGAAATCGTTCGATTGACATCTCACCTGAATTTCAGGAACAGGTTCTATGTCGCACATATTCATCAGATGTGAATTCTCGAACCTTGATATAAGTAGAATCTATATCAGGATAACCAGCCGCTGGAGGGTCTCTAAATCCAAACCGGATTTTCTCCAATGCTGGAGTACTCATGCGCCAGAGCCTTCGCGCTCAGTAACAATACCGAAGTTCAGTTTCAGAGGCCTCTCTCTATCTCCAAGATGATTGTGAGAAATGGGCAAGCTTGGATATCCCAGCGGGGTTTGAGGTACGAGTTGAAAGCAAGACTCCTTGTTTGGCCCGCAAGGCGATCTCAAAGCAGCCCAAAAATGGAGGACACGCTGACAGGGCCAAGGAGTGCTTAGGAAGCGAGACGTAATATTGTATGTTGGGGTTGGGTTTGAAGGGGGGGCGTAAGCACCAGCAGAGGATTTGGTGGCGCGCGGCAAGTCTCTCAGTTGGGAAATAGGCTTTATCATCTGCGTTTGTAGTGTTGTTTTCCCGCGGGGACAATAAACCCTCGCTGTACAACATCCTGTATCGCTTTTTTGAGGTAGTGATTTGACCGCTTTGCAGATAGCAAGACAGGTGCACGTGGCGGCCGGTGGTCAAGTCCAGCTGTGTCTTTTCATTGCCGCCGACATGGCTGGTCGTGATGTGCCGTAGGCAAAAATGCTACCCACCAGCGCCACCGGCGTCCTTTTGGTCTTCTTAGGTCGATGGGCGCACGAGTCTCACACGAGCCCTGGCAACTAAAACACGCCCTAACTTAGTCCCGGCTGCCAAATCGAGCAGCCGACAGGTGCTAGCAGATCTGGATGCGGGGATGCAACGTTCAAGGTCTCAAAGTAGTACATGGCAGCGTTAAGGACGGAGCATGGCGCAGCCTCAACGAAACAGTTTCCCTGCAAGACGGAACCACATATGTAAGAGCAAGTCATGCTCTGGCAGGTTACGAGGCCGAGGGCGTAAGCAGACGCCATCAAGCTAGATAGGCTAGTCGATACGCATGCCGTGTCGCACTTGAACGGGATCATCGAACTAACGCTGCCAATCTGTTTAGTACAGAGTTTAGTACGGCAAGCATGTGGTGGCTTCTCAGCTAGAGACGGAAAGCTGTTCGGGACTAGGATATTTGATAAGATGACTTACAGGGCAACAATATGTATGCACGCTATCAGAAGTAGAAAAGGTGTCCCGCTTGTGATCGTCGTGTGCCGCTATGCGATAGCTTGACGGGTGGAGTATAGTTGCTTTCGCTGCACTGTCAACTGAGTTGACTCAAATCAATCACCCACTGATGACATGGTCTGCCAGCCACCTTTCTCCATCGCCCTAACACAAGGTGATTCTAGTAGCCGCCTAAGCCTCAGTTTGGCTTGGTGGTTATGTCTTGCTTGGTCGCGATGGAGCATGATAAGGCGTTTAGCCATTACAGGCCACCGACGTCTCTGGCGAAGAGGACCTATTTTGCATCTTCGGCCTCTGGCTTTTCGAGGAATCCGAGCTAGACCCCCGGTGGTGTCGTTCAATCCAGGTCATATGCAGGCATCAAGCAGGTAGATGGATTTGGGGCGGGAAAATGATCGGGCGTCAAGCGAAGAGAGATTGCAAGCCAGAGATCCCTTGAACTTTTTCCACGGACCTAGCCCGATCGCTCGCCTCAGGGTCGACTCGGGAACTCAACCTAAGGCCACGGCCGGACCGCCCTGTCGGTGACTGATTGGCATGGCAGGTGACGGCTTACAGGTAAACTTTGGCTATTCATCTGCAGGCAGCCACTTGGGGAGGGATTGTGTCGAAAAGTACCTAGGTAAGGTAGGATGGTTGGGCTGACTTACGAAAGAAGATATGCGTACTTGATGGTGGGCAGAAGCAAGTGTGTGGCCTGAAGCCTCCAGTCACAGCCAAGGTACGAGCACTCGAAGGTGAGGAAAGAGCGGTCTCCGGAGCCTGCCGCATTGGCGTCAGAGCAATCTACGTACCTACCTGACCTGGGCACACCTTCCTGCCAGGTAAGACGGCACGAGAGAGCACCTGCCACCCCACACAGCTCGAGCGAGCTAGTTGGTAGCAAGAATCTCAGTGCTCGCTTACAGATCACCACCTACATACATTGCCTGCCTGCGACCTACATACAGTAGTACCTACCTAACCTCGTGCCCTCCGTATCGGCCCCCCCGCGTACTTGCTACCTTTAATCGTACCTGGGAGCAGTGTTGATGTAACCGGCTCTCCGTACATGGTACATCGGTGCCTGAGGAGGGCCGCGACGCCGGTGCTACCCAGCTCCGGTTATGGACCACGCCATACCAAAATGAATCCCGATCTTCTGACTACCACTGAATTGAGTGCATAAAAGAAAGCTGCGTGGCATGGTGCGGATAGCTCCGCAACTTGGCCCTCAATTGGGAAGCAGGCCAGCTTCTGTCCCAAGTCGGAAGCCCAGACGCATCCGCCTTTAGAGCCGCCGTCTCGGAACATTGCTGTGGAGATGGCCTCACTCCCGGATACTATAAGCGCGCTCCAACGCCGTTAGTCGGGATTGCGAAGCCCCGAGGATGGAGATGGAAGAAAAGAACAAATGAAAAAACACGAGCTGGATAACAACAGCCGCGTTGACCCTCTGCACATGTGGAGATACGTCCGGATGGCCTAGTTTTGTGCAATGATATTTCTTTGCATTGTGGTATAAAAGACTCTCAGATGTTCGCCCCCAGGAATCTTGGCATTTCCATGTCTCACTTATGGGCATAATGAACGCTTGCTCTCCCCACGCAATGCGGTGCGCAAATGCAGGCAAGGTCTCATCAAGCTCCCAACCCACAACGATAGGAGGGCCATTGCTAGGAAGCCCCTGGTTGGTGTTGGGGAATACATACCAAAACTGAACAGAAATAGGACCTGGACGAGCCACATTCCGACTGAGCCTGAGGTACCTTTTGTCCGCGTCTGCAGGCTTAATCATTATGCTCCCATCTTCTTTTCTTTTTCTAGGCTCGACAGCTACCCGGGCGACAGACCTCTCATCTGCACGAGCCGTTTCGAATGTTCCGGCATGGCGCCATCCGTTCTTTATGTTCCCAGCACTATCTGGTTGTTGTCCCTCACACCCCCAGCTTTCTTCGTCCATTTTCTATTTCTGCCATTCCTACCAGGCCATGCTTACGATATTCCAATTCTGCCCATCCACGAGGGTGTAGGTCTAGAATAGGTGCCCCGAAAATTTTTTTGCCAAATGCAGGTTGGACCCTCTCTCGAGCTCTCCCTTTCCAAGCTCCCGGGATTGTTGCTAATTCGACGGGGCTTCCATAAACCTTGGAATTGATCAAAATTCGGAAATAATTACCTGCTCGCGTTCTGGCCGTTGGGAAAACAATGGCCCATGTCGGGAAGAATCCCGGCACAGGACATTTCCGGATCCTGAATGTTGGGTTTGAAAATCTCCTCTCACACAGGTGCCATCGTACACCCCTCGCATGCAGACCGGGATGTGACAAGTAGTATGACCATCTCTGCCGCCTCTGACAGACCAGGGACATCCTTGTAGCGCTTGGGAGATTCACAGCTCCGGGAGCCCTGGGAATGCTTGATTCTCAATGGCAAGAGGGATAACATGGACTTGTGGAGGGCTCCAATCCGTGGCCTGAGGTCCCTTGCTCTTCTTTTTCAATCAAATGGTGGAGGATACAGATATGCTACACTACCTAGGTGGATGCTGGCATCCCGCAATTCCAGGAATCCGGGTTCGCTTTAGACCGGGATCATACAAGCCCTCGGGTGTAAAATCAGTAGCGAAGAAAAAAAAAAAAAAAAAAGCAAGACTAGGTCAGGCGCTTTGATCACCACTGGCTGGCATTCTCGGCGGTCAATACGCAGGCGGAATTTGGAGCCTTGAACCCGTTCATTTCAACAGGGAATTGTTTCCGCGTACCACCTTGTGCGCACAGCCCAGAGATAGAGTCTCTCCAAGCCCGCAAATATTTCGCCCAGCCTAGCCGATATTACGGCGCAAGCTATGAAAAGGTACCCGAGGAGGTAATACTATGCAGACGAGTATCTGCGCGAGGAGAGGTGTAGAATAAAGCACCACCACACAAGAGGCAATAGCATGCGTAGTGTTACAAAAAGGCATCATGACGGCCTCGACTAAATGTGATCTGTCAGTAGCATTGTGCGTTGCCCTCGATGTCGACGAGTTACAAGGGAGGGGATGAATGGAGGTGGTTTCTCCCACACAATCCCATGCGGCAAATGTCGATCTACCTGCTGGCAGCCATGGTGAGTGTTTCACCGCTGACTGTCTAGGCCGGCCGCCGTGGATGCCGCACACCTTGCAGCCGGCCAGGCTGTCTCTCGGGGAGGTACATACCTGTCTCCGTAGAGGGGTATACTGCTGGCAGCTGGGATTGCATTCTAATGACCGACACCTGCAGATGCAACTCACAGCTCCAGGGCAGGTTAGTAAGCCAGTTGGTCGTATTTGAGACAGCAAGGGTAGGCAGATGCTCCGTCAAGGGCCACTAGCGGAGTGGTAAATGTGTGGCTGCATATCCTCAGGCCATTGGAGGTTGAAGCAATCACAATTGAGTGACGGGGGAGCAGACGCACAGCTCAAGTCGACAGCGATTCGACAAGGCAAGGTAGTTAGGAGGAAACAGTTGTACGTAGGACCTAGCCCTCAGCATGCTATGGGCACCAACTCGACCACTCGGGTATGCAACCATGTGCAGGATGCGCGATTACAACGCCAATGCGTAATTCAGCATTAGCATGTCTGGATCATATTCACTCATTCGGCTCGGCTGCATTAGCATTGGGATCAGGCGCTAGGCTCACGGGCATATGTAAACGCGACACGACACTTGCGCAGTCGTGGAGGTACCTACCTCGCAATGCAGCCCGTACATGACAATGTCCAACCAGCGGTGCCTTCCTTGCCTTAGGTACATTATGTACGAAGCATGGTAGGTTGGTAAGGCAGGCACGTAATACAGAGCACCTACCTTAGTCCTGGCGGCAGCTTCCACCTCACATGAACAGCCCCTGTTGGGTAGGCAGGCACGATCCCCGCCTGGGCCTGCCCGGCAGGCTTGTGCTCACTTCGCAGGCTCTATCGCCCGACGCAAGGCAAGACAGCCCTGCCGATATGCACATGGACGACATCGAACTACAGTTGCAGCCAACCTACCTTACCTTCTTCTCTCCTGTCTCGCACCACATGGTGGCAGATGGGCCTGCGGTGAAGTACCGGCTGTCGCTGCGCCCATCCATTGTCTCCATTCTGAGAGATCATGCAACAGCAGCCCCCCCTCAGCTCAGACCCTACCTGGGAGGGTCTTCTTGGACCAAGACACTCTGAGCGTGTGCATTCTGCAACCCGCCCAAAACCGTTTTTCGATCCCGCACCGTGTCCACACTAGTGACCAATCTGAGGCGTGCGAAAACAACACTCGCACAAGTTGGGCTAATTCTTCTCAGAGACATTCATTCTGGTGGCTTAACGGCCTGGTTCGACATGCTCTCACTTATTGCTTGGCCCGGGACCGTATTGTTACTCATCTCCGTTTCCAACTGGTCGGCTGCCTGGGCTGAGGCACCCACACTATTCGTGTCAACTGTCTCAGACGCTGAATCTGAAGCCATGGCTTTCGTGCTGTGTAGGTATTGGGTCGAGCCATCACATCCAGAGGGGCCGAGCGTTGTGATGGACGGCGGCATCAGTCAATCGCCCATCTGTGCCCACCAGGTACTTCGGCACCAATTTCACTTTCCTCCTCGCCGTGGTGTGCCATCGCATCTGCCCACGCCAGCCTCAACACGGCACCGCACACTCTTGCCTAGTCACCGGGCAATAGAGGGGCCTGAACTCGGCGGCATTCGGTGCAGGATAGGTCCCCACCGTATAGTTTCGCTGGGCTGGGCTGGTGTGTGTGCAGAGAACCCAGCAAGCCCGGCATTGGCTGGTACACCCCCTCCAAGGTGCGTCTGCGTCTCTACAGAGTACGTCCTCCATCACCTCCTGTCAACCAACCCTCCGCCTCACAACTCCACTGCACACCCACCACATCCACCGGCCTCCCTCCACAATGTCACCCCGGCACCCTGTCGATAGAGACCAACCAGGGTTAATATGCCAGTTCTGCGTGAGACAAAAAAGAAAGATGTGCTCGGGTCGCCTTGTAGCTATGTGGCTAAACATGGTACCTACCAGCTACGTATCCCCACGTACTTAGATATGCATGTACTGGCCGTCGTCGGCCAGCTCAAGCTGCGTGTATATGCCCATCCCTCCATCTGGCGTGTCCTGGCTACCACCACCATCCGTCCTATCCATCTGTCGACTCTAGGGCATTCTCTTTCCACTTATCTGGGTTTCCTTTACTACAATGGCTTGTTGTTTACCTTAGATAGACACTGATACATCATCATTCCCTCCTCACAGCAAGGACCCCGGGCAAGAAGCAAGGGCATCGAGCCCCCAAGGAGGAATCCCAGAATATTGAAAGCGGGCCCCGCCCATCGATCCCATCCACCCCCCTGGCCTTGCTGTCACTTTTCTCTTTTGAATCGTTTAGGGTGAGCACTACTTCCAGGCGAACAAGGTGGCTTGGCAGTCCTGATCAATTGGCTGCCAAACGGCTGGCTTTTCGACCTCTTTCAGCTCATATCGTTGTATCAATCTTCAGTAACTTTCCTATTTCGTTGGCCGCTCCAATCTTGGACCCCAAGAGACCGAGAACTGTACCTGTTCCTCCCTCACAAGCATTCCGTCCTGACGTTTATGGTCTTCTGATCCTCTCTGGAGCACAGTACAGTGAGGATCAACTGGGTATTTGGGCTCGAATTGATTTTGTCGGCTCGTTTCTAGCACTGGTTTTGCTTCTGGGGTCTCTCGTTTTTCAATTCGATCTTTCCTCGACGTGACTGTCAATCCAGGACGGACAGACTCGCCCCTGTTTCAACCTTGCAACAACGAGAGGGCGCGCCATACCTGAGGACGAACAGTGGAAAATCTCTCCGGGAAACAAATCTACCTGGGCCTTTCCTGGGATTGATCCCCCTCGCAACGTATCTTGGGCCTGGCTCTTGGACTCCAGCTTCGCGAAGCAAACCTCCCATTTGTCCGTCGATGATTAATTTCCTGACCCGACACTTGACCAACACGATTTCACATTGCATTTTGCGTTGTAAAGATCCTGAAGTCTCGTGTGAAGCGACTTGCTCCCCCATGTCTCACCTGTCAACCGTTTTTATTCGTCTTTTGATTATCTCAGTACCCTCTTCTGGGAAGCTGCAAGCGCCCCCAGCCAGCATCAATAGTCAACACCTACGCCCTGTTTGACCTGTCTACTTTGCATCCGGTGCTTCCTCTGCATCCATCTTCGAAGCTTGTTGCTTAATCACCCAACCCTCGCCTTTCCCTCCCAGAGGTGAGAGCGTCTCAACGGGGCTGGGTTCTTTCTTTTCAGATCTGCTTTCCTAAGCAACCGGAAATTCCTGGGCGTCTTTCTGAACAGCGCCGACAATCCATACACGACCGCCCATAGGAAGTGGGTGCGTGATCATCCCTCTCACGGCACTATCCTAGACTGTCTACAGCTTGAGCCGTTGATCGGGGCAAGTTCCTCAGCCAATTTGGTGTCTGCGAATCAACCGTGACTTCACATTACATCGCCTACCAACAGTCCTGCTACACCTACACCACGGAGATTGTTTTGGTCTTCTACATTGCGCTAGCCAGTCGGTTATAACCCCACCCTCTCGTCTTGAAGCACGAGCAGCCTCCCCATACATCGTTGGACACCCACACGCCCCGTCTCTTTGCAGTACGCACTAGTCTTACCCATTCATAACCAATCACTGTACTTGAACCTCTCTTTCATAGCTTTAAAGCTACATTGCTCTCCTCAACCGTCCAAGGTGAGTGGCATCTTGTCGCTGCCTTGCTGCCTTGCCACAACATTCAAATATCATATCCTCCACAGCTCAGCTCTTGTAGGAAAAAAACCTCCGGCAATACCACTGCCCACTTTACTCGTCATTCAACACTCTACAGATCATTTATCATATTCTATAATCAGGCCCAAATCTCTATAAACGTTTGCACTCTTGTTTCTCTCATCGAGAGCAGCTCGACACGTTATAAACTACCGAACCCGTTGCCCCCCCCAGTTTTACTCATCTTATTCTTCAATCCATTCTCCCCGTGTCTTTGAACCCTCCCATCGTTTCAGCATGGTTCAAGAGTGGTCGTCGCGGGACCATCACCCGCGGCACTTCACGTGCCAACCTCCGACTCGATATCAACCTGATATCATGGACCACAGGCGCTTCTATGAGTCCCAAGAATCTGTCCGACACCAACCACCCATGGTATGCATTGAAATAACATGACTGGCTGCTCTGTTCTGACCATGATAATAGGCCATCGACACTGCGCTTCGCTCCCACTGCGGTATCTGGGCTAAGCAGTACTTCGTGGCCGTGGTCATGGATGATGGTACGCCGGCCACATTCTTTAGCCCAGGGCAGAAGTTGCAGGACAGTGTTGTACGTCAATTTTTTGATATCAAGAAGTTTCAGCAAGTGGTATCCTCGCTCGATACAGGTAAGTCAGATTATATTAGCCCTTGTCGCTGCTCCCTAGCATCTGCTAATATCTGCGGTGTTAGATCAAGCAACGAGTCACCCCCCTAGCTCTGAAGGGTCCATGTATTTCAGACCACCTTATCACCATAGGCACCACACAAGTGATCGAATCCGTTCGCAACATGATGATGACGGCGATGAAGGAGGTGGCTATCCAGGACGACCGGGTCGGAAGCGCCCAAGATCACGCCACAACATGGAGTACGAGGAAATGCCCATGCCTATCATGTCCAGGAGGGGAATCCGGGTTAGTGACTCGAGGGCCCTGTGGGGATTTTACGATCAGCGTTTCAAGAGCTGCCAACAGTCCGCCTGCAAGTTGATTGCGAAAGCTTGGGTCAAAGCTGTCGAACCCAAGAAGCAATCTACCCATCCATACACCGGTAGTGATGCAAAAGCTCCTGACTGGTGGCCGAAGCCCTGGGGAGACACCAAGGAAGACAGGGTGAGGCACAAAGAACCCGACCATCTTTACAAAAGAGGTGAGAAAGCTTAAAACTCTCATCTCAATCACTAAGAGCTGACATCCCATCAGAACGAGTTCACCTTCTCAATCATATCCTCGCTATCATAGTGGAGCCGACCGCGAAGCAACACCCTGACATCCGGAAACTTCAACTCAATGTCAAGAAGCTAGAAGATTGTACCAGCGAGGCTCTCTCTGGTTTCTTCAGCGAAAACCCCCAAAATTCTGGCAAAAAGCGATTTCTTAATGAGATTTTCAAGGTGGCAAAGCAGCAGGAGAGGTATAATAATGGAGAAATCGGTACAGTAACCTGGCTCGTCTCCTTTGCCATAGTGGTTCTAACAAGAAATATAGACGGTGCTACCGAGGTCTACGTCCTGAACGACGACAGAATTTCAGAGACTCAGACACCAGAACAGGAGGAAGGTCCAGCTACCCGTGACCACGAGGAGCAGACTACATCGCCTTCAACTCGGTCGACTACCCAAGGCTTTCATCAAACCTCTCCCGCTGGACACAGCCCTACTACGGCATCTCAAACAAGCTCGTTCATGAATGATCTTCCTATGCGTAATACCCAGAACCCACCACCACCTCCATCGATGTCGAGCGATCTAACAGCACACCACGGCTTCGTTGAAGAAGGCCTACCGGTCAATGGACCGACACCTGCCCATCATCCGAACACAAATATTGGCGTCGACATGATACCCAATAGCAACGCCAATGACTCGAGTCGTCGATCCTCAGTGTTTGGGGAGTACAACCATGTCGGCAATGGCATGTATACACAGCAATGGCAAACTGGAAGTGGACCATCCAACCCTCAAGCTGTTTATCCTCACAAACAGAGCGGTCCGTCAGGATCATATGTCACTGCGGTTCCTGCCACGCCTCCCCAATCCTACATGGGGGGCTCCTTTGTTGATACGATGACACGGCAAGGATATGACCAAACCCACAGTCAGGTGTACCGCTCTGGGGACGTACCTTCAGGGCAGATTGGGCAGCAACAGACATACAACTACATACCCAATGATAATCGAGGGCTTCAAGTACTTCCAGGTGTTTCCGAGGTAATGGACTCGGTGCCACGAGGCCACTTCAAAGACGAAATGATTTGAGCCACCATTGTCATACGTCCTTCCACCACAAAGGGCAGATAACACAAATGTGGCGGGAGGCCTAATTGCGTCGCAAAACGGCCTAGGGCTCTTCTGTCGAAAACTCTACTGCCTTTTAAACCTCAACCTATTTTTTTCCTGAAACTATTCATCAACATATCATGGGAAGGCATACTCAATTATCACAGTTGATACCCCGTTTGATTGGCTTTAGACTACGGTTCGAGTCTATTCCGTCGAATGTTTCCTTGCAAATCGAAAATGGTGTTTGTTCGTCATTAAAATACGAGTGGCTCTTTGATTTTCCCCTGCTAGTCTTTTTATTTCTCTTTTACGGACTATGCAGAACCGCACAATACTTTTTTATTCTCCGTCTAACTTGTTTTAACTTCACAAATCTTTACGCTAAAGCCCGCGGTTGGTGGTTTGGAAATATAAAGCTTCCTTGGCCATTTTTACGCTTGGCGACGGAGCTTGATTTTGGCTCTGTGCCTTAAGTGTTAGCGTCTTTGGTCATTTTCGTTCGCAACAAGAACCGCAAATCTGCCTGATTTATCTATTCCATCCTGCATGGAACTCTCACGACTGGACGAAATGAGATTATGAACTGCAAGTGTTTTTAACGATCGTGCCTTGAATGCGGACGTTCATTCTTGAAAGTCGCGGCTGCTTCGTCCTCCGTTTGGTCATTTCGATACAAAGCTTGTGGCATTTACTATAAACTACGGCTACCTGAAGCCGCTATCTCTCGAGTATCTGCCTGTCTGTTCGAAATTGAAACTGGACGATACTTGCTGCCTGTTCTCACTGGTTTATATGTTTCTTTGGTGCTGCCTATTTTGTTTCTTGCTTTCTGGGGTCTACATCATTACTCGCGCCTACTCTATAGATAAACAGGGCTCTTGAAGTCTCATGACTATTGGAAGAACCCCGCATAGTATGTATAAGGTTGGCTGGCGATGGAAATCTGCAGATGGATGGATGTATTACACGGGACTCTTCTTTTCATCACCATCTTCCTTCTCTTGGCCTATCCATACTGACCTAGAAATATGAGCTCAAATGGAAACTAATTCTCTTTTACTAGCTGCTTATCATCTTGCCCGGTTACATCATTTGTTGGGTTCTCCGTAATTGAGTTTTGCGGAGAGACCGGGTAGAACAGGTCACTTTCAGGGGCCACATCTGCTTGCGATATCACATTCTACGTGCTCCATGCATCTCTTCCATCCCCAGAACCCTTCACTTCACCCGTATTCCCATCCACTTGGCCAGCAGTCTTCGCTAGACTATCACTCCCCCGTATGTATGTGCCTGCCGGGCCACAAGTCATGCAGTCGGTCGTCACCCTGTGGAGACGAGCGAACGAGAGGATCACACCTACATGTAAACATGCATAAGAGCATGCAGATACATTACCACCCCCCCGCATGCTCGCCCCCTCCCTCCAGCTTCACTCCTCCTGCCCACCCCCAGGCAACACTCCCGCCAGCCAGTGGCTTGCGGCGGGGAAGTCTCCCGCGTCGCCCAGCCTGCATACATATACCCTCCAGGCTGAGCCGTACGCGAGGTTCATGTACACGGACTAGAGACCTCGTGCCCAAGGCCGGCACTAATGCCGCCCGCACATTATGTATGTCTCAGAATCCTTTCCGCGTGTCTCGCTGATCCCGTAGCCGAAGGGGGGGGGGGGGCTAAGCCACGCAACGGCCCTCGTTTGAGCTCCCCATGCAGGAAGAAACCTAAAAAGACCACACTGGAAAAAAAAAGGAAAAACAAGACCCGGAAGTGGAATTAATTGCATGGGAGAAGGAGAAAAAAAGAAAAACCCCCAATAGAACCGTGCCTTGGCAAAACCAAAGGTTCCCTGCGCCCAATCGGAGCTGGTCCCACGATTTTTCGGATGGTAACCCATTTTTTGATATGTCGACACCACCGCCCGCCCGCCAGTGGAGGGCGGGACGAATGGCCATGCGGCGCGTGGCCACGCTCCTTTCGTTTATCTCATTGTTTTACCTTTTCTTTTCTTCTTCTTTGCTCTTGCTCCTCCCTCACCCTTCTCTACTTTTCCCTGTTTGGTTATGAGAAGCGACGGGCCACACCACACACCCTTGGAAGTGTCGCTGCCGGGGCTTCGGAGGCAAGAGGGGGTGCGGCAGCTAGCGACGCTTGTCTGAGGAGATGCATAGGATAGCTTGTTCTCGCGTGCGGCTGGCTAGTTTCCTCCACGGGACCAGCTGCTACTCGACGCAACTAGGACCGCTGGCTGCTCTCGCGGAGGTCTTCCGGCCGGCGCGGGTCACACATGCAGATGGATGGGACATACAGTAGATCCACGCAAGGGAAAGCGAAATGGGCCCGAAGGATCGAGCATGACGAGCAAGAGTATCTCGATGTGATGAGATTAACAAGGAAAGTTTAGGGCCTCGGGAACTACTGAGGGGCCGACGACGGGAACATCAACTCCGTCGGATACTGATACCTTCCCACCGCCACATGATCAATACCTTCAACCAATACAAATCTGTCCCACCAACGCCAAGCTACTTTGAACATTGAACAAATAAATGCAAGCCACCTCAGACAAGCGGCCCGACACCCCGTTGCCCCCCTTCGTTGGGGTGAACAAGCGAGGGGGGGTTGGGCGCGGCGCCGCCAATAGAACGAAAAAACAGTGAGCCGATATGAATCATGCTGGTGCAGCTATTAGTGCCGGTGCATAAATTGCCCCCCGTGTGGCGTGGGAAAACGAGAATGCAAGTCCCAATGGGAAGATGGATGGAAAAAGAAAGTAGAAACCCCAGACAGGAAAAAACAAAAGGGAAAGGGGGGTGAGATTGTCAACGGCTGAACCGACAGAGGGGGGCCGAGGGAGCATTCGGCTATCGGTTTGGTGATAGAAGCAAAAGCTCCCAGATTGGATTACAGTGCGGTGGTTATATCAAAAGGGGGAAATGGGCGTAGAAGGCTCTAACTTGGCGCTGCGGCTTCGCCTATTTCCTCCTTGGGTTGGGGAGGCTCCAGTCCCGCGTTTTGTGCCACCCGCTTCCAAATCTCGAGCTCGCGATATAGTCGTTCGCATTCCTGCTTCAACTTGTCGTTCGAAGTACTTAACTCGGTGATGGCTTGCTCCGTAAGCAGCTTCTCGAGTGTCCACTTTTCAAGATTCTGCTGCTCGTTTTCCTTGAGCAGTTGGATGAAGTTCACGGCTCGTTGGAGGATTGAACCCTTGTTTTTCTCACACCCTGGGACGATCTTGGCCAGTTCATTAATACCCTCATTGATAGTCTCTCTCCGTCGACGCTCGACTGTTTGGCCGGTTAGCAAAACCTACGAAGCAATGATTGAGCGATACTTGGTAGCTGCTTACCTTCTTTGTGGTTATCTTTGCGCATCTTATGCCACTCTTCTGATCCGACCGTCGGCTTTGGGTTTGACGTTGCTGGCGAGGCCGTGTAGCGTGGCGCAGGCGGAGGTTGTACCCCATTCTGTGCTGGCTGGTGAGGCTGGTGAGGCTGATGGACAGTATGATCATCCATGAGACCATCTGGCTGGGGAACATCGGGAGGATTAAATGCGGACGCATCGTGATGATGATGCTCGCCGGTATCGCTAGTGGCCTGGGCAGCGAACTGCTCCTCTGATGAGGGAGGGACATGAAGCGTCGGGTACATGCCAAGCGCTGCCTGCGCTGTGCTCGTAGCTGAGGCAGGATCTGAGACTTCATTACCCTCCTGAGTAGCCTGCTGAAGGGCATTGAAGTCGGCCACATTCATGCCCCCGTTGGCGGCATGGGCTTCGGTGGCCTGGATTGCGCTCTCGATATAGGCTGCCGTATCACCTTGAGCCACAGACATGTTGGCGGGAGGAGCGGCGCGCTTTGATCGCTGGGAGCCGGGGCTGCCCGGGTCTCGCTTCCGCTTCTGGCCTGGGGATCCAGAGAGGAGTGAGAGGTCCGGCTGCTGTTCGGTGATAATGTCGCTCATCGTCTAGAAGGGCGGGCGGCTGATTGCAAATAGAGTGGTTGCGGAGATGTCGGGGCACACGGGTCGACTTGGCAACAAGTCGAGTCGGTATGCTGTCTCAAACTATCAGACGTTTTGGTAGTTTCAACTAGAGAGGGATATGTTAGACGTCTACTGTATTTCACGAAGTACTAGATAAGCAGTACGAGGTACGAGTCTGATGTCGGATCGAGGCCGAACAAGGGCAGGGTCTAATAAGCTGGAGGGGGGATAATAAGAGGGCAAAGGTAGGACGCAGGTATATGAATAGCGGAGGTTGCTGGAATCGACAGCCTAGTTGAACAGGCTGAAGAGGTTACACCCATAAAACATGATAAGGTTGAGTATGTTACACTGGCAACCAGATCATGTGGAACAAGGTATGTTCGCGCGAGCACTTGCTCGATTGCGATAATGCCTGACAGGACGTAGAATCCGAGCACGTTGAATGCGCCAAGCCGGCCACAGCATGGATTTCGTCCAAGTCAACCAAAGGCCTGGCCGGCTATGCTTTGCATGAAGCAGAGCACCACATTCCAGCCTTACAGGAAGCCAGCGGCCACGGGTAGACTTATGATTCAGGCCATCTCTCGCTGCACGACTACCTTGAGATCCATGGGCGAAGGGGACGATGCTATGTTGCTGAAGATGCAGTGGGCAGCAGAGGCCATGTAAAGTAGGGCCATGTGCCGATTCCTCGATGCAACTTAGAAGCGCAGACCCGCCGTGAAGGCTTCACCCAATTGAGGACATTTTTTTCAATCACAGACTGCCGCAACGATGATCAAGAGGAGTCTCTACTCATCCGCGGTGCACAGGGAGGTGCGAGCAGCGCGATAGCCCAGGCCCCATCCACTTGGCATCGAATATCGAAGCGGGTGGGGGAGCTGAGTCGGGTGCAATGGTGATGACGATGACGATGATGATGAAAATGAGGTTGGGGAAGGGTGCATGCACATGCGCGTTGGAGTGTGGTGTAGTCAAGTGCAGTGATGTGTTGCGTTGTGTCGGGATCATCGGGCAGCATGCGGATGCAAGGCCTCGGCCGATGTGAGTGCGCAGGGCGACTCGACGATGTGTGAGGAAACATGGAACCGACATACCTGGCAGATCATGTGCTCTCTCGCTCCAGATCACGAGTTTTGGCTCCTCTCACGTGTTTGGCGTGATCAACTCGTGATATCGCTGGGTCTTGGTCGTCTAAGTACTGCGCCGATGCGCGAATCGCAACCACGCCCCAGAACAGCGAGAAAAAAGGTGCGCGAGTCGGGGGGCAGCAAGAGGAGGCTGAGCGAAGGCGATCTTCAACGCGATAATTGTCGATTTCCAAAAGCTGGGATCCTGAGATATATGGCCGTATCACCCAGATACGTGATAGCAGGCGGCTTCGGGGTCATAGGTTGGGTCACGCGGTAGAGGGAGGGAATAAAACACGTGAGCGAGGAGACAGCTGGGCGCTGGGTCAGTTCTCCGTATTTATTATCGATACTGCAGGCGGGCCCCTTGGCCGGTCGATGGGCGCTGGCGGGTGCGACCCAGTGGCCAGAGCGAGGGGTGCTCGCTGCCTGAGGCCGCAACCCAATTTCCCCCCTCCTCTGCCCCTCAGCACCTCTCGAGGGTGCCGGGGTGGCCAATCAGCGGGCCGTGTTTGGCACCTGTTCTCGCCATGAGTGCCTCAGCCCAGCAGGTCCCTGCCTCAACTAACTCAAACCATATCCCACCAACAGGCGAAGTATGTACGTTTCTACGCAGTACCCACCCCCACCTGACCAACAGCACCCCAGAGACAGGCAACCGAGCAAGGCAGCCTCCCAAGCTCCCGCCCGCTTGCACGAACTCCTGGCCGCAATTAACTCAATGCAGGCGCTGACTGGCTGGTTGCCATCACCTCCAACCACGATCAGCTCTGATCACCATCACCACCCCAGCGCATGGACGATAGCTGCCACAAAGGTGGTAGCCGCGTATACGCTCCCAGCCTTGGGGAGACAACCACCACATATTTACTCTTTTCAGCCTCCTCGCCACACCAGGTTTCCATTCAGGTGGATGAGCTCATGGAATGCGCCTCTTCAGCTAGCCCAGGTACTGTTGAAACATGTCTGTCCACCAACTGCATCTAGGCAGCCACCTATCTGCGCACTGTCTATGCAACTTTCATCTTCCAATAAGGCTGGCTCTGCCTTGGTGCGACCTCCCTGTTCTCTTGATTCCTTCCACTATCTAGCCCAGAGTACGTCCAGGGTTCCGCGCTGAGCGCGAGATGTACACTACTCTTAATCCCATCTCCAACACTATAAGAAAGAGGTGTGGATGCTCGGGTCCTTGGCTCGTACATCCCCGGCCAACATGGGCAGAAGCCCTTTTGGGGTTAACCCAGTCGCCGCCCTTGCTCAAGCTTACTGCTTCTGACTTGCTTTCTTGCTATTTCTTGCTCTTGAAGCGGCTATATTCGCGGACTTAGCGCGCTATCTATTGCTCTAGCAAAGATTCAAACTTTGTTACTGGTCGTGGGTCGCTGCTTTTTCGTCGGTAAGCTCAAAAATGAAATCACCTTCAAGGCCTTCTCCTACCACGGCATGGCTTTGAAACCAAGAAACCAGTGTTGAATAGGATTGCTTTTCCAGCACCAACACCGAGAATCAGAACCTTGATTCGCAAGAGATGCAGGTTGGAGCGCAGGGTTGCAGCTCCCTACTAGCTCGTGCCTGATATCATCAATAGCAACAGTTCGTGATGAGCATCTCACACTGACAAGCGACTGACATAAAACATGGCACATCCAGAACCTCCAGCGTTCAATTCTGACACAATATCAAAATAATCAACCTAGTAATAAGCTAAATACCGTCGTAGAATCATTTATCATTTTCTTATTATTGTGTTTAGGATTATAAATAAGAAAACCAGGTCCCTACCTTGTGAAAAGGGCTTGATTGAGTGTGCCATGTTTTATCTCAGCCACTTACTGATAGCTCACCTAAAAGCGGCACAGCTCAACGACCCAGAGTGGACCCAAGTCGACGAGCAGCACCTCCTTGCGAATTCCATCCATCCATCACCTGATCCGAATCGCATCATTTGATGCTAGCCCACGGCATAAGTGAAACATTGCGCTTTCGCATGCCATTCCTCGAAGCAATGCCATCGCTAGCGGAGGGCTGTGGCCGCTGTGCCGTTCCACGCCGCCATCAACATTCGTGGGTAGAGAGCAGACCTGGGGAGCTTATCTGATGTCTTGGCCTGCCAACAGTCGTATGCAGGACACGTCAAGTGATTTGCCAGCCCCTGTGGACCTTCTGAAATGCTGCATGAGCCAACATGCTGACATTTGAGACATCCATCCGATCCATCCTTTCTGACGGCAGCCACCAACATGCAGCCAACAGGCAAGGTCACTGTCCATTGTAGGTAAATTATCCCGAAAACCCGGCGGATGCTTGCGCTTGGTAGGTAAAGTCCATGGATGCCAAATACTACCTACGCAACGAGTTCGCAAGATACTCTATTACATTATGGCGGCATGGTTGGGTACCTACATGAAGGCTGCCTCTACCGGCAGGGATGCGGCGAGCTCAGTGTAAGCCCGTGTCATTGGCGTTGAGATACACAGCTCTCTGCGGACGAGCCAACAGCCATTTCCCAAATTGTAATTTGATCCTAGACATAGATAAACTTTGAACCATCGCAGCTTTAGAATCAATCATGTTCCCTCTGACATATCTTGGAGCGAGATAACAAAATGGCATTGAGCGTCGACGAGGTACTTCAGCCCAGGTATCTTATCAGTACGTTAATCCGGCCCCGCGATAACGTCACAGAGGTCCTGCACCAGCCCAACACCGTCCTGGCATGCATCCAGGAATTCTCCTCACCATAGATCGAGAAGGGCTTCTCGCGACACAAAACTCGAGGCCTTCTTCTCCGGAATTGGTGCCGTTCAAATGATCCCATCTTCATTGCACTCCGCTTTACCGGCCAGCCTCACATCGTCACCTCTTGTGCACTTCCAACATGGCCAGTCACGAGTCCTCCGCCATTAAGCACAGCGACCACCTGCTCCTTGTAAGTGCCCACACCCGCCCATCTCTCGCTTCCTCTGCTTCGAGGTAATTATATATAATTACTAGGCTAACAAGTATGTTTCTCTTGCTCTTGAATTGCAGGATCAGCCGCTTCTCCGCCTCCCGAACGAGCTCCTTCGCAAGAACTTCCGGTCAGCCCACTTTGTAATCGAGAGGGATACATCGGCCTTGAAGAACCTCCTCAAGGAGTCCGCCACCGCGGCGGTGTCCGGCCGGGCCTCGCAGCAGGATGTCCTCAAGAACCTCGACGCCATGATCACCCGCATGCGGGGCGTCAAGCGCAAGCTGTCCCAGTATGCGGGCGAGGAGGCCCGCCTGCACGAGCACACCGCCGCCCGCATCCAGCATCTCGACGATCTCTACGGCATCAACACCGTCGAGGATGTCAAATATGAGGCATGGAGCAGGAAGAGGCTGGATAGGCTGCTTGCCGACTACTTCCTCCGGAACGGGTTCCACGAAAGCGCCAAGCAGCTGGCCAAGGAAAGAAACATGGAGCGGCTGGTGGACGTCGAAACCTTTGAGAGCATGGGGCGGATCCGGCTCGCTCTGCTAGACGGGAGCGTCACTGAAGCTCTGGCTTGGTGCGCAGAGAATAAGAAGGAGCTTCGAAAGATGGAGGTATGATCTTAAATCACCGCTCAACAGCCCATCCTAACCAGTCACTAACATGCCGAGGTACAGTGCAGGCTAGAGTTCATGTTACGGCTTCAACAGTACATCGAGCTCATCCGGGCAGGCACCCAGCCCAAGCTTGTCGAGGCCATCACCCACGCCAAGAAGCATCTGGTCCCGTACCGCAGCCAGCACCCTAGGGAGGTTTCCCAGGCCTGCGGTCTCCTCGCCCTCCCCCCCAACTCTCGCAACGCGGAGGACTGCTATGCCGACCTCTACCGCCCTCGCTGGATCGAGTTGGCCGATCTCTTCACCACCACCCATAATCAACTGCTCTCTCTCCCCTCCGTCCCACTCCTTCACATCGCCCTCTCATCTGGTCTCTCCGCCCTCAAGACACCAGCCTGCCACGCTTCTACAACGAACCAGGGGGGTTCAGTTCACGCCCATCAGGACGACCACAGTTCCCAGGACCACGGCGTCTGCCCCATCTGCTCAACAGAGCTCAACGACCTCGCCAAATACGTGCCGTATGCCCATCACACCAACAGCCACGTCCAGCCCGACTTGGTCATGTTCCCCTCCGGGAAGACCTGCAGCAAGCAGCGTCTCGTAGACGAGGCCAAGAAAGCCGGCCTCCCTCCGTACCAGGTCAAGGACCCAATGACGGGCACGCTGCACCACCAAGAGGACCTCAAGAAGGTGTACATAACATAACAAGCATTCTTTTCACGTTCTCGTTCTTTCATCATTCCATGCCCCCCTAGTTTGGTATACCTGGGGGGAAGGGGGGGGGGCGTTTTAACGTATTGATTTTACAGCCGGGTTCCATTATTCTTTTATCCTTGGGTGTGATTACAAACAGCATTCATAACATTTGCTTCGTGAGTTCATGGGGCACGTGTCGTTAGGTACCACAATATCAATCTCTCCTCAATCTGGCGATTGAAAGTGGGAGAGGCATTCATAACAACCAATTAGCATTAGCAACGGAAAGGGACACACCCCAAGCGTATTCAGAGTTCTGCATTCGTCTATTCCATTTCCATTTTTCCAAGCATCCCGATAATGAGTGTAGAGGTTCGGATGTGCAATACCAATATCGTATCGGTAAAACTTGTATGTGTGTTGCCAAGAAAGAAATGACAAGACGAGAGAAAAAAACGAAACCGAGAAAAAAAGAAGAGGACACCACGCATAGAAAAACACAAGAATCCATCGCAACGGAGCCCCGATACAATGGAAACAGAAACCCCTTTTCTCCCCCTTTGGCAACAGAACCCTCCCGCGCAAAAGAAGAGCATTAGAACCGCGCCAACCCTTCCCGAAAAGAAAAACAAAACAAAAACAAATAGTTCGTCGAAACAATGAGAATCGTGCGCCAAAACCCTAGGGATAAAACAGACGACCAAGAAGCTCCAACACCACACACCCCGATTGAGCACTCCCTCCCCCCTCACCCTTTTTCGTGACGAAAAATATCAGATTACCGAGTAAAAGCGACGAGCCAAAATGATAAAATTGAAAACTCCGTTCCAACCCTTTCCGATGTCCATAGTAGTACACCACCTTCAAACAAGGAAATGAGTCACGACCTAAAGGGGGGGCAGAGTTGCCTTCCTGACAGGATCTGGGTTTGTTGTTGATTTTTATGGGTTATTTTTTCTTATTCCGCCGTCCGTGGGAAACTGAAACGAGCGAAGCTTGGGGGGTTCCGAAGGGATTCGTCCCGTTGTTTTAAAAAAGACAGATATAGGGGACGGGAGAAGTAGAAGGGTGCTTCAGTATATTGTGCTGCTGCTCTTCTGGCTTCCTTTTGTTCCTTTTTATTTTTCTTCATGTAAAATGTCGAGATTCGGTGACCTCCTTTCCGCCTTGCCACTCCACCGTCCAATGTTCCCGAGTTTCCCCATGTTAGTTTCACTGCATCGGGTCCATTCGGCATCCACGCACAGCGTCCTATCTGCTGTTGCCCGCAAATGCAAAGTTGCCAAAGACGCCGCCGCCACCTCCGGGTGTCATCGGCCCCATGTGGGCCAGGCCGTTGGTGTTGTGGCTCTGGGCGGCCGGAGTGGTCGCCAGGCCGATGGTGCCGTTATTGGGCGTGCTTGGGGCTCCTCCGTTCTGGTTGTTGGATCCGTTGGTATGGCCGGCGTCGACGCCGCCCCCCTGGTTCATCATGGGGGGCATGATGAGGTGGCTGGAATCGGGGATCCCAAGACCCCAGACCTTACCGACGTGCTCGTCGGGGATCTCGCCGTTGAAGATTTTGTCCCGCATCTGGAAGAAGACCTTGCCAGTGAGCAACGAGTCCGATCCGGCCTGGTGAGCCGACCCAACACGCTTAATCTTGAGCGTCTCCGCGATGTTCTCGAGCCCCGACTTGTGCTCGAATTTTTGTAGAATGTCAGCAACGCTGGGGTCGAGTGGTGTCAAGAACCCCGAGTTATGAAGCTTGATGGCAAACTTCATCAGGTGCTTGACGTCATATGTGCTGGGGAAATACAGCTTCATCTTGTGGTCAAAGTCGACCTCGTCGTTGGGGAGAGCAGTGCATATTAATAACTTGGTTAGGTACCCAAAGTCGTATCCTCCATGGAAAGAGATCCACCGAACATTGTCGAAGCAGACCATGCCGGATGGAATGAGAAGAGCAGCGAAGGCGTGGGGGTCGATTCCGTCTCGTTCCAAGAGGTTGAAATCGATGCCGGCCTGCTGCAGGGACTCGATCGACTTTTCGTTGTACATATCCTCCTTAAGGGAGAACTTGAAGTTGAACTGCCACGAGCATGGAAACGCGGCCTGGTTGGTATTCCGTCGTCCACCTGGCCCCAAGTCGATATCTGTGGATGCTGGCCTGGCAGGTGGCGTCTCGCCGTCCTCGTTGAATAGCGTCAACCCGATCTGGATAACCTTGAGCATATCCACATTCGTTCGTAAGCATTGATAATGGTAGTCACTCTTCCCCCGAAATCCTCCCATCGGTCTTGATACGACACCGGGGAATTCGGTGTCCTGCAGTTGCATCTGTAAGCCAAACGGGGAACACCTCAACTTCAAGTGGGTGTCTGCGTCCTTACCATAGCAATGTAGGGATACTTGTCTACCAAATCTCGCAATACGGCCATCTCCTCGTGCAAGTTGTGAGCCCACACCTCCCTTATCCTTCCCCTACTCTGATTAGGTCTGATCTGTTGATGCTCTGCGAGGCCGTGATGGAGGTGGCCAGCGTGGTGAGGGGGCTGCATGCCAGCACCGGGGCCATGCGCAAAACCCATCCGCGCACTCTGGCTACCGAAGCCTGTGTCTGGGAAGCCGGCCCCCCCGCCATTCAGCCCAGCTGCGCCAAAGGCGTTGCCGTTTGCGCCGGAGAAGGGATTCATCTGGGCGTTGGCATTGAGGTATTGATTCGCACCAAGAGGCCCGCCGTGGGGCTGGGCGTGCGAGGGGAATCCAGGTTGATGGAACGGCGCGCCGACGCCAGGGCCGGCGCCGAAGGCCCGGATTGGGGGTGGCATGTGGCCGAAGTAGCCCTGGGCTCGTCCAGGGATGGAGAAGCTCTGAGGATGGCGCTGGTTGTACGGAAGAAGACCCGGCGGCGGAAATTGAGTGCGATACGAGACCGGTCGCCCTAAGCCCAAGCTATCTCGGGGATTGCGGCTCGGTGTCGGGAAGTTGTGGGCGGCGGGATGCGGGAAGAAGTGAGATGACGAAGGCGGTGGTGGTTGGTAGGCTCTGCCGGATGGCGGTTTCTAACGCGTCGTCGTTCTGGTCTGGAAGTTCTTCACACCGTCTCGCTGGTTACTCATTGAGTCCGAACTGGCGTGTGCGTGCGCCTTGGTCGCTACGGATCACGAATGCCAGGTTCGCAAGGTAGCGAAAGGTCGAGATCCAAGGCAGAGCGGCGGTGCCAGTTGGGCGTGATAAGGATACCTGATCGCGGGGAGGGGTCAGTGAGCCTGGCACAATCCGGTCAGGACGCAATCGAGCTGGACAGTTTTGGATGTTTTTTTTGTCCAGACGAAAATTATACAGATAAAGAAATTCAAGTGCGGCGGCGGGATAGTGGGCTGAGAGTGATTGAAGTGAAGTGCAGTCCAGATGCTCTATCGAAGATGAAGTGTGAGGTGGAATGCAAGGGGAGGTCTGGAGGTGGTCCGTGCACGGATGTTGGAGCGCCGGAACTTCTGTGCTACTTTGTTCCGAGAAACGACTCGTCCGACACCCTCCAGTCCTCACGCTCGCCATCAATTGGATCCAGCTTGACCGATTGGCATCACCACACGACTGTTCAACCGGTAATATGTTCGCCTCAAGGTAGGATTCCTCGCCCAGAGCCACCCTGCCGCCCCAGAAACTGACAATTCCCTCGCAACAGGGTATTACGAGCGGCCCACGGCGGGTCCAAAGCCAACATCACCGGTTTCAACATGCGCGCCTTCAAGGCCTCCACCGGCCAGCCCAGATACGACCCCTGGGAGCGAGCGTACGTCCATTCTCACCATATAGGCCTCTTCTCCAGACCCGAATCGACCCCTTTGCATCTTCCCCGAGACTAACAACCCCCCAGTGAGGCATGGAGATACCAGGGCCCCTTCACCCGATGGAACCGATTCAAGGGAGGTCTCCCCGGCCTGGGAACAGCTTCCGTCGCTTTCGCCGGATACTGCCTCTACGAGCACTTCTTCCTCGAGGAGGAACACCACCACGGGGATGACCACGGCCATGGCGAGGAGCACCACTAGACACGGCGGCGATGCATTGAAGATGGGAGGGCAAGGTGGAAAGAAAAGTGTACATATATATCACACTTGCTCAACAGCTAGTGAGCAATTTTCTAGGGCAATAAATTCGGTCAAATCATGTAGAACGGCCGCCAAGTGAAGCCGACACAAGAGCAACCAGCTCCTACGTCTTGAGCAAGCCGAGCTAAAATCGACCAATGAGCGACATTCTATTTGAAGTGGGCACATGGCCTGCCTCGTAACAACCTACTCAAGAACGGCTCCTTCATATATTCTTGGCAGCCATATCAAGAAAATAAACAACCACATCTATCAGTCTCATTCCTTCATTGATTTAGAATTTCGAGTTGAGAACGCAATCGGGCTCCTGTGGCTGGAAGTGAAAGTTCTTGATGAATCTCTGAAAGCATGGCACGCAAATCATTCACTGAGCACGAACCTCCAGTTCATCTTTTTCTTTCAGATGGTTCAATTTCAAACAGGTATTCTGCTTCATAACACCAGTTATGTATATATGAGGATATCTTCCCAAGCGCCTTGAAACTCAGACCTCAATCCCAATCATAACGCCAAAATCAACGAGCTGGGGTATACCTTGCCGGAGATAATCTCTGGCCTTAAGCTGCCAATCCCTTTATTCCAAAACCTTGCACAATATCCAGAGCGCCCTCAACCGCACTCTCTAATTCTCCCACTCTCTCTTTCAGGCCCTTGTTCTCATCTTTTAGTAGGGTGACAGTATCCCATGCCACGCTGGCGTCCTGACCAGAACAGTTTCGACATGAAGCCACACCGGCTGTAGAGTTGGCATCGCCCGATATGCCCTTGAACAGTTTTTGAAAGGTATTCATCTGTGTTGCCTGTGGCGTCGGAGGCTGCCTCACAACTCGAAGGGCTGGCGAGGCTGGAGACCTCATTGGTGGCAGCGCCTGGTCAGCATGGCTGAGCTCCGTCACGGTAGTAACAATGGTGGGGCTGCGCGATCTTGAAAAGACACTGGCTCCTTCGATGCTCTCCTCGTCCGTCTCAAAGCTCATATCCGACTTTGCAGTACAGACACTCCGTCTCCAATGTCTGTGCTTCTGGTCCTCTTCCACGCCTAAATCTTCCGATGGTGTTGACTCGCCCGATACAGACGTGCAGTTTTCGCGGGCTTGCCTCTCCTCCCGCCTCAGTCTCTTCTCGATCGCGAGTTCCTCCATCAAGGCTTGCATAGCTAGTTCCTGTTCAGCGGCTTTCTGTGCCATACCCTCCAGCTGAATCCTAAGATGATGCATTCTCGTTTCGGCTTCCTCTTTTTCGTCATCCTGGACGCCATGCTCTGCCTTGAGTTCCTGGTAGTCAATCGTCTTTTGCTGGTAGGCAGACTGGAACCGCTCCAATAATCCCTTGGCAGTCATCTGTAGATTCTTATACGCAGCTGGCGAGAAAGTATTGGAATTCGCGTCGACACCCCCCGGATACAGTGCACTCTCTATATCCATTGAAATGAGTTCGTCGTCCTGAGGCACCACCACTGGATTAGACGTCGACCGCCCCTTCAATGCAGCCATGGACGAGGTGAAGAAGGCGAATCGAGAGCTTCCAGCTGGTGATGAGGGCTTAGAGTTTGGCGTCCGACTACCTCCCTGGAACTTGGCTGGACGTGTCGGCGTGGTATCTGGTGAACCCACGGGCTGGTCTTGGCCCTCGGAAATCGAGGGGCTTCGCCATGGTAAACCGCGATCTCGAGGGCTACTCGCTGGTTTCTTCTTGTCTCCGGTGTACGACATTTCGACGCTTGTGGGATCAGGGCCCGGGCTGATTTCGGGAGGCTCGGTGAAAGTCAGGGACTGGCGCAGAGGCGACCGCTGTTTAGTCGGGGAACCGCTCTCTGGCCGGCTGGTAAACAAGTAATCGCGTTGCCTAGAAGCTCCAGCGGGTGAGGCAGGACTAGGAGTGAAGGGACTTGCAGAACTGGCCAAGATGCCGTCGCACTGCAGACTCAGGGGAGGAGGCGAGGTCAATGCGGTCTGTACTGTGCGAACCGATCGAGGACGGTCATGATAGCTTTGCTCTTGGAGCTGGCTGTAGGCGTTATGACCGCGATGCCCCTGGACAGGGGATCCATCCTCCATCGCATGGGAGCCTAGCTGCTCTAGCATAACGGCGTTGTGGGGAACAAGGCTCCCGTAGATTGCTCGTACGAGCTAGTCAATGCGCATCAAGGCTTGACAGTCCGCGTTTGGCTAATGAAACGGATCAGAGGCCTTTATCTGGAGTCAAATCCGGCACCTGGTATCTGCTTTGGCCGCTTGCGTCTTCCTCCTCTACAATCCTTGACCTCGGGCTTTTTTTGGTCCCTGGCCTAGCTTTTCTCCGTAAGAGTAAGATCCAGAGGAGAATGTTATTTTTGGTGGATGGGTAAGCTATATCGATAGCTCGCTCAACATCGGGACCTTTGCCTTGCTAGCGAGGGCCGGCTCGTCTGTCAGACTTTCACAAGGCCAGCTTGACTAGCTAGCGGGAGATTTGAGGATGATGAATCGGATCTGAAAACAGGCAGGACATGGAACAAGAGTGCCTAGGCTGGCTGGATGGACGGGTGCTATTTGTCTGTCGTCGGCCAGATGCGTGGGGAATGAGGAGGCGGAATGTTTCAAGTTGCCGGGAGAGAGGTCGATCACTGGCTGATGGTGAGGAATGCCGATGTTTGAGAGTGGCGCGCAGACTGGTCGCCGGGTGCAACGTATGACGACGAGTGTATCATCCGTGATGCGATGAACAATGAGCAAGCAATACTGCGGTGGAGGAGGAGGAAAAAGATGGCACGCTGAATGGGAGACGCAGCCAAGGTAAACATGGAGGCTGAACTGTGGGAGGCACCACAGCGACTCGTGGTTCGTTGGGCACGTCTTCTGCAGTCGAGGGCCTAGTGTTAGTGGTGCATGGCAGAGATCCATGTTCGTTGCCTCTAGATTGGCTGACGGCCTCTGTTACGGACAGGCTGTGGGTGGATCTGGTGTGCAGCCTCCGACAATTCTTGGGCTCTGTACATGGGAGAAAGCAGCACCCCAAGTGCAAACTCTCCCTGGCAACTGCCGACCTGGGCACTGTTTGCGTCCATCTGTCTCTGCAAGGGAAGGAAGCTACCTCGCGACGTTACCTCCCATCGACTTATTCACGCATGTATCGTACATACCCCTGCCTTTCGCAGTCCCTGGCCTCGCTAGCGGCAGAAGAATCACATGCACCTACCCGAGCACCTAGAGGTTTAAGATACAGTCTGTCTGTTTGAGGGGTTCATCAATGGTCTCTCCGTTCCCCCACTCTGGAACTCATTGTCTCATATCGCCCCGCCTGTGCTTGTCTGCTCAGCTGATGGATGGATCTGCACTACTCGAGTCTGTATAGAATGGATAGACAATATACCTACTGTATGCTTTGTACGTCGTATACATCTGGTTCCATGTGACCCAGATCGGAGAGCAGGCTTAGAGCATTACATGGGTGTGTGCTCTGTGGCGGGAAAGAACCACCAAAAAAGGTCTGGCAAGATGCGTGTTACGACCGTACAGGCTCTCTCGAGTCTTATGCTGTGTGTCGTGGAACCAATGCCTGTGTCTTGCCCTGTGGTCGAGACCGAGGCGCATCCATGCCTTCAATTGTCTCCTCCAGTGAGGAAGAGCTGCCGATCAAATACTCAGAGAATACGAGGCAAGGGCATACCGGGTCTACGCAAGTATATCGCTGAGTGAGTCTACGTAGTCCACCGTCATTTGGCCAAGGCCAGTCATCCCCAACCCCACTGCATGCACGATTCGAAGCGAGGGGCTCAGCTCCAGCCAGCATCGTGTCAGCAGGGTGACAAAAGAAATGAGACACCAAAATGATGAGCAACCACGCTATCTGCAATAGCCAGAATAATATAGCACAGATGATGATATAGGGTGTGTTCCTTGTTTGCTCATTACCATCCCAACAGGTGAAAGACACTCGCCACAGCCCCAAAGCAAGGCAGGACTAGATCTGTGGTGTGTGGATTTCAATGTTCCTGGTTGTGAGTCTGGATTTGGAACTCTATCCGACGTTAGGAATAGGTACCTAAGTAGCCAGCTTTAACAGCAACATCTAGACTTTGATACTCTGCATCCTAAACCTCAACTTCCGTCTATTGTAATCAAGACCATTACTCTTCCCTGCCCGTTTTAAGGATATCTCTAGTCTGCCAACCAACACAAACAAGTGCTTGCACCTACCCATTCAGTGTTGATTGACCCCTAGACGAGGCAAGTGCATTCCGGGAATATCAACACCATCGTAAGCCCTTACTTCCAATGCCCAACTTCGAGAACTGTAGATGTCTCCCCCATCATGTTGCATGTCTTCACTTCTTCCAGTCATTTCCAAGTCTACGAATCAAAACATCCATTATCACATCATACTTCCTCTCCGTCTTGATACCATCACATAGCAGCATCCATCAACACCAACCACACACACACACCATGTATAGACAACGCCGACACCCCTCCAGGGTGGCCCAGTTCCTCCTCACCACCCAGCTCATCATCTTCGCCATCTCCAACCTCGCCCTCCTGGCCCTCTCCTTCGTCGCCATGTCCAACGCCAGACGCCAGCCAGACGCCATATTCCCAGACTGGGCCGTCTACAACTACACGGCCGCGGCCGCCGGCGTCGGCTTCGCCGTCCTCTTCACCACCTTCATCACCGCCCTTGGTCGCCACCGCCGCGCCTCCGGCCCCGGCCCGTTCCTGACCCCCCGCTACGTCCGTCGCTGCACGCTCTTCACAGTCGCCCTGCACGCCGCCGCGCTGCTGCTGGTCTTCCACGAGGCGTACGTCTGGGAGCAGATCTCCCCGGGGGAGAAGCACCAGATCCCCTGGTCTCTGCTCACCATCAAGCACGTCGTCGACCTCAAAATAGGCGGCTTTGTATTCAAGATAGCCGGTCTCACCATGTAAGGTGCTTTCCCGGGTCTATCGTATGGGTATCCAGGCTAACTCGCAGTTTGAATTCAGTCTCACCGGGTCGCTATTTACAGGCCTATCTCTTGCGTTTGAGGAGCCATCCGTGAGAGAATACCCAAGTAAGGAGGCGGCGACAAGGTCTCCAAGCACGCTTCAGGCGATATAAGAACTGGAATTCATAAATTTTTCTGCTCTCGAGGCGTGTGTACGAGTACAGCGCTGGGGGAACTGCCGTCATGGGAACCAGTTCATTTTCCCCCTTTCTCACTACCTAAGATTAACAACGGGGAGCTGCCAAAAGTCGTAACATCATAAATAATAGATTCTATTCCAAACCTCAAGAACCGTGATCTCCTCACTGGCCTGTGAAACGCCTTTACGTAAAATCATCACCCAGCAAATTAAACCAGAGAAGAAGGCAGGCAAGGGAAAATCCTCCTAACAGTTTGAAAGGACAAACACCAATACCGGGTATTGTGGATTTGAAATGATTTTCCCCAACATCCTTTGCGTTCTGGCATGTAAACAACATCGAAACAAGTCCTCGCGTTGCACTAGAGGAAATCGGCGGTGGGGAAATACCGGCCTCCCGCGTAGCCTCGGGCCATGACAGTCTGGATGTCGATATTGCTGGAGGGATCGAGGTGAGAGTTCCACATCTTGAGGAGGATGAACCGGCCTGAGACTGGCGGGTCGAAGGTGAGTGAGCATGTGCTGCTGCGGCTGTCGATGTAGAAGCGAGCATGGGGTGTGAGGAGCCCGCCGCCGACTGCTCGCACTGCCTCTTGGGTGGCATTATTGTGCGCCTCGAGTGCCTCTGCGAAGGACATGGAGAAGGAATCCGAGGTATGGCTCTGGCTCTGGCTCTGGCTCTGGCTCTGGCTTTGGCTTTGGCTCGGGCTCGGGAGTTGATATAGGCTCAGATTGCTTTGGCGTTGGCTCTGGCCTTCACGACGCTCACGACGCTCACGCTGCTCACGAGCGAGTCTGAGGAGGTGGGAGGGGTTTCCTTGGTGGTTGGACGCAAGGAAGTCGTCAAAATCCAATTCGGAGGGACTGTAGTTGAAGGTCATGTCGTTGCTGGCGGCGTTGGTATTGTTATTTTCTTCATCGGAGTCACGGGACTCAAAGGGGAGGGAGCCAATTCGGTTCGGGGCTCGACGGGTGATGTGGCGGCCGTGTTCATCCAGGTCGTCGTCGTTGCACAGTATGGTTACACCAAACTCGGGGATGTTGGAGGAGAATTCCGGGGGCACCTTGACCATGCGGTAGCCTTCGCCTTCACTTCCGTTCGCATGAGCCCGCCTGATTCTTGCCGCGGTCGTCCCATCATGGTTATAATGAATGGTCCTGCCAGGGTGGCTTTCTCGCTCTGGAGTTGTTGCCAGCGGGTCTCGTTGATGGAGGGGCGAGTAGTCGAGCTGATATTGAGCGGTGCGGGTGAGAACTTCATCCTGGCGCATAGCTATGAAGACCATGCCCTCGCGTACCCTGTGTGCCAGGAGTCAGTCGCAGCCTGTGATAGGGAGTTTGGGCAAGACTTACGGATGCGAATAATTTATTGAAGTAGGGCCCTTGATGACGAGCTCATGTAGAGTGAAGGGTGCCCCGCCTTGATGACGGAGCACAACATTGCACCTGCTTCCCTTAGTGCAGTATACGGTTTCATCATTCTTTAAGAGGTTCTCTGCTGCATAAGAAGATGGGTTTGACGATGTGTACGAGCCTCCATCGCAGCTCAAGATTTCCATCCGCAGCGCCCCAGGCTCAACCGACCCGTATTTGCCATAGCGGATGCGCGAGATGGTGGGAGCAAGTCGGTCAGCATCAATCTTCCGTCGCTTGTTCCGGCGGTTATCCTCTGGCGGGTCAAAAGATCTCGGTAACGGCGAGGCGCTGCCTGGTGGCAAGGTGTGGCTCATGGTGTTATGGTTCGTCAGGTCCAAGAGGTCCCTAAGCTGCAGATTCGTCAGGTCGGAAGCTTGGTCTAGCTCGTCAAACGTGGCCCACAGAGAGTCAATGTGGGTTCTGTTCGCGCGAAGGTTTTGCTCGTTGCCGGACTGGTCGGGGGCTCTCTGGAAGCCGCTGTATTCGTCAATGCTGCGGATGCGCTCAGCTCTCCGAGCGAGGCTCGCCAAGCCTCCCGAATGTGGTGGTGGGAGAGGTGAGGTGATGAAGTCGTCCCCCTGTCGAGTGAAGGAACGCACCCCGGGGAGTGGAACGGACACTGCTGGGAAACTCAGGCGGCTGCTGTTGTGAGGTTCACGTGGACGCGGGCGGCGAGAGTGGGAGCCAGATCTTGACGACATGGTTCAAGAACCCGGCACACCACCCCATATGTCGGCAGAGGGGACAAGCCTGGCAGACGGACTGGATGCCAGCAACGACACGAAGATGGAAGAGAAGAAGGTAGGAGGGGAGAGTCGGGCAATGCGGTTAAAGTGGTGCAAGGCCGGGCGACGGCCGGGTATCGCTGGTGGTGGTGGTGGTGCTATGCAGTAAAGTAAGGTAGGTATGGATGCCTTGCTGGCGGGCAGCGAGGCAGCATCCGCTAATAGTGATGCAGATGGTAATAGGCGGGTGCTTTGCCGTCGGGGTCCAGTGGGTGCGGGAACAGCACGTGCGGACTCAGACTGGGGACGCTCCAAGGCACCAGTCGTGGGAGGCTTCTTGTCGTTTCTGCGTCTTCGTTTGGGACTCTGGGAGTGCGGGAGGAGACGAGTGGGAAAGGAAGAACGGAAGAATCAAGAGAGCAAGGTGACCTGCATGGGTGGAGTGGGCAAAGCGCACATGGGTTGATGACGGGATTGTGTCGCCAGGCGGTGGAAGAGTTTAAGCCATCCTTCTCGAGGTACTTCCCTTCTTTGGGGTACTCAGATTAAGGCGGTCTTACTATTATTACCTTGCTCGATGCTAGTCCTGCTAGGTAATGCTTCCGACCTGCTTCCTCATGTGAGGAGGTGTGGATATTCGCTGTAGGTCCCGTCGTTATCGGCCTATTCATTGCTCCCTGGACACATGTGGCTGGCCGAGGGCTGAGGTATCACATCACCCCCCCAAACGAGCATGTCATGATATCAGCCCTGAAGTGCCTTTTTCACGCATAAAGTACCTACCTACTAGCATACGAGGTAGCCAAACCTTGTCAACGGGCAATGCCCTGTGTCCCAAACATCAAATCTCGTACTGCAAGCTACTCATTTCATTTCAACGTCTCTTGAATATGGCCAATGGTGGCCTGTCATGGGTGCATTCCAGACACTTACCAAGGCTGGCGCCGAGGACATGCAGGACAGTACAAATTGTTTCAGAGCTTGGGCGATGATGCAGCATTTCTCATGCTCGTGCCCGTCAGTCGTGGGGGCGAATCGGAACCCGGCCACAGCGAGGTATATACTCCCGGTGCCAGAGGCGGTAAGTTATGTAGATTGATTTAGAACTCATTTGTGAAGGGAGCTGCAGGTGATACTATATAGAATGCTGGTGAAGATGATTGGTAGCCCATCCTCCATATCCCGGGCTCATAACCTCCAGCTGATTAAAGTATGAACGCATAGAAAACATGGATCGAGAGAGAATTCGCAGTAGACAGAACAGCAGGAAAGAAATGCGCCAAGACAGGACTCTACGGAAACCCGATAGGAAGCATGGCTCCCCCAGAGTGGTGGGGTGGAGTGGCCCTGTAGTAGCAATGCAGCTCGCCGACGAGGTACAATCTCCAGGCACGAGGCATTGTCGCCCTGGACATGGACACTGGGTGGCGACGGAGGCGAAAGGGAGAGAAGCATGAGGGGATCGACGCACTGGTCTGGAGGGCGATAGTACAGTCCACAGGCCACGGCAAGAGCTGCCTGCCTGCGCACCTGCACTCGACTAAGGTGGGCAGGAGCGCCTGCTGCAGCCTCGAGACTCGATTCCTGAAAAGCTTCGTGGATCCAACCCCATCTGCCCCAATTAGGCTAGCGCATTCTCTTTAGGCCTGCGCCAGTGTGTCGCCCCCGAAACTGATCACCAACACGGCCAACAGATAATACACAGAGACAAACAACACGCTGCTAGAAACCAGCTTTTATTTATTGTTCTACTTTTTTTTTCTCGCTTGCGTGCTCGCATAGACTTCCAAGTTCGTTTCCACCGGTGCATAGAGTTCCCCCACGCAATATCTACCACCCCAAGCATATCCAGTTGAGACGATACAAATTAGAAGCCAGACAGTGCTCTGGCCGACCTGACGGATCCGAAAAAAGTGCTTGTGCTTAGTCGACTAGGTGGTTGGATCTTTCAGCTGGGCTGAACATCTCTTTGCCGGTTTCTCGTGCTCGGTGTGTTCTTTTTTCTTTTTCTTCACGACAGCCTGCAACATCTCATCTCTTCCTCACCACGCGTCTGGATCATATTGCATCCTTCTCCGAGGACAAGGCTCTAGCTTGCCATCGGCTCCACCCTCCTCGCGCATCACCTCCATCCAACATTTGTTCGAGGGTTTCATCCATCACCATGGAGCAACCACCAGCGCCAGCGCCGCAGTCTACTGAGGCACCAGTTAAACAGCAGCAGAACCCTCAGACCACCGGTCCTGCACCCCAGATGGCCCCCAATGGTCTTGGCCCTATGGACCTGCCCCAGATTCCCAACCCGACCCTGATGGATCCCGAGGCTATGGCTGCCATCTTACCTACACAGTCTTTCATTCCAGACCCTTCAATGATGGCCATCCCAATGCCTGATCCCCATATGATGGCAATGCCTCTCATGATGGCAAACGGCAACACCCCTGCCGCCCCAGCTCAGCCCAAGGAAATCAGCGCAGGTACCTAGTCTTCTTACCGACATTATATTTCTTTCGCGATGGGGGTTGCTAATTACTGAACTTTAGATGATATCGCACTCTATGATCGCCAAATTCGCCTCTGGGGTGTGGCCGCTCAAGCCAAGATCCAGAGTGCTAACGTGCTTCTCATCACCATGAGAGCGCTGGCCAACGAGATTGCCAAAAACCTCGTCCTTGCCGGCATCGGCTCCCTCACCATTCTGGACGATACAATCGTTACCGAGGCAGACCTTGGTGCACAATTCTTCCTAGCTGGTGTTGAGAACCCCGTTGGTCAGAACCGGGCCCAGGCTGCCCACCCTGCTATCCAAAAACTCAATCCTCGCGTTCAGGTTCACATCGATGCAGAAGGCGTCAAGTCGAAGGGTCCCAGCTATTTCGCTGGCTTTGACGTCGTTATCGCCACCGACCTCGATTCAGATTCCTTCAACCTCATCAACACTGCCACACGGCTCAACGGCAGAAAGTTCTACGGAGCCAGCACGCACGGCATGTATGGCTTTCTGTTTAGCGATCTCATTGAACATGACTATGTCATTGAGCGCGAGGTGGGAAATATTGCTACTCAGCCGAAGCAGGAAACCCGAACCCGCTCGATTATTGATGTCAAAACGCGGAAAGAAGGCACCAAGAACATGGAGTCTGTCACCAAGCGTGAGCTCTTCTCCACTTGGTTCCTAGCCAGTGATATGGCAGGGCTGCCAGAAGAATACACCAAGTCCAAACGTCGTCTGAAGAGCGTTACCCCCGCCTTGTCTTGCTTGCGTGCCCTGTGGGAATTCACGCAGGTCAAGAGTGGCCAAGTACCCAGCAATCGCGAGGATCTTAAGATGTTTACTCAGATTGCCACTCAGAAACACAAAGCTCTAGGCCTGCCCAGCGAGACTCTCAGCTCTGAGTTTCTCCGTAGCTTCCTCCAGAACCTTGGCAGCGAGATTGCACCAGTATCGGCAATTCTCGGTGGCCAGCTCGCTCAGGACGTCATCAACGTTCTCGGCCAGAAGGAGCAGCCTATTCAGAACATGATTATCCTTGACGGAAATACCATGGAGTCTCTGATGTACCCGCTGCATCCTGAGGGTGCGCTTGGAACCCTCCAACTTTCCCTCGCGTCCAATGAACCTCTGATCCCCAACGGTGGTGCCGGTGGCGACGTCATGATGGGAGTAGGGATGGATGGTATACCGTTTGATCCCACCGCCATGGCCGCTATGCCAATCCCTGACGGCTTCCCAATGGGAGGAGCGATGATTCCCCCAGGCATCTCTATGCCAATCATCCCTGGGCAGATTGTCCCTGTGCTAGGTCAGCAGCCGGCAAATGGCACGGGTGAACACCTACCGACCCCCGACGCATCAATCGTGGCAGGCCTCCCCGCAGGAACTGCTCCTCCATCCCAGCCTTCCGCCGCGCCCAATGCAACTTCCGCCCAAAGCCAGGGACAACCTCAGGGCGAGAGCGAACCACCCAAGGGCTCATCTACTTGAAATAGACGAGGGTCCTCGTTGCATTCCGGATCTCCTTCGATCTACTCTGCGCTGTAGAAAGCTGCAAACCAAAACACTAAGATACCACGATAGATGGGAAACCAAGTTCAGCATAGCTTGTCCGTGTGGCTCCCACACATATTGAAAAAGAACATAGGGCCGGAGAAAAGAATTGAAAAGGGTGTTGGGCGGTAGGGTTGGAATAGAAAATCCAGGGAATGGTAGCTGGATCATTTTTGCTTTGCTTTCGGTCATCTACATGATACGATTTTCAAGTGCAGGACTTTCTTGCTTACTTCCTCGAAACTCAGCATGTGTACATATATTCTCTGTTCTGATGCAAATGAAACAAATAAAAAGTCCCATTTACAACCGGCATCGATACCTAGACCTCTGTTCTCTCATAATCACGCAAGCAGGCAAATTTTGGATATTTAATATGCAAAGGTCTTGGATTGACGTGTTAAGCACTGACCGTCATTCAATAAATATAAAGGACTACCATCAACTCTCGTTAGCTCAAGTTTTCATCCTCCCCTCCCCAAGGTCTGTTACATTATGACCGACTTCATTCGCCTCAGCTCACGTTCTGTCCGGCGTATTCGATGTGCAAATCCTAGCCAGCTCGAACACCTCAACCCTCCACCCACACGTCCTCTGTGGGGTCCAAAAGAAAAACCGAAGAAAGGCCCTGTAGGTAACAGGAAACCATATTTTCCATTTCCACGCAATGCCGAATCCAACCAACTCGGTAAATGACACGGGACACAAAAGAAGTAGGTTATAAACAAACAAACTAGCAAGGCAGGGGGGTATGTCCTCCCTAGCTTCCCTATAAATGCAGAAGGCCGAATAATGAGCCTGAAAACGCCTTTGAATTTTTTTTCTCGTGTTCAAGGCCACGAACTAACACACAGTCGAAGAAAAGTAAAGGCTGGAAATATATAGCAAGTCATATCACTTGCTTAGGTAGTTGATGTACGGTGCAGCCGTACCAGCGCGTTATTTGTGATTAAGCAGAGATTCGGAATGAAAGATAGGATGAAATGAACAAATATGCGTGCAAGGTTCAAGCTGGCCAGTAATAGAAAGCAGCCGCACGATATAGAGACTTCATGAGATGTTGTTATTGCCGCCAGGGCCATCTTCATCTAGATTAAGTCCATCTGTCCAAGTTTCGACCTTTTGACGCTTTCTTGGGCGCAGCCGCCTCTTCAAAGAATCTGCTTCGGTGGTAACAGCCTCCGAGACCAAATTCTCGCCAGTCCCGGGACCAGCTTCTTTGCCAGCCGCCTGCTCCGGTAGACTGTCCTTAATTTCTTCTTGAGTAAGTATATCACCCTCCAATTCAAGTTTAAAGGTTGTCCTTGATGGCTTGGGGGGGTCGTACAAAGAAGGAAGGCTATTTGCGACGCCAAGCTTGACACCACGGGGGGTTTTACTCGACTTGGATGACTTCTTTTTTGACACGCGGGAATTTGAGCCCAAAGGAGCTTCCTTCTTCTATCGGGAGTCCTCTCTGTCATTCGCAACATCCATCGTGTCACGTCTGTCCGAGCGTGGCCGTCGGCGATGTTGGTTGACGTTCCAACCCCGGATCTGCGTGGGACCGGAGTTAGGGAGGGCAGCAGCATCACCCGAACTATTCTTGTGATCATATGGTATTGTTTTGAGTTCCGGCTTGTTAGACCAGGACCTATGGGCTGGCATGGGGGCGGGCTGGAGTTTACGATATTTCGAGTTCAAGTCGGCTGCCGAGCCCGAGATCGAGCCATTAGATCGATGACGGAATGGGCCACCCAGCCCCATGCGCCCATCGTCTGGAGAGCCGTGGGTGAGAGGCGGGACTCCGAGTTGCATTGGAGCAAATGTCGGGGATGTGGTTGGGGGTCCATACGAAGGTGGCGGAGGAGGCGAGTTGAGATAACCAGAACCCGGTGGCGGTTGCTGCGGATTCGGCATTAGTCTATCGCTAGGACGCGACTGGAAACTGGGGAGAGGCTGAGCCTCAGGGGCCGGGTAGCCATGATGGTATTGCCTTGAAGGTCCAGAAGAATAAAAATTGCTGAAAGAACTCGAGGGAGGGTTCGGGCGCAAACCAGGATCTACCATCGACTCGTCCTGGAGAGACTGATTTCGAGCTCGTGGAGGCCGCAATGGAGGCAGAGGCTCTGCGGTTGCATGACTCGAGAATGGAACACGGGAGTGGCCCGTCGAGGGGTGAGGGGGTGGAAGGTAATGCTGCGAGGGCGGAGGGGGTTGAGCAACAGCAGGAGGTGTCTGGGGCGGAGGAGGACCAGAAGGAGGCTGCTGCGACCAGTATGTCCGACCATATGCCGAGTTTTCGGCGCCGTATCCACTCAAACGTCTCTCCATCCTTGGATCATACGATCGCTGGATGGGGGGGCTGTCCCTATATTCGGGAACGGGGTAGCCAGGGTGAGAAGAACTGTAGCCGCCATGGTCTTGAGACGGAGGAGGGTAGTGGTGGCCAGACGAATACTCCGGTACCATTGGTGGTGGGACCTGCTGTGATGTAGCAACATGATCCTGGATGGGTGGATATAACGGGCTCTCATTAGGAGGCTGCTGAATGGGCAAGTAAGGTCGATGGTCGCCGAGTGAATCACTCTGTCGAAGGATCGAAGGCGGTGCGAGCTGTTCTGGTTGTGAATAAGGCTGGCTGGGGCGGTCCATATTTTCCGCCGTCATCATCCTGGGTTCCCGAAGTGATGGGATTGGAGTTCCAGGTACATAGCTATTCTCCCTCTCACTAGAGATGGGGGGCTGCATCTCAACCGGAGGAAGGTAGCTCTGCGTAGGAACAGAACTGCTTGGTCCCTTGATATCATGCTCCACCGAAACAATTGCATTGCGAGGGTTGGAGAGGCAGAGCTCAGCCAGCAAATTAAGCTTAGCCTGCTCAGGTTTGGGTGTAGTCGCCACGGGAGCAGGCTCCGACTCAGCGACGAACAGATCACGGACTGCGTCATACTTAGCAGGCTTGGGAGGTGCTGGGGTGGCTCGTGCTGCCGCCTCTGCCGCCTCCTCTGCCTCTATAAAGGCAGCAGCATTGGTCAACGAGGACAAGTCTGGGCGTTCGGCTTCTGGCTGCTCTGAAGCCTGTTCCTCGTATTCGACTTCGTCGACTTCCTGCATTGGGGTGTCCTCTGACGAGCTGAGTCTAGTTTCGAGCTCTTTCTCGGCCGTTCCCAGTGACCTTGCACGTAGCTCCTCATCTGTAGGTACATACTCGCTGATAGACACTTCTTCCGTATCAATTTGGTCGATCTTACAGAACCTCCTAACGGAAGCGTTGAACTTTTGTCGCCAAGGAGCATCAACGGAGCGATGGTAGTTAACCGTCTTTTGGAAAGACCGAGATGCGTGCGAGATACGGCCAGAGGGGTTGGCGATGAAAACGATTGGCTTTCCAGGCATGTTATACGGCTTTGTACCTGGATTCTCGTTGCAGCTGTCAGGGAGGAAGATACCGTATTTTGGATGTACCCGATGTCGCTTCACGAGCTCTGCATCGAAATCTTTGGGGGTGAGGGAAGAGTAGTCGAAAGCGTTACACCAGTGATCAATGTGAAACCCATTACTGTTTGGAGTGTCCAGATACTTTCCACGCTTGGCGCGTGTATGACCCTTGGATGAATCATTGGAGCTGTCACGGAACCCAATGTCAAGATCATCAAATATGACACTTTGAGGGGCGATGATGCGGCTGTTGAGGATCTTGTCTCGCACAGAGGGTCGCTGGTTGTATACGCGAACACCATGCTCATCTGGTTCGGCGACATGCTTCGGCAACGGTGGACTCTTCTCTCGAGTGCCAAGCCTGCCTTGCTGTCTAGCCTGCATAGCAGAGAAGAAGCCCGATGGTTCAGGAGTGCCTGAAGCAGACTCTTCTTCGCCTGGTGTCCCCTCTGGAGCCTTCTCGACCTCAGCAGCAGAAGCGAGGAGGCCCTTGGCGGGAGCAATGGGGATGTTTGTGAGAAGCTGCGAATCGTCTGCGGCGAGACGTGATGATCTCTTGGGGGTTGTGGCGCCATCTGGCTGCTCCAGGAGCCTTCGCCTGATACCTCCTCGGCCTCGGCCCCTCCCTCTGGTAGGCGCGGCGGAGAGGCCTGAGGAAGCTGAGCTGGCGGCGGCGGCGGCAACGGCGGCGGCAGCCTCAGCCTCAGCATCGCGAGCCTTCTGCCACATATCCGTCCCTTCGACGCGTGATGGGTAGGGCACGAGGTGACCGTCTTTCATGGGTTCATATAGATTGAACTCATTGTCGAAATGGTCATCAGTGATTGTGATATACTCGTACTGGTCATCACGAATCTAATTGGTTGCGTCAGATTGGGCTCACGCTAACCAAACATTTTAAAGCGACGGCAGATTTTGGTTTGACAAAAACTCTGCGAAGGCTTAAATAGAAATTCTGGGGGACTTACATCAACAGGTAAATCTTTGCTATGCAAAGCGGCAAGGATGCGAAGACGATTTTCTTGGCCATCATAAAATTGCTCCAAAAGTTCCTCGACTCCGTTCTAGATGAAGAGAAAGTGAGGGTCAGCAAATGGTGTCTCTTCTAAATATCAATAGCAGATAAAGAGGAGAATAAAATATCATGCGATGTGACATACATTGAATTCCTGCTCAATGACATATTGCTCGTGGTTGTAGTTGGACTCTGCCAGGTTGAGGTCGCATTCAAGCCGCTTGTCATGCTCAGCTAATCTGTTGGTGTAATTCGCCTGGAGCTGGCGAATGACGGGATAGTGCTCCTCGACTTCTGCATGACGCTCAGGATTCTGCAGAAGATCATCGATGTTGCGCTCGGCCAGTTCTTGCAGGGCGGGCTTCAAAGCCTGAGCAACAGCCTGGTATGTGGCCTTGAGATCGCGCTGGCGCTCATAGGCGGCCTGGACGCGAGAATCTTGGAAATTCTTTGCTCGCCCTCTTCGAGTGCCACCGCGTCCTCCGCGAGTGGTAGTAGATTTGGTAACATTGGCACTGGAAGCGCCTCTGCCGCCTCCTCTACCTCTCCCACGGCCGCCGCGTCCGCCTCGACCGCGACCACGGAACCCGCTGGAGGTAGGGTCGCGAGCCGGCGAACCGTTCTCAGCAGCCATTGCAGGACTAATGAAGAAGGGTCATGAATTAAGTAAATGGGGTATGGAGAAGTCAAAGTAGTGGTACAGGAGAAATCTGGTGATGTAGTAGAAAGTTGAGGTTTGGTGTGAAGGATGTGATGTGTCCGGACAAAGAATGACAGCCGGAAAACGAGTCAAGGAAACAAATCACAATGGGGAATCGAGGGGCGGGGCGGACATCTGAATACAGGCCCAGGCTTGATCAGGGGTGTCCACAACGCGGGAAGAAAGTGAGAGATGGGTGAAGTGAAGACGGGATGTGATAGAAAGGTGAGGTGCGGCTCAGGTTTTGGGATGGATGCATAAGAGGGCGTTTGGCCGGGCCACAAGGATTTTGCCAGCCCCCAGCGACAAAGCACGACAAAGCAATGCAGCAAAAAAACACGTCCAAAGCAAAGGAAAGATGCAAGAAAACACACTCAATGCCGCAGCAGATGGCCGTGAATGAAGCTGCGCGGTGCTGTGGTGATAAACATCCGGGTGCAATGGGTCAAAAGGTAAGGCTGTGAAGTGAGTGTCCCTTTTTTCCCTCTGGGTCTGGCTCCTGCCGTCTGCTGGGCCTTGCTGCTGTTCTACCAGACGCTGCTGTTCGGCGTGGGAAACCGACCACGGTACCGGGGTACGTACCGCGCCATACTGCGCATTGTGTCGCGGTCGGTACCGCGGGAACGTACCTGCCTACCCTGTTTTGAGCGTCGCCGTCGCCGCCCCCAAGCCAAATCGGGAAATCATCGCTCGTCATTGGCCGAGGGTCTCACCCTGCCAGCTCCACCCATCGAGCTAGACTCAAACAGGCGCCACTGGCCTCATTTCCACCGCCCTCATTCGTCCGGAGGAGCTGATTTTCCGCCTACATCCCGTTTGCCTCTGCTTGGCTCTGCAGTCCGTTTTGCCCAAAGCCTGCAATTACCATCCGGTCAGAAGTATCGTGACGGCCCGGGTGTTTGTGCTTGCGTGAAAAGCGAAGCGATCAATGCCCTAGTACAACTTCATACATCCGTTATGCAGTAGAGCGCTCTCACAATTACTTGAATACATAATACATCTAGCACGTCTATTCCCCCTTGGCCACCTTTCAGAGTCATCCCCCCCTTTAGCGTCGCACTCTTCGTTCCCCAAAAAGGTAACATCCTCACATCATCTGGCCCTCCACCCTGAGCATATGGACACCCACGTATGTTAGCGTAGGTGGGCATATGACGACGCATGTACAACTATCCCATGTGAACATGCCCTGCCCAGTGCATCACCAGATCTGTTGGACCATGCCTGTGGCATGAATCAGAGCTCGTGCGCCTCCGTGCTCTAGTAATTGTACAGGACCTGGTGAAGGGACGGTACCTGCATCACGCAGAGTGCGGGGCCTGTAAGTGCCAGTGGTGAAGGTTATTTAAGGTAAGTCAGAGTAAGGGATCCATGTCACTCCATGGGTCAGAGCAATTTTCATATCTCTAAACTTCCGGCGTTACTTCCCAGGTATGGGGCCTTTTCAACACTTGATCCAGAAATTGAGACAGTGGCTTTGAATATTTTGCTTTCTACGCAGGAAACTCGACGCCAAAACGCCTGTTTTGGTAAAATCCATGGGGCTCTGGAGGTACCTGGTACCAAGCCTTGTAGCGCCAATCTAATACCTACCTTATGCATAGTAAGCAAACACAACGTCCGAGCATGTGTTAATTCCGGCGTCCTACCCTAGGCTTGACATTTTCCTCGAGGCACATTTACGAACGTTGTACATTCTAAGTGAATATTTGCGTGCCTAATGTAAATACAGTAAGGCTCAAATGTGCCAATCCTAGCTGTGTGTTCCTATATTTTATTATTTACGCCATCATGAATAATAATAGTTCGTGGTTTGGAACAAACGCAAACAGGCTGGCCTACTTACACAAGTAGACACGATTGAGACGTGAAATGCCAACATGGCCACGCGATTATCTCAATTCGAGAAAGCACCACGGAAACTAATAAGATGTAGGATATGTATTTCTAAAATAGAGTCCATTGTCTTGTCATCTCTCGAATCGTTGGACAGGTGGTCTGTAGACTATGGGCCAATACAGAGGACCGGACCCGGAGCTGGCTGGGGAAAAAAGTTCTTTGCTTGAAATAAATCGGATAGATCCCCCCAATTGACCCATAATCCAATTTAGCACCCAATTTCGCAAAGACTGGTCAGAGGGGAATTTCCTAAATATCTTGGATGGGTTGGCTCTCCAAAGATGAGGTATAGGAGCGAGCCCCAGGTTTCGACCAATACACACTAAAGAAATTTTAGGAACCTAGAGTCCTTTTTAGATTGAGAAAGCATAGTGATTTCACTCCCAAAATCAGCCTGGCCTAGAGAATATATAATGCTGGTCTTCTTCTTTACTATGACATAAAATAGAGATAGTCAGACGAGCCACAAATTGAGAAGGCTTTTTTTCTCCAGTGAGTTTGGCCGAGTCTTAAGTCTATCCTCTTTTGTAAGAAGAGAAAGTCTTTTCTCATACCAGCTGCCTTCAAACAAACAGCCAAAAAATCCAAGGCAAGGTTCTTTGTTCTTGCTATATATAGTAAATGCCGAGCTTTCTTCTGCTCCTTGAATGTCAAACATGCCTTCACAGGCCTGCCAAGATAACAACTTTAATGACTAGATTACCATAAAATATGTTTCATGAGCCATTGAATCACTGGCCTTATTAGGCCGCACAGAAATCCGAAAGGTTTTCTGGTTGAGGATAAATCGGCGTAATTATCGCTGTGCTAGTGGCACATTATCTATGCTCTAGGGAATACTAAAATTGATGCAAACTACAAATGAATTCGAAACGGACTCTAACTCCGATTTTCAAATAACGAGGTTTAGTGTAGAGAAGCCTAGAGTTTTAGGGCTATGTGGTGGCTGATGCAGCAGGTCAACACTAATGTATGTTGCAATGAAAGCCAGCTAACAAATGACCGCCATGATAAGAAATATGAATGGGTCAATGGTAATTATAGTTGAAATCAACTATCTGCTGTGAAAACCTTTTGTATTATCACTGACAGGAATCACTGACAGGAAGACAAGTGGTGGGGTTTTCAACGCAAATGGGAAATCGAATTTAATCATTTTCTCTCTAGAAACTTGAATTTCATTTTCGGAAGGAAAATGATACAATGATTCTTTTAATTGTGAAGTGGCGGATAGAATTCTATTGACAAGAAGCTCCTCGACATTGGCGCCACCTTCGCCACACCACGCCACACCTGAGGAACCCAGACCATCGAGCTCAACCAAGATGGGCACATCACTCTTGATCCCCTTTGTCGTAAGGTTGATCGATCATTCATAGGGTAATAATTCATCTTACACGAATCTCCAAATGCGGCCACCCCCCCCATCTTCTCTCTTTTTATTTATGTATGATGTTCTCTGTCTGAAGACCTTTTTATGGCATCAACCCCCATGCTCTTACGGGACCCACTATAAACGCACCCAACAGTTCTCCTGTCTGTTGATATACTGGGTGGTGGCTTTGCGACTGTTCGCGATGCCATTTTCTTTTACTGCAATTGACTTTGGTATATTCTAGAATGAGTTTTTGGCGGATTTTGACTATGAACTGGTTTGCGCTTGGGAATTACTGTGCGAATGTATGCTTTGAAGCATTGGGGTACCATTTACAGCCCACCAAGGGATGGAATATGGTGGATAACCTGGTAATGGAAATAGCCACAGCTATCCCCGTTCATCTCGTCTCTCTCTACATGGAAAACTCATGGATTCATTGCCACGGAGCGGATAATTGGCGCAGCATCGGGGAGATTTTTGGCCTCACCGGCGGAAAGTGTGGTCCGCCGTAAATGGTTCTAACCAAACAACCCAGCCTACAAGGCACTCACTCCGGTCTCTCATTGAGCTACATCTTTTTAGAGCATTTGAAGTTGGTGAAACGTACTTGTGGCACGGCCCTTTTAGCTTGGGTCCCATCGGCTTGCTTTTTGTTGTGGTTTTGGAGGCTACGTTGGGGTCGAAGTTGCGGTCGCAGAGCGCCAATCTTTTGGTTCTTATGATTGTCGGGGCAGTTTTAGACCTTTCGAGTTGACCTCGACTTGCGAATTAGGTAAGGGTCTCTGGGAATCGTAGTGTACACGAGATGGCGGGCGAAATCTCTGTACAAATCAGAGGAGGATGGGGAAGCGGATGGCAAGCAGTAAGGCATCAATTGGTTTCCTGCAAGAGCCTACAAGCCATAACCATCTTTGGTAACCCCCTGCAGAGTTTCGGATGGTATTTCTATGACCCATAAACCTTGGGTTGGACCCTAGCTCTGCGTCCATCTTCGCTGACAGAGCCACAGCTTGCTGAGAGTTTGCTCGCCCAAACCCATTGACTCGGCGTCACCTTTGGCAGCTCCGGCTTGCTATGAGTAGCCAATCTCGTTGGGATGTGGGATCGTGTAAAAATCAGGGAGGTATGGAGGCAGCGGTCGCAGGTTACTGCTCGCGGGAGTGTTGGAGGAGCATTGGAATTTGTCGTCGTCTGGTGCGATTGACCGAGGGTGTGGTACACGTGTAGACTGGCGCATTGACGCTTTCTCTAGGTGAAGCACAATCTAGTGCTTATCCACTTAACGAACGTCATGAGGTTGTCGTTGGAGGAGGGGTGAGGTGGCCATCGTCGGCGCTTATGTTGGCGTTGTCGCTGTGCTACCGCTCCCAGAACCGTGGGGCTCTTTTGCAACGACGCTTTTTTTCTGAGCTTGACCCACGGACGGTCCCCCATTGGCTTGATCGGATATTGACCCCTTGAACTTTATTCTGTGCCCCGCACGCGGCTCCATGAGCAGAGCCACCCGCCTGGGCAGCTTAGTCATCTGCCAAACTCAGACCCGGAGAAAAGCATCAGAAAAAGGACAGGATGGTGGAAAGCCCGAGGAGATAGAGCTGAATCGGGAGATCGATCACGCCGCGATACCTTCATGAGATCACACCCGTATAACTATCGTCGGTGCCCGCATCATTATAACGCTGATGCCTGTGTACAAGCTTGCCGTGGCATGCGGCTTGAATTAGCTGCGCTCTAAGCGACCGATAAGGGTCACCTACGCACGGTGGATCTTTCCCAATCTGGCAATTGATCTATCCGATAGTTACCCGCTTTCTCAATTTTTTTTTCTTGTGAGCGACCTTCACTCTGAACCGACGTCACCCGGCCCCAGGCTCACCGTGACACAACCACCGAGATTGACGCACCGCGACGCCTCGCCTCAGGACAATGGGCGGCAAGAGGCGCAGGCTCGCCCAGAAGGAGCAGGCCAACGCAAAGCGCCTCCAGAAAGGCCAGCCAGGCCATGACGACGCGGCGGGACAGCCCAAGCCCAAGAAGGGTGCCAACCCTGCCCACCAGCAGAAGCAGCATGAGAAGCCCACGATCCCCTTCAACCCGGAGGACCGCATCCTGCTCATCGGCGAGGGCGACCTGAGCTTCGCCGCCTCCCTCGCGACCCACCACCGCTGCAGGAACCTCGTCGCGACCGTCCTCGAGAAGTCGGCCCAGGAGCTCACGGAAAAGTACCCCCACGCCGCCGAGAACCTCACGGCCGTCACATCCCCCCCTCCGCCACCGCAGTCCGACGACGAGGGAGAAGAGGAGGAGGACGACGCAGAGGAACCAGACCACCACCTCGCAGCGGCCGGCCGCGACGCAGCGCCTATAAAGAACAGGATCGTCTACGGCGTCGACGTAACCAGGCCCCTCCCCGCCTCGGCCTCGCGCCCGCCCCCGTCCCGCATCCTCTTCAACTTCCCCCACGTTGGCGGCAAGTCCACCGACGTCAACCGCCAGGTCCGCCACAACCAGTCCCTCCTCGTCTCCTTCTTCGACCACGCCCTCCGCGCCCTCGCCCCCGGCGGCACCGTCGTCGTCACCCTCTTCGAGGGCGAGCCCTACACCCTCTGGAACGTCCGCGACCTCGCCCGCCACGCCGGCCTCCAGGTCGACCGTAGCTTCCGCTTCCAGGCCGCCGCCTACCCGGGCTACCACCACGCGCGCACCCTCGGCGTCGTCAAGGCCCGCAGCGGCGAGGGCGGGGGCGGGTGGAAGGGGGAGGAGCGCGCGGCCAGGAGCTACGTCTTCGTCAGGAAGGGCGATACCCCGCTGCCCATTGGTACGAGCAAGGTCAACACGGGCAAGAAGAGGCGGAGAGAGCAGGACGAGGACGACAGCGATGACGATTTCTGAATGTTTTGGGAAGGGAAAATAGACGTGGGCAGGCTTAAGATTTGCGCGGCTGCCTCGTATCTGCATCTGCGGACAGAGGTTCAGCTAACTTCACGGCGTTTTTGGCGAAAAAGATTTTAGCATTAGGGAGAACGATATATATATATACCCCCTCATAATTTGAGACCAGCTAGACTCCCATTTTGGCCATTGATGATAGATACATTGATAAAATAGCAAAAGCTGATGAATTGGTAAGAAAAAAACCATGCCTTTTTGTTCTCTAATATGTCGTGCTCTCTAAAACAGCCCGAGGTATCTTTAATCTAAAATGTCTTAGAATTTGTCGCCCATAAACGCCGCCCCTGCTGTCTGTCCATGTCGACACCAAAGGGGCTCCCAAACCGCCCGTGGGAATAAAAAAAAAGCACTCTCTTTTCTTGTCACTCAAGCGACCATGATCACATTACGCCGAATCCATGCTAATTTCCTTTCTTTTTGTACAGCAGCAAAACCGCCCGTAGCTCATCCGTTCGTCTTCGCCCGCCCGCCCACGCCAGTTTGGTCGAGTACCGTTCATGTCAATGGCAAGGCTCTCATTACTAATTCCTCTCCTAACGCTGATTCCGAATTGTCGCACCCCTTAAATACGAAGCTGCTTATTGTGGGCCAAAGCAAAATAGGCTCAGAACCGAATGGCGTATTAGATGAGGTATATGCTCCTGCGCTACCTCCTAGCAAACAGAATAGTGCTAGAATACCGAGCGCCATATAGTACACTGTGCTGAGTCCCAGCCCCGATAGCGATCAGGGCCGTGTCACTCCAAGAACACAATTTCAAAAATGATTGGCTCCACTCCCATGAAATCAGATATGTAGTAACCCCAAACGCATACTTTTCAGTGGCTGAGCACTTCGGATGTTCCCCGGGAAGCAGCAGCGGTTCTATGCATGTCATCGGCTGCCTGCTCCAATGCCTTTGTCTGGTTTGCTTCGTCCTCCAGCCGCTGGGCCTCTTCGTTCTCTCTCATGAGGGCTTCCTCTTGCTCTCGCAGTCCTTCGTCTGTCTCCTTTGAGGGACCGCCGATGTTCCGAGCCCCCGGAGGAGGGGGTGGCGGGGGAGGAGTCCCCATTTGGTCACTCTCCTCTTCCCTGAGCCTCTTCAAGTCTCTGCCATCTGGGGGTGTGATTACTGGAGAGTCGCCGCTCTCATCGTCAATACGTTTCCGTTTCTTCTCGGGACTTGACGGCGTTGTGCCATTCTCCACATCACTCATCATAGTCTCGTCACCAATCGCCGCAGACCCTTCCTCAGGTGACTCCTTGGGGTCATTGGACCCGTCTTTATTCGCCTGGGCAGCCTTGCGCTCCTTGTGTCCATTAAATTTGACGACCGCCTTGTCCAAGAAATCCTTGACATACTTCTTGATTTTTTGCACTTGTTTCTCGTTCAGTTCGGCGCTCGGGTCCGTGACCCTTCCGTTTTTGAAATCCGAGCTCACAAGCTTTTTGGAAATGTCCTTGCCGAACCTTTTGAGTTCTTCCTTGGGCAGCTTGTGTCGAAATTTGTCGACAACGTGCTTCACATGTGGATGAATCTGATTAGTTAGCTTTTGGTTATCCCTGATAGTAAATAACAGGACAAGCCAAACGTACCGTGTTTTCGTAGATCTTCATCTGTTTCTCAACCGGGATTGATCGGATCTTTTCACGTTTCAACTCTGCTGCTGATGCGGCATTGACTTGAGGTTGCTGCTGCGTTGGGGGCGCTTTTGGCGTGCTGCCTTCCCTTGTGACCTTGTTAATGATGCTCTGGATGGCAAGCAACTCCTGGGCTGCCTTGTTGACCGTTGGCTCTACGGCCGGCTTTGTAGGCCTTTCCCATGTCGTGGTACCTTGCTTGTCATAGAAGTAAGTTCGACCATGGTTGTCCCTTGCAGCAAACCACCCTTCCGGTAGCTGCTTTTGGAAGGAACGGTGCCGTGGGCGTGCGAAGTATCCTTGAGGCATCTGCCTCTGGGGTTGATTGTTGCGAGGCCCTCGAGGAGCATCGAGGGGCTGGGGAGAGGTAGTCTTGACTTGGGCTGCTTCTTCCTCTCGAACCTGTCCGCCCCGTCGATCCTCAAACGAATTTGAGTTGTGGTTTGGGATGCTCGGATCCAATTTCCGTCGTCGAATACGATATGCGACTTCCAACTTACTCCAATCGTCAAGTAGCTTCTTGGCTTTCGAGGTGACATTCTCGTCGTCGACATGCGTTAATGGCTCGATCGAGGCTTCGATCTTGGCATCCTGAATCTTGTTTCGTGTCATCCGGGGAAATTTGTCAAGGATCGACAACACCTGTAAAACGACGTTGAAGTCCTCAATGAATGTGTTGAGCACGTTCTTGAGAATTTGGTAAGCGTGCATACGCATTACGCAGTGGATGACCTTTTCTTCATCGCAGTTTTGAATTCGCTGCAACAGCTTGACGGCAATCCACTTCTCCTTGCATTGCATGAGGGTGGCCATGACCTTGCGCGCATCTTCCTCGTCCAAATTACGTGGTTGGATGCGGCTGACGTACTCCTCATCCTCCTCCTCCGGCTTCTTCTTGCGTGGTTTCTTCGCAGCAGTTGCCTCCCACACTTCACCGCCATCGATACCCAGAGCTTCAACCATGCCCGGTGCCAGTTTGGTGGACCGCTCGGTCTGGGTCTTGCCACCAATAAAACCAACACAGTTGGCCTCTCCACAGTAGCATGGTTGCGGCTCGGCACCATAGCGGTCAACATTGTAGTTGAACACCAACTCCTCGCCAGCCTGAATGTCGCGGAGAGCGAAAATGCCCATCCGAAGCTTTTCGCCCACGACCCACTTGTCGACGTAGCAGTTGGGGTTGCATGAGTGGTTGCAAAAGCGACCCAGGTTTCCCTTTTTCGTGGCATCCACAAACTCGCTCTTGTTGAGGGACATGAAGTAGAAGTGTTTGATGCCTTCATCGTCGTATTGCATCATCCGCCGGCGGAATGTTGGCTCATTAATGACCTCACCAATGTACTCGTAGATGAAATCGTTGACGCGGAGCGAAAAGTCGGCACGTAGACCAAACCCCTTCTTCTCAGTTTTGATGACAGAAACACGAGCGTACTCGCGGCGCTGGAACCGTTGATTCTGGCAGCCGCCGCCGCAGTTCCCATCATCTACGCTACATTCCATTTTGGTAGCTCGATTGATGCAGTCAGAGTCATCACCACAAGCATGATTTTCGCCATCCTCTGCGAGGGAGGTTAGCAGCGTGCATCTCAGAATATCGTTGCGCGTATCACGAGAAATGAGATGACTGAGATATGGGGGAGAGAGAGAAGCACTTACGCCAGTCTTCCCTACATTCGCAATCCAGGGCGTCATTATCCGTGGATCCCAAATGCTTCGACCCATAGAGACAGTCGGGAATAACCTGGAAGGTCTTGCACGAGTCAAACGTCACGTCAGGGAGGTGTTCGAAAATTGAAGGTTCGCCTTGTGGCAGGTCACGTTTCTGAGACGCCTTTCGGGATAGGCGCGGTGGCCTCTGAGAGTCGGGCGTCTCGACACTGCCGCTGCGGGACTTGGCTCCCTCCATCGATAATGATGGGAGTGGCGACGGTCCGGACGCATCCTTCACACCGGACGCGCGCGGTGCGTCTTCCTTTCCCACATGCCCGTTGACGGTTGGTGCGTCGTCCTCAAGTTTGATCCCTCCCATTTTGGTGAGTGCATGCCCATCATCCCCCATCAGAGCATCTGAAGCCCAGGATATATGTGCGTTCTCTGGCCTGGATATCGGGTGGGTGCAGGTCGGTTTGGCGGGCGGACGGAAGCAAGGACGCTTGAGAAGTAGGTAGCCGTGGATGTGCGGGACGACGACGCAAGTGGCCACCTACGGAAGGAGGTCGTGCTGCGTAGCGCTTGCTGTTCGGGTGCGAAGGGCGCGTAGAGAGTGAGAGGCCGGTTTTGAGTGTTGCGCGCGCGTGGAGCGATGCGATGGCAGCACGGCAATTAGATGATAAATCGGCCCAGGGGCTCGGAACGCGTGATTTTTCGGACGAGTGCGATATACATCTGGCCGTATCGGCAGGCTCACTCGTGAATCGGCGGCGCGGCGAGGAGGGAGAGGTTCGAGGGAGATCGAAAATCGGCCGTCCTGGGGATTTCGTGTGGAAAACGGGGAAGAAATCCGAGGACGCTGGACCTAGAAAAAGGTACGTACTGCCCGCGTTCATCCAATCTGGGCGCCCATTCCTAGTCCTGGCTCCCGAGTCAGTCCAGCCCAGCCATGCATCCACACTTATACATACGAACATGCACACACGGCTAACCCCGGATTTTCTTGACCCCGATCGACGTAAGAGGCAGAGGGTGAGTGAGCTAAGGTTGGCAACTAATCGCAGCCCTCGATGCAGAGGGATTAGGTAGGTGGCTGATGGTACCCCCCGTGCCTGTCGCCGAGGGCCGATCATCCACCATGGGATAAATCAATCTCGAGGCCACAGCGCCAAATAGATGCATGGATAGATGGGGGCATTTGATTGATGCGCGACTCCAAGGCGGGTATGAAATGAAACGCGGCTGAGGCATAATTTCATACCGGCAGCACATTACAAGGATCTGGCGCACGGTCGGGGGATCTTGAAAAGAAAGGTTGTGATTGAGATCGCCTATGTAGGAGGTAGGAATTCATATGGTGGCCTATCAATATTGTTCATCCCTTGCTTGACGCAGAAATAACGAAATGAGACTATTCAGCTTGAAAGAACAAAACGATTGATCCACAACTTCCTGCTCCTCTTATTGAGTCCAGGGCTGCGGTCTGGTATGGGAAAAAAAAAGGGATTATCTGGTGCTTAGGAGGCATGGCGCATCTTGATACACATGGATGGAGGTTTCCTGGCCAGTGACCTTTGTCCGCCGACCAGTCTTGGGCACCGAGAACTGTTGTAACAAAAAGAGACAGAACCAACCTTTCCTACTGTGCATCGGTGTTGGGGTGAGAGCTTGTTCTTGACCGCCTTTCACCTGTATGTAGTGTAGGATTTCTTGCTTTACGTCAGGTGGATAGCCTGCTAGCGGCTCCTGGAAACACACGCAGAAAGGGAGGTGCAACTAGGCGTTAGTCAACCAGATCATGGGCAGTAAATGAATGTTCACTAATCGGTCGGGGCAAGCAAAGGCGAGGGAATCTAATTCCTCAACGTTGTGATTGGTGTGCGAACTGCTGACCTTGGTTGCATGTAAGAGCGGCTCAACCCCAAGTAAGCAAGCAGCACAACTCGCTCACCGGTATTCGGCAGGGTGGGCTTCTTCTGGGTTTCCTGACATGCCTGGAACTTGCCGATGTGGTGCATCCGTTTCGTATTAGTGTAGATAGCCGGAGCAGCAATCCTTCTCATTGTCCGCGTCTTCCAAGGGTCAAATTAGCTTGGTCGTGCCAGGCTACCTACCTACATGGCAGGTTGATCGAGCTTGATGCGTTGTACGAGTGGGGCTTTGGCCTGTGGCGAGCCTGTCCCTCGTGCCAGCTCACTGTGCATGGTTTCCAGTGCCGATTTCTCGAAGAGGAGAAAAAGTCGGCTATGGGTATATATATGTATGAGCTGGGCCACCGCTGTTTTTGAAGATTGGATGCATGTTGAGGACGGTCGGAAGCAACTATTCAAAACAAAGGTTGGGCTTCAGCCATGGTTCTGGTGTGGTTCGCGGCTGCACCACTCGATCGATCAGATGCCCGCAAAGGGCATTGATTCCCAATCAATCAGCTTATGGCCTCGTGGCCTATTCCATCGCTTGGCTGCATTCTGATTGGAAACCCGTCATATGTGACGAACTGCTGAATTGGACTGTGCAGCATGCCGTTCCTCGCACTTGATTGGTGAGACGATATCCAGTGAGCTTCCAGCGGCGCTTCCCCACCAAGAGCAGCAGCGTTGATTGACGCGCACCGACAGCTGCTCTCTCCGTAACAGCAGCACAGAATGTCGTACGCACATGGACAAACGGCAAGCAGGAGGTGGATGGACCAGAGAAACGTGCACCGTTCTCAATGGGAGCGTGAGCGCATGCAACCGGAAAGCCCATGTCGGGCTCCAGTCCCAAATAGGTCGTCGGAGAGCTGAAAGGGTGCGCGGGGCATGCTGACAGCCTCTCGCTGGGTGGCTATTGATACATGGCGACTGCGGGAGCAGGCGTATTGGGCCTGGATCTCAGGTTGGGTTCCAAGAGGAAGGGGAAAAAGAGTCGAGGATGACCCCCAGCCCAAGCCATGGCGCTGCTGATCTCCCAGCTGGCTGCAGACTTATGTATGTGGTTGCAGCGGAGGGATGACAGGCACAGGAGGCTGCCAAGATGATTGGGTTGGTGTGCAAGCCACCCGCTGCGTCGAGACGGCGCGCCACACACCCTTGGCCGGATGTATTGACTGACGATAAATAATGGCTGCCCGTGTGACAGGCCGGACAATATTAGTGCTGGCCCGCAGCGCAATCAGCACATGAGACACCCAAGACAAGATGGAGAGATAGCTGCAGGATCCCAAGGCTAATTGACGCGCTATGAGCCTTGGATGGCATGGTACCGGGAGGGGAGGGGCTCTGGCGTTAGTAGGGACAGATGCGGCCCTACCAAAGGCAAGCGAGACGAGTGAAACAGGGTGGCAGGGTGCCTTTGATCATGATGTTGGACAAGCCTCCCGACCCACGGCCAGCAAAGAGAGAGCGCGGCATGGATGGTCGCCCACCGGCACGCGGGAGTTTGTTATGTTCCCATTGCGGGATTGGTCGATCAGTTCGGCATAGTTGTTGTCTCTCAGGATCGGGGAGTTACCCTGATGGGCCCATCCAGGCCCATGTCATGGCCCGTTGGGGAGACCGGCTGGAGGGAGGGTGGGCCGAGCTGGTGGCCAGCGGCAGTTGGCGACAAGATGGAATATTCGGTGAAAGAGGGCGCCGCCATTCGGCTGCTGGGCGACAAACGCTGGACACGGGCAGCTGCATGATGAGCAAACGGGTGGTGGGGTGGGCGGACTCGACGGAGCAGTATTTGGTGCGCTGGTGCTGAGCTGTCTGGAGATGGATGGCTGGATGGATGGAGGGATGGATAGGATGGGCTGGTCACGGGGGGTCATGCGCACGCGCTTGCCTGCTTCTGCGTGCGTGCTGCTCACCTCGCAGTGCAGCGCAGATGCAGCTGCCCGTCCATGGCAAGCAGCAGTGCAGTGCAGGATTGACGCAACGGGAGACGAAACGCCTCCAGAACCGACCTGCCAAACAAACAAGCGTGCGTCTGCCGCCCAGCAATACCACCCTCCACCGACCGAGATCAGCACGCACCGCTCGACGCAGTCCCGTTGTCTTCGATGCAAGGCGAGGCTGTGGATATCGCCATCCCGTCTGTCTGTCTGTCTGGTTGGCTGCTGCACCGAGGTCCCCTACCTACTCAGCCGTCCACCTCACTCACTGTCTAATCCACCTGCACCTGGCCTGTGCCATCCTGTTCCGTCTGCAACCCTCGCTCGTATCCATGTATAGCGATTGGCCGCCCCTGGCCGTCGAAAATGCTACGGATCGCCACCCGTGCGAACGCTGCCGACAGGAAGGGATGCGGCGCTAAATGGAGGCATGCGCAGGTGAGTGAGGTGAGCCATGCCATGCCATCCATTCCCTCCATCATCCCTCTCCATCCTGTCCTGTCCTGTGGCACATGATATATCGCTAGGAGGATATTTTTCCCAGCACCATCCCTGCAGCCCGGCCAGCTCCTTGCCCGCCTGCCTGCTCCTGTCTACCCTCCCTCCTGCTAGCTCGCCTTCTTAATACTACCACCGCGATTGTTATTCATCCTGCAGCACATACTGGGCTCGACTAGTGCTACCTCCCGCCGAACCCAGCCGCCGTCTCCTTCGGCAGAGGCCACTCGCCCCGCGTCATACAAGCAAACGCCCCCCACCGGACCTGCACGAGACCGACAGCTCCCATGTACGACCACTGCTCTCAACGCCAAGGGACAATGCTCCGTTGAGTCCTGCCTACGGACGGCCAAACAACTCGGTACAAGTCGCCCTCGGTGGGCCTCTCCTGTTGGTCTTGTCCAGCCTGTGTGCATGCCGTGATTGCAGCAGCCAGGCGACTCGGCGAGACCTTGCAGCTTTCTCCGCCTCCGAGGTCGAGATTGCCCCCTGCGCCTCGACCATTGCGCCCCCCGTTCGCCCTCTCCCTACTCTCGGGAACCAGTCATCTACGTCTCCAGCTACGTATCCAACTGACTGCTACCTTGCTTGGCCTCCCTTACCTGGTCTTCTCGCCCGGTTATATCGACCACGTACGGCGTCCAGCAGCTCACGCCCTACTTATCAAGGCTGAAGTCTCTGCCCGCCCGCACGAACCGCTTCTGCTCTTGTTTCTCTTGAAACGTGCAGACCCAGAGGCCCGAGCGAAGTTCCCTCCCCCTGGCCGGACTCGACGACGTACCGTAGCGTTCGCTTCACCAGTTCTTTTGCAGCCTGGATGCCTTTGGTTCTCGGCTCAGCACTGCCTCGTATCCCTTGGAAGAAAGAGCAATAGCCCCCCCCCATTACTTTGTCCACTTGGTCGGCTGCTTGGCTGATCTCCGCCGCACCTGCAACCCTTCCTTCACTCATAAATACACTTCCTCCTCCCAGGGCAAACTGCGCACCCGGCTGGGCTCTTTCGTGGTTTGCCTCGACGATTGTGCATTGTAAATCCCGGCGGGTTGTCCTTGATATTCGCTTCTGTCCTGTCCTTGATTGCCGGTCCCGGATCGCCTCCTTCGGTCTATTCCTACCACTGCCGTGCGCATTTGCTTGGTAATATTTATATGGCAGCCAATTCCTACATGGCCGAGCTTCTCACACGTCAGCCTAACCCCACTAAAGGTTTCCGACTCTGACGGCCAACAAACAAACAAATTATTATTGTCTCTGCCAGCACTTCGCGTTTTCCTCTCATGGGTCTATCCTAGGAGCACTTGTTTTGGCCGGATTTCCTACCCCCCTCCTCGCAGCTACGAGAATGTGATGAAGATTATTATTTGAAGCGGGCATTCATTAACCAAGTCAATTTCTTTGGCCTTTATTATTACATACTCGAGTCCATCGCTCCCACGACTGGCTCAATTACCCTTTCGCTACCAACAATCGCCTTGATCAGTTTCACGCAGGTCCTTCGCAGAACAAATTCAAATGCCTCGCTACAAGTATTCTCTATCCTATATTTATTTGATACCACGCTCGTTTCGGCTCTGAAATTTGGACAAGAATTTCCGGCGTGATGGAAGCGCCTTTCGAAGATAGAGAGAAGGTGAGCCAAAGATGTATTTGAACACCCTATCACAGTAAGACTCAAATTCTAACTTGTTGAATCGCTTCAGCGCTTTGTGCTTGCAGAGATGATTAAGAACAGTTCCATAGACGCAGATGTACTTGCTGCATTTGTCAGGTCGAGTCAAATCGAGCCCAATTGGATGTACATGCAGCTGCCATCAGGTAAGAGACGGCCGAGTCGGGATGAAGGCTGACGATGAACCCCGATGCTAACCAGGCGCGAAGGCCGTACTATGCACCAGTGCATGGAGGCAGCGAGCCAAATGTCAATAGCCACACCGTCGCTAAAACGGAAACCTTGGGAAGACATCAGTTTTGAGCATCAAGCAAAAAGGGCCGCAACATCAGAGCGCCACGAGCCAGTCCATCATGGCGTGGAGCTCGTCGCGCCTCCGCCGGCGTCCTTGTCTCCCCATATAACAATACTTCCTCGGCCAACCAGTGCGAACCCAATGCTCCAACAGCAGACGTTCTCCCAAGATGCACCTAAAAAGCGAGGCAGGCCCTCCCGGGCAGATAAAGCTAAGAGAGACCTGCGCCCTATTCTCCCACAGCCACCTCCTGCTCTGCCACCTTCGTCAAACGGTGCCTTGATTGGCCCCCCTCTACTACGACCAACGCTCCCTTCCTTGCTTTCAGCATCCCCTTCCGAGTCTCGACCAATGACACCCCCCGAGGCATACATACCAGCAGCGAGGTCATCGAATAGCCCCCGAAAGAGGCTAGGGACGTCTCCTACTGAGGATCCGGTCCGCGCAGGCAGCTGTGTTGCCAAAGAAGAGCAGACTGGTGGCTCTGGTTCCTCGTTCAAGAGACTTGTCGTGGAATGAAGCCCGGGCGCCCTTTTGATCGGACATTCTTATTTATATTCAATCACATGTTCAAGGGAGCGATATAATAGCTCTGGAAACTTGCCTTTGCCCTTCGATTTTCGAGACGATACAATTGTTATTAGGCTGCCTGAGTATCTAATGGACTGTATATTCATGGTATGTCTTGGGTGACTCTGCCTCTGATTGGTGGACCCGACGCTGACTGCATATGATTAGGCACACGATGAAATATGCTTTATTTACTTGGCCACGATATATGTTTACTAATTAACGAGCTACGATGAAGACCGACGGCTAGAATTTTGTGGTAGAAGAGAATTTGTTTATCATGCCGGCAAGGACAACTCACCAACACGTACACGGACTGGTCCGACTGTGCTGGTGATGGGTCGGGAACGGCAAGGCACTTCTTGGAAAGCATCGGAAATAGGCATGCATACGTCCAGCGAGCATCATCTGCTATTTATAAATATCTAATTCATAATCGCGGCCGAAAGGCATGGTACATGTCAATAGTCGGGGAGGGACTGAATTCAAACCGCGCAGTGACTGAATGATGACAAGTCCAGCATGCGACCTGGAATCGAGTGTAACCAGGGTGTCATCTCTGCTGATAGATTCTCCAACTTTCCAACCTGGGCACAATATTCAATTCAAAGGCAGTTCGAACACGCCCGGCGGCCAACCAATCAATCCCAAGCTCGCGCCCCCGGACGTAAGACCAGACTAGATTCAAGCCATACCGTCATCTGGATGCAGTGATTGGGATGCTCGAGCCAATCGGGCCCTCACACTGCGCAGCCCATGCAAACCAAGCTGGAAGCTAGCTCTCTCGCCCCCGCACGAACTTCGCAGCCAAGTATCTCACGCCCACATGATGGGGAGAGGTACATGGTTCTTTATCTTGATAAACCACGTGTGAGGCAAACACGGGAAGGATGTGCAACAGCATCGAGACGGCACAAGGTTTCGAGGCGATGGAGCATCGGAGACTAGCGCAGGCTTGTCGTGTCCAGGCAGATGGATGTGTATAGTTTTGTCTCAGCTGGCCTCCCTTGCCCTCCTCCTTCTTCATCCGCCATCCCATCCAAATCACGGAGGCAGGGAACAGCGCAAGAGTTAAGACCAGCAGAACGGAAACCGCCACGGAGCAATGCAGTCTTTGCGCGCCAGCATGGCCCCGAGGGCCGCAGCCAGAGCCGTGACGGTCTGCTGCCCCTCGAGGCGATGCTTCACGGCAGGCATGCCATTGAGGGCAGCCCAGAAGCCATTCTATGCGGGTGAGCCTGGCGGGCCAGTCCTCAAAACGAAGATCCCCGGGCCGCAGAGCAAAAAGCATATTAAGGAGCTGAGCGAGGTCTTTGAGACGCGGAGCTTGAGCCTCCTCGCCGATTACACACAGAGCTTTGGCAACTATATCGCCGATACGGATGGCAACCAATTACTAGATGTGTAAGCAGGCATCCAACCGAGTTCCATGTTCCAATTGCTAACAAAGAAACACACGTCCAGGTATGCGCAAATCGCCTCCATCCCCATTGGGTACAACAATCCTGCCCTGGCCAAGGCGGCGGCGTCGCCCGAGATGATCAGAGCCCTGATCAACCGTCCGGCCCTTGGCAACTTCCCATCCCACGACTGGGCCGAGATCCTCAAGACGGGCATCCTCAAGGTGGCGCCCAGGGGCCTGCCGCACGTCTTCACGGCCCTGGCAGGCTCCGACGCCAACGAGCTGGCCTACAAGGCGGCCTTCATGCACCGGCGGCAGCAGGAGCGCGGCGGGTACGACGTCGACTTCACGGCCCAGGAGCTCGAGTCCGTCATGAACAACCAGTCCCCCGGCTCGTCCCAGCTGTCCATCCTGTCCTTCAAGACCAGCTTCCACGGCCGCCTGTTCGGCTCGCTCTCCACGACCCGCTCCAAGCCCATCCACAAGCTCGACATCCCGGCCTTTGACTGGCCGCAGGCCACCTTCCCCCAGCTCAGGTACCCGCTGGACAAGCACGCCGCCGAGAACGCCAGGGCCGAGCAGGCGAGCCTCGAGGAGGTCGAGCACCTGATCAAGACGTGGCACCTGCCCCCGGCCGCTCTCGTGGTCGAGCCCATCCAGAGCGAGGGCGGCGACAACCACGCGAGCCCCTCCTTCTTCCGCGGCCTCCGCGCCGTCACGAAGAAGCACAACGTCCTCATGATCGTCGACGAGGTCCAGACCGGCGTCGGCGCGACGGGCAGGTTCTGGGCCCACGAGCACTGGGACCTCGACGAGAACGACGCCCCGGACATGGTCACCTTCTCCAAGAAGGCCCAGACGGCGGGCTACTACTACCGCGACGCCGCTCTGCAGCCCAACAGGCCCTACCGCCAGTTCAACACGTGGATGGGCGACCCGGCCCGCGCCCTCCTCTTCCGCGCCATCGTCGACGAGGTGAGCCGGCTCGACCTCGTGGCCAACACGGCGAGGGTCGGCGGGTACCTGTACGGGCAGCTCGAGGCCCTCGCGGATCGGTATCCGGAACTGATCCAGAACCTGCGCGGCAAGGGGCAGGGCACGTTCATCGCGTTTGACAGCCCGAAGCGGGATGAGTTCCTCGCCCGGGCCAAGGCTGAGGGTGTCAATATCGGCGGGAGCGGTGCTACGGCCGTGCGGCTGAGGCCGATGCTGATCCTGCGAGAGATGCATGTCGATGTTCTGATCAAGGCGCTGGACAAGGTTGCCAGGGCGCTGTGAGGTTTGATACATGATCTTCACCTTTATGGGGGTAATTGTGAAGATCGGAGGTCTTTGGATGTTCTAGGATACTAAAAAAAAGGGAGATGTCGTGGGTTAGGTTCTTAGTCTGCTCCCAGCTATTCACAACCCCTTTCGGCCTCAATGTTCACAAATAGGTACACAGCTGCCTGTTGTTGGGCACACTTGAGTTGCCCACACGGCGAGTAACTGGCACAATAGCATCATAATGCCTAGCCACTGTGTAGATCTCGGTGCGCCCACAGTCTTTCGCCATCGTCGTCTTCCTCTATCTTGACCTACGGCTGGCTGGCTGAGACTCCCGGTGGGCGAGGCTAACCGCGGCACGCCGAGACGGCCAACATTGAACTTCATGATATCAACAGCGATTAGCCTAATAATCAACAAACTATTTAGATATTCGCCACTGCTTGGGTTATTGTAAACTCATTATTGCGGTTACTATTGCCAATCAAAGTATACCAGGTCCATGCCTCTCACCAGAGCCTGAGGGCGGCGTTTGGGCTCCAATCAGGGGGTGTCTTGGCGATCGCTGGCCATGCAAGTCAAGAAGTTGTAGTGGCTTCCCAAGGAGCTCCAAAGTCTGTGCCTTGGAGGGTGCTCTCAGGGACATGTCGATAAGTCAACAGCAAGATCAGGTGGCAGCAATAAGCTTAGTGGTGATAAGGCATGATGGACTACAACTAAGGAAGCCTACATCTATCGTTACGGTTCTCTGAGCTCGGACGTAGAATACATACTTGTTGAACAATAATAAATCTTTGAAATACAGTCGTCTAGAGGCTATTCCTATTAGCCCGCTAATATATCATGTGATAATCTGATACCGAGATGAAGCTTCTATCTAAACCCTGAACGGATCGAAGCGAGTCCGCGTGACCAGCCATGCATAATCTAGATAAACAAACGACAACGTCGCTAACAAACGCTATGAATACTACGCTCAGACATTCGCGCAGTTCCCTAAACTCCTTGATGCTATGCCATACAATTTCATACCCCCTAAGCAAACGGGGGAGACAAGAATAAGAAAGTCAATCTGCACCTCGAGCCTTGCATCTGATCTGGAAAATGATCTCAAGGCCGTTAATAAAATCGAGACTCTTCTCAGATGGAGTACTGCTCTTCCTCCTGTTCGCGCATGAATCTGACCAGAGTCTTCTTGTGCACCTGAACAAGATGTTAGTATTATTGAAAAAGCAACTCGAAACAAATGAGCTCGAGTTCGTGCACTGCACTTACCATGCCGGCATAATTGCCGTCCCTTAGCACACAAATGTACCTGAGCCCAAGCTTGGCAAAGCATTCATACACCAAGTCCATTGGTGATCTGATGTCCAGCGCCATGGGAGCCTAGCCGATTGACGTGTTAGCCCGGAGACGAAAGCAGTACTTTGTTTTAGGAGCGGCAACTTACAGGGTCGATAAACTTGGTAAAATCACACGGGTCTTCAGCTTGCGTCTCGTCATAAGTCTCGCCGGCCGTCAGCTCCGGGAAGCCCATCAGACACCAGCTGGTTGCCTCATCTTCTAGCTGGTCCAAGGCGTACTGTAGGTCTGGCGCCGGGATCAATCCGGTCAAGATATCGTCTCGCAGAATGGGGAGACCGCCGTCCAGCTCCCCAGAACGATGAAGCAACTCTAGCTTCTTTCGCAAGAGCTTTGCTGAGATCATTGGAGAATCGCTGATGTCGATGACCCGCTCTCGGCGAGCTCGGGGAACGATATCGGCCAAATCACCGGTGAAAACAGGCTTGTGCTTATTATCCAAGAAGGGGTAAGAGTTCATGTTGGTTAGAAGGTCCTGTTTGCGTGTCAGCCAGTCTGTGGTCGGAAAGGGGGCTTGACGAATTCATCATCATGAGGATTCTTACATAGATGCTGTGGTGCTCAATCGCATCCGCTGTCCATTTTGCAACCAGAATGGTGAGAGAGAATGGAAGTACGTAGTCCAAGCTGCCCGTAATCTCAAAAAGGATGACAGCGAGAGTGACGGAGAGCCTGGTGACACCACACATCATAGCGCCGGCTGCAATAAGACCGTATACTCCAGGTTGAATGCATGTTCCATTTGCACCTGAGGCGCAGTTGCCCCAGATGGGCCAGTCTGGAGTCACGAGAATGAGCCACTGCATAAGGTGCCCGATAATCCGGCCCAGTAGACCACCAACCACCATGGATGGCACGTAGATGCCCGCAGGGAGTTTCTGTACATAGTCAGCTTGCCATCGTTCCAGAACGGAGCATGTCTATTTGACTTACGATACCAAATGTGATCACCGTCAGGAAGGCCTTGATCAAGAATGCAACGGACAAGTTCACGAGGATATCGGGTATGTCCTCCACCGAACTAGGGCACAGTCCTAATCCGTACCGATCAACTGCGGGATCATCGCAAGGTGCGGCCAGATTCAGTAGAAGCTTGGCTACTGGAAGCGACGTAAGAACGTTCCAATAGCTGAGGATACCTGTGACGAGTGCCACTAGGGCAACTTCAAGCATCGGGTTCGCCTTGATAACTTTGATTGATCTGAAATTCTGTGCCCAGTGCTTAGAGGCCTTGATGAAGAGCGCTCCCAGGGCACCTCCAAGGACACCAGTCAATATGAAACTGGAAAGCTCGAAAAATTCCCAGTCAACGAGGTATCGAACTTCGAACATGACAATCTTGTGCGTTCCGTATGGGTTCAGAAACTTCAGTGAGAGGGCAGCGATGATACAGCAAAAGAAAGTCCTGAAGAGGGTCTTTGGTGGGAAAAAGTACGAGACTTCTTCTAGACTGAACAGAACACCGCCCAGAGGAGCACCGAATGCGACAGTGACTCCGGCTGCTGCTGCTGCGGAAAGAACCTCTCGTCTCTTGGCATCATTCCGGTCGTACTTGGAAAAGAGTCGACAGGCAATGTTACCAATACAGGTCGCAATGTGGACATACGGACCCTCCTTGCCCAGACTCAAGCCAGATGCAACACTCAGAATCAAGCCAAACGACTTGAACAGCAGTGTCTTGAGACCAAGGAAGCCGTGCAAGACAAATCCGCTCAGAATGACACGGACCTCGGCGACACCACTGCCTGCCGCAGTATAATAGACCATCGGCGGGTTTTCGGGGACCGATTCGGTGAACTGCCGAGGGGTACTCACATCGTCATCGGTCTGTGCCTCCTCTGGCGGTGTAGAGACATCTTGTGCACCAAGATTTTCGTCAAGTGTGGCCAGGCGGTATGACGAAGGGACAACGGTTTTAGTGAAGAGTGTCACGTAGCATGCAAGGCAGGCAAGTGACACAACTCCAACAAGGTAAATGGCGAATCCGGTCCATGTGGTCCCCAGCACGTCGTTTTGGAAGATGTCAGACCATTCCTTCCAGTCCTCACACTTGCCCTTGGGGCAGCATTTCTAGCATCGTGAGTCAGTTTTGTAAACCATGCATTGAAGGCGGACAACGCAATGGCGCCCACCCCATTAGGCATGAATGCTTACCTTTTCCGTGATGTACCAGACACGGGTACAATATCCAAACTTGTAGTCAAAGACCGCGCCCTCGGACACATTGACAGTATAGGCGACTAAGGCGATGACAAAACCAGACAAGGCACTTAGAATCCACCCCTGCACCCCATCGAGGATCACGCGTATACGACCCCAAAAGTCCTTTCTTGCTCGTAGGTTCTTGACTCGATGAGAGTCGGCAATAGCGTCATGGACCCAATCGGTGCTTGTAAACTGATCATACCATACTCGTTCGTCGGGAAGGAGGGATCGCTTCGACTCTGCAAAGCTAGGATGGTCGGCCAAGGCGTGCATCACCCGGGACTGCCATGAGGGATTACGGGAATCCAAATAGGCTCTGGAGGCTCTGGAGTTGTTTCCTGGGGAGAAAAAGGAGCGTTAGAATGAATAGCTTCCAAGAGGAGGACTGAACTAACGGAGCATACCAGGGATTCTCCGTTCACGGCGGCGACCCGTGAAGCCGGCCTCGCTAATCCGTGACCTCGACCTTCCTAGCAACGGCGAATACTCATCGGACCCCTCGACATTTTGCGAAGAGTGGGATCGGCTTAGGATACCTCGCCTCCGGTGCGACATCGGGGAAACAGGCTGGGAGACGGAGTCTCCTGCACTTAGGCCTCCCATTCGACAACACGGCGGTCTTGGTGAAGCTCAAAATGGAATAAGACCCTAGGTGATTATTTGGATGCGAGGTTCGTAGGTCGGTCTAGCACGTCGATGTGGGTTTCGGGTTGAGCAGATGATATCATCCCCTGGCGGTTCCTGGGCTAGATGATAAGGAAGGGAATGGGTTCGAGCCTAAATGCGTATCCGACTTGGACCGGTGACCTGACTGTCCAAGTCCCGCATGCCCCAGAAACAATGGGAAGCAGAAACTCAAAAAGAGCAGGAAGGAGGGACTATGAAGAACGAATTGGCCCCGGACACACAAGGCTGGGGAAATGGAAGATACGTGAGGGAGGCGCATGCGCGCATGTGGGTATATGAGGTGCGGGTGGGAGCGTGGGAGGCTCAGAATTATTGGAATTGCGTCAAAGGTCGAAAGGGTAGCCTGCAAAGATCCACACCCATGACCTGTCCGCATGGTTGCATCCCATCTCAGATGACCCCTCCACCAGTCAGTTGGCCTGTCTCGCCACCCAAGGCCTCCCAGTCCGCGAACTCCAATAGGTCCCTCACAAAGGGGTCTTTGTCCAAAGATGCTGAACAAGGCAGGGGAATGCCAAACGAAAAGGCCATGCCACTGGCTGGGAACGTCTGTATCAAAGCGCCTTGACGTGAGGGTGTCCGGGAAGATACAGCGCACTAGCGTGCCCCTCGTGCTAATGTAATTACGCTTTCTTCCTTCGACGTTCACCCTCGGCGTTGACAGGAACCTCACAATTAGGGGACCAGACAGCACCGTGTTTCATTCATCAGTTGGGTCGGGACCCATGCTCAGGTGGCCCGAGATGGGGTAGCGCTAGGCCAAGGGTGGCTTAGTTAATCAACCGCTGTGGCTTGGTGTGAGACACTGGCGCTCTGCCAATACCTGCCGATACACATGATTCAGCCGGTGTATTAGATACCGCCATGGAGGTAATTGAGCCGGAGCGAATCTACCAAAGTACTGGTATTCTCTGCTTACTACAACCAAAACTATTTAGTAGCCTTTATCGACCAGATGGTCGGTACTACAAACCCACCACGAGTCACAAGCAGCGCTACTATGAATACAGACCCTGCAGGCCACCTCAGTGTCTGAGTGGAGACGGCACTTGGCTGCAGAAAATGACGATGGGCAACCGCTGTCACACGACAAGCTCTAGCGCCCAAACCGCCGTGTATTGTCTTGAAGTGCGGGATAATTAGTAGGTTGGTATGTACAATTACGTGATGCTCTGGGGCAGAATACGAAAAAAGGAAGATCCTCATGAGCATAGAATTGGCATGTTGACATAGTGGGCTCGTTCTTGACAATTGGTTCAATTTTCCAATCTTCATTCAGATAGCAACAGGGCATCTATCTAAGTGCTAACCTTTCCCAGCTCGCAGATAGCACCTGCCTAGGATTTATAATAGATTGTAATAGGACCTCTACGTACTGAAGTCTAATTGAAAGTAGGCGGTCTCGATAAAGTACGTGGAGTATACTTCAAATACCTGCTTAGCTTACGTACACATTCTTGTACTTGTGAAGTACTCCGCTTCTGTGGGATCCGATAAACAAATTTCTTATCTTATCAGATAGCCATGGGGAAATTTTCTAATCGCCCTCCAAAGCACCACCGGTCTGTCAGCCAAGTGTAGGTTCAACCAAGATCAAGTTCCCCAATCAGAACTATTTCCCTTTTTTGAAAACAATTCAACATGGGAAAGAAGAGAAAGGCACCTCGGTCAGGCGACCAGCCAAAGGGCCCCCGCGAAGTTAACGACACCGATGCGCGCCTGGGACCTATCACAACCTACGAGGATGTTGCAAACTCCGAGGACGAGTTCTTTCTGGCGCGCGACGACCTAATGCTAGATGATGAGCCTGGCTCTAAGCGCCGAAGGAGAGCCGACGATGACATTGAGCTCTCCGATGAGGAGGTTCTGGGCTACGACGAATCCGAGTCCGAGGATGAGAAACCCAAGGCCAAGTCCAAGAAAGGCAAGCGTGGATCAAAGGCAGATGTGTCCGACGAAGAGGAGGAGGCGGGCGAAGGCGAAGACGAAGAGGGCGATGAGGGCTGGTGGGGATCCTCAAGGAAAGAGTACTATGACGCCGACAGAATCGAAACCGAGGCCGACGCTCTGGAAGAGGAGGCCGAAGCCAAGCGCCTGCAACAGAAGAAGCTGTCTAAGATGACGGACGAGGATTTCATCTTCGACCAGGACGAGTGGCTGGAGGCAGAGCCTGAAAAGGGCGAAGAGGACGAGGACAAGGTCACTGAAGTTCTCAAGGACATCGAGGTCACGGACGACATGAGCGTCGAGGAGCGTTACAAACTTCTCAAGGCTCGATACCCCGAGTTTGAACATCTCGTCAAGGAATTGGAAGTGCACCACCCTCTTCTGGAGACCCTCAAAGCCGAGACCAAGAACAGCACCGGTAAATCTCTGAACGATGTCAAATACTGGGTCCTCGGCTGCTATGTTGCCGCGCTAGCAAGCTACTTTGCCGTCATGACCTCGCCAGCAAGAGACGCAAGCAAAGCACAAAAGTCACTAGACCCCTCGGAACTCCGAGACCATGAGATCATGGAGACTCTTCTCAGCTGTCGTGAGGCATGGCGAAAAGTCAAGGACCTCAAGTCCTCAACCGCCGCCATGGTTGCGGATGCAGATATTACTCTCCACGATGCTGATGAGTTGAACGGGGACCTTGAACTGAAGAAATTGAAGAAGGCAAAGAGCAAGGAAGAGAAGGCTGCTGCGGCGAAGCGAGCAAAGAAACTGGAGAAGGCCAAGGCTGTGGAGGAAACCGTTGCAGACCTGTACGACTTGCCAATTGGCACCTCGTCCAAGAAGAAGAGCCAGAAGAAGGCTGCCAAGAAGGCGGGTACAGCTCAAGACTCAGATTCAGACTTTGGAGAGGAGACGACATTGGATGCCCGCACCGCTGCCGACAAGGCTGCTCGTAAGAAGTCGCTCAAGTTCTACACTTCCCAAATCACCCAAACGGCCAACCGTCGTGCTGGTGCTGGTCGCGATGCTGGCGGTGATATGGATATTCCCTACAGAGAGCGTCTCAAGGATCGCCAGATTCGTCTACTTTCCGAGGCAGAGAAGCGAGGCAAGAAGGGATCCAAGCTCGGCGCCGACCTGGGAGACGACAGCGACGAAGATGATGGAGCTGCTGCCAAGTCTCTCCGAAACAACGAGGACGAATACTACGACATGGTTGCGCACAAGGCCAAGGGAAAGAAGGAGGACAAGCTGGCACGCTATGCCGCCTATGCTGCTGCCAGCAAGGCTGACAGAGTCGTAGAGGATGAAGAGATTGGAGAGGACGGAAAGCGAAAGATCACCTACAAGATTGAAAAGAACAAGGGTCTCGCACCCAGAAGGAAGAAGGAAGTCAGAAACCCAAGAGTCAAGAGGAGAATGCAGTACGAGGCAAGGCAGAAGAAGCTGCGCAGCATGAAGCCGACATGGAAAGGCGGCGAGCCCAAGGGAGGATACCAAGGAGAGCTCTCCGGTATCAACACACGGGTGATCAAGAGTGTCCCGCTAACGTAATATATAAAATGGCTATGTGTATTGTTTTTATATCCAATAGATTCTATGTCCTGGGGGTTTTGCACTTGATCTGTCCTTCAAGGTTAACTCCCTTACACAACGGGTTGATAATGAGCTGTAATGTATAAGGTTGCGTGGGACCGAGCGCTGAAGAACCCCCTGTCTTAGTGTCCCTCAACGCCACGACCAAGCCCACAATTTACCATTGATACACCAACAATCAGATCTGTCCACCTCACTCAAGCTCAGCACCACGGCGCAACCAACGGCTTGTCCATTCGCAGCTGAGAGAAACCCCTCCGAACCGTCCCCAATGCGCTTCAAATTATAACATCATCTACACGAACGACCCTCGCCGTCGCAGCCCGCAGTGAAGAGAGCTTCTCCTCCGCCTTGGGCTGCGAACCTTGGCAGCGGCACCACCACCGAAAATGTCCGTCTTCGATGCATCCACGATAGCCTCCTCCGCCGAGATCTTCGCCGGAACCCACACCCTCCCCCAGATCCGCGCCATCCACAAGTCTCTCCATGTCCAGATCGAGGAGAAGGCCACGCGCCTCCGCACCCAGGTTGGCAGCTCCTACCGTGAGCTGCTCGGCACTGCGGACACGATAGTCCAGATGCGAAACGACAACGTCGCGGTGCAGGAGCTGCTCGGCCAGATGGGCGGCCGCTGCGGCCGTGCCATTGTGGGCGACAAGGTCAGCGGGCTGGCGGATTTCGTCAAGGGCGCCGACAGGCCAGAGCTGGAGGAGGATGCCAAGGTCAGGCTGCTGGGAGCCTCTGTGCTGGTCATCGGGCGGCTGCTCAAGGGAGGGGCTGTGGCCGGCGGTGAGCTGCACAGCTCGGCGACGAGAGGGGACAGGCTGGTCCTTGCCGCAAAGCTGCTGGTGCTCTGTCGGCTGCTTAACAAGAGCTTTGGGGCCAAGGTGGCGGAGAGCTCGCGGCGGTACGATATCGAAGCTTCAAATAAATCATTGAGGAGTCTGCGGAATCGATTGACGCGGAATGTGGAAAAGGCCCTCTCCTCCGAGGTTGAGGATTCGGATAGGGAGGACCTCCTGAAGGTGCTCTGTGCCTACTGCCTTGCATCAAGCTCGGGTGCGAGAGACGCCTTGCGATACTTTCTTAACATCAGAGGCAGAGCCATGGCGTTTACGCTTGAGCTTGAGGAAGGCCAGCGGGAGAAACGGAACGAGGACATTGTCAAGGGGCTGCGGCTGTACACCCAAAGTATATTAGACGTCCAGGCTCTGGTACCGTCCAGATTATCACAGGCCGTTGCCGCGTTGAAGAGTAAGCCACTGTTTTCCGAGCCAGCACTGAGGCAACTCGATCAATTGCGACTGGACGTGTATGGTCGATGGTGTGGCGAAGATATCGAATACTTCACATCTTTCATTCGTCATGATGACCTTGATGGCAAGCAAGCAAGAGAAATGCTATTTGATTGGGCCAAGAAGGGCGAAAGGGTCCTTCTAGAGGGCGTCGAAGCTTCAATGGAGCACATGTCCGAGTTCAAGTCCATCATGGAGCTGAGGACCAGTCTTCTACAGCTCTGGATTCGCGAGGGTGGCAAGGCAAAAGGCATCGATCCTGCAGATATGCAAGACGATCTACGTGAGGTCGTCAACGGACGCCTCCTCGCCGTCTTGGAGGCCAAGGTCAAGAAGCTTCGGATTGTAGGGTCCGAGGTAAACTCAACGCTCGACAGTTGGCGGAGCGGTGTCACCGACAAGCGACACGGTCTTTGGGGCGAGCAAGGTTACGATACAGCGCTTTCCGACGGCGCGGCACCATTCATAGAAGAGGTTGTGTCTCGGCTCTTTGGTCGAAATGACGCCGTCTCCAAGGCACTGAACTGTTATCGATCCTGGTTCCACGTCATTGACGACGTGAGAGAGGTAGTGCAGTCATTAGAAAAACAACGCTGGGACAATGACTATGATGAAATTGAGGACGAGGAGACAATCCAAGCCCGACAACAAATTCTCAGCCAAGAGGACCCGAAGAAATTAAAAGAAAAGCTCGATTCATCACTCGGCGAGGCTTTCCTTGAACTCGATCAGCAATTCACCAAGCTCTGGGAGGAGCACGCCAGCAGTCCTAACGCCGAAGCCATCTCCATTTACCTACTTAGAGTAGTGAGAGACATCCGCAACCAACTGCCCGCTCTCGGGTCTGTCAAGAGATTTGGGCTGGGCATAGTTCCGTCTCTACACGAGAAACTGACAGAGCACGTCGCGATAAAGGTTTTGGATAATTTTGCATCAACGGGTCTATCAGAAAGGGGTGTCGAAACCCGTGCTTTGTGGGAAGGGAGGCCGCCCCTACCAACCCAACCATCACCGGGGACGTTTGCATTTCTCCGTGACTTGACCAACTCAATGGGCGAGGCTGGAAGTGATCTATGGAGTCCTCGGGCTGTGAAGACCGTAAAAGAGTTTCTGGCCTTGAGGTTGGGGGCAATGTGGAACATGACCATGGCTGATCTGGAATCCGAGACTACTTCTGTAGGCCACCAAAGGCCCAAGAAGAAGGCTGATGAGGATGACGCCGAAATCAAGGATAGTGAGAAATCCGAGACCGAAGGGAAAGACAAAGACGAGGAAGAAGAGGAAGAGAAGGACGAAAAGGAGGATGACAAGGACAGCGATGAGCCAAGCCCCGATGAGCGAAAGCGCGACCTACAAATCCAGTGGCTCTACGATGTGGCATACCTGCAGCAAGCCCTCGCACTCAAGCGGGATGATAAAACCAAGGATGGCCAGGTCTCATCACCCTACCTGGAGGACCTGGAGGAAAAGCTTGTGAGGCAGACCGGTCTTGACGAGGCATCGCGGCAGCGCATGAAGAAGTCTGCAGATGTCTTCTGGCAGCGAACCAAACTGCTCTTTGGATTGTTAGCGTAATAGACTGTATGTATAGATTGGTAGTCGCATTCAAAATTCTAAAAGAAGAGCCCAGCGCATCATGTTTTCCCTCATTCAAACCTCGCTCACACACCAGTGTAAATAATAGATATCTAATCTCCCAGCTACGTAAACACAACTGAGCCCCTCGCCTACAGCTTATGCTTCTTCTCCCCGCTCGCGATCTTGCGGAACTCCTCCTGTGGGATCCCCTGGACGAACCGCTCCAAGCCCGCAAACACCTCGTGCACGTTCTGCTCGTTGGTGATCTCGAGCTCCGGGCGGCGGATCAGCTTCTTGATGCCCAGCAGGCTCGACCCGCTGAGGTGCTCGCCCAGCCTCTCGTCGACCTCGCGGAGGACGAGCTCGTGGAAGCGGACGTCGTCGCCCTTCTCCACGTCGAAGACGGCGTTGACGAAGCCGGCCTGGACCAGCTGGTCGGCGGTGATGCGCCTGCTCATGATGAGGGCCTCGTTGGCGCGGGCGGGGCCGAGGCGCTGGACGAGGGCACGGGAGGCCCCTCCCTCTGCGACGAGGCCGAGGGAGGAGAAGGGGGTGAGGAGGAAGGTGTGGGGGGCGGCGTAGATGAAGTCGGCGAAGGCGACGATGGCGGCGGAGAGGCCGACGACGGGGCCGTTGAGCCCCACGACGAGGATCTTGGGGTGGGTGCTGAAGGCGTGGGTGATGTTGAGGTTGAAGGCGACGAAGTTCTGGAGCCAGTGCTTGTGGATGTCCAAGTCTCCGGCCGCGGGCGTGGCTCTCGCGATGGTCACGTCGGCGCCGCTGTTGGGTGTTAGCTGACGGGTGAGGCTGGCTCATCGGGTGAAATTACTTACGCTGAGAAGTAGCGGCCCTTGGCGAGGATGACTGTGATGAAGACCTCGTCGTGGGTCGCGATCTCTCGCAGCTTCTGTGCGAGGTCGTAGTAGGCTGCCTGGTTGAGAGCATTGAGCTTCTGCTGATTGTCGATGGTGAGGACGGCGACACGGCCTTTGTACTCCAGGCTGATGGGGCTCTTCTGTTCCGATGCCATGATGACTGTCTTTGAGACGTGTTGATTTTGTTGTCTGTGAAGTAGAAGAGGCTGTGTGGTTTACATATATCCAAGGGGCATGTACATGTATGCCTATATAACAGGTTGTATACCTAGCCAAGGGCAGTGCGAGAGATGCGGGAAGCAGCAAGATGGAAGCAGAGACGAGCCCAGCAGCTGGCTACGGGGATCCCAGTGTGAATATAAAGTACGGCCTGAACCGCCAATTCATTGATATGTTTGTCAACGCTGGACGCCGAGGTGAGAACCCGCTACTCTGTCCGACATCCAATCAAGCCAATCAAGCTCCCGAGATGCCTCGGCCTAAAGTTGTTAACGGGGACCGAGATTGCGGGGGCGGAGTCCAGCTCTGCAACCGGTTCCCCGGCAGACCCAATACAGTCTGTACGTCGATTGTGCCGTACGGAAAATGAATTTGGTTTGTATTTTGAGTGTGTTCACCCGTTCGTCGATGGTAGGGCCAATTGGTGATGAGCCGAGGACCAGCTCATACCGATACTTACATCCAGCTACTCGATGATTCAAGGGCAATAGCAGAGGCAAGAGAACAACACGATAATAATATGCAATGCCCGGCTATTTACAGTACACACTCACTCACTCCATTTTTTTCAGCGGCAAAAATACCCATCCAACCCCCAATGCAAGTCTATATGGTAATGTGTCGTTCGGACTGAGTGATCCGTCTCGAAAGAAAATGCGGCCATTAATTCGTCCAACTCGAATCCCTCCCCCTCATTTTATTTCTCACGCCCTCTTATCGCTTCTTGGGAGCAATGTGTCTCTGCTTCGGGAAATCGAGCGGCAGCGTCAACCGAGCCAGCTGCAGCGTCTTTCCCTCTCCCTTGTTCGATACCGGCTTCACCCTGGCCCCAATCTCGCGGAAATACGAGTTGATCGTCTTTTGGTCGACCCTTAGATCGTCTCTGAGATTCTGCGTGTCCACCTCGAAGTTGTCCACGATGCACGCAAATGCGCAACAGTGCGTCATCAAAAGATCAATGTGGTACTTCCGCATCTGCCCAGCGTCGGAGAATTTGCGTCGGATGTTCTCGATGACGGCCTCGGGTGCTGGGGCCAGTGCCTCTCGTAGCTTTTCTCGCGGTGGCAGCTGCCGGATGCCCCTCTGCTTCCCAGGCTTGGTGTGGAGGTAGAAGAGCAGCACAAAGTAAAAGTAGCGTAGCACCCGCAGCCGGGTCGTGGCATCCTCATTGGCCGCAATGTGGTTGACGCGGGCGGCCACAAACCGCGAAACGACCTGGATGCTCTCCTTGTGCTGAACCTTTTCTTGCCACTCTCGTACTGGGACGAGGTGAAGGATGTCGCCTCCGATAATCGTCTTGGGGTCGTATACGTCAATGATTTCGTCCGCATCCACGTTTGCGATGGGCACAGGCTTGGCCTCATCGACCACGGCCTGGAGCTCCTCGCGGGTGGCCATTGTCGAAGTGATGGTGCCCACCGACTGGAGCATAGCGCGGGCGGCGTTGTCTATTTTTGCCGGCGTGTCCTCCCCAGGCTTCTTCGGTGCTGAAATGGCATTCATCACGGTATCTTGAATAGCCTTCCTTGCCTTCTTCGTTCCAAAGGTCTGGCCTAGGTCTGCCTTGAGCTCCATCAAAGTCTGCAAAGTTGTTAGCCTCCAATTGGACAATCTCTGTAATATTGCTTCAGATCCACATACCTGCTTGATGTCCTTATCTGCCTGCTCTGATTCCGGTGCCTTCTTCGATCGGACGATGCCACGAACTTCCATCCTCTTTCCTTCGATGACCTGCATCTTGCCAGTCTTGGGATCGTAAACCCCAACATAGTGGTTCAGAAAGGGCTTGGATCCCCGCGGCACATCCTCCTTTGCCGTATAGTCGATATTAGGGTGAGTTATCGAGTGGAGCAGGAGCTCCTTCTGTCCTTGCGATTTACTCGATTTCCCTTTGGACTTGACCAAATTCTTCGGGGCATATGACTGAAATGAAAGGTTTGTTGGCACATTGATTCCGGGGTGTTTAGCTGCAAGTCTCATTAGAAAACCCGGAACACGAAAAGTCAAAATATGCGCAACGTTGAGCATACCTATTACCGGAGGGCACTCGGATGACTGGAGGAACGAGGAAACCTTGGCAGATGCTGCGTGCGCATCAATGGCCACCTTTTTGGATACCTTGGCCGAGGCCTCGCCATCTCTCTTTCGTTTCGCCATTTAGATATCGTTTCGGGGGGTGGATGGGTGCTGAAATCGTTCTCCTTTGGACGGCCAGCAGTGGAGAGGTGGGCTGTCGGCTGGGATTTTTTTTCCTCATATCAGACTGGTTGCAGCGGCAGAAAAAAAATGGGCCGGGCTTCAGCCGGGGCGGTGAAAGCTGGGAAGTCTCCACCCCACCAGCCAAAAACCTGGGCTAATCAGCGACGTCACAGTGAGGTGAGGTGAGGTGAGGTTGGTTGGAATGTTTACTCCTCAGCTGTTGTGATTTCCACAGCTGTGTCGAGGTGTGCTCATGGCATTGGCAGCCGCATGATAGAGCAACGAGTGCTTAAAAATGGGAATTCGTTCATTCGGCAATTTCAAATACAATAATGGCAAGACAGATAGCTCATCGCATCGTGTTCCGCGACCCTGCGCATGCCCACAACACAGAGCTTCTGAATATTGGCACGCGAGCAATGATCATAAAGAGCACACTTCACAATGGACAGAAAATGTATCACGAGCAAACTCTGCTTTTTTATTTTCGGCAATCTTATGGTAGACTGCATTACCAAGCGTTTCTTTCACGGGAAGTTTGCTCCCTGAAACTGGTCGATCCTAAACGCCTATAACTGCTCCAGACCTCCCTCGTATTGTCGTTTCATCTCTCTCCACCGGGTAATACTCCAAGTACAGCCATCGAGTGGCGCAGTGGGTTCCTCCAAACAACTTAAGACTTTTGCGTCGTCCATTGCAAGATTGTTGTATCAGTCCAGCGCGGGGTGTTCTGTGTTTGAACTCATAAAAGATGCGGTTGGTCTGGGTCTAGGGCGAGACGCTTATTTGCTGTGATTGATGTCAGTAATGAATACCATCGATCGAGACAGTGATAATTGACTTACGATCTAGCCCTCATCTTTCTTCTCTTTCGCTTGAGGCGTCTAACGCGCTTCTTCCTCCATTTGGCTCTCATCTTGAACGAGTAGTCTGAATCATGAGTTAGCTTCGAGCTCCAAGCTTCAAGATGCGACAGCGACGACAAAGAGATTCTCAGCCATCGATAGGAATGCGATAATTGAGCTCCTATCAATGGTTGCCTCGTTGCGATGACGTGCAGGGCTGCGAGTAACTTACTGGTTCGTGGATGAGAATCGTGTTGAGATGAGGAAACAGGGCCAAATTGGAGGGGAGGAATTGCGACGGATAAGTCACAGGCACCTGTAGGGTTGCAAACCCCCGCGCATCACGTGAGGCACTTTTCGACCTTGGTACCTGTGCGGGGACAAGGGTAAGCCGTGCTGATACGACGGCACTGTACACTAACACTGTGTATCCAGGCCTTCTCCATGTAAAAAGTGGGTACCTAAGGCGGCCGAGGTAGCTCTTGAAGGAGGTAGGGAAGGAGCCAAGGTCAAGCTCTTGCTTCAGTCCACAAGAGAAGGGAAGTCCTCCATCGGATCATTGGAGAAGTGAAACAGTTAAGATGAATTGAAACTAATTCTATCCCTTACCACAAATATAATTGCCACATTTCATTTTCCATTTGATGTTCAATTGTGAAGACACTCAGCGTAACACTGGCCCAGCGCTATCCCAGCACCTTGATTGGGACTGACCATGGGGACAATTCCGGGCAATGCGCTTCGCGAAGAAGATTCTCACGATGTAATCGCTGGTCATCTTCAAGTGTATGATTCTCGAGTTGGATCCGAACCCCAAGGTAATCCAGTGTGGGCAGACAGGTGCACACAAGGAATTGTCCACTAAAGAATGGTCAGGTTCAATCCTCATTTGGGAACAGCAATTTCTAAAGATTGGACGTGATGCAAAATCAAAGTAAGTCAGCTTCTTCCAGTTGTCAACTGTGATATTTTCTGACAAGAAGAAGCACATTTTCCATCGACAGCGATCCAGAGTTCACCGTGTCTCGCAATCACTGTGAGATTTACGTTGTCGTCTACGAAACATCTATCAATCATGTATATGTCCGCGACAGAAAATCCATCAACGGGACATATGTCAACGGCACACTGATAGGTGTCGGTCCAAATGTAACGCCAGGCTATCTTCTTGATCATGGGGATGAGATAGAGTTGCGGCCTTACTGGAAGTTCAAGCTCTTCCAAACTGACCACCCTAGACGCCATGAGTTCACCCGTATTCAGAGCGAGGAATGCAAGGTATTCCATCCATGATTTCTATGTTCCTATTGCTAGAAACGAAGGCATACTAAGAGTGTATAGTTGTTTGTAGACAAATATCTTGTCACCAATCGCTGTCTGGGAGAAGGAGCCGAAGCATGTGTTCACCTAGCTACGGATACCAAGACCAAAAAACAGTTAGTGTGCAAGGTAGTGAATCTTCAAAAATTACGAGGTCGAGATGTTACGAAGCAAGTCCAACGAAGGTTCCAAGAGGCGGATATACTTCGTCAACTGCATCATGTCTGTACCACCGTCATCCTGCCTCTGAATTACTGCTAACAAAACAGCGTAGCCAAATATTCTGTCCTACGTGGATTGTATTAGTTCTCCGCACACTTTGTACGCCCAATCCCCACGCCTCGTACATTTTCTCGGAAAATTTGTTTGCTGATCGGTTAAAGATACACGTTTACGGAGCTCGCATCAGGTGGCGATCTGATGTCTTTTATTTATCGACACAATTTGATCGACGAATTTGATGTTCGCATCATTTTGTGGCAAGTTGCCAGTGGCTTACAGTTTCTCCACAGCAGAGGAGTTGTCCACCGCGATCTCAAGCCCGAAAACATCCTACTTGCGTTCTCTCCCAAACTCCTGCACTATCGAGTGATGCTGTCTGATTTCGGGACCTCGTCTGTTCCTCGCCGCAATAGAATGACAAGCAATGTAGGTACAGCAAGTTATCAAGCCCCGTAAGTGAATGGCCCCAAGCCCATAATAGCCTCAGCTATTCATTCGGTTAATTTCCTTTAGAGAACTTGTATTTGGGTCCATCCAGACGCCTGCTGTGGACATTTGGTCCATGGGTATCGTCACACTCGTTTTACTAGTTCCGCTTACAGATGACGAGCTCAGTGAGCTCATTCGGTTGGACCAGGAAGTTCTCGACGGATATATTGGCGAGCTCAATGAGAAAGCTGCATCAAGAAGATCTTCGAAAAGTCTGAATTTCGTACGGAGATGCCTACGTATTAACCCAGAAGAGCGACTGACTACCGCTTTGGCAAGTTCTCATTCGTGGCTATCCACCCCTGAAAAACACCTGAAATTCTTCCAGCAACTAGATGAGAAGATGTTGGCTGAGTGGCAGAATCCAGAGCAATTCCGACCTATGCCATTGGCTTTGGAAGATTCAATATCTACCGGAGAATTCAGCCACGATCCTTCCCCCGGAGATGCCTCTGAGGAGTGCTGGCCAGTGCGTCATGGTCCTTTGACAGAAAGTCATCATTTTGATGATACTCGCCGGGGCGAAAACCATTGCTATAAAGACAATGGGACAAACCCAGCCGAAAAGTATCCGAGTCAAATGGAATTTCCGAGCCACAAAGTGAACGAAGCGAAAACAAGCATCTTTATCCATCCAACGCATGACAGAGAATCAGCACCCCAGCTAAGGGCCAAAAGAAGACGAATAACTGTTGCCAAGCATGGCGACGCTCTGTTTCTTCCTCTTACCGGGCTACAAAAACATCTGCACCCCCCTCTGCGTGGGGGCCAAAGAGAACAAGTTCTCGAGGCTCTAAAAAAGACAAACTCGAAATTCCTAACGGATCAAGATCGCAGTATTAGCGACCCATACGCTCTCCCCTAAGCTGCTCTCTAACGGCTCTTCTGTACGGGCACTCCATAATCTTTCGATCACTTGACTATATAACGAAATGACCTTGTAATAGTAATTGAGATGGGCGAAGCTAGTGAGTAGAGTACATTGCATCTCCGTTTTTCAAGGCCTCGCCTCCGTTGTGGCATCTGAACTCTACCTTGGAGAAGTAATCCAATTTCCAGCAATGTGAACCACATGATATGTTACAGGGAGTCATTGCTTAATATATCAGCTTCTGCCTACCAACATTCATATGCACAGTATGTTGTATCCATCATGCTTTGCATCTATAGAATTTGAAAACTCCAGCGGGTGTAAATCAGATACGCTTTCTGATCCCACGTCGTTATGAATAAGGGGCTCGAGCAACTTCCTCACCAAGGCAGTGTCCCCAGCAGCCTCTGGGAAAGAGTCCAGCGTCTTCAAATCATTCAACGCGACCTTCTTCTCCTCTTCAGTAAGTGGTCTTTTCCGTTCTCGTCTTACTGCTTCGGCGATGCCTCCCTTGCCAGCTCCGTCCCTACTCTCCGCATAGGCAACCAAATTCCCCCTCCGTACAACAACCACCTGCTCGGCCACGTCGTTCCCATCCAGCCATTCCGCACCTTTAACGAGTCCCTCGTACGAATCATTGTGCACCTTGACAGGCGTCAGCCGCAGCGGCAGACCCCTTGACCGTGCCTCGGGCAAATCTCCATAAAAGCGAGCCAGGATTCCCAGCCGACTCAGCGCCGCGGGGACAGCTAGCAGCACGATTATGACACGGTAACCCTCCTGGGACAGCATCTCGGCCAACGAGGTGAAGTCGGAAGGGTGGCGACACGCACTCTCAAGGAGAATGTCGAGCCGGCGGCGGGCAGCCTCCTTGACGGCCATGGAGAGCCAGATGCGCGCGTCCGGGCCCGTGGCAGCCGAGGCCAGGTGGCTGGGGTCGATGGAGGAGTAGGAAGGGTGGTGTGTCTTGTAGACGTCTGCGATGAGGTGGGCGGGCCTACGGTCAGAGGCGGCGAGGGCGGACAGGAGAGCCGGACAGAGGCGGGTCTTCCCTGCGCCGGTCTGGCCTACAGCTAGGATTGCCAGAGGGGATTCAAGATTTGGGGAGGGCGGCAAGGGGGCGATATCTTGTGGGACAATCTCCGAGTTGAAGATGGCCTCCGACTCGGCGGCTGAGAGCCGGTAGGCGGAAAGATCTGGGGGTGGAGGCATCGTTGCGATACTGGGGGTAAATTGAAATCAATTAGTTAAATACCAAACTCTACAGGCTGTTTTCCAGAAATCGTAAAAGAAGATCAAAGTCATGTGGGTGCTGATATTCATGCCGGATATCTCTTCTTCTGTAAGTGGGGGTAGATCTCAGTTTCATTCACATCTTCACAAGTGAGGGGCTTCCCCAGGTTCGACCCGGTGTGCTTACAAGACAGCCATATAAGTCCTAGGTTTCGAAAATTGACTTGTCCAGAAATGACTAGTAGTAAATATGTATATATATAAAGGCGAAATCGTACCTAGATGAAAAAGCGATTAAACTAACTTCCAAAGGCATCGCAAGAATTGTACCAGAATGCTTCAATCTACCTACCTTCCCACCTACCCTGAACTCAACGTCTAAGAATAACACCACCATCACGGTCCTTGTATGTGAATGGTTCCAGTTCCTTTGCGTTTGGAGGTCTAGGAGGCGCGAATGCAGATATTTTCACCTTGGCGGTGCAGTTGGCTATGGTATCTACCACAACCTTCTCTTCCCGCTCGATCCACTTGTCCAGAATCTCTCGCGTCCTCCCCTCATCTTTGAAATTCACAAGCACGACCTCTTGCTCCTTCGTGACTTTGGCATAGAAATCAGCCGTCGGGTCGTACGGGAGCACGGTAAAGTCCTTCTCCGCAAACTGCCAGCCCGCCGGCCCAGGCTTCACCAGACACTCATGCCCATCCCCGTGCTGAACACATCGCCAACAGGGTCCTTCTCTCCAGACCCCGTCGCTTCCCGGGACGATCAGCTTCTTCGTCAGCGTGCATCTCAGATTCCTTACTCCGCACTGCAGGCACTTCTCCCGCACACCCTCCGGAACCACCACACGCACCCTCTTCTCCCTCTTCTCCCCCCTCTCCCACCTCTCCCACCCACTCCAGCCCTTCAACCCCTTCCCCTTCTCCCCCTCCCGCAAGGGGATCCCCTCAAAGTATTTCAACGTCCCCGGCACAACCTTCCTCTCCCTCTCTCTCTTATATTTCTCCCTGCCTCTCTTGAACTTCTCCATCTCTCCCCTGACTTCCTCCCTCTCTTCCTTGACTTTCTCCTCCTCTTCCTTGACTTCCTCTCTCTCTTCCTTGACTTCCTCGACTTTCTCCCTCTCTTCCTTGACTTCCTCCCCCTCCTCCTTGACTTCCTCAATCTCTTCCTTGACTTCCTCACTCTCTTCCTTGACTTTCTCACTCTCTTCCTTAACTTCCTCCCCCTCTTCTTTGACTTTCTCCCTCTCAACCGTCCCTTCCTCCTCTTCCTGGGTCTCCTGTGTCACCACCACCCCACCCGAGCCCCCCAAATCCTTGCTCACATCCTTCAGAAGCGCCATGCCTCTCCTCCCGTTCATCTTCCCGTCATCCCCCTTAAGGTGCCCCGACAGCCCACCCTCCAGCCCCATCACCGCAGCAAGCATCGGCGGTGGCGGCATCGGCGGAGGTGGCGGGGGTGGCGGGGGCGGCGGCGTCCCAGGCGTGTCAGGCGTGTCCGGTGTGTCCGGCGTATCAGGCGTGTCCGGCGTATCAGGCGTATCAGGTGTATCAGGCGTGTCAGGCGGGTCAGGCGTGCGCGGGAACTCGCCCTCCAGCTCTGCGGACAAGATGGTCTCCGTCACCGACCCGTCCGAACTGGTCCTCCTGTGCCGCTTTATCGCGCGTGGAATCTTCAGCCGCGACGGCGGTCCCTTTCTTCTTGCCATCTTGTGAACTCCGAGGGGAGGGGGGGATTAGCTGAGAGGAATTTCCTGTTTCCTACTCCTTTTTTTCTAGGTTGGGGGAGCTATGCTAACCCGGGGGAAATGTAGATGCTGGCTGTGGACGAAAAACGTAGAAAGAAGGGAGTAACAGCTACAGGATTGTGTAATATGCTTCCACTTTAAAGTGTACTGCCAACAGCTTTCCATTGTTATTGAACATCGTTCCGTGCACATGTCCTCTATCCATTGTTCACAAGCAAACACCGAACCACACAAGACAGTGAGCATGTGCTGTGGAAAAAGAACAAAGTTTAGTTGAAACTAGATCACAAGAACAACTGGTCCTGACAAGTTGAAGCATACATCGCTATTCATACGCTATGTGGTTATTCTGCCTGGCACGCTTCCCTGGGGAGCACGTGGAACTGAAACCCAAACCTAGCAATAATCGTTGTCCAAAGAAAGAAAGAAGAGGGCGGAAGAACCCGCTGCTCTCACATGAACCAAACCTAGTATCTGATGTCAAACTGTCATCCTAAAGACCGTGAACCGTAAGTGGTATACCATCATGAGCCCAGTTCGCCGTTGAAACGAAGACCTGAAAAATGGATTTGAAAAACAAACAAAAATAAAAACTCCGTAAATTCTACACTCTCGATCCGTACTCGTAGCCACTCGCATGGAAGCGATGAACTGTCGTTTTGCTAATAATCAATAAAAAAACACCATTCGGCCGACCAATGATTCGTGAGTTTGGGTCTCCAAGCCTCCCATCGAACTCGGGTCGTGTGCATAGAGGGGAGTCGAGTTCCTGGTTTCTTCCAATCTGTAACAATTCCGTAAAAAGATATATATAACTCCGGCCAATGATAGATTAAATTCTCAGACCCTGGCGTAAAGGAAATGATGAGAGAAAAAAACGCCGGCTTCATGACAACGGGACGGTGTGTCCCGAAGAAGCACCAAATAAAGGGTTAAGAATGACAATGAAAGAATAGGACGGATGAGAAAAATCCGAGGATCAATTCGAGTCCGTTTGGAATAGGCCGAGCCTGGCCCTCGAAATGAAAATGTACCATGACGCATTACGCCTATCCGCTGCTCTATTAAGACGAGGGCACGCTTCGGGGCGTCACATCTCCGCTTCGGCGATGACCAAGGCGCGGTGATGCTTGCTGGGCCCTGTTTGCCTCAGCAATCATTTGCAGCTTTTTACGAACGGACACCAGCCTGGCGGTGATCATTCCAATCACTTTTTCCAACAGTCAGCGTTCGTCCGTGATGTTGTCAAAGATCAAACTTACATGTTTTGATGTGCTCCTCGTCGCTGTCGATTTCTGCGACAGCTCCCTTGTTCGAGCCCTTTCCCGATTCCAAGGCCTTTTGCGACACGTTTTCATCGCCATCCAGAACAGCCTCGAGCATTCGGATTGCTGTAATGTAGGATAGCTCGCAGCCCGGAAGGTTTTCATTCGTTACTTCGTCAATGGCAGCCGCCCGGCTCATTTCGAGAGCTCGTTCGAACATCAACTTCTCGGCGCTGATTCCGGGCGTGAGGAACACCTGCTTGACTCCTGATCCCCCAGCTGAAGACGAGATGGAGTTGCTCTCCTGGTTGGATGGATGGCTGGCGTGGTCTTCGGGAAGTTGTTTTTGTGCTTCCGTCAGCTTCAGACGAACAACCTCGGATTTCTCCAAGACTTCGTTGAACCGGCTTCGCACCCATTGCACGACCGAATTGATGCGCTGTACGACATTTTGTGACACTGCAGCTGAGACACCAGTGGATGGTTCGCTACGAGTTCTGTTGGACCACCATACGCTGGCAATGTCCATCGCGCGGGCAAGCAAGGTGAGAGACTTGACATAGAGAACCAGTGCTTCTTCCGAGAGAGACACAATAGCTTCAACGGTGAGTCCATCCTCCTCGGTGTGTATCTGGTTCGGGTCGGCTCCACCAAGTCCATGTTCCGCTGAGGGCGCCATCGGCACAAGCTGCTTGTACTTGACCTCAGCGAATCCATATACACAGTCACTGCGGGTGGCGAGTTCCTCAATCGTTTGTGCCGCTCCCATATCCTCGTCGGCTGCCTGTGTTCCCTTTCCATCCCCGAGAAGCCCAGCGTAGGTCGGAGTTGGATATGCAGGGAACGGATGGTACAGGGGTGGCGATTGACCCTTTCCCGTTCTCAGTGGCGGTACTTTGAAACCAAATAGCCTCAGACTTGCGTCCTGGATCGCCTTGGAAATAGCACTCGATGCCGATCCTGGGCTGGCAGAAAGGCTCTTGTCATATGAGGATCTCCTGTCGTGTGATGCGTGGCCTTGGGATATCAACGCGGTCCGAGAGCTTGGGGTAGGTATGGCACCAGTCGTCGAAGTTGGGACTCCTTGCTGGGTCGCTCGTCGTACTATCTGGCCCGTCTTGGGGAGGCTCTGACCCCTATGCCCAAGCTTCTCATTCTCCGCTAGCTCATCAGCCAAGGCATTTACTTCGATATGCCTCTTCTCCACAACGACATAGTCACGCTCAAACATAATCTCTTGGGCGGCTTTCTCCTCCTCAGGCGAAAGACGACGGCCGGTTGATGGTTTACGGGCTTCGGGGGCTCGTGCATCAGGAGCCGCACTGTGGCGACCGGGTACTTCTCCAACGCGTGTCTTGGGAGGGGCAGAAGCAGCATGAAGAGGGGCGGCTGGCCGTCTAATCCCAAGCCCTTCCTTCTCATCACGTGCTGAGCTGCCGGGCCTCTGAAGTGCGTCATCTCGTCGAGGAAACCGGGCTTGACCAGGGCTGCCGCCCGTTGGTGAGTGTGGGCGGCTTTCTCGAGGGGACATCGAGAGACGCGGCTCTTGTGCCGGGTCATTTCCAGCTTGTCGTAGTGATGCAATACGCGGCGATGGTGGCTTGGCTACAGTCCCAGCCCCTACCTCGGTATCTATCTTCGGTGGTGACCTTGGGAGGTCATCTTCCACGAGTCCGGGAATATCAACCGTCACAACGGGGTGAGTAAAGAAGCCTTCAAAGCTCAATCGCTCGACGGGTGTCCGCTTGAGCAGAGCTCGGATAAGACTCTTCAATTCAGGGGTGATGGTGACCTCTCTTGGGAATTTGATCACATCCTCGGCAGCTTCTATCTTCCTGAGGAGTTCGACGTGATTTCTAGCTCGGAATGGCGGGCGCCCAGTGGCCATCTCATACAAGACGGTGCCCACAGACCAAAGATCAGCCTTTGCGTCGTATTTTTCATACCGGAGAATCTCAGGTGCCATGTAGAGCGGGGAACCGCATAGGGTCTCGGCAAGCGACGTTGACGGAAGCACTCGGGCAAATCCGAAATCTGCAAGCTTAAGCATAGGCAGGGAAGCCAGACCAGCAACTGGAATCAATGAATTCTGACTGGCCTCCATTACTGGTAAACCGCGCTGATCCCGTAGGAACTGTGCCGGTAGAAGCAGCAGGTTTTGCGGCTTGACGTCGCGATGTACGTAGTTGTTTGTTCGAAGGAACTCAAGGGCGCTTGAAAGCTGTTTCAAGAAGTGTCTGATAACGACCTCGTGCAGGCCCGAGTTTGGGGCGCATGGATACTTACGAGCCATGTCGTGAGTAGCCGGATGCGTGCCGAGTTTATCTCGCTTCTTAATGAACAAGGATAAATCGCCGAGTTCGCAGTATTCCATAATTAGGTTGATGTGCGTCGTCGACTCGACGCAGTCATGGAGAGCCACAATGTGAGGGTGTCGCAACGTCTTCAAGATCTTGATCTCTCCATATAGATTCTCCTTGAGCTTTCTATTGAGCCGCTCCAGCTCGACAGACTTGATGGCAACGATCTCCCTCGTTTTCTAGGTTCGAATGTTAGCTCTGGGGACTTGAAACACATATATCTTCTAGGGAATTGGGGAGCAGGGACAATGAGATATCGGTGTGCATGATGTAGCGTGGGCTAGGAACGTACGTGATGCCATCCTTGATACACTTGAGCAAAGCTCCCCTTGCCAATTTCCTTTTCGATAATGAAATCCCCAACACTTCGTCTGCTCGGCTTCTTGGAGCCGTGGGACGACGCCGAGTCCCGCGACGCCGACATGGCTTCCTGTAGAAGTTGTCACCGGCAGGAAGGATGGCGAAGTGAGTGATAGCCCGGAGGCTTATGAAGACGAGAGCGCTACGGTCGCGGATGGGTTCCTCATGTAAACGACTTCCGATACTGAAGGGGGATGGGATCAAATCGAGCTCGGAGGGGATATTATCGACTGGGACGAAATAGGTGGGTTGGGGTTGCCGGACACTTAGGCAGACAACAATCGGCCGGGGCAGGAGGAATGGTCGGTGAGGATGTGTACCCGGGCGTCACAGTTGACTCGGGAGGTCTGGATCCTGGGCTGATCCTGGCGAGAATTGGCGATCGGGCGTCCCCGAGGGGGTGCGACGTCAAAAGAGTGTATCTGCGGAGAGCAAGAGGTGCTGAGTTAGTGAGAGTTCGAAGACAGAGAAGCATGATACAAGGTTGTGTGTCTTGTGAATGTGTAACTGGCCAGGATGGGATTCGGGGGCTATGTGCTTGTGCAGCTCGTTGTGGCAATGCGGATTGACCGTGTAGCGTGCTGATTGTTCAAGCAAGCCGGAGGTCTTCGGGGATGGGCTCTGGATGGAATATTGGGGACGGGCTTGGGAGGGCGATGTGATGAGGCCAAGGCAACGGCGACGAGATCGGGTACTGACTGATGCTATGCTAGAGATGGAGCGGGAGCGTCGAAGCAAAGGATGCGCGGTGAGAGACGGTCGGAAGCTGCTGCCTTGCTGGAGACAGGCAGAAGTTGGTCGTTGAAGAAGAAGCGACGGACCCTTGTTCCCGAGCGAGAGTGTTAGCCTTGGCTATATCTGGGGGAGGGTCTCGGTCTTGAGATGGATCGGATCAACGAGGTTCGTGATAACGATAAGAACTGATAAGAGCCCAGCCAGGTACCGGGCGACGGTCAAGAGCGAGGGAAGGGACGGAATGCATGCGGCAGGACGAACGCTGATGGGCTACTTACAGTCCGACACTTGGGAGGATGAGATAGGACAGATGGTTTATGGCTGTCTGGATGGGTAGGGCAGGCGGTTTCGCTTGTCGCAACGAGGCGTGATATGTACGTGACGGTCTAGGACGATGTTTGGTTTACAGCTCTCTCGGAGCTAGTAAGTGGAGAGTGACCCGTGGGGGTGTATGTAGGTACAAGGCGCTCAGACGTCTTGCACAGCGCAGCGCAGTGCCAGTAGCGGGTGGCGAGGGTCGAGCAGAGCATATACAAAACAGAAACGAGAGGAGATGCGAAGAACGGGGAGGTGAGGGAAGGTTGGCAGGGGTCAGAAGAGAAGCTAGAATCGAAGAAAAGAATGCCAAATAAAAAATAATAAAAAAAGGTCACTGACGGGATGATGAGAAAGAAGAGGACATAGGGAGGGAAAAAGGCTATCGAGGAAAGAGACAATGTACCTCAAGTTACTGTGCGGCACATCGGGTTTTAGATCGGGGGGAGGGGGTGTGCTCATTACCTCACCGGGTGGAGGATGGAGGACTGTTGGTTAGAGGATTCCCCAAATAGGCGGCCAGGGATGCTGCCAGACTGCCAGGCCCCTCTGCAGCCGACGATTTAAGTGCCTGAGGGACAGGGCCACCAGACAGGGGGGTGCTCTCGTGACGCAGTGCGCATAGCCCAGCCCAAGCCAGAACAAGCCCAAGCCCAGATTAGGACCTGTCCCAGCGCAAGAGCACCAAGTTCCAGCGCATCCCTTCCGTCACGCACTGCTGTGCCCGGCCGTCGTAATCAGGGGACGGCCACTGTGACTGACCGTGCTAGGTCGCGTGGAGACGGGCCCCGACCCTGGAGGCAGAGGCGGTAAGATAACCAATCGCCCATCGCTAGCATGGATCTCCCTTCATGTCACCAAGCACAACGAGTACCTCCAAACTTACATGTTGGACCCGACTACGAGGGCGTACTCGCCAGCTGCATGAGAAGGGCCTCTCTCCCGTACGGGGGTACGGCATGGCATGTCGCGGTGACCAAGTATGCCCCAAGTCCACCCGTATAAGCGGGAACCTTGTTGTGTCCGCGCACTCACAAAGGTACTCGGTATCATGTCCTAAACTAAAAAAGAAACAGGCAAGGTGGTAGCAAGCAGCAGGAGAAGACTCGTGGTTGGGCGGGACCTGGCCTCAGTGGTGACAGCAAGCAACAAGAGACCAACTGTATGTAGGTACATCCAGACACATGCGCATGCGCCATCGCAAACGGCGGCATGCCAACCAGAACTACGGACTGCCGAGTGTGCGTAGAAGCTAGGCTAGAGGATGGGAATCGGGTGCTTGTATTGGCTTGGCTGGCTTATCAGGAGATGCGCATCATGGGATTGCTGGCGATAAGCTATGGGGATAGTGCCAAGGGGTGCTCACGAGGGCAAACCCAGACCAGATCTGGCTCCTGGCCACTGGGGACGGGGTCGTTGTCCCAGCGTTTCGCCCATGAGTTGCATCATTCTCGCCGTGCTTCTCGTCATGGTGTGAAGCTAGGCGGAGTAGCAGCGACATGTACGTAAGTATGATAGGAGCGCAGACAGAAACTTTGTCTCTGGTGCTTTTCTTAATTTTCCCTTCTTTTGTCAGCCCAGCCCCTTGATGTAAGCACCCTCCACGAACCGGGTAGAACCTTCGATCGTGCAGTCTGGGGAGGGATGCAGCGAGCCAGGTCAAGGAGGCAAGCCAGAGTAGATGGAGGCTATCGCAGGGCCCAGGTACCTCGCGGTAGCACCATGTAGCAGGGTGCAGCCGGAAATGCACTGCGTAGCCTCACCTTTTGCTCCCTGCAGGCGAGTCAGGCCTCTTGACTGGCCCAGCAGGCACAGCGCAGCACCTCCAGGACCCTCCTTCCTCCACCATCCAGACACCTCAGGCAGCCTCTCTGCTCTTCTCTCACTCTCCCTCTCTCTCTCTAAGAAGACACGCAAACACACGCAACCTCCCAGGGAAACAACTCACTCTACATATTCTGCCACACACACACTCACCTACTCGCCCTCACAGACGTCCACTTCTCTCCTTCCCCTCTCCACCCACCTGCATGCCCTCGCACACACACACCGTGCCCGTGGCCAGACACAACCGCGCCAGGCACATCGATATGGTTTGGGAATGGCATGGCATGGTTCAAGATACACGTACAGGAGAGCACGCAAAGCCCCTGCCACGGGACCGACATCCGCTGGATGAGGACATGGCTAGCTGCTGCTCTAGCGACGTCCAAGAGTCATCCAGCCATCGACTCCCGAGTGTATGAGTCAAGCCAGAGGGTCCTTCGGAGTCATCCATCGTAGTGCATCCCTCCCGGAGCAGGTCCCACTCACGCACCTCACCGAAGGGTCCATCCATCATCCATATCAACCGTCCGTATCCATCGACCGCCGTCTGTCGAAAAAGGAGGCGCTCGCTGCCACCGCCGCGGTCCCCGACCACCACCATGGAGAAGACCGCCTTCTTCTGCTCTCCCTGCTGTCTGTACAACCTGGTATGCCAACGAACCCTTCAAGCACGTTTCTCGGGATATATGCCGCTCCCAGAGACCTGTCAGATGGTCGTAGGCCAATCGTAAACCCGGCATGGCCTGATCACACAGGCTCGCTTGTTTGATCAGCGTTCTTCGTGTACACACACCCACATTCCCCATATTTTCCCATCCGTCAGCACCACGACCGATAGATAGATGCCTTTTTCCACTTCCCAGACTTGCACTATTCATGTAACTTGTGAGGTAGTATATCTGGCAATCTGCGAACCAACCGGTCCAGTCCACGCAGGCACCTACGCTAATAGGAAGCGCACACCCCATATCTCCTTAGGATGGACTATAGCAAGGGCATCGGCATCACATCACAATCCACGCCCTGGCGCCGTCTGCCTTGTGCAATCGAGCACGCCAATTACGCGGGTTCGCAGACCTTAACTTGGATCGAAGCGCTGAAACGCCCGCCAGGAAGAATGTCTTCAATCCTCTCCCCCAAGTCCTCCCCTGCGTTCAGATCAAGGTCTCGTCCTGCTATCTCCTACTTCCTCCGCTGGCTCACAAACTATCCCCGGTATGGCTTGAGGTCGGCATCTATCTAAGTAGGATGCCACACCCCCGGCTGAGGCTGCCATGCCATCTAGCGTCACCCTCCCCTTTCCTATCTCATACTGCCTATGTAGTATTATCGCTGCAGTCCCCTATCCCTCTCCACATATTCAACTCAACATGCAGAATGCCAACAAGCCGCCCGATAGCCAATTGAAGAGAGAGGTCCGCTTCTTGTCACGCATGACACCCCCCAGCTTCAATGGAAGCCTCCATCAGTAGATGGATGTGCACAAGCCCGCATATCATGCCCTCATGAGGACGGCCAATTCGACTAACAAAGGAACATTCATCCTGGATTCTATTCTGGCAACACTTCGCTCCCTGACCCTTGCCCCTTGCTAGGTAGCCAAGTATCCGGTCGTCCCCAATCCGTTCCCCTAGTGCTATGTATGTAAGCTTCTTTTAGCTGGCATCATCTGATTCGACAATGCAGCCGTGTGCACCAACGGGATACCTAAAATGAAAACAAAAAAACGTCGCTGGTCTCGCCCATCCACCATCCCGTAGAGATTGAAAGCGAACCGGGGGTCGGGAGGCCAACCTCCAGGCATCAGCGCCCTTTCTCCCACAAGCCATGCTGCTGCTATCCTATCAATCGCCAGCACCGGCAAGTTCCCTTCTGTCTCTCCCGTTTCAGTGACACCGAAGGCAGAAGCAGGGTAGGGATCAGAGGCCCGCACAAGGCAACAAGCACAAACACGGCAGAATGCTTGCCCCAGCTCCACAACGCAGCCTCGCAGTCCGGATCACATAGCCCCCGGTCATCGGTCTGACTGCTCCATCCAGCGTCAGTGCACATCCCAATCCCCTTGAATCTCGAAACGACGGACACCGCCTAAGCTGGCTCGCTCGCCTCCCTCTAACCGAGCCAGAAAAAGGAACAATACAGTATCAATTGGGTACGTAGAACCCTGTGAGACCGGCATATGCTGGAATGGCGATCCCGGTTCTCTTCCTTCTTTTTACGAATCTGGCCGTGCGCAGATTGGCTTCGCTCTGCGTCACGTTGCCCAGCAGCCCTTCCCAGCCACCCCGTGTCTCTCCCTCGATTCTGGGGTTTATTCGCATCAAGGCTCAGTCTCGTGCAACCGACGACAGCAAACAATCCTGGTTTCTTCTCTCCTTTTGTGTCCCCCTGTCCTTCCTGAGGGTGGTTCTCCTATTGTTGGACCCTGCCGTGACCACGAGGCGGAAACATTGACTTGCAGGCCGGATATCACAGTGTTGATACATAGTGCATGCTCGTCACCTTGAACCGGAGTAAAGCCTTCGGGTATCCATTGAATTGATTGATCGATTGATATGCAAACTACCCAAGTCCCAAATCCAAAGACGCCGGAGCCTCGCTGGCCCGTATGAGAAAAAACCTAATTGATCCAGATCAAGACAGCAGGTAACATGTCTTCGTTACTTCCTTCTGCTTTCATCGACCGTTTCCCCAGATTGCTCCTTTTCTCCCCGTCCCATCTAGGTTCTACCATCGCACAGAGGACAATCTTACTTTTATCTCTTCTTTTTTTGTACTTTTTTCGTTTCTTTAAATTGTCTGAGTAGTCAGTCTAGTGGCCGCTGGACTTCTCCACAGTAGGAAGCTCCTTGATCGCTTCGGCAATGATGTCCAGGCCATGTCGCAGTTCCTCCTCGGTGATAACCAGTGGGGGTGCGAAACGGATGATATCGCCGTGCGTTGGCTTGGCCTGCATTGTAACCACAGATTAGTACGACTCATAGTCACAGGAGGAGTGCGGTCATCAAAACAAGGCAAACCACTCGAGCCCCCTAGCCGCCGGGGAGGAAGGCCGAGTAGGCAGCAGCAGCAGCTCAGGAAAGGGGATGGGTGGGGAATGGAACAGAGCGAATAACAGGTTTGTTTGCTCCTCGCGGGGAAAGGGCTTTTGTGACTTACCAATAGACCCTTGCTCTTGAGCAGCAGGCAGAGATCCCATGCAGTGCGGCCGGAGGCAGCTGATTCGTCAATGACGACCGCGTTGAGGAGACCCTTTCCGCGGATAGTCTTGATGATGGGCGTGTTGAGGGCGGCGATGCCGTCGCGGAAAACGTTGCCAAGCTTCTCGGCCTTGGCTGTGAGGTCCTCCTCCTCCATGATCTCGAGGGCGCGGATAGACACGGCTGCGCCGAGAGGGTTGCCGCCGAAGGTGGAACCGTGGGTGCCGGGCTCGATAACCAGCATCACGTCCTTGCTGCCCAGGACACAGCTGACGGGGTACATGCCGCCGGAGATGGCCTTGCCGAGGGTGACCAGGTCGGGCTTGATACCCGCCCACTGGGAGCACAGCATGCGTCCTGTGCGGCCGATACCAGTCTGGATTTCGTCGCAGATGAAGAGGACGTTGTGCTTCTTGCAGAGGGCCTGGACGCTGGCCAGGTAGCCTTCGTCGGGGACGACAACACCAGCCTCGCCCTGGATTGGCTCGGCGATGAAGGCGGCAGTGTCCTTGCCGTGTCGCTCGAGGACCTCCTCCAGATCGGCAATGTTGTTGTAGCGGATGGGCTTTCCAGTAGTGGGATCAAAAGAGCCAATGTTGGGAACATAAGGACCGTAGTTCTCCTTGGACTCTGGATCATTAGACAGGGAGATGGCAGTCATCTAATGAAGATTATCAATGTTAGCCGGAGCCGTCCCGGATACAGACTGTCTGTCTTGTTCTTGCTCAATTGCGTCCCTACAGACGACACCAAGGCGAGCAGGCGGGGGAAATACATACCGTACGACCGTGGAAGTTGTCCTGGGCTGAGAAGACGAGGGCCTTGTTCTGCTCGACGCCCTTGACCTTGTATGCCCACTTGCGAGCAATCTTGATGGCGGTCTCGACAGCCTCAGCACCAGTGCACATGGGCAGGACCATGTCGTAGCCAAACAGGTCGCGGACCTTCTCGGCCCAGCGAGGGAAGACGTCATTGTGGAAAGCACGCGAGCTGAGAGTCAGGCGGCCAGCCTGCTCGATCAGCACCTTGACCAGCTCGGGGTGGCAGTGGCCCTGGTTGACGGCGCTGTAGGCAGAGAGGAAATCAAGATACTTGCGGCCCTCGGGGTCCCAGACATTGACGCCCTGGGCCTTGGCGAAGACGACTGGGAGAGGGTGGTAGTTGTGAGCGGCGAACTCATTCTCGGCCTGGATAGCAGCTTTGGAGGACGGGGCGTGGTAACGGGGGTCCACCGCGGACTCAGATCGCGGGGCATCTGCGTGGGGGGCCATTTTTGAGAGATAGATCTGACGGATGGTCTATCCACCGGGGAGCAGGTTAGCGTATGGAGGGGATTGGAGGGAAGGGATCGGACAGGTATGTATTGGCAGAAGGGAGCCCAATTGACCGTGTGGGAAGAATGCTTACCAGAGCCTTGGGGGTCAAAGAAGGTTATACTTTAGGTTATCTAATCGCCAAAGTTCCAGACAAGCCGGTAAGGGAGGAAGGCTGAGGAGGACAAGGAAGTTGGGAATGCATCTGGAAAAACCAGAAACTCTGACGGGTATCTGGATCTATTATACTCGAAGGCGACAAGCCATCTCGCCTCTTGATCCGGCTCTCTGTGTGGATAACTGGCCGACGCTATACCCCTAAGCGCAAGTACTTTACAAGAGCGAGTCACGGGTGGAGGAGCAACTCGGTGGTGGTGCGATAAAAGATAGGCTTTCCGGGGCTGGCTGCAAGGCCGTGGGCTGCAGGCCAATGAAGCGCCCGGGATTACGTAGGTAGCGACAAGGCCTTGCGCCCGCGTGCGGTGCCTGCATAGCGCGCAGCCGCCTCTTGGTGGGCGCAAAGACCGGATTCTGCTCTCCAGAAACGTTGGTCGCCGCCCTGGTTGCTGCCGGAGGATGCCCGGACCCGGGTCCAGCTGCATCCATGCCTCAAAGTCAAACACGGCCAACCCGCAGCGAGCCCGTGCTGGCCGCCCCCAGGTTCGTCGATACGGCCAGCCCTACGCCGAGACGCATCAATTTCCTGGCAATTCGAATCCGCGGACGACGCCGGCGCTTCGAGTCAGTCTTGGTGGCGGGAAGAGCGGTGTCGTTCTCTCGGTGCGGTTTCACGGCGCTGATGGATGGATGGCTGTACTAGCGGAGGAAGGTTTGGGCCTGGGGAAGCCGGTACATGGAGGCGAGGTACCAGAATAGGAAAGTACATTGCAATTCTATGTGCGGCGAACACAATGGCAGGGGACTGCACCTGCCAAGTTACATCTCGGCCGTACCTCTGCTGCTCCTTATCAGCACGTGAACCCGCCCCGTGACTGCCAGTCTTGGTGCTGTGGCCCACCAAAGGCACCTGTTTACATAATGAGCCTCAGCAATGATCTCATCTCATCTCAGACCAGCAACCAACAGCGATACAAGGCCGCCTTATGTAATCCCACAGAGAACTGTACCATCTTGTAGCTGTGCCTCACTATCGCCCCTTTGTAAGTGACGACACGCTGCAACAGCACGCTTCACCGGGCTTCTTCCTCACCCCTGATGGGTCGTTCCAGCTCAGGTCTTCAAATTGCAAGCCGAGGTACCCAGCTGCCTCTTCTGTGCAGCCAATAGTTTTCGTTTCTGTTCCTAGTGTTCTCCATCTTAGCCTTGCTCCCATCTCAGCCAGTTTGATAGCTCAACTATCCAAACCACGATATGGCAGCCAGCCCTTCTGACCACCGCTTCGGTTTTCTCCGTGCCATCCTTATCATCCGCCTCATCAACGCCTTTTGGGTCACCACTTTCTTTCAGCCTGATGAGTATTTCCAGGCCCTAGAGCCTGCTTGGGACATAGCCTTTGGTTCCAGTAGCGGCGCCTGGCTAACTTGGGTATGTCGCTTACTTATACTTGTCATCTCTACATTATGTGTATATTCACACATACACCTTCTCCTGCTCATTGCTAACTTACCAACCTCAAGGAATGGCATCACCAACTCCGTTCATCTATTCACCCGGCCATATTCTCGGCTGGGTATATATTCTCACACTACGTGTCCAAAGTTCTCCCCATTGGTGACGCACTCAGGGCGAGTATCGTCGTATCGTCGCCAAGAGCTGTGCAGGCTGTTTTTGCTGCCTTGGGAGACTGGTATACTTGGCAGCTGGCTGTCAAGCTCTACCCCCAAGACAATAATGTCTCTTCTTTTGCCGTAAGTCTCAATTTGCCTCCATTTGAGTATCATGCATCGCGCTATAGTACCAGATAGCTAATGTTTCCCATAGCTCTTCCTCCAACTCTTCAACGTCTGGCAATGGTACTGCTCAGTCCGAACATTCTCCAACTCTCTCGAGACCACCCTGACCATCATGGCCTTGTATTATTTCCCTTGGCATGAGCTCCTCGGCGAAGCAAAGTCTCATAAAGAGAACCCAAAGCCAGCAACAAGTATCCATCGTGATGTTTGGCCACTACGAGCATCGCTTCTCCTGGCTGCTGTGGCCTGCATTCTCCGTCCTACCAACGGTCTTATCTGGGCTCCCATCGTCGTCCTGGCTCTTACCAGAATTGGACTGCGAGGCTCGTCTCCGTTGACAGTCGAGACCGTACTCGTTCTTTTCCGGGAAATCATCTTGTGCGGATCCGCCGTCATCGGTCTTTCTTTGGTCGCCGATCGCCTCTACTACGGGTTCTGGACATTCCCACCCTACAACTTTCTCTACTTCAATCTGTCCAAGGCCCTCGCCGTCTTCTACGGACGAAACCCCTGGCACTACTACCTTCTTCAAGGCCTACCCCTCCTCTCCATCACCAGCCTGCCTTTCACCTTGTATGCTCTCTATAAACCATCCGCCACTACCAACGACCAAGCCAACATCCTCCGGACACTGTCTTCGTCCGTCTATGTGAGCGTCATTGCCCTCTCCGTCATTTCGCATAAGGAGGTCCGTTTCATCTACCCACTTCTCCCCATCCTGAACGTCCTTGCCGCTCCTTATGTCGCCTCCTTCTTCACCACCTCAGCCACACCAAACTCAGCACCAGAAACCCGACGAAAACCCCTCCTCTACGGCGCTCTTATCATAAATATCATTCTTGCCGGATACCTCTCACTCCTCCACCAAGCCGGCACCGTCAGCGTCCTCTCTGCCCTCCGCACTGAATACAGCGCCTTCCACCCATCCAGTGCCAAATCCTCAACCCCCAACGAGTCCCTGTTCGCTCTCTTCCTCATGCCCTGCCACTCCACCCCCTGGCGCTCCCACCTCTTCCACCCATCCCTCAACGCCTACGCCCTATCCTGCGAACCCCCCTTGCACACAGAGCCAAACAGCCCCGAGCGCGACAACTACCGCGACGAGGCAGATCGGTTCTACGACGATCCCCTCCACTTCCTCTCACACGAGCTCTTCTCCCCAAGCCGCCCCTCGGGCGCCCTCCCCGCACCCCGCTACATCGTCGGCTTCGAGGGCATCGAACCCTGGCTCCAGGACTTCGCCGAAGCCACCCCCGAAGGCCGCGCCCTCGGCCTCCGGCCCCGCCGCGTCTGGTCCGCCTTCAACGGCTTCTTCAACGAGGATTCCCGCAGGGCCGGCAGGGTCGTCGTCTGGGACACGGGCGTGTACGGCAAGACCCCACGGGCGGAATCACCCGACGGCGCCGGCGTTCCATCTTGAGTCACGATTATTTTCATATAAACTACATCCGCATCAGAAGAAGGAAACAGCTTTATTTACGAAGGCCCATGTTGAAATATGTAGTAATTATATCTCGAACCTATTTTAATCAAAAAAAAGGATCTGTCAGATTATACAGAAAATAAACCACGCAGCCCATCTTTCCATAAAGGTGGAATAATCATCAGCCGCGTGTGATAAGCCTCCCACCTCTCCCCAAGGCATGACTGCAAATCGTGAATACGATTTAGGCCGCCATACAGGGGGGGGTGGGAGGCAGACTTGCCAGCGGGCAAGACAAAAAAAAAAGCACGTCCGATCCTTCTCTTCCGTGAATTGCGTCGTAAAGATAGCAGCAATAACCTACTGACTCCAAAAATGGCAGTGTACGTAAAGATAAGAGTAATAACGCGAAACTTCCTCCACGGTGCGTGAGGCAAGTCGTGGCTGGATACAAGAACGAATAGATAAATATATCATGTAGCAACAAATAGGGGGAATATTCGAAAGGGTTTGGGTGCAGCACAAAACATTATAAAGAGACCAAAAAAGGGGGCAAGAAACAACTAACAAAAGGTAGAAGAACCGTCCAGTGACAGAACCGGAATAAAAGAAGAATGAGGCTATTCTGTCCGCCATGATAATAAATCTTTGACTGACCAAAACCGCTGCTTACTGAGTCTCATTAAACCAAAACCCCAGGATACACAAAAATCAAAATCAAAACGGGAAAACAGTGAAGACGGCTTTGAGAGAGAAACCTCAGCCTATATGCACAAGAAACGCCCAAGTCCCAATTCTTTTAGTACCTTCCCTTCATCGGCCGTTGAGAAGAATCAAACAATCAATCATATGCAACGCGTTCTAATTCGTCTCATGACTGGCTTTTGCTGGCTCCTCGTTCGCCTTGGAGGAGGGTGGCTGGATTTGTTGCTCTACCACAGATGTTTCTTTTGGTAGATGCCCCACAGCTGTTTGGGGTTGCTCTGTCGAGGCTGCATTTACCTCAGCGGGTGCCTTGTCGTTAACAACCGGTTGAGCTAGGGTTCCATTTCCAGCTGCCTTCTCTACTGTGTGAGGTTCAACTGATGGTTTGTCCGTTGAAGCATGTTGGGCGTTGGAAACATCTTCTGTCGGTTTATCAGCCACAGGTTGCTCAACAGCGGGTTTTTCAGTAGCTGGCTTATAATTCAAGGCTTCATCAACCAGACTTCTGACAACTGGAGGCTGGCCGAACGAGGCTTGTCCAACAATCGGGGTAGGGGGCGTATGCTGCACAGACGGAGTTGCAGGTTGAGGAGGTAGAGTAGCAAGCTTCGGCTCTGGAGCCGGCGCTGTGTTTGGGTGAGCTGTCGCACTCGGTGCCTGGTTGGGTTGCTGCTCAGCAGGAGCGTGGGTTGGCTGTGCTGGGATCGGTTGTTGGGCAGCTACTTGTGTCGGCACTACCTTCTCGTCGACGGGCTTTTCTGGGAGTCTCTCCACGGACCTCTCACGTGGAAGTGGTTCTCGCCTCATATCCATGCTTCTCTTTCCGGGGGAGAAGTTGCTCTGGGTTGGCTCCGCGGGCGGTGACTTGTTCCTCCTATGTTCGTGATTTTCTTTGGCTTCGCGCATCTTGCTCTTGATCCAACCGATAGGACCCCTGGGTTCATCCTTTTCTTTGTTGCTCCTTTGGCTAAAGCTCTGGGAGTTTGTCGAATCCGAGCCTACAAGGGTGGGCGGCTCATAGCTCTCGCCTGTGAAGCTCTTACGAGGCTTCTGGCTGGAACTTCCGAACGAGGTTGTGCTCATTTCGGCATACTCATTTGATCTAATTGCGGAGGGCGATACCAAACCTGGTCCAGGGTCAGGGTTCTTTGTCCGTGAAAGACGCCATCTCCGCTTCTTTTCCTTTTCAAGGTCGTATGAACTGGTCATATTCCCATCCCCACCTTGCTCAAAATCCGATCCATCATTGAATGACGAGTGCAATGAGGTAGGTGGCGATTTCTTTCCTCGAAGGGTTTGGTCAGGGTGAAGGTGACCGTGACTACCATGCTCGCTTGGCGGATGGCCGCCTGAGACCACTCGGGGAGATACTGGGTGGTACTGCTCCATAGGATTCCTAATCTCAGAGCTAGGAGACAAGCCAGAGAGTGGCAATGATGCGTTTGAACTGTGTGCGCTAGGATTCAGGGGGCCGGGCGGCCTCATCATCCGAAATTTGCTGGACTGCTTCTTAGCTTCTTCCGAGGGCGATTGGCTATACAAATTCTGAGGGTGGCGCTCTTTTTGGGGGCTGGTTTCATGTTGAGCGACTGGTGAGTGTTCCTGGCTGGTAACGGCAGCCGCGGGAACCGGTCCTACGGGCTCGTTTGCCTGTACTGGGGCGGCTGCGCTCCCGACTTCGTGTCCAGGTTGGCTCTGTGGCTTCTCAGGTCGCTGCTCAGTGGGGTGGGCTTGAGTGAGTGGCAGAGGTGGTTGAGGGCTTGGGCTTTTACCAGCCCCACGCCTATACTTTCCTGCAATTGCAGGTGACCTTTTTGACGGGACGGTGTTGCTCCTACCCAGCCCGCTCGACGGCGTAGCTGTGAGTGCTGGGCTGCTGGGTGCGCTATTGTCGTCCTTGTTGGAGTGACGCGAATGGACCGAACGGTTCCTCCGAAGCTGCCCATCCCGGCGGACACTCTGTGCCCCTGCACTTGCATTCGAGGACGACCGGACAATTTCAGGTTCCTGGACTGCAGTGGGGGTGATTGGCTTTGGTGTTGCGGCTGGTGTGCCAGATTCGACCGCCTTCTTGGTGGCCTCGTCGGCTGCGGTGCCCTGCATACCAATCAAGAAGTGATCCTGGTTCTCAATCAGAAATATGATGACGCATTGGTTGAGACGGTATTCCTCCGGGGCCATGGCATGGGTTGGGTGCGATAGCATCCCCGGCTGGAAAATAGCTGCCAGGTTTTGCGAATTCATTCGGTTTTCATCTGATTTAGCCGCGAAGACAGCCAAAAGATCGAGGATGTAGAGTAGGAGCTGTCTGTTGAGCGGGGGGAGCTCTGTGATGAGCTTCTGGTACTTCCTAATCGCACCCCGTTCGTCAAAGTTCTCGATGAATTGAGGGCCTTCGGCATCGCCCGCGGCCTGTTTCGTCGCTCCACGCAGAGGGTCGCGGAACTTCTCATAAAGATCCAGCGGCACGACTGGCTCTGGAAGATCGTTTAGGTACCGTCGTAGAACGTTTGCAGCATCGTGAACGGTATACCCTTCCCACACAAGACCCTTGCCGTACCGGTCGGGCGAGTCGAAGAGCGTCTTGAGCTCCTTAATCCGCTTTTCGGAACCGCTGAGTCGAAAGATTCCCTCGATGCCCGTTGCTAGCAGGAAATCAGTACAAAGGCTCAGGCACACACAACCATGGGGTCAGCTTTCAACCTACCCTTCTCCTTTAAGAAGACACCACACTTGGCAACAACAATCGGCACATATCCGTAAATGTAGCTCTGGCCATTCTCATCAATTAGAGAGATGGCTACGTTTGCGTAGGTAATACTCTGCCGAAGAGGGACACCAAAGATCCCCCGCGCACGGGGTTCTAATCCTAGTTAGCACACGCGGTCCGGGAAATTGGCACAGTATTCATGCAGCGCGCATGGTCTGATGGGGTAGATGCGAAGGCGTCACGACGTGGTCGCAGAGATGAGGGTCAGAAAGCAGAATCGCCGGGTGAGGCTGTGGCACAGAACGGTAGAGCTCTCAAGCTCCAATGCGTTCTCCACCGCGTGCTAATTCTCGCCGATCCTGACCCTTATCAAGATCACCATGCACCAGCAGGGGGGTTACGCGAGTGAGAGCTTGGAAAGAGTGTATGTTGAGCGTACCTGGCTGTTCTGGCTGCTTGGGAGCAAGCTTGAAGCTCTTCCACCACGATTTAAGATCGCGCTTCGTTGGGGGCGACGTTGGATTGGCAGTGCCATGCGTGTTTTGGGGCACAGGAGCTGGGGGGCCCGCCGCTGATGAACCAGCGGCTGTCGTCATTGTGAAGAGGGACTATGTGTGTATCGTCGGCGGTGGCAATGGTCGAGCGGCGCTGCGGAATAGAGTGGCCAAGCGAGGCCACCCAAAGATGCGAGAAGAGAGGGACGAAAGACGGGCGTGGATGGTCGGGAGAGAAGGACGGCCAGGTGACTTGACGGCCTCAACCCCAGGTCAACCCAGACTCGAGAGGGGCCGGGGACGTGCGCGCGGCGCCGACCGAAAACAAAGAGGGCTCGGTGCGCGGACAGTCGAGTGCTGTGCGTGGCAGGGACTCGGGGACAGACAGCGATGCGGACTGGAAGCTCTGGTATGATGTACGGCTGCGATGCGAGCGAAGGCCTCACAGGGAGGGGTGCACAAGCGTGGTTGCGGGATGGGATGAAGCAAGGCGGGTGCCAACGTTGCTTGCACCAGCAGCAGGTGTAGCAGGTCTGGGCTGAGGAGCTGGGCTGGTTGGTGGAGGGCGCTGCTGGGCTGGTCTGTGTCCGCTGGGCGCCCGTCCAGGCTACCTGAACCTGCTGATGAGACGACGACGCGATCGGTGATTGGCGACGGCAGCACTCCCTTTCCGCAGGCTTGGCGAAGCTAATAATATAAGGGCAAGGCCGCCTAAGATTAATATTGTACGTACTACCGACTAATGTACGGTCTAAGGTATGGCATGGTCCGTGGAGGAACGTCGGAACCCGCTGGTCGATGCAATACTGCCAGACGTAGTGAGTAGTGCTGGCGTTTGTTTCCGTCCCTTTGATAAGACACAATGCAATATCATATCAATCTGTGTCAAAAACAAAGAAAGGGTGGCCAGAGAAAGGAGGCGAGGTGACTGGTGCTGGACCACTCAAAGGGCAGAAACGGCTGAATGAAAGCAGCTGGCTGGTGTTCGCAAGGAGGTACTTAGGTAGTAGGTAGTAGGCAGGTAATCTTTGGAGACGATGGGGATAAGCGCTCCTCCAAGTGGTTTTAGTAGGGGTGAGACCAACAATAAGTACTACTTGGTCGGCAATGACAAGAACCAGAGGCAATAGACCAGCCGTTGACACCACAGCTTGATGGCTATGTCGCTCCCAGACGTTGATGGGCTGGACAGAGGGACTGGGTCTGAGGCAACACAAAGCCTGGCAATGGGCAGGACGATCCCTCCTTCTACAGTTACCTTTTTTCCTGCAGCCCTGCTGTGGCGTAGGTGAGTCAAGAGGGCGAGCCGAAGAAGCTTCAAGGTTGGGTCTGGGAAGTACCAAGGTACCGTGCCTACATGCGTCTGGTACCTCGTCCAGTACCTCAGGCAGGCTACAAGGGTGAAAATTTAGCAGCACAACGCAGCAGGCTGCACTAGGGTAGCAGTGGGGGGTGCTGCAGTGAGAAGGGGCAGGAAGGCCTGGAGGGGCCACTGGTGCCGGGAGCTGGAGCGCTGGAGCTGATAGATAGGAGGGGTCGTAGGGCGCCTCGACTTCCGCAAGCGCTCGCCTGGTGGTACCTGGACGGCGGGCTGGAACTTGCGGGGAAGTCTTAGCTTTCCAGGCTCTCGCACCAAGTCGCTTTTTAGAGTGCCTTCCCATGCGCTATGCAGGTACGTAGCACCCAGGTGCAAGCACAAGGCTTATTAGCGGGCGGCATCTATGGGGCACTAACACAGAGAGGGTCTCCAGGTAGCTGCTTTAGTACAGTCGTATCTCGAGACAGGCAGCGACGTGCGCTGATAGTAACCTGGTGGCTGGCGTCAGATCCAAGCCGCTTGGGAGATAAGACCAGAACTGTAAACCATCCACGTCCAAACCTGTGTAAGTGCGAGTTCCTTTCTGGGAAGTCAGCAGCAGGTGTAATAAGCCGGGTACCTCGATAAATCCAGCTGGACATCAGGCGAAGCACTCCACAGTCAGCACCTGACATAATACTGGGGCTTCTTTAAGCCAGAAGCAGTAGGTACTAAACGAGCTCGACAGCACAGAGATTTGGTGTCGGCACTCAGGCCCTAAGCCTTAGCGGCTGAGCACCGCGCTTACAGGTAACCTTTATCAATGGGTTTTATGTGTTCCAGTTGGGGGATGAAAGGAAAGGGAGAGCAAGATGACCATCATATCGCATTCTTTGTTGCGTGAATACTACCTAGACACCCAATGATTCATCTCAGAGTTGCTGCACAGTCCGAACTTAAACAATATACGACGTCCGTGCGATCGCGACCTCCGTCAAGCACCGTCGCCATCAATAAACTTCAACAGTTGGCCTGAGACTGCAGGGGAGAACCATCACCTGGGCAATTGACGCGTACGACATACGTCGCCGGGCAATTACGAAATACAGACTTTTCCAAAGTTCACGGAATGGGCCGGGGTTCTAGAAGTCGAGGGGGGCAAGGTAATTAATGAATACCTGTATCGCCTCTACTGCCCACCTAGCATTGCTGTAAAGCGGTATTGGATACCTACCTGGCGCAGGCCGTTCCGTCTTCAGGGGCCTGGGTAGTACAAGTGCATACAATCTCGTCCATCCAATACCATGCCCATCGCTAGGTAGATAGAGGAAGGTACGCGGGCAGACACGTTTGGTCTTTTTGCCGTGCCGCCAAAAGGTGGTGATCGGAGCAAATTTCAGCGTGGTCTAAATCTCCTAGTGGCCCCTCTTCCCCTCGCTCTTATCGCCGTTGGCACGCATGGGGAGCATTGCGAGCGCTTGGCAGGTCAGAATATGTCAATGTAACCCTGAAGCCTTACTGACCGTGCCTTGTCCATGTTGACGATTTATTCCATCCAGGGGGGGAGGTACCTGTACAGTGTTACGATTCCAACGCAAGGGACCCTGTCCCACTGTCGAGGGCGTCATAATTCACTAGATTTTAATCTCCCTTGCTGGATTCTTCCCCATTCTTCGCGGAGGCCGCATAGTGGCATCCGCCATCAAACAAGGCAGACCCTGTGATGATTCCCCCTCAATCACCCACAATGTCATGATGGAGAATACCTGCTGGCTCGCGGCGGTTCAGACTATACGCAGCCATGCCGTGCTTAGGGCCCTTTCGACACATTGGACAAACTCTCCAGGCTCGCTGACGCAAAGGAAGTGCATACGGACCCCGCCATCTTACTGGATGCAGTCCACGCACGCAATTTGGGACTTTCACTTTCCAGCCGTCTACCATTCTGCCAAGAAAGGAAGTGGCGTTGTTATTCCTCCAGTCATTTTCAAGTAAATTCCCAAAGAGAGCAAGGAAATCATAGAAATCTCGAACTTGTTGGACTCTCCCGCCACGATTGTCACCCCACGCGGCCAGACCCCTCCCACATGTTTTCGATCCTCCCAACCTGCCTGTATAGCAAGTGGGTGACAAAAGAAATAAGGCAACTAATGGGAGAGTGGTCATAAACAGACTACTTTCTACAATACATAGAGGGACTTGGTAGTATAAAATGAAGCAAAGTAACAATACATGCTATATCATTTCTTAGGTATGTATTATTAGCACTTGATAATCTGATAACACCGGTCGTAGACTTGAAAATAAGCAGCTTGATGCTTGAGTGTCTCAATTTCAATGTCACCCACTTGACAAGCAAGTTCATGCATAGGTACTACATAGTTGGTGAGAGCATCATAGCCAATCTAAAAATAATCACGACAGGACAGATGTCTGTCCCCAAGCAGCCGTCAATGAGGTCAAAAACGGCCTGGGGATATGATCAGCATCCCCCCTCCTCTCCTCCCGCCAAAGCAACGATAGCTCCCTGGCCACTTCTGCAAATTGATGTCACCATGTTGCGTCGCAAGGCACCGACGCATCATCTACTTTACCATATGGAGGTTGTGTGGCGCTTCGCCACAGCTCTGATTCGTAATGTGCAAGAGGCAACCATGCAACTCTACCCTCAGGCTAGCCCCCCATCGTATCGAGATGGTGTAAGGAGGACTCAGCTGTACGTCAAAAGCTTAACACGGGTTACCCCGGTTTCCCGTCAACACGTATTTGAGCGTAACAAGACGAGAAGAATACGATATGACGGGATTGAATTCCATTATAGGGAAGCTAATTTGCTCCCTCGCCGACGTGTAATATCCAGGTGACGTTCTTTAGTTGACGTAACTGATCTATAGGGTAGGTAGGTAAATAGTGAGGTCTAGCATCAATGATAATGCGGATCCCGTCTTCAGCTCCCGGTTAGGTCGATCTGCGTTCCTTATCTTATCAGCAACCCCAATGCCCAATCCCAAATTTTTGACTACCAACCATGAAGACTCGACCCCATCCCTCATAACCGATCACCAACCACCAGCCATCCAAGCCAGATACCCTCAGTCGCCCATCATGGATATGTACGCCACTCTCACCTAAATAAACCCTCATCGTGTTGCTAATTCCCCGCCATAGGTTAACGCAAGCCGAGCAGCGCACCCTGGAGCAGCGCATGCAGAAGCGCCAGGTCAAGGAGTTCATGGGTGTAAGTCAAAACCGCATCTTCGCCTCCTTCCCAAGCGGAAACCCCAGACAGGCACATGCAACCATGGAACAGACCCGGGCCGAAAACAGCAAGTGAACTGACTCCTTCGATGAAAAAAAAACAGGCCTTCGGCAACCTGGTCGAGCACTGCTTCGACTCCTGCGTGGACGACTTCTCATCCAAGGCCCTCTCCTCGCGCGAGAGCGGCTGCATCAACCGCTGCGTCAGCAAGTGGCTGGTCGCCCAGCGACGCGTGAGCGACCGCTTCCAGGAGCACAACCAGCAGCTCGCCCAGCAAATGAACAAATAAAGCGCCTTTCAACTCGCCCCCAGCACCCGCCCCCAGACCCTGATGAACCGGGTGACGACGTATGTAGGAATGGGAACATGGGCGCGTCTCGTTTTGCAAATCTACTACTGGGAAACGGCGGCTGTATGAACTGAAATCAAAATATTCATGTACGAGGTATAGATGGAGCGGTGTACGATAATGCGGGCATCTTTATGCCATTGCTTGTTTCACGGGAAAGGAGGGTTAGGCCATGGTTGAGATACGGATACTGAGTCGAGGAGACGGCGCTTGGCATGTACATGTCTTGTTACGGAGGGAGCGGAAGGGACGTGAAGGCAAGCGGCCAGTTCTCCTGGATACAAAAATGACACAGCTCCTTATAACCAGTAAAAAAAATCAAATGACATTGTATAAACGCTTCCAAGAGTCTACCATAGTCCCGTTCATCCCAACGAGAAAACAATGCCATCTATTAATCAAAAAGCAGGTTGAGCTTTTCGTATGGACCTTGCCCAAACTGCATGTATCCCAGGTCAACGCATAAAAAGAAAGTACATCTGTATGTGTTGGTTATATGTCCAACGCCACCAAGGCTAAAAGTGCCACACCCCGTTGCATTCCATGTATAATACCAGCTATAATCCACGTTCTTCTCTTGCAGTCATCGTCCCACGCCCGGCCGAGCTTTACTCCGTCTCAGCGTCTTCGCCAAGAACATCCCTCACAGCCTGAAGCTGAGCACAAAGTCTGGCCTCCAAAACATTGTCATGAGGTTCGCCTGCACTGGGCTTCATTCCCCGCCATTCTGTCTCTCTTGTGCCTAGTGGAAGGAGGCGCTCCTTGAGGAGCCTGTCGCTTGCCAGCCAGAATTCGACGTTCTCTAGAAGTGAAGTAGCATCCCACTCCACCTCGGGAATATCTCTGGTGTTGTTTATACGTAGGGCCGAGATGACTTTGACAAGGAGTGCGAGTGAGTGAATCTCGGTTGTCGCGATGAGTGTCAAAAAGTGAGGTGTGGACCGCGATTGTGTCCTGCTCGTCCCTGGTACATCGAATCGCTCCACGCTTAGTTTCAACAAGTGTTTGAATTGGTTAAGAACGAATGCAACCTCTGGAGCTACCGTAGCTCCCAATGCGGCAAGCCAGTTAAGGAGCAAGGGCAGTAGTCCCTTGGCCCAAATGCAGTAGCATCGTTGAATAACAGGTAGATCAGCATATGGCGAAAGGTGGGATTTGAGCATGAACTTGGTCAGATTGGCTGATAGAAGGCTGCTGAGAACGCCATCGCATGCCATCTGCTCTGCCAGCAAGGGTAGGGTAGACAGCTCCAGGAGGAACAGAATACTGAGCTCTCCATAGATAGGATCACCTTGATCGGCCAGTTTATCCGCCCAAGAGTATAGCGAGGTGGCGGCATATACGCAATTGTGGGAAGCTATGATATTCAAAATCTGCGTTTGGGACTGGTCGATTCCAGGCAAGCTCAAACAAGCCTGTAAGATAGCTGTAATGAGACCGAGGTCTTCTGGCAGGACCGTTGCTGCGTTGTCATGAATCAGACTGACAAGAGATCGGAAACCTTGACCAACAACTCGGTCTAGAATATTGAGCACGGTCTGGGTAACCAAGACGCTGGTCTCGCAGGCATTGGAGTCCGAATCTGATGATTTCCTTCCACCCAGTTGATACGCTCGGAGTGTTACAAACAAAGCCTTCAAGAGAGTGCGGTAGTATGGGATATTCTCAGTCGAAAATGGATCATCCACACCATTAATTGTCGCTACAACTGTCTCCAGCAATTGATCAATGTCTGTTGAGGCAAGAGGGGTCCTGACAAGTCGCTGAATCAGTACCAAAGCAAGGCCCGACCGGGCATCGGCAAGCTTGAGAAAGATGGCCTCAGGGCCAAGGATGCCTTGGTTCGCGTTGAGGCACTGCTGTGCGGTCTGGAGCATCTGCTTCGCGATGGTGTCGTTTGTAGGTAAGCAAATGCTTAGTTCGACTAACAAGAACTCCCAGGCGTGGAAGAGTGCCTAGTAAGGAAGGAGGGTTAGCAACTTTGGACAAGCTGTATGTTTATTGAGGACTCACAATCTGGGCATCGACCAATGAGAGGTTCGTGTTGGCGAGTTCCATCTCCATCTTGAAGCCGTTGTCCTTTCTACCCAACCAGCCAGGGTCAAAGCTAAGCATGCCATTGGCACGGTCGAGGTCGTAGTAATAGTTGACCCCCAGGTCTCTTGGCTCCAGCAGTGTTCGTTTGAAGTCGTCGAGGGAGCAGCCAGAATACTTGTCGGAAAAGTTCTTGGCAAAGTTGCTGTGGAGCGATTTGTTGTAACCTGAGACTTCAACACCGTCCCGGAGGTAATAGTCCAAGTCGGCCACGAGCTTCTTTGCAAGAGAATCAGCATTGCCAAGGTGGCGTGAGTGGTATAGCTGCATGGCAAAGGTTTCGCCAATGTAAGCCGCAATTCGAGCCTCGGTGGCTGCCTGCGTTGCATTGGACTTTGCCACCAAGTGTGACGGCCTGAGATCCCGCACATACTCACGAAGACCATCTAGGTAAGAGGTATCTTTTTGCGACGTGAAGACGGTCCATGGCCAAAAGTTTTGCGCGGAGGCAAGGAAGTCCAGCACGACAAGCGCCTGATCAGTATCGAGTGTTTTTAACTTGGACACCTTTTTCAGAGCCGTAGCAAAAACAGAGTGAGATGCTACCTCGTTCTTGGAAGTCTTCTTCATGACCTCACGAGGAGTCTGTCCTGTGAGAAGGCAGCTCGATATCCACTGCTGCCTGTTCCTGAGGACAGAGGAGAAGAACCGCCATATTAATTTGACGTCTCGAGGGAGTAAGAAAGGTTCACCCAAGCTCGAGAGGAGCTGTAGAAATGACTTTGATGTCTGAGGTCCTAGGTATCCCAAGAGAGAGACTGGCTCGTTTTCAGATTTCCCAGCATTGATCACGAGACCTTCGAGCAATCTAATTGCCGGTCCACACAGATAATCGGATGTAGCACTCAATCTGGCTAGGAGAGTACAGCTCTTGAACAAGTAGTTCTCAATCATACTTGACGGCTTCTCGAGCAAAGTGGAAACGCGAAGTAGATTTGTAGCAAAGTCTAGAACCGACGTGACTTGGTTATAGAGGGTTTGGTTGAGTTGAGGGTATAAGGTGGATGTGGATATAGTGAGAGCTGTCGTAAATGAGGAGAGAATAGGCTGAAATCTGAGTGTCCCTGTTGTGGGCTGAATAAAACAGTCGAGGATGTGCAGGGCTGCTGGCCGGAGGTTCGATGTGAGATTTTCCGAGCTCTGAGGGTCACCCATGCTGAAGCAGTAGCTAATGAGCTTGTTGAAGATTGGAAGCACGTGGTTGAGGAGTGAGATACGTTTGTCTTCCGACTCAAATCTCCATGTCGAGGTCGTTTCGAAAATATCCACACACGCTTGTGCGATTGAGCGGGACACTCTGGATAAGACCTTGCTGGCAATGCCGATTAACGGGTTTGGGTCAGTCTTCTGCCTCGTGGCTACCTTGTTTTTCGCCCGGCGTTGGACCGCCGAGGCCATTGCAGTATCAATAAGCTGAGAAAACATTTGCACAGACGAGTCTAAAAAGTCGAAACGGCTGGCAATGAGATCCAATGTTCCCGTTATACTTGTCAACCTGCCAGCTTTGGAATCAGAGTTCAGAAGATCGCTCCGAGCCAAGTACGACCAAACACGGCTGGGATGAATCAGAGAGACAGCATTTAGAAACTGGACACAGGCGTTCAAGACGAAGACGGCGGCTTCCTCATCAACTGTTAGACCCTCCTGAAGGTAGTAGTCCATGACATCGCACACCACTGTGACAAGATCTTTGCCGCCTGATATATGTTTACTGGCCTCAGAGATGATATCGCTGTCTTGCTGAATTAATGACAGGTTGGAAGTGGAACCCGAAGACTTCATGAAGTCCACCCGGATCAATGTCGCAAAAAGCATGATGATCTCAGCAACTTCGTCAGACTGCAGTAATCCCATCTCTGTCTGATACCCTTCTGGCATCATGTTGATCTCAAGGCGACGACCGAGAAGAGACAAGGTTGAATGGACAAAGTCTATCTTGACAACTCGATCAGACTGCGACTCTGATTCGTTTGTAAGGAAGCGGCCGAGTGTGCCAGCTGGAACACGGTATACATCGTCCTCGAGAATCCTACGCTTCCATGAGGGCGAAAGTGAGATGAGGGGAATATCTGCAGTGAGTTCGAATGTGTTGCCGAAGGGATCATCATCTTCAACCATCTCATAATGAACGAAAGATGGTGGCACGACCAAAGAAAGACTGGGGGTGTTTCGAAGGACGTTCATTATGAGATCGGAATGCTCATGATCACCTAGATCGGTCACGGTGCAAAGCGACCTGCAGAGTCTCAGGAAGGGCATGAGCTCGTAAGGATACCGATCTAGAGACTGTTCCAGATAAAGTTCTAACAGATGTGTGTCCTTGAGCATGTTTGCGCGCACATCGTGTTCTGGAGACAGAGTCTGCTGATTTGTGATGTCCCAGTAGTCGCGGTCGGTGAGAAGCAAGGAAAGGAGCGACATGACGGGCTCACTGCGGTATCCAACGACGGCAAACGTAACCTTGAGAAGCCCAAGAAACCTAGAGTTGATCCGAGATCTAATCAGAGGTGGTAATGACGTGTCTGAGGCCATGCGAGAGATAATATCGTGCACCCGACCACCGGCTGTGACACCCACTGCAAGTCGCTCCCCGAGTGGTGGCCCCAGCTCCTTGGATTCAGACTCAATCGCACTGAGGACAAAGCTGTCGAATTTCGAGTGCTCGATGGAAAACGTGCTGCCGGTCGAGTTGCGTCTGGTCAGGGTAGGTACAGCAACATCAATACTCGCGGGTGACTGAGCAAATTCGCTCTTTGCCTCGAAAGCATAGCGGTTGGTTTGTTCAACCCGCTCATCGCGGGTGTGGTTACGCCCTCTTAAGGACATCTCCATCTGGTGGAAGATGACACTCCATGTGAAGATGACGGGGCTACCTGCTTCGGAATCGGCTTCAGCAGCAGCAATGATGCACCTATGGATCTGCTCTACAACCTCTGAAAAGATGTAGGAATCGTGTATGTCCTCAACTGGAGTTGTGTCTTGATTTTGGTTCGCAAGGAACGTGATGGTGTTGACAGGCCTGAGAAAGGTATATGAGATGACTGCGGCTAGGGTTTTCAAGGGCAGTACAAGCTCTGCCATTCCGAGTGATGCCTAGGAGATTGTTAGTATACGAGAAACGTTCTGAATGGATGATCAAGACAAACCAGTTGCATTCTATCAAAGAAGCAATAAGCTTCCATAAAACCGAACCAGTCACTGATGACGTCCAAGGGAGCGTACGTGTCTCCCAAGCTGTCAGCTAGCTGGAATATGACTGACATGGTGTGGACGACCTCAGTCAGCATGGCGCGAAGCCATTCGAGCTCAATCATCTCGTCGAGCAAGTCATCCTCCTTGGCGACTGAACTGTAGCCCGATTCCACCAAGCCCATGCATTCTATTAAAGACTTGAGATATATGGGGAGTAGGGTTTCGATTTTGTCCTTTTGCTGCGAGTCCGCACTGGTCTTGAATCGGTACAGCTGTGCCAAGTTTCGGTCGACGCGAGTGAAGACGGGCAGCCGGCCATATAGGGCTATGGAAGTGGTGTAGTCAACCACCATCATGAAGTGGCGTCGTTCGCTGAGATATGTACGAAAGAGACGGCGCTTCTTAGCCTCGGGCTTCTCAAAGTCGGCGAGGATCTCATCGGCGTCCGATGCCTGGGTCGCACCGAAGGCAGACAGGAAAGAGGTAGCCTGTCCATTGTTGAAGCCAGCAGCCTCCTGCAGATTGGTCGCGTCTTGCGAGGACAAAGGTCCTGCTAGGCAGTGTGCAGGCCGAGACTGGAATTCGACAACAACGATACGTAGTGCCGCAACGAGGCTGATGTTGGCGTTTTTGCTGAGCCATTCTGAGTCCTCCTTGATGGTTTTGATATCCACCCTGTCATTGGAGGCTGGTGTAGTGTTGACAGGAGCGGTCTTGGTCTCGAAGACTTTCTTGGTCGCATCCGAAGGCGACGCAAAGACACTGGCGGGATCTCGTAGGATACCGTGGACGTACTCGTCGTCGAAAAAGTCGATTACAGCCGGGGCGGTCTGCCTCTGGCCCGAAGGATCGGAGAGCGCAGTCGCGACATGCTTCCACGAGCTGGAGCAGCTTGGGTTAGCGGTGATGGATAGCTCTTGGGTCAGAAAGAAAGCTTTTGAGGTCAAGACTTACAGAAGCACCCGGTCTCCAAAGAGAGACTCGTCTAAAGGGGGGAAGTAGTTTCGGTCAGGAACTGACGCCATTGCCACAAGCGTCAGTTTCGCGGCAGTAGCTCGCGACACATCCCTTGCCTTTGGTGATAATTGCTGCGATGCCAAACAGCAAGCTGGTGATGGATGTTTTTATTATGGGCGTACCTCAAAAGGCTGAGGCGCGCTCTGGTACTAGTAGCAGGCAGCCCAGAAGTACCCTGCAACAAAGAACAAGCCTACGAGGTACAAAGGGCGGGTGTCACTGGCAGAACTGACCAATCCCAGCACGAGAAAGCTCAACCTTGTTGCACCTGCGGCCTGTAATTTTTTTTGGGTTATCTGGAGAAGCCCGAACTTCTGCCGAGTGCTATTCAGCCAGCAGCATCAATTATCACCGGCGTCGGAGGGGCAAACACCACGATTTGGACTGCACAGTGGGCGCATTGCAACCGCCCTTTTCGAATTTGTGATTGTTTCTGGAGAATTGAATATAGTTGGTAGCTGTAACGAGGCTCAATTGAACATTTGACACTAGAATATTTGAAAAACTTAGCGAGACACAGGACTTGACGGCAGTTATAATCTGTGACACATGCTCACTAACTGGCAGTATCACTCACATTCTCGTCCGCTAACGGGACCACCACCAAACCTAGATGGACTCATTCTTACAAATTTCGTCACGTCGCCTCCCTTGACATTCCCATTCAATTCCCTTCCGCCCAAGCCAAGCAAACCACCTCCAATTGAGTCTCCCTCTCATTTTCTGGTTTGGGCTGGTCCAACATGTCTTCTCTCGACCTCATCGATCACTCCCCGCAGCAGCCGGATCCCTCACCACCGGTCCCCACCGCCTCCAATCTCATCTTCATTGACAACTACGACTCATTCACTTGGAACATTTACCAGTACCTGGTTCTCGAGGGCGCCACTGTCCATGTCTTCCGCAATGACCAGATCACTCTCGACGAGCTGATCGCCAAGAACCCTACACAGCTCATCATCAGCCCTGGCCCTGGCCATCCTGCTACTGATTCTGGTATCAGCCGCGCTGCTATCCAGCACTTTGCTGGCAAGATTCCCATTTTTGGCGTGTGTATGGGATTGTAAGTCATAAAATGGGTTTCGTATACTCATTCAACCATGGGTTCCTATTGTTCAGTCGGCCATTTTACTCATGTTTTCTGTTTGCAGGCAATGCATCATCGATAGCTACGGTGGTGAGGTAGCTTCAGCAGGGGAATGGCTCCATGGGAAAACCTCCCCCTTAACGCATGATGGCAAGGGGGTCTTCAAGGGCTTGAAGCAGAATATCCCAGTCACACGATATCACTCTCTTGCCGGTACACCTGTTACATTGCCCGAGTGTCTTGAGATCACCTCCTGGGTGACCAAGCTGGATGGCTCACAGGGTGTCATCCAAGGTGTCCGGCACAATGAGTTTACCATGGAGGGAGTTCAATTCCACCCCGAGAGTATTCTAACAGCAGAAGGGCGGACGATGATCAGGAACTTCCTCAAGTTGCAAGGCGGTACCTGGGCAGAGAACGGTGAGATGGTGAACGACGCGGCAAGCTTGTCCGCAGTCACTACAGGGCAAAGCAAGAGCAACAACATACTCCGTCAGATCTACGACAACCGCAGAGCTGCCGTCGAGATTCAGAAGCAGATTCCTTCTCAGCGCATGGCTGATCTGGAGGCCGCATACAGTCTCAACGCCGCACCACCACTGGTTCCATTTATCAACCGCCTACGTCAGTCGCCGTTCGATGTCTCCCTTATGGCCGAAATCAAGCGAGGCTCGCCTTCCAAGGGAATCTTTGCACTTGAAATCAATGCCCCTGTCCAGGCCCGCAAATATGCTCTTGCTGGAGCGAGTGTCATCTCTGTGCTCACAGAACCAGAGTGGTTCAAGGGGAGCATCGAGGATCTCCGGGCTGTTCGCCAGGTTTTGGATGGTATGCCTAATCGACCAGCCATTTTGAGAAAGGAATTCATCTTCGACGAATATCAGATTCTGGAGGCCCGACTTGCGGGCGCCGACACCGTTCTCCTCATTGTGAAAATGTTGGACAACGAACTTCTTGAGCGGTTATACAAGTACTCACAGTCCCTGGGAATGGAGCCTCTTGTAGAAGTACAGAACGCCGAAGAGATGGAGAGAGCTCTCAAGCTGGGTTCCAAGGCCATCGGCGTCAACAACCGCAACCTGGAGAGTTTCGAGGTCGACATGAACACAACAAGCCGTCTGCGAAAGATGGTTCCCGAGGACACCATTATCTGTGCTCTCAGCGGTATCAACAAGCACCAGGACGTGCTGGATTGCAAGAGGGACGGCATCAACGCCGTGCTCGTTGGAGAATCGATCATGAGGGCGCCCGATGCCAGCCAGTTCATCAGCCAGCTATGTGCTGGAGTAGACGCTCCCACCAATGCCGCCCCCCCACCACCTCTATACGTAAAGATCTGCGGCACACGAAGTCCCGAGGCAGCAAAAGAGGCTGTTAAGTCTGGTGCCGACTTTGTTGGCATCTGCTTGGTCCCTGGAGCCAAACGATGCATTACCCACGAGACTGCGTTGGCCATCTCCAATGCTGTCCACTCATACAGCTGTTCGTTGCCGGCTAAAGTTGATATCCCAATTTCCAGCACCGGAGCTACAGACTTCTTTGCCTCAGCTACCACACGACTGGTTAGCAGCCGCCCACGCGTAGTTGGTATCTTCCAGAACCAGCCCCTGAATGAGGTCCTCGAGAAGCAGGAGCTCTATGATTTGGATATGGTCCAACTTCATGGAGATGAGCCACTCGAGTGGGCACACTTGATTCCTGTTCCTGTCATCCGTGCTTTCAAGCCTGACCACGTCGGCATCGGCCTGCGCGGATACCACACCATCCCTCTCTTGGATTCTGGTGCTGGCTCCGGCAAGCTCATTGATGTGTCGAAAGTGAAGCAGGTCCTCGAGAAAGACCCCGAACTGCGCATCTTCCTCGCTGGCGGGTTGAACCCAGACAATGTCGCTGATGCTGTCAAAGCTCTAGGGGATCTCGGATCTCGTGTCATTGGTGTCGACGTCAGCAGTGGCGTCGAGGAGGCGGGAAAGCAAAGCTTGCCGAAAATCACTGGATTCATCAAGGCCGCCAAGGAGATCAGGTAATGGAAAAGATATTTTCTGTTTGCCAGGCTTGTATGATACGCCTGCTCATCAGCATCAGGAATAGACTAGGAAATATACAAGAAAAATAGGCGCCTTGCATGATCAAATACCGTTGCCCCCATGAATCTTATAAAAAGTGCTGTGTCCTGCGATTTCGCACTCAATTAATAAGAGCGGAGTGGCCACTGCCCGGCGATGGGCTGCCCTGGCTGGTCCTTTCGCTGCCTCGAGGTTGCAGCCTGGCACGACTCCCGAGTTGAGAGAGGTCACCCCTTTAACCATGGGAAGCAACTCCAACGACACTCGCCGGCTCTGAATCCCCAATTCTTTCATGATACCTTCTAAATTCGTTTCTTCTATTTAATAACAACTACTTATTATGTCTACTTACTATTTTGGGGGTTCTTTTACTGTAGCGTTATAACAACTAACAAGACGCATCTATGCCTGATTCCCTACGTTCTCCTCAACAACTCAACCACAACAAAACAGGAAGATTTCGTCTTAATACTGGGAAGCCTGGTAATAAGGGGCCACTTCTGGCCTAGACATTCGTGATGCCCCGTCAAATCTTCAAGAAATGCGTCATCGCAGTCGCAGGACCGCTCCCAGGCCAGCTCACGGTCGAGAACCTCGCGCAATGGACTCGCCTCCGCAAGGGAATCTTCAGCAGCGACTTCGACGAGTTCGTGACGCACCTCCTCTGCACGCGGGAGCAGTTCAACAAGCGAGTTCCAAGGGGTAAGCATCCATGGAAACAATTCTGGGCGGAACGAAACGACGGAGTCTTGCATGTCCTTGGGACTTTTTTACTTACGCCTAGGTCGAGTAACGCAGTTAAACAAGCTCTGAAGCGGGGGAAGCGATTCCATATAGTCCACTATGACTGGTTTGAATTCTCGGCCGTTCAGGAGAAGAAGCAGCCCGAGAAGGAGTATTCGATGAGGGTTCTGCTTGCCAAGCAAAAGGCCCGTGAGAGGGAAGAGCGAAGGATCGAAAAGGGCATAAAGGATGAAGAGAAGTTCGTCAATACGAGTAAGTCATACATTTTGACATATATTCCCATTGGTATCATATGTTCTATCCTGTTGTCTTGCGGCAATCCTAACCTATCATGTCAACGATATAGATCTGTTTCATATATACACAGACCGGGAGTTCTTTTCATATCAGATCGACATCACGAGAGATGACACTGGGTTGGGAGAGCTTGGCCAGCGTTATACCATGTGTGTAAGTCAAGCTCATCGCGTTAGATATGGCAAGAGTGTGTAACTTGATCTGACATGACATGATCTCAGCTTTGGGAATCCGATGCCAAGCCGCACCTCTACCAATTCGCAGCAAAGTTCCTCAAAAGAAAAGGAGACGGGCAGCCTACATACTACCGGCCAAGTCCCTGCGCAGGGAAATGGCGTGATGAGATGAATCACTTCATAGCATTCTTTCAGAAGAAGACGGGGGTCGACTGGGAGGATAGAGTGGTCATGCAGAAGACCACCAACACTGAATACTTTCAGTATACTCCACCGGTGTGTTTTGAGGAATGGAATACATTGAAAGAAGGTTGGGTATGAGGCTAATACTTGCTTATAGGCGGGAGGGAAGCCAGTTGGCCGCCGTCTGCGCCACTCTCACGAGTACTGCCTCCAAATCAATGCCGAACTCAGGGGACTCCCATGGCCACCAAAGGAGGAGAAATCAGAAGCCATGATGGATATGACTCAGGGAGGAGACATATTGGCGATACCGGGGGGAAGTGACGAGTGGGAGCCCGAGACCTCGGCTGAAATGAGAAACGACAGTCTCGTTGACGAGAACATGGATACGAGCGAGGATGAGACACCATCATCCACTCAAGACGCCCTAGATGATGAAAAATGTGAAGACGAGAGCACCAACGATGACCCGGACAAAGACACAGACATGGAAACAGAGATCCCGAGTCCGAGCGGACTGGAGGGTGATGAGATGAAAGAGCAACCATTGACCTCTTCCTCGGATGATTCGACCGAGGGCTCAACCTCCCAACAAGTGGGAGATGGACATACAACGCCTACTAGTCTGGCAAGCGACAATACATCCTGTTGCTCAATGGATACAGGTGCCATGGTGCCTGACGAAATTAGTGACCCAAGGTTTTATGAGGCTGTGAGACAGGCACTCAAATTCCCCGTTCCGAACTGAGGCCATCTCGAATAATATCCTCTCCAGGTATCATGAAGACGACTTTCTCCTTCTTAGCCATATTTATCTAAGGGTCAAGTGGGCATATAAAATTGGCATGTGAAATTTGACATGAGATGCAAAGTGCTGGGGTATATTAGGAAAAACCAGGTAGTCAGAAAGACAAAACGAGAAATGCGCCCATATCCCTACATCGGCAGCATCCATTTTCTTTCAATAACTAGACTGTAAATCAAACGCTGCCATGAATGCCCCCGGCGTCTAAACAAGATGTGCAACACCAATGTCGAACACCATCCCAATCCCTGAAAACGCCAAGTATCGTGAACATTTTCCCCACCACGGCCATTTCCCTCCCATCTCCCGGTTTAGGAGGAAGGGGAGATGTTACCGCTAGGTACTAACGGGGAAAGGAAGCATAGAATCCTAGAACCTCAGCTTCGGCAGCACAAACACCAGCACTAGTAACCCAACCATCAATCCATACACCCACGCAAACAGCATCATCCTCCCCCACCATCCCTTGCCCTCCGACATCTTCTGGAGCGCTCCCATCCTCCCCTTGGCGACGTCCATCCCACGCCCTGTCCGCTCCATACCCTCAGTCGCCCGGGTCAGCACATCCTTCTCCGACTCGAGACTCGCCGCAATGTTCTTCTGCTGGTTCTTCATGGCCTGCGCCATCTGGAAAACCTTGTCGGCGAGCTCCTCCCGCTCCTTGGACTGGACATCCAAGATGGCCTCCGCCGTCGCAGTGGACTTCTCGGCCTGGGCACCAGCAGCCACCGTCCGGTTACGACGGTTGGCAAACAGGGCAGCTCGAGCCGTTGCATGCGCGGGGGGGTTGTCTGGCGACTCTGGAACGACCGTCGGTTTCGCTGACGACCGCGCCCGCAGCGTCTGCTGGGTCTGGGTAGGGGTATCTTGCACGAACGGCTGAGGGGTCGGTGATGGTTGAGCTGGGGGTGCTGACGGAGTATCCGAAGATATGGAAGCTGCACTATCATCAGGCGTCGGGAAATCCTCCTGCTGGGTGTCTGTACTTTCCGACGGGGTCGGTATCAAGCCGGCCAGGGCATCGTCCACGTCGGAGCTGTCCTCTTCATCCTCCTCCACCAGCGCCAGCTTTTGCAAATCCTGCAGTCGATCCACCAGCACATCTAGAAGCTCTCTCTTCTTGTTGAGGTCTGTCTGCACCTCGGCTCTTCGGCCGGGGGCCAAGACGCCGAGCGCATCTTGTTCGAGCTTCGTGAGGGTCGCCCGCGCATATTCAAGGTTCTGGCAGCAAGCGTTAGCCCCGATGCTGAGACGCGGGCGCAAGGTGGGTACAAACCGATTTCTGCCTGGATCTCTCGTACTCGCTCGTCCGTAGCTGTCGCTCGCGGCTCGGATCGGGATGCAGTAAGACCTGCTGCAGCCGTGAAAGTAGCTGGCCGAGTTCGGCAGAGGTGCGCTCGAAGGTGCTGCCAGTCCGGCGCAGCGCCGGTGACGGTGCGTTTGAAAGCCGAGCCATATGGCAATTATTTGTAATTAGAAGCGACGTATTGTATTGGGGCTGTAGTATGGCAGTGCGGAGGGTGAGAGTGCGGAATTCGGATGTGATCTGCCAGCCTGGAATATTTAAGTAAGTGCCCCAAGCTGTCAAGCAGCCAAAGCCTGTGACGTGTGTTGTTGTGGCAGATGGCCTCTGATGGGGCCGAGTACCCCGGAGATACTTCTCAGACTGTGTGGGTGGTGTGGGAAGATTTGTACTTGGCTAGTCACTCGGAAGAGCATAAGTCAATGCTACCCCAGGACCCTGGTGCCATAACAACCACGACGAGATGGAAGAATACAGAATAATAAAGTAATCACAAAACAAAAACAAGCTAGGTGATCATGCTGCCGTAAATCAACTGCTCATACTGCCATCAACACACGCTGTTTGAGATCTCTGGCCAATTCCTCCACCTACCGCATACAGGACATATACTAGGCACGCAAGTATACAACAAATACCCTGTACGACATGAAAAGAGGCTGTTCGTTTGGCAGAAAATATTTGATTGACTGGCTGAGTTTGTCAACAAGACAACAGCTTAGTTGATTGCTCGTCGACGAAGCGAACCCCCGGCAACCAGGGCTAAACCATGCGGGCATCAAAAGGTAATGTTGGAAGTAAAGTTATCCATGAATTCACTAACGCAACTTTCTTGTTTTGGCCGTCTTCATGTCTGTCTTGAAAGCAAACCAATCAGAAGAAGGCAACTGCTTGAAAGACAGCCTGATTTTCACCGACACGTGGCATAACTAGTCCTTTAACGCTGCCAAATGAGAAAAATCCAACGCCAAGGTAGTGCATAATTCGTAAACCCCCAAAATTCAAGGCTGACAAGGGTGTTGGCCTGTGCAGGCTCAGGACTTGTCATGCGAACCATCATCGCATTTTGATTAGATGAGAGATAGCTGGCAAGCGAGGAAGCTGCGCGGCTGGTTGCTTGTCTCAAAGATGGCCGGCTTTCTGGCCACAGTTCAAGCAAGGTTTGTTGCTTCTCGCTCGTCTCTGCTAAAAGCTAGAGGGCCCTGTCAAACACAATATCTTGTTCGACAATCAGGGAAACCTCCAAGGCCATCAATACTCCCATGAAATGGAAATCCCAGGCGTGAATCGTTGACCGAGTTGGGAACACCGTTAGTCCTTGTCCTTGCTCTCCTCCTGTGCCGCAGCCTCCTGCTCCAGTGCGGTCCGTAGTCTCTCTTCCTGTTTCTTCCAGTGGCTCCCCTCTTGGTAGTCGGAGCTGATTCCCAAAGCTTTCCGCAGGCGCTCGCTCTCCTTGATCTTCGCATCGGCCATCTCATGTACTTGGTGTTCCTTGAAAGGCCTCCGGGGGCCGCCACCCCTCCTCCCAGAGTTCATCTCGGCCAATAACTTCTTGCGCAATGCGTCGCACCGATCCTCAATCTCATCCTCGTCGACCCTGATTAGAAAATGTTAGTTTATTTGCCAATCTCAAAGTCCAAGCAGACGGCGCTTTTGCATTGTCCAAGCGATGGGAACTCACTCCTCTTCCTCAAGCTTGTCTCGCAGTTCAAACACTTTCACCTCTACTTCTCGCTTCCGGTCGTGTTCCAAGATGGCTTTATCCGGTTGGCGCTGCTTGTGCCTCAGACTATCTAGATCCTTGGGGTATGGAGCACCATAGTCGCGCGGCTTGATATGGGCAAGATTTCGTTGGACATAGCCTGAGGTTCCACTGCCTCGAGGCGTGGAGAGACCGACGTTGTCTGACATGACTGGTGTTGGATGACCCCGGTAGCTTCGGTGCGAATGTGGCAGGTTTCCTGTTGGAAGAGGCTTAGTCGGAGGATTGCTGGATAATGGGTTGCTCTCGCTAGTTCCTTGCCCAGCTCTACTGCAAGAATCCCAAGATGATGCACCTACGCAGCGTGGAGGGTCAGATAAGATTAGCGGCGGACAGATCTGGAAGGCGGTGGAGCCCACTTTCTCTGCGGGACTGGCAGAATGATGTACTTTTGGAACCAGCTCAAGCCTGCTCTCGATTTCCACCAGCATCCGGCAGGTACAGGTACATGGGCAAAGTACTGCCGTAGATCCATCGGCGGAAGGCACGACTGGACGTGGGGTTCGCCGTTGACGAAAAAAGCACATGCATGACAAATGACAGGCTGGAAACCAAGGATGAAAAGAGTCACACTAGACAGGTTGACTCACAGCTATAACTTCAGGTCCAGACATTGGCTCTGCTATTTATATTAGCCCTGTAAACTCTTGATTCCACCACCTCCTCCTTCACATTATCCAGCATCGCAGGCAGAAAAAGGAATATCACGATGCCCCACCTTCCAACCTTCGACGACGGCTCAAAGCAGGAACTTGTCTTTCCTCCCGTCACCAAAGATCATATTCAAAACTGCTCTTACAATGAGTGGTTTCCAAAGTACAGGAGCTCGTGTATAAAGTCGAGAATTATTCCTCTGTCGGCCGATTTCGTGTCTTATCTCAATGAAGACGGCATCGTCCTGGCCGACGACGAAGAGACCGGGGCGACAGATGAGGAAGAGGAATGGGCTTCTACTGCCGCCACTACTTCATCAAGAGTGCGCGAGATTGAATCAGACGATGAAGATGAAGAGGATGAACCAGACAGGCTTCCGCCCAACCAAAGATTCCCTGAAATACATCAACTGATCAAAGCAAAGATCACCGAGCTGGGTGGTGCCGTCGTACCCAAACTGAACTGGTCCTCTCCCAAGGACGCCAAATGGATCTCACCTCATCAAAACACACTCAAGTGTACATCACCAAATGACATTTACCTGCTGCTCAAGTCCTCATCGTTCATTTCTCATGACCTCCATCATGCTTTCGATGGATGCACTTCCACTCCCCCCACCCGTCCCTACGCTCCCGTCCTCGTCCTTCGCCCCTTTTTCAATCCTCATGTCGCCCTGGAGTTCCGCTGTTTTGTCAAACACCGGTCCCTCATCGCCATCACCCAACGTGATCTCAACTACTACTCTTTTCTCAACGGCCTCAGGAGCAATTTGACCCGCAAAATCAAAGCCTTCTTTGACAACACCCTCCGCTTCACGTTCCCGGATGCCAGCTTCGCTTTTGACGTCTATGTGCCCGAGAGTGCCTTTGAGGACGACGGCTTGGGCAAGGTGCGTCTCATTGACATCAACCCGTGGGCTCCACGCACCGATAGCCTACTCTTCGACTGGCAAGAGCTGCTTGAATGGGAGGTGGCCAACCCCCTATACGGTTCCCCTAGCACGGCAGATGCGGACGCAGAACTTCCATCTGAGAGCGGTGAAGACACCACTGCCACATCTGAGACCGATGATGACGGGGGCGCAGATGGTGGAGTAGTGAGAATAAGATTCAAGCCCGATGAAGAGCCCGAGTTCAGGATTATCGAGCAGGACGACCCTGCAGCTTTTAACTTTAGCTCATCGCAATATTCTGCACACAAACTTCCGAAAGAAGTGGTCGATGCCAGCCTTTCTGGTGAGGGTGGAATCCGGGAGTTTGCTCAGCGATGGAAGGAGATGACTGAGGGGAGGGCAGATGGTATCTGGGAGCAGGCTACCGGTCTCAACAAGTAGAATGTCTACATACTACCCAGGCCTGGCTTAGATATAACCAAATAAAGTAAAATTTCACCTGCAATACAACCCTCTCTATTGATAAGACTAGACAACGCCGTGTGTGTAATAACACAGTGATCAGAAAGTGTGTTGCCTGGTCACAAGTTTGCCATGGCTTTGCGCTGCCACAGAAGTCTTCAAACCAAACTCGAAACTCTTATTTGACAGAATGAAACTAGAATATGGATTGGTCGGGAGAAACAGCCCCAACAAGGCCCCTACAGGCTCATTAGGGGGGGAGATGCCACTGGCGAAGTGCTCCATGCACGTTGACAGTTGCTGGCAGCCCCGGCCGCACCTCTGAGGAGTGAACCAACCTCTGCAAAACTTGAAGGACCGCAACTCACTGCCTGAGGCAAAACAACAGCACGCGAATGTTGTTTGACGACGCGTAAATCACACGACAACATCCAGTCGTGTTCAGCTGCCCAAGTGACCTTCTTCTCACCCTCGCTGCCGCACCCAAAACATCGTCACAACATCCTCACGCACCACACCTTCACTTCGCAGCAACACATCCCATTCACTCGCGCTTCCCCTTGCCCATTCCCATTCACTGCTCCAAAAGCAAAGTCAAACAATAGAAAGACAAAAGAAACCCCCACTTACCCTTGCATTGTTCTGTCACTTACTCACAATGGCCAAAAACCTTGAGTCCGCTCGCAATGAGCGCAACGCGTCCGCTGAGAACGCAGATCATCCCAACCACTCCATCTCATCTGCCACCCCTCGAGATGGGCAGCCGTCAGGCACCAGCTCTAGCTTCTCGTCCAGCCTCTTCGTAGGCGATGGACAGTCTCGAGATATCAGCTCAACTAACGAAGATTCCAGCTCAGGCGGACCCCAGCCTAGCTCCTCGAACAACGCCGAGCCTGGCTCTGAAGAGCAAGTGGCTCCTGTCCCCCAGTCTCCCGTCATCTCTGACGATGTTGACACTAGGGATACCCCGGCGGCCAAGCCCAAACGCGGCCCGAATGCCGGTACCGTTGCGAAGCGTTTCTACCGCAACGGCAACGGCAACAATGTCAAGATTGACAGCCTCGTCGGCAAGAGGCTTGCCAGATTGCCTGCCCAGCGCAATCCGGAGCCGCGCGACCGCACCCACAAGCCCAACATGAAGAGGCGGGGCAACGTCGAGGCCATGCTTGTGCAGGTCGCCGGCGAAGAACCTCATCACGCCTGCAGGAACTGCCGCAAGGGCCACGGCCCTTGGGCAAGGTGCGTCATCATGGAGGGAAGCCTCTGCGGAAGCTGTGCCAACTGCTGGTACAATGCGTGCGGCTCTCGCTGCACATTCCACGGTAAGCCAACCCGATCGTCACTCCACGAGGCTGCTCAGCCCCTAGAGTAAGATGTTTCCGTGACCGGGCCCATACTAACAAGCCATCCGCCACCCAGACAGCAAAACAAAGTATGAGACAACTTCACATCATCAGCCCCCTCAAGCCACATCACCCAATGCGCTCCCTCTGGGCCCTTACCCTCCTCAACCCCCATTCCACCAAGCTCCTGGTCCCTCGGCCAGTCCCCTCATGCCCACCTACGCGCCTCCTCCCATCCCCGCATACCCCCCTCCTCCTCCTCCTATGCCCAGTTACCCTCCTCCTCCTCCCGTCCAAAGCTACCCCCCTCCTCATCCCATCCCTATGCAACAACCGGCCGGAGCACCAGGCCCTTACTCAGCCCCCATCGGGCGTCAACTCCTCTCCCGCTTCGCTCACTGGAACATCTCCGCCTCAACGGCCGAAGCAGTAGCACAGGCATGCACCCTCGACCCGCGCGAGCGCAGCCACGCCAGGGTCCAGGCCGCAGCCGAGGAGCTCGGGATGCTGATCGCTGATCACGCACAGCAGTTCGGCGACGAGCCGGACACCTACCCCTCCCCCGCGCCCGTGGCTCTCATGGCTCCGGATTAGGAATCCCAAGAGCATGAGTCAAACCCTGTGCCATATCCTGCGCAATATCCTGCACAATATCCTGCACAATATCCTGCACAGTATCCCGCACAATACCCTGCACAATACCCTGTGCCATACCCATTCTTCGGGCGATCCTGAGCTCCTCAACCCGCTTCTGCGCGAGGAAGAAAGGTCCTCATGACTTCAGCATACCCTTCGCAGACCATCACAGTGTGCCAAAAACCTGCATTCTTTTGTATCTCACCAAGTCAACAATTGTGTGCCATCATATATATCGGGCACGCCGTTCGTCATCATCATTACGGTTCGCTCACTGCTCTTTAACAGTAGTATTATCCAAAAGAAAACGAAAAAGAAAAAGAAGAAAAAAAGGTACCTTTCCTTCTCCCTACATCCCGGCCAGGAACACCACTAACTCCCAAAAAGGTCGGTTCTAAGAGTTTATTTTTCTTTCTTTTTCTCAGATCGCGTATCGCTGCGAGAAAGTCTGGCAATGTCACTGCACCGCTTCGTGTCACTCGCTTCGGCAGAGCAACACCGTCTTGTCCCAAGCCGGGCAAATTGCTGACTGCCACGACGACCGCACCACACTCATTTGCACCGGGCTGTCTTGCGCGCGCCCCTGCCTTTTTATCCCCTGTTTCCTCCTGCGTGTTCTTATTGGCTTTGCTGCCTGCTTTGTTGCTGCTTTTGTTTTCGCACTTTCACCCCACTGTCTTTTCCGGAAACCATCTGAAAGATCGCCGAGTGACGTCTGTCTGTCACCACCGCCAAAAAATCAGTATCTCTCACGTCGACAACTGAGAAGACAAAAAAAAAGTTCGCTTGTCGGTCAACCTGCATCACAATCAAACATAAGGAGAGAAAAAAAAGAAAGCAACCTGAAAGTTTAATGTTTCTCGGAAGAAACATTTGTGGGGCCCCCCGCCCCGTCTGAAGTCCAGATCCAGCTGGACAATAAGGACTTTCCACATTGTCATCAATGCGGGCAATGCATTCAAGGACCATTGAATGCAACATGAATCAGAATGGCTGAAACATCGCAAGTCGGAGGCCCCCCCTGGGAGACTCAGCTGATAGCATGCGCTTTGTGCTTACGGGGACTATGGAATGAACCAGTGAAGTGAAGGAAGAAAATGGAAGGAGAAAAGAGTGCGTTGGGGCTGAGATTTGATATCGAGATGAGCTGAACGTGCGCGGGTCAGCCGCAAGGAATGATCGATACGGAGACGAATGTTTGTGTGTGTCTGAATGTGTTAGTATGTTTCTCAGGTGGGCGTATGGAAGAGTTCAGTCGCTTAGTTTACCTACTTGTTGGCGGCGCATGTGCAGCCTGCGGACAGTCGTTCGCTTGCACAGCCGGGGCAACGACCAGTTGAATCAAATCAGTACCCTTGTGTTGTTACTTGCTTCTTTCGCCCCCAACTACCATGCATGACACAGTATCCAGTAGACCTGCAGAACAGTGGGAATGATGAATTGCGACACTGGTCCCCAGTAGACACAAATCGAGAGGAAACACAGAGTGCATGTAGCTCACAAGGGTGTTGCTCTTCTGCCCATCCAAACACATGCCACGATGTCAAGAGTCAAGTTTAGAAATAGCTGTCCTAGCCACGGTCTTCATTCAACTATACATAAAACTCTTCCAACTCTAAACCATCGTTGCAACTCCCCTCCGGCAGCTCCATTCATCCCGAGCCAAGCAGAAGGTGTATTTGAAAAAGCCAGGAAAATAAAGAAAAATTGAGAAATTTTGGGGGAAAATAGACAGAGAAAGAAGAGTAGAAAACAGGAGGGGAACTGAGAAAAAAAAGGAAAGTAATAAAAAAACACCGAAACGCGCAAGATGGGAAGTGTTTCGTAATTAAACAAAATAGATAACCTCCGCTCATCGCCCATATGTGACAGATGCAAAGTTTTCCTCTTCTGTTTCTCTTCCCTTTCTTCTCATAGCCATCACTGTTGCTTCATTCCGCACAGCCCAAATGCTCCAAATCATCGGTCGCGTCTAGCAAGGCAGTTTGCTCTAGACTGGGTGCAGGCTGCCAGTTACGAGCGCCATTGGGGGGGCAACATTCGTTTCTAGGCCCACTAGAATACCACGGAGTTTCCGATAGTATCGTCTTCATATATTTGATAAAAGGGAGGAGGGGATAATGAAAATCATGAGCCATACGACGTGGCCCACCTGTTCTTCGTTATTATTAAAAGATTCGAGGGGTATTCGTGTTGCTGTATAAGAAAAGTCGTTTAGATCAAACCGCACAGACGGAGGTTTTCTTGGATGATGATATCTAGATATTGTGTCAGTCTGACTTGTGCAAGTTCGAGCTAGAGGATATGATAAACTTACCGTTGACGGCGGCCATGACGAATCGAATCTGGGTCGTATCAGTGGCGCAGGTGAAATGAGTGTAAATCTGCTTGGTCTCATGTTGATTCAGGCTAACGAATCGGTTGAGAATGTAGTCGCAGGCAGCAGCATAATCATCACCGCCCTCGTAGTCGGGGAAGTAGTTCTTCATGGGGCTGACAGGCAACTTCTCCTTGAATCGATCGATCTTGTTGAGGAACAAAATGATGGAGGTCTTGATGAACCATCTCGAGTTGCAGATGGAGTCGAACAGAGTCAGAGCCTCCTGCATACGGTTGACGGTCTCATCTTCGAAAAGCAGCTGATCGTACTCGGAGATGGCGACAAGGAAGAGAATGGTGGTGACGTTCTCGAAGCAGTGAATCCACTTCTTACGTTCGGAACGCTGGCCACCCACATCGAACATCCGGTAGGTAAGATCTCCGATGATGAAAGTTGTTTCAGTGATACCAGTAGTCTTGACACGGGAGCGAAGGACATCCTGGTCATTAGGCATATAATCGGGAGCAGCAATGCGAGCGATGTTATCGAAGTAGCTAAACACGTACCTGGTTAGCGAAAAGAAAAAAATCACCGCGTGGTCGCGTCTTGGTGAAACTTACTATCTTGCTGAGTCGTTGAGCTGGTATTCTCGGGATCGCTTGAAACACTCTTGTACGCCACGGTCCTTCCACAGAGCCTCGATGGCGCTTCCAACCTCAGGGGGGAGGACGTCGCCCTCGATTTGGGCGGGTTGCATGAAGATGGTCTGGACATGGTATTCCATGCGCTGGTCCTCAAGGGGTAGCTCGAGAGACTCCATGGCCTCGAGAATGACACGCATGGACTGGACTGTGTTGCTGAAGATGATTTCCTTGAAGGATTCGCGCTCATCGCGAGAGTAGCCACCCTCGTGGATAAGCTTCATCTGCTTCAGGATAGTCGACTTGCCGGATTCACCAGCACCTAGAGTAAGGGGTTAGACGCGACACTCATCAGAAAGAGCATCGCAATTGATGCCATCGGTCGATTAATCGACCTAGATGGCATACAAATGCGAGCGATACGTGAATAGAGACATACCAAGAAGAAGCATCTTGATCTCGTTGCGTTGCATCATCTTATCCCTCTTGAGCTGGTTCTCAATCTCCTCGTTGCGGGCCTTGCCCTCCTTCTCCTCGGTACTCATTCCACAACCCATCTTGACGGTGTGGTGGCCTTCGCCGCGTGTGAATTAAGTGTATGGTTCTATGTCGTTCGATCGTACAACCTGGAGTTGGTCAAATGTCGCAGATCGGGACGTATCTGACCGCGGACAAGGCTACTTGTTAGTCCAAGGGGAAGAAAGTCGCGAGAAGCAGGTGAGGAGCGGCGCTGAACAAAAGGAAATGGGACAACGTTGGGGAGGTAGATGATGAAAAGGGAGAGATGGTGCGTTTGGGAAAGGTCTTGATCGGCTGGTCGTCTGGGCGGCAGGATGGAACAAATCCATGCGAGTTAAATGAATTGGGGGGGGATCTGAACCCCTGGGAGAGCACCCAGTGTCGCTTACGCAGGTGGAATCGAAGCGACAGCCTAGCAAGACGATGGACGATGAAGAAAACGATCAGAACTCACCTCGATGCTGATGGCGACAATTGCGGATGGACACTGCCAATTGAAGTGCGGCAATGAAGGATGGAACTAGAGGTGAGATAGAGAATGTGGGAAGGTTGCCGATGAAGGGAGGAGAGAAGGTAAGGTAGGTTGGCCAGGCGTGGAAATGAATGCTACGACAGGATCGGGGACGCCAGGGAGAGCGAAAAGAGAGAGGGCTGGGCAGTGGCCGGGGTTGGCCTGGCCCAAGGTGGACAGTGCAGCATTATTTGCTACCCAGTTAGCGCCTTAGTTTCAACGCAGGTGATGGGTGCGGAGGCGCGGGAAATGGCACTGCGACAGGGGCCTCTGTGCTACCACAGGTCCAGTTCCACTGCACAGTGCGGGTGCCTGCCTTCTGCCGGCCCAGTACGTGCCTTCCACTCTCACCCAAGCCCGGTATGCGCAGCTTGCATTTGCTGACAGGCTGCCTTAGTACTGGCTTACTGGCCCGTCTTAGGGGACTGCACCACCTGCAGTCGCCCCCCTCCCCCCTAAGCAGCCCACCCCCCGGACCTGTGCCTTCAAGCAGGGCAGGATCGATTCCTCGCATCATGAAGGGGCGACCAACGTTACGGAGTGTTCCCAAAAACAGAAACCCAGCAAAAATTACTCATCACAGGATGCGACGCACCCATTTCGCGCTGATGCGCCCATATTTGCCTGGCCTTGCATGAACAAGCACAGCCAACAATGGACGCCTCGCAGCTCCCAAAAATCGCTGCGCGGACTGGCCTTAGGTCGAACTATTTGCTCAGACCGTCCTTGGTACCGAGGCGGAAGTCAGGTACGGCGATCGTCTGAACCAACGCTGTCGCAAATCTCCGACACACGGTCCTACCTATTCCATCCTAAAGACAGGTACCCAAGAAGACGGTGCCTCTCCTGGCCACTAGGTGGCTCTTTAGTACCCCAAGGACCCTCCGAACATTTCCCAATGGAGATCCATGGCCCCTCCCCTTTCCCCTGCCCCTTTACAAAGTAGGTAGGCTCTAACCCACAGCAGACCCTCTTAATAGTCAAGCCGACCTGGCCAAGGGACCGAGAAGCCAATAGCTAGCCAGGGGGAGCCACTGTCCACGAAATCTAACGAGCTGTTTGCTTCGAAATAGTATGATCTGGATTGACGATTCGCTTTAGAGGCCAAGGCCCCGTCTGGTCAGTAGCACTGAACTGCAAGCCATCTGTGGATCCCTGATTTCTTACCGGTCTGTACCTGTTTCTAGGCTGCACAAGTACTTCTCCAGCAGTCCGTTGCGCCGGTGATGCGGTAGACGTCCATATCAAATTCGCCTGCGTATACATCTCGGCCACAATTAGGGAATATCAGTCTCGTCTGGTGGGCGTTCATTTGTCGCACATTAGCCTCATAACCTAGTGGGCAGATGCGAGTCCACGGAACGGGCGCTCACGTACGGAGTAAAGAAGAGGGGCTCGTAACTGTGTCCATGAAGATCATCTGGATCTCTGTATCGGGATTACTGATTGCAGAAGCGAGCCGGTCCAAGGGGGCACAGGGGATTATTGGTTGTTTTACCTGCTGATGGGATCCTTAATATCGGCAGTTCTGCGTGAAGGTGAATGGAGGGAGACGACCGGGCTACGCTTTGTTTGCCACCTCTAACGGCAGCATTCGGTGTGCACAGTAAGACATCCCCAACGGCGTTACCTAGACCGTTTGAGTCAAGAGTACGCCATTGTCTGCGAGCCGAGATATCGCATTGTTAATCTCCAATGACTGCGGGCTAAAATCTACGGATGGCGGATAGGGTGCGCGCGCTCTCTTAGCAATGTGGGATGCCAATTCCCGAATATATCCCCATGAATTCACCATCAGACTCAACCCTAAGCCCAGGCAACAAAGGGACATGCAGCTAGGGATTCGACGACACCAGGCAGACGAAGGTGAAGGCAAGGCACAAACTGATATATCTCCCAAGAAAGCAGCCCAATCTATAGATGTATCAATAAACCAACTGTAAGACGATATACCACGCATCGAAACAACGTCCAGGGTAGGTGACGCCACAGGAAACCAAGGCTGCTGTCACCAACGTGCTCCAGCGCATGCTTGCTTCTCCCTCCATCGTCTCTGCTTCTTCCCAGATTCTTGTTTCTGGAGCCACCAGTCCCCATACGAGCAAATGAAATTGCACAACCAACACCAAGTACCAGCGAGTCAGTCAGGCCATCAGCCCCCGCAAGCAGATCCATCCTCTGACAAGGGTCCACAGCCGACGCTATCGACCGACGGCACTTTATTAATGGAGGGCATCGAAAATTAGGTGCATCCTAGTGGCTGCATTACGGGCACTGAAGTGCGCCGCCTCTGCTACTCCTGGTTTGATAACCACAGGCCAGCCTTGTTGACAACAGAGTGGGGGCCAGTGCTGCATCCACTGTACTGCCGTCTTTGGTAGGTCTGTACGTAGGCATTCTTCTAACTGACAGCACCTGACGAGGGATGCGATGGCTTCGGCAGACGAGAACGGGGTTGATCGCTGTACAGCACCGCAATTTAACCTGGCGGACTGATTGTTACAGATGGCTCTATATTCGGTGACGGGTGTTTTATCTGTCTACACCACACCTGTCTCAATATTCATGAGCATACTATGTAGGTATAATGGAAGAAGTATCAGCTGGGGATACGCCGCTGGAGCTGCCTTACCACTCGATCATCACCAGCACTCGTCCAATACGGCCAGGGATCAGCATGTTTCAAGAGCTTGAAATTCAAGCCCTCCCACCGAATCAACCCAGCTAGCTCTATTCTCGTCCCCAGACGCCGTTGTACGTGTCAACGCATGCATTGTGCTGCTCTCGCGTTATGTTTCCTTTTGCCTCCTTTTTCTAGATGCAAGTATGGATCAGGAGAAGCGTGGAATCGGTCATAGATCAACTAACTCCAGTGTGCCAGCTGCACCAATCACACCTGCAGGGCCGGCTGGTTGACTAGTCTTCCGAATGGCCTAGCGCTGCATTCTGATTGAGATTGATCAGCCTCAATTGACGACGGAAAATTTCAGTTGGTCTCGCCTCTCTGCTCTAGCTTGGCCGACTTGGCCCAGTCTCACAGGACTCAGACCTGAGGTGCTTTGCCTGTTCGCCCCAGCGGGGTTTCGCGGCCAGGAGCAGTGGAAGAACAGTGAACAGGCAGTGGATACATATCATTCCTCTTAATTTCTACTGCTTGATGGCGGCTTTCCATTGTTCCAAGGGCCCCCTGCTCCCAGTGGCGACCAAGGACCTAAACCTCCCTCTGTGCGGCCCGCTTGCTGATGAAGAATCCACCGCCGAAAATGCAGCCAGCGCGCTCCAAACAGGGAAGTCATTATATCGACTGCCTACTAAAGACTCGCAAATCGCACCGTTGCATTTCCTCAAATTACGGTAGCCTCGCGATGCAGAATCCTGGATAGAGAGATAAATTGCGCTTAAAGATCAGTCAAGCACGTTCCTCCATCGGACAATATTGCTCCAGCACCTTGCAGGCCCTTCCGGCACCAGACCATGTTAACCGAATCACAGCCCCCGTGCCGCAGGTGTGAGGTCACCAGCGACTGCTCGTGCTGAGAGCTTTCATTAAAGTTATGTCATTGCTTGTGCGGCTTGCGCTTTCGTTCGTTCGCGAGGGAAATTGGATACAGGGTAAGTAGACATGAAGCAATGCAACCTGATGCCCACCCACCTGCGTCTGTGACTGTAAAAATAGAACGCCGCAAAATGATAAAGGGTGCTAGACAGCCACAGGAATTGCCCGTGGGCGGGACGGCGCGAGAGCGAGGGCATCAGCCATGTGATGTGCTATGCTGTGCGATGGTGATGTTTGTTGGCGCTGTTCAGCTTGCCTGTCGGCCGGAGAACCAAACATCGTGCCATGCCGGTGACTGCCTTAACTGGCCGGCACTGCCAAACCCCAAGTCCAGAGTCCAGACTCTTGTTGGAAAGGCTGGAATTTCGGGAACCTTGCGCTCGCTGCCCTGCCCTGCTGAACTGACCACATCCCTGACCACCCACCAATCGGCCCAGAACGAGCAGTGTGCAGGCGGGATGGAACGCAGTGGGGGAGATCCCTCGATTGGCATTAGCGCATTGGTCCACTGAAGTGCCTGGCGATCGCGTCCTATGCTGTAATGGTAGGCTTGGTGGGTTTTTGTGTGTCGTTATGTATCCAGTCTACATCTGCTTCGTGATTCTTCGCAAACCGACGACCCCTCCATCCCAACACCGATTGCTGTTGATACCCTCTGCGAAAACCTTGCGCTCGGTCTTGTTCCTCTAAGCCTTCAAGATGTCGATTCCTATGGAAAGATTGGGCGACCGTGGTCAGTAACTCTTGGAAAAACCCCCGACCCACGTCTACACCGACCTCGGCTCCCCGCCTTCTTCGCATTGGAAAGTCCTGAGCAAATAGCTAATTCCCCAGAATAGCCTTCCATCATAGTGTCGGCGACGATACTGAGCGCGAGTATGATCGCCTCCGTGACCTCGCCCGCTCCGAGGCTGAAAAGCGAAACTCGTGCTTCGATCGCGTATGGCCAACCTCCCCACCCAAAACAATGGCATTGCACACCGACTAATGATTATCAAAACCTACAGTCGAAACGGGCCTACAATGACGGCGACGGCGCCGAAGCCAAGGAGCTCTCCAACCAGGGCAAGGCCCACGACCGCAAGATGGACGAGTACAACCTCCAAGCCTCCCAGCTGATCTTCCGCGAGAACAATGCGCCGGGGCGCGTCGAGGCCGACCAGATCGATCTCCACGGCCAATTCGTCGAGGAGGCCGAGCGCATTCTCAGGCAGCGCATTGGCGAGGACCGGGCCAGGGGCCAGCACCACCTGCACGTCATTGTAGGCAAGGGCAACCACTCCGCCGGCCACGTCCAGAAGCTGAAGCCCAAGGTCGAGGACATGTGCCGTGAGCTCGGTCTGAACTACCGTACGGAGGAGAACGAGGGCCGGATCTTCATCAACCTCCAGGGCGGATCTGCCCACGAGTCTGGGGGTTACGGGCACCAGGACGGATACCAGGGCGGGCACCAGCAGCAGCAACAGCATCACCAGCAACAGCAAGGCCATCACCAGCAACAACAGCACCACCAGCAACAGCAGCAGCAGAACAACCAGGACGACGATCTTGTTGGCAAGCTTCTGCCCAAGATTTTCAAGGCTCTGGAGAAGCACTGCTGTGTTATGATGTAGTGGTTTTCGTAGGATTGTGCGCAATCCTATTGCCTTTGGATATTCTGCTAAATGAGCTTGGATATTCCTTGGCTTTTTACTATTTCTTTGGAATTTATGACGCAACGACTACCCTGGGAAGTGAGCTGTATATAGATCGTCTGTCAAATCATCTCCCTTATTTAAGAATGGGCCGAACATAGACAACCCATAGATGCGATCTATTTAAATGATATCTCTAATTTGGAAAGCAAACAAATGCAAAAGCCCTTTGGGATGTGAGAATAAGATGAGTGACATGCCCTTGATCTGGTCATAGAAAACATGATACCCTAGGGTCATCGAAACTGTATTCAAGGAATATCGAATTAACCAACGGGCAAAGTAACAGAATGTAGTGACTACATGCAATATACCAAATAGGTGGGTAGCTGGTTAGATGCATTTGTATTGATAATTATTGGCATTTAAGTTCTACGACTTGATCGATGTACCTACCTAGACAGAGTGTTGCATGGACTCTCTTGTTCCATGTCATCAGTTAGCCACGAGAACGACAACGACAACTCAATCGCCTTCCCTTAAATATATCTATCAATCGACTATATACCTAGGTATTAAATTATTACGTTGCATTAATGATCATATTCCTGCCGTAGGCCGACCCCTAGACCAGACCGAGGCAACTTCTAGGCATAGCTACCTAGGCATGCTAGAAGGCTTTAGCTATTTTTGTCAAGATCAAAGACGACAGTGATGTTGTTATTATCACAAGTTGACATTGATACAATTAGAGAGGGCCTGTACATTATGTCGATAAATTATTGCGTACGGTATGTAGATCATTGAGAATTCGCATCTTGAGATGCGTTTAGTGGTTGGAGCCGTGACGTCGACGCTTCCTTCACAAATGCCCCGCCAAAAAAAAGAGACCCCTCCATGCACCATGTCCCTCATGACTATTTAGACAGAACAAAACTCTCTTCGTCGCAATGCCAGTATGTACGGTCCCCCCACGGCACGCCCTGATATTTGAACACCCAAGATGCAAGAGATTAACCCCCTTTCCAGTTGATAATAGTCACCGGGTTGCCGACGTCTGGCAAGACCACTCGAGCTAAACAACTCCATGACTACCTCGCCAAACGAGTGACGGACTCGAACTACCGCCTGCATTACATCTCGGACGATACTCTGTCTATATCTCGAATCGTTTACGATTTATCCGCACTACCGGCCCATACAAGATCAGCAAACGCCTCCGAGAAGGATGCGCGAGCTGCCATTTACGGCGCAGTCAAGCGCGTGCTGACGAACAAGGACATCGTTGTCCTGGATAGCCCAAACTACATAAAAGGATGGAGGTATCAGCTTCACTGCGAGGCAAAGGCCGTGCGAACGCCCAGTTGCATTTTACAAATCGGCTGCTCGAAGGATCAGGCGAAGCAAGTCAACGACAAGCGCTTGGAGAGGCGGGCGAAGGGAGAAGATCAGCTGGAAGGCGAGGAGCCGTACGAGGAAGGCAACTGGGAAAACCTGGTCTTTCGCTACGAAGAGCCGAACCCGATGACACGGTGGGATAGCCCGCTGTTCGCCGTAGTATGGGATGACAACGAGGAGCAGACCAACAAGATTTTCGACGATCTGTGGGAGACCATCGCGGGAAGTGGGCGCAAGGTGATCCGCCCGAACCAATCCACCGTGCAGAGGGGCCGTGACGCAGATGGAGACTACCTCTACATTCTTGACAAGGAGACACAGGACATTGTGAAACAGATTCTAAGCCAGCAGGGTGAGGGCGAGGGCGGGGAAGTAAAGGTGCCACTTGGTTCCAGTGGAAAGGACGATTTAATCATTGAGCTGCCGGCCGGCAAGAAGATTGGTCTTCCCCAGCTACAACGAATGAGGCGGGCGTTCGTGGGACTCAACCGTGGCGGGATAGGATTGGATCCCCTGGGCAACATGACTGCTGACCGACTCAGAGAGGCCTTTGTCCGCTATCTAAACGCTGCTTTCGAGAATGAGGAATAGAAAACAATATCCATGTGTCAACCACTTTCAGTAGCAGCATCCTGGACCAGGGCAACGAGATGAAGCTTCCTGCTGTGTCGGGAACCTTCCGGCTTTAGGTGCAGGCTTCCAAGAGATCATTTGCCTCTGGCGGCTGGTGGCTCATCCTTTAATTGCAGGTTGTGCAAAATTGGCAAACAGCCTCATAATATCTACAATGGTGGCACCAGCGAAGCATGTGGAACGACGGTGTGCTCAGGCCATCAATGCTTAGAGTCAATTACTAATGCAAGGCAGCTATCGCTAGCTCCTACTTCGTGGACGTAGGGAACCTCTGGATGGGCATGGAACGCTGTGATGGCAGGCTAGGAAGCTGGAGTATCAGGTACAAGGTTATATTTGAGCAGGCAGGCCATATTTCAACGTAAGACAATAGTGGCTTCGGCTTACCCTTGCCGTATCTGATTAATTAGCTGCTTGAGTCATCCCGGGGAGGCGATAATGGGTTTCTGGTGTTGCGTGGACGAGGCTGCCTGAAAGCAACCAAGTCAACAAGTGTACAAAGCAAAGCGCCAGAAAGTGGAAACCGGGAGAAGCTTCGACCGACTCGTTGCATGCTTTCACTCAACAAAGTACCTTTGGAGCTAGCTTGGTGTAGGACACCATACAATATCTGAAACAGGTACATCGGGCTCAGGCCGCGTCTTAGATTTTCCGAGCCGGGTGCTCGCATCAGTGATATCATTGGCCCACCGCCTTCGCGGTTGCCCGAAAGGTACCGCTCTATCTCCACGAACGCTGCTGGCCTCTGGGTGCAGCTTTGAACCTTCACCTCTACTTAATAAAACCATCTCCATCCATCCACACATCTTTCGGTCCCTCGTATCGAATTCTCCCCCCTACAAGCCGCAGTTTGCTTGCTTCCTCCGTCGTCAACGCAGAGAAGTTTTGCGAGCCGGTTTTCTTCTTCCCTGTCATCACCAGCCTGAACGACCCTGTTACGACCTGCAAACGCCAACACCAGCGAAGCTTTGTTTTTAGGCCCAGTCACGCAAGATGGCTCCTCACGAAGATGAGAAGAAGAAGGTCAACCTGACGTATGTATCTGCACGATTTTGACCCTATACTGCTGCCATGGCATCCGGGATCAAGAAGCTAACTGTCCCAAAGCGACCCCTCAGGTGCCGAGATCAAGAATGTTCGTTCGACCCTGCCATGTTTCATAGCGTTTTCACAGCCGACAGCTACTGACAAGTTCACCAGGAGGATGACGTCTCAACGGCGATCCTGAAGAAGAAGAAGAAGCCCAACCAGCTTATGTACGTCCCTCTGCCCCTCAACGACAATGGTGAACGTGCGCTGATAGTTGACCAGGGTTACCGATGCCACAAATGATGACAACAGCATCATCGGTCTCTCAGAGGCCACCATGGACTCCCTCCAGCTGTTCCGTGGTGACACAGTTCTTGTCCGAGGCAAGAAGCGCAAGGACACCGTCCTTATTGTCCTTGCTGAGGACGACATCGATGACGGCAGTGCCCGCATCAACCGAGTAGTCCGCCACAACCTTCGTGTCAAGCACGGTGATATGATCACCATCCACGCTTGCCCTGATATCAAATACGTATGTGGTTCCGCCTTCTCCCCTCGCTTTGATCTTGTGTATCTGACCCCCGCCACAGGCTAAGCGTATTGCTGTTCTCCCTATCGCCGATACCGTAGAGGGTATTACCGGCTCCCTCTTCGACGTATTTCTCGCACCCTACTTCCGTGAGGCCTACCGACCTGTCCGCCAGGGTGATCTGTTCATCGTTCGTGGTGGTATGAGACAAGTCGAGTTCAAGGTGGTCGAGGTTGATCCTCCGGAGTATGGCATTGTTGCCCAAGACACAGTCATTCACTGCGAAGGGGAACCTATCCAAAGAGACGAGGAAGAGAACAACTTGAACGAGGTCGGTTATGACGATATTGGTGGCTGCCGAAAGCAGATGGCCCAGATCCGAGAAATGGTTGAGCTGCCCCTCCGCCACCCTCAGCTGTTCAAGTCCATCGGTATCAAGCCCCCTCGAGGTGTCTTGCTGTACGGTCCTCCTGGTACCGGTAAGACTCTCATGGCTCGAGCCGTGGCTAACGAGACTGGTGCTTTCTTCTTCCTGATTAATGGACCCGAAATCATGTCCAAGATGGCTGGTGAATCCGAGTCCAACCTTCGAAAGGCTTTCGAGGAGGCCGAGAAGAACTCCCCTGCTATCATCTTCATCGATGAGATCGACTCTATCGCCCCCAAGCGTGAGAAGACAAATGGTGAAGTCGAGCGCCGTGTCGTGTCTCAGCTTCTTACCCTCATGGATGGCATGAAGGCCCGCTCCAACGTCGTTGTCATGGCCGCCACTAACCGACCCAACTCGATTGACCCTGCCCTCCGACGATTTGGTCGTTTCGACCGTGAAGTCGACATTGGTATCCCCGACCCAACTGGCCGTCTTGAGATTCTCCAGATTCACACCAAGAACATGAAGCTCGGCGACGACGTCGATCTTGAACAGATTGCTGCCGAGACCCACGGTTACGTCGGTTCCGATGTTGCTGCCCTGTGCTCTGAGGCCGCTATGCAGCAGATCCGTGAGAAGATGGATCTTATTGATCTTGACGAAGACACCATCGATGCCGAGGTCCTTGACTCTCTTGGTGTTACAATGGAGAACTTCCGCTTTGCCCTCGGTGTTTCCAACCCCTCTGCTCTGCGTGAGGTTGCCGTTGTGGAGGTTCCCAACGTTCGCTGGGAAGATGTTGGTGGTCTGGAGGAGGTCAAGCAGGATCTGCGCGAAAGCGTTCAGTACCCTGTCGACCATCCCGAGAAGTTCCTCAAGTTTGGTCTCTCACCTTCTCGAGGTGTTCTGTTCTACGGTCCTCCTGGTACTGGTAAAACTCTCCTTGCCAAGGCTGTCGCCAACGAGTGTGCCGCCAACTTCATTTCCGTCAAGGGTCCCGAACTTCTCAGCATGTGGTTCGGTGAGTCCGAAAGCAACATTCGAGACATTTTCGACAAGGCCCGCGCAGCCGCCCCTTGCGTTGTCTTCCTCGATGAGCTGGATTCCATTGCCAAGGCTCGTGGTGGATCTGTCGGCGATGCTGGTGGTGCTTCCGACCGTGTTGTGAACCAGCTTCTGACTGGTAAGTAAATCAGTTTCATTATATACTAGTTGAAGTACTATACTAACTTAACTTTTTTTAGAAATGGACGGTATGACCTCAAAGAAGAATGTCTTCGTCATCGGCGCTACCAACCGACCGGAGCAGCTTGACCCTGCTCTGTGCCGACCTGGTCGTCTAGACTCTCTCATCTACGTTCCTCTGCCTGATGAGCCTGGCCGACTGAGCATTCTCAAGGCCCAGCTGCGCAAGACCCCTGTCTCCACTGACGTCGACCTTGGCTACATTGCCAGCAAGACCCACGGCTTCTCTGGTGCTGACCTGGGTTTCATTACCCAGCGTGCTGTCAAGATTGCCATCAAGGAGGCCATCAGCCTTGACATTGAGCGCACCAAGGCTCGTCAAGCTGCTGGCGACGAGATGGAGGTTGATGACGAGGCTGAGGACCCTGTTCCTGAGCTCACAAAGGCCCACTTCGAGGAGGCTATGCAGATGGCCCGAAGATCAGTCACTGATGTCGAGATACGTCGTTATGAGGCCTTTGCCCAGCAAATGAAGAACGCCGGACCCGGAGCTTTCTTCAAGTTCCCTGAAAGCGGGGCCGCTGGAGAGGCTGACGCCGACGCTGGCAACTCCTTCGGCGATGCCGGTAACGATGATGACCTTTACAACTAAATTTCTCGGGCGGGTAGTTGATGGACAGGACACGGCTTTAGTCCTTTTGTATTTTACGCTTTATCTCCGTAAATCTGCAGTGACGTATGCGCGGCTGGTGGATAGATCTTATAGTCAATTCTGGTGACCAAGTTCTGGTCTGGAGTTGGTGGAATGGTCGAGGCGAGGGTAGCGAAGCTGGAGCTGTCTACAGCAGATCTTACTGCATCTGCTCGGCAATGTGGTGCAATGCCCCTGCGAGGGTGGATTCATACAGCGATGCGCCTCTTAATCAGACAGGACGAAACGAGATGCCACGTAGTAGACACTTGAAAATTGATTGCGATTTTAAACTAAAGACCCAGAACAAAAGCACGTGTGAACAAAACCTGATGATTGAGCCATGCGCAGTGTAATCGTCTCAAGCAGGTTCTTGAAACAAAGGGGTCTGTTCCTATGCATCAGATGAAGTCATGTTAATTTGAAGTCTATTGTATCGTACTTGTCGTATCATGTCATGTTAATGTGCTTCCAACTCGTTATGAGAGCTATCATACCACCACCCACTCATCCCGCCTTTCATCGGGTAGTCTCTTCGTTGGCGTGTCACTGATATGTGCCCTCCAACCTCAATATCTCCTGTGATTATCCAGAACCGTCCCTGCAGCTGAGGACTTTTTTCAATGATCAATGGTACCCCCATACCTTGATCCCGAGATGTGAGGATGAAACTGCTACGTCCTCACCACCACATCTTGATGTTCGAGGTAGCAGGAAACACCTTGAGGGGCCATACACTCGCTCCTTCTCTCCTCCCACCATCTCGTACATAACACCCACCGCATGCATCCCCCCCTCACGAAGACCCGTCGTCCTCCACCTCGCACAGCGCCTCCAGGCTCTCGCGCGTGGTCCTCAGGGCGTCCTCGAGGACGCTCTCGGGGACGGCGAGGCTCGTCTTGTCGCTCGTGCCGGTGTTGGAGTTGCCGTTGGCCTTGGCGTCGCCGTTGGTGGGCTTGGCGCCGCCGCCGCCACCCGAGGCGAGGGAGTCGCTGCGGATGTCGTCGAGGACGCGGCGGAGGAGGGCGGGGTAGGTCGATACCTCGCCGGAGCGGAGGAGGGAGAGGGCGTGGGCTTGGACGAGGGTGGGCCAGTTGGTTGTGTTGGAGTTGAGGGAGTGGAGGAGGGAGTCTTGGATTCTGGGAGGAGGGGCGTTGTGTGAGCTTTCCTGCCGTGGTTGAGAAGATCCCAATGGAGAGGAGGGGAGTGGGCTGCTTACTTGTTTATATGGCCGTCCCGGATGAGCAATGTGTTGATCTGGGAGCGGAGGTCTGGGTCGAGAGTGGCGGGGGTGTAGGAGGAAGCTGAGGGTGGCACCTTGACGGGCGTCGAGGGTGGCTGCGACATTGTGGACAGGGTGACGGATCGTGAGGCTGATCCGGTTTGTGGGGAGCTCGAGGACAGTGACGTGATGCCGGGTTGTATGTCCGGTAGCTAGGAGCCGTTCGCGCGCCGGGAGTCGCTTCCTGGGCCTGCCTGTTGAAGGTCAAGAGGCTGGCAGACAATCCCTCGAGCTGTATCGGCTGTCGAACGTTAGCGGGGTTCCTGTACAAGGCTCGCAACGGCGGGCCAGGCGCCTGGCAGAAGCCAATTCCTCGGTCCCAGCGGCTGGGGCGACATGGCGGCTAGGATGCACGCAGAGCTATGCAGCAAGCAAGATGCACCACATGCCCCCGTTGTTTGATGGGTGGAGGTGGAGGTGGGGGGAAACCTAAAGGCTGGGGGACCTACATGCTGGCTGCGGCGATGGGGTGGGCGCGGCGCGGCGACGGCAGAGCGTGTGGAGGAAGTCGAGCAAATGGCAAGGCTGAGGACTTGAAGGGTTTTGGGAGCTGCGCAAGGCTGAGAGGGCAGATTTGGTGTGCTGTGGGTCCGCGTCCGGACTCTAGACTTGCCCAGCTTGCTTGTGACTTGGCGCTTGCTCCGCGTCGCGGTTGGCACTGAGCCCGCCACCATATGGAAAGAAGCTAGTGGGGCGCAATCGGAGATGAGGCTGGTGCTTGCTTGCTGGGGCTGGGGGGCTGGAGCATGTGCGGCGGCAGCGCCTGAGCGTGTCTCGAGGCCTGTCGGTGCCAAGCGGAGGTACCTACGGAGTACATGTATAGCAACCTCCCCCGGTCCAGGCCAGCTGCCCAGTACCTAAGCACTCCAGTTCAGTCGGCCAATCCGATACCCGGCAGCGCCCGAATATGTCTCAACCTTTCCACTCTCCTTTTTTCCCCGGTCTCTCTCTTCATCATCACCTGGGCCTTTCCAACTAACGTAGCTAGTTTCCAGACCGACCTGTGTTTAATGGGTCCTGTCGGGGACTAGCAGTGACTCTCCGAAGACATTTAGTCAGAGCCCGCTAGCCCAATCCAGTCAGCGACTCGCTGGGGAGGGGCCTTCATCTAACTGGGGGGTGGGTCCGCTTGTGGAATTGGGGCGCTTGGAATGCTTGCCAACCACGCCGCCTGTCCGTCACTCGCCCGAGTCCATGGTTCTCTCGTTCGGCTCCGGGCGAGCATGTTCCTTGTCTCCACGCCCGAATCTGTGTCTTGGGTCTTGGGTCTTGCTTCCCAAACCCTCCGACGCAGTGTCCGGCCCAAACTGTAGGCTGCTGCCTGGCCTCTGTCTGAGTCGTCTCAACTAGACCCAACACACATTATCCCGAACCCCATGCACCCAAGAACGGATTCTGCCCATGCCGGCCTGGTCCGCTACCTGCATCCGAAGTCACCCGCTAAGCTTTATGCTCCCGGCCCCGACTCCCGTCTCTAATTTTTTCCCGTTTAGGCTTGCTGTTCTCGGCCATATCCCCTTGTCTATCTACCTACCTACCCTGAAGATGGACACAACTGATCCTGGACTCGGCCGCCGCATTCGAACATCATCCTCACTCATTGTACGTACGTTTCGGAGATTAGGTGGATGGCTGAAGTAGCATTTACTTTCTTCTTCCTTCCGGTGCCTAATTGACTCGGCCTGTTTTCTTTCTCCCAAACAGGTTTTCCCTGTTTTGTTTTTGGTCACATCTCGTTAACGGTCATAGAGTTTATGACTGCGTCTGGCCACCTCGTGTCTCGTGTCAGGCTACACCCTTTGAGAGCCGTGCATATCATTGTTTCGACATTTCAGCCACTCAGGTCGAACCAGGCGTGATGCCCAACACTACAGCTGCACCATCTTCTGTTTTCTTCTGCTCGAGGTGATGATATGGACGGCAACCAAGATCAATGTAGGGTGGTCGAGACCGCCACCCGAAACTAGGTTGTCATCCCTATTCCTCCATCCCCACTACACCCTACATCATTGCTCGGGGTCAAACCCCAATTACTCGAGTTACACCCGCCAGGACGAGAGCGCAGAGCTTTTAATATCATGGGAGCAGGAGAAGGGGAATGATAGGCCAACAAGCCAGGCTACGGCCCGGGCCGTACTCTCCCCGTAAGAACCCGTGATGCGAATTGGTTATTCTCCCACCTGGGCTGGCCCTAGATGGGCGGAGGGGTCGGGTGTGAGCAGATAGCATCGCAAAATGATACATTGCCTAACCTTCACCGACTTCCTGCATCTTCTAATGGTAAAGGATGTTGCGCCTTGGCCCACATCATGCTGGCCTTCCCTCGACACCCCCAGTCCCTGTCCGTCACATGAGGTACCGCGGCCGCGGGAGCAAGGTTCTTGGTTGATAAATCGATGCGCTGGACGAATGGATTATGGCTTGGGATTTGTGATAATTTGATTTCCGTGCTGACCGTTCTGCCGGGAAAGCATCCCATGCAGTAGACAATCGACCCATAACCCGAGCCAAAGTGCGGTGAGCGTGAAAAAATAATCAAATGCCACATTGGCGTGTGAATATTGCAGGTTTGAGAGTCTGCCCAAATGCAGAGGAAGCTCCGGATACAGGCAGGTACGTATCAGAAGGAACAACATGGAATTCCTCTGTTGCCCCGTGGGGCAGTTGGCTGGCACCCCCATATTGCCTATTGCATCACAGACACCCAGCCATCCCAAACATATATCCGGACACGTTGGGTGTCTGCATGGTCACGGATCCGATCCCTGCCCCGGCCGGTCAGTGCAGGTGTGGCGACTCCAGAGTTGTAACAAGTTCTGCCGCTACCCAGAACGTGGCTCCTCTTGTGCCACGCTCCAGCTGCTGTAAGACGCAACGTATAATATCACCAAGGAGAGGCGCATAGTAAAGAAGCCCAAGGGGGTACGGAACACCGTGGAGTGAAAATAGGTATGGTGGCTTTGTACGTTGTACATATACATGACACAGGGGCTTCCCGTCGATGGTAGATGTATCCTGGGCTTGTGGAAAGCATCCCGGGAACGTCGGTGAGCCGTAGCCAATAGGATCAAAGTGGGAAGGCGGTGATTCGGCTCCGAATCCAATATGCGGAGCAATTTGACTGGTCCGCGGACATCTCCGGTTGGTAAGTGGTTGCGCTTTGATCCTGTGTCGTCCTAGGCCATCCTTCCTACATGGGTATGGGAAAATGAGCTTCTAAAGGCGGATGGTGCCCCGCGAATGCGGGCGTCGAATGCCGCAAGCCGGTCAGTCGTGATGAGTGACTTTCATTTTGTAGGTAGCGGTGCGATTGGTTCATGTTTCTATTGGTCCACGACTTCAACTCGCGTTAGCATACTATCCCAAGCGGTGTTTCTGTGACATGGCACTCCATGATGTAGGCAGAAGCTTGATTCTAGACAACTATGCACACATGTGTCATCTCTTCATTGTGGAATTGTTGGTCGCGAGAAGAGAAAACAAGACTGTCATATATCGGATTGTCTTGATCTCACTAGAGCCGATTTTGGGTATAAAGGCCTTGGACTTGCGCTTCGTTATCTGTTTGTGGCTGCAAAGTGACAAGTAACATATGTGTTCCCCATGGAGAAAAAGCAAAATGCTTGTGACCGAACAGGGTGGTACAGCGGCTTCTCCTGTTTCGGGCTTGCTGCTGTGTCAGATCTCCATCATGATAGTAAATGGTGTTCAATGGGCCAGGCCGCAAGCGTAAATGATTGGCGGTTTGTCTTTCTATTTTCAAGTTAACCCCTGCACCTAGCATATGGAAATGCCCAAGCGGCTGAGATGGGATGCTTATTGTCAGATGATTGAAAAAAAAAGCTGGAAGCAGCTTGTGATGATGGCATGCTGCTTCCTGGCCACAAATGGCGGGCAAGACGAGAAGGTATTGACCAAACGCATCAGGAAAGCTGCTAATGCACAATGAGATTGCCTGTGGCACACACTGGAGCCGGCGGCGCATCGATCGGTCTTGAGGCTGGGCGTTCTCTGACCCAAGTAACTGGGTAGGGAGGCATCCCCGTCCTTAACCCTGGTGGTATACACTCCCACCTTGTGGGGCCCTGGCATGGGGTGTCCAGCCGTCATTACATAGTATGCCACTAATGCCTCTAGCACGAAGGTGGGAGACGAGGGCTGTCCGAACTTCTTTTGGTGTTTTGGGTCGACCTGTGCTCGTCTAGAAGTCCCGTGCGTCAATGCGCGGCCGGCAAGACAGTCGCAGAGAAATGGCTCACTTTCGTGCGTCATCTGAAGGGATGGCTGCTGCTGTACGCCACGGGGAGCGGTTGGATGCACACGGATTTGGTGATAATCCTCGCACCTACTCATGGATGGTAGGTATGAGCAAGTAACGGCATCCTGCAGCGCAACTCGACATGGTTAGTTGAATGCCGGGTCCGCGAAGCGGCGACACCCGCGATAGTGCGCGAGGTACGATGACAGCGAATCTGGGAGGGACATGCAGCCAGAGCCTGGGATGGAGCAGTTGGTCACCACGCACGGATTCTGTCCGTAGTCAAAGTCCCTGTTTTGGCGAGTCGGTGAAGGAAGGTTGCATAGCAGGCGGATGAGACAGTTCAGATCGCGCCGGCGCGAGGGGAGCATGCCCGGAGCAATGGCACTCTCCCGTTGATTGATGACAGGGAGCAGCTGGGCGACAGCTTGGGAACCAACTGCATTCTGTCATTTTACCCAATGCCTCGCCTCAGTGCTGTCTGGAAAGATGCCACTCTCGCTAAGTGTTCCCTCGCGCGGCCTCTCGCCGGCCGGTACCTTGCAGTGCTGATACGGTACCTGCGGTGTCTGCTAAGCTGCGCCTGCCCGCAGGTACCTGCATCGTACTCGGGTGTCTGCATCTCGACTTGCCCGCAGGCGACCTTACCTCACCTTGCATCATTAGGCTCTCTATACGGCAGGAGGGCTCGCTCCAGTTTAGGTGCTGTGCCTTCCACGTTTTTCCCGCCTCCTAGCTCCGATCCCAGCCCAGATGAAAGCTCCTCCCAACTACCTCTCACTAATCTACCTAGGTGCAGGCTGCCTACACGGCTCACCTCCTGGTGCCTTGGAGCTTCGTTCTAAGGTTCTCATGCAGCCTTCCCCCTGCAATATCCGTACCGGTCTGATCCTCGGCCCCCAATTAGGACCCTGCGAGCCAAGGCCCGGAGATATCCTGGACTGGTGATACAGGGAGGCAGAAGGAACGTGTCTAGAAGGTTCCTATCTGGAGCAATGGACTCTTGGAACACTTCTCTAGGTACGTATCCGCCTCGCCTGTATTACAGCATCTCGAAACCGCTGATCCAAAGGCTAGATGCGTCGTATCACCCATCATCCAGGCGGCCAGCGTCCATCCGTCTCACAAGACATGTCCATGGTTACTTCCAGCGGGAGTAATTAGGAGATATTACCACGTGCCCAATTAGGGAGTCTTCTTAGGTACGAAACGATGTATCACCTGCTGTACGATACGTCGTCTTTTTTTGTTTGCCCCCTTACCTTGGGGTGATGCGAATACCTTTCCTTTTTCTGCCCTCAGGCAGCGATGCAGCGCCAAAATAGCTGTTAATCCCTGGAAAATTGCGTCTTTGCTTCTTTTAAGGCCTCATTTGCCATATTTTCTCAAGCATATTGTTTTTTCGCAATGCTGAGCCTTCTGCCTTTGCCCCAGCGCGTTGGTGGCGAGGTACTGCGCATGTCAGAATCTGGCATCACGCAGATGCCTAGTTCAATGACCTGTCAGTCGCAGCAAATGCTACTACAAGTGTGGTGATATGCATGACCAGCACAGAAGAGACAACGAGAGACGAGATGAGATAACGAGATTGACAAGCAAGACCATGGAAAGCATCTCTCATTCATTTCTTTCACGACCCCTAAAGTGTGAGGCAGCCACACGTTTCACGATATGCATTGCATTGCGACACCTGGCCCAGCTGATTTCTCAGAACAACATCCTCAATGTCCGTCCCTCTGCAGAATCTCAAAACGGCCAACTTCGAGGAGGGCATGGTGACGTACCTCGGCCAACCACATCCTGGGCACAATCATACACCTCTCGCGGCTCCGGGACGTGGTGGGCCAAAGCCATGCATCCATCAACAAGGGCCGACATATGCAGCTAATACTAATCTCATCCCGAAGGCGGTGAAGGGGCTTGTCCCCCTCCCCGGCCGGCAAGCTGTATTGGCCCGGATCCTTGGACCGCCCGTGGCATGGCAGCTACGGGTGACGGGAGGGCGTCCCTTGGTACAACGAACTGGGGCCGACGTCGTCCAGTCGTCACAGACGACCAGCTTATGTTACCTGCGGAGGGAACTAACGCAATGGCCCGTATGCTGCGACCACTGGGAACGATGGATTTGGATTACCTTTTGCCTTGGCTGGTAGGTGTCCTACTAGTTTGCAGTGGTACCACATCTTGGAGGGGTGATGCCGCGAGCCATTGCTCATTGCGCAGAAGCTCACCAATTGAAGCTCTGTGACAGCTTGTTTTCTCTTTTCTCACTGTCTAGTGGCATGAAGCACACCTAGTCTGCTCTAGTTCGCCTGAGTCGTGCAAACGCATCCTCATGTCGCCTGCCGACTGACTTCGCGGCGGAAGTATGTATAGCCCGACCCCCCCCTGAAAGGATGAGTTGAGGCATCATTATCCCGCCTCCAGGGCTGCACACAGGGTTTCAAGGATATGTGGACAGGAGAGGGAACAGGAAAAAGAGAAGCTGTTGCAGCCCAATGCGACGCACAAAGGGAGATTGCTGGCAGGCCGTCTTGTACATGGGGAATGCCTGTAAAACGGCGTGCGGAATGCGCTGGGCCGTAGAGAAAGCTCGCTTGTTCTTTCTATGATAGATGGTTCTTGGGTGTGTGGCACTCATGTAAGGGAAATGAGTGCTGCTGAGGATGTAACTGTACCTTCGATGATGACCCCTGCAGATCGACCAACGGACAGGGGATGAGTGTCTTAAAAGCATGTTGACCTTGTCGAAATCTGGCACTCGTAGTATAGCCCTACGGTGTAAGTCAATCAATATGTACCTTGACTATCGCTGGTGCACAGCGATAAGCTACTGTTGAAGCGAGACCTTGGCGTGATACATGCGTACATACACACACATACTGACCTTACATACGTACATGGCGGGCACCAAGGCCTATCCCTTTCGCGGTCCTCGGGGCAAGTGTGAAGCGAAACCCATGAACGCCCTGCAGGCTATTTGAACAGACACGCCCTCCATGTTTGCCTGTAAGGTTCAGCTGGTTATGATTGCTCGCCAGGGCAGTCGAGACGGATTTCCGAGGCCCGGCTTTGGGCGCGGGAGAGAGAGCCATGGAAGCATAAATAGACGGCAAGGGTTTCGCCTTTCCTGACCGAGGATCTTTCCTGAAGTTGAATAACTATCGCTCTAGAAATCGAATCATCCTTATTGCACCCGTTGCGCCACTGCCGTTGTCGAGCGTGCTGTGAAGTGCTAGCCTTTCTTTCCCGCGTGGGCTTATTAATCGTCTGCTATTTCCCCCATTTCCATTTCCATTTCCAAGTACATCGGCTACTCCATCGTCTTTCTTTCTCCTAGTTGGATCTAAAGTTCCTCGATAGGCCTGAAAGAAGGAGGACGGGAAGGCCGACTGGGTCACAAGGCAGCCAACAATCGCCACCAATCGTTGCGGGCTTGTTGACTGTACTCGACCGTCCTATATCTTGGGGCCAACAGACATCACGAGGCCGACTTGACGAAAGTCAGGCCAGCAACGCCCCACAGAGAGGGCCTCGCCGACACGCGGCGATTTCACAGGGGGAACAGTAGCTTGTATAGAGCTCGTATCCAAGAACAGTGCTCTGCTGAGGAAAGGGGTAAGGGTATGTAAAATCCTGGACCCTAGATGCGCACCCCCATCATCGGATTGATGTCATTCCGTTATTTTTGGTCCGGTCTGCTGACGGTTTTTGCTCCATCCCCAAGATCCTGAGTGTGTTTCGCTTGATCGGTTGCCAAACGGGACGAAGGTCGACGACGACGACTGCATCCACTGGGAGGGGCCTCGACTAAAGCTTGGTTTGGTCCCATTTTGAGCGGTTGTCCAGTTTTTTTTGCCACCACCAGGCAAGAACAGCGACGCGGAACCACTTGTCAGCTGTGCGGGCCAGGCAGTGCAGCGTAGCGTGCAGGCCGTACAGTGCAGTGCAGCGCAGTGTAGGTAGGTAGCATCCATCCATGCGGCGAGTCGAAAGCACAACCAACACCACATACCTTGAACCTTAGTACCTGAGCTGACCTGGGCTGGCTTCGGCTTGCCTTGCCTTGCCTTGCCTTGCCCTGACTACCTGACCTCAATCCTCCATGCCACCACCCTACATACATTACCTTACCTACCTCCCCTCCTGCCTTACCTAACCTAACCTTGCCCGCCGACGGCCATTAAGGCCCTACCTAAACCTGGCCGCTGACTTAAAAAATTGCCCTAGTCGGGTGGTGCTTGCCCGGATCAGAACGAAAACGGTCTCCACCAGCAGGTACCTGCCTAATACAAATCCATCGAAAGCAGAAAAGCAGAGATAGGTACAAAGGAAGGTACGTCCCGGCCTGGGTCCAAGGCACGTCCCTTACCTAGGAAAAGGTACCTCTCGTCCTGCCGCCGGCTGGACAGAAGCGAGAGCAGCAACCAGGCTCAAAGGGCTCAAGAGCGCAAAGAGTCAAGAGCATCAAAGAACTAAGACTGGTGCACCTGAGCCAGGGTCCACTAAAGCAGCTGGCCAACCAGCACCGGCGGCGGCTAATCTCCACCGCTCGACTCGCAGAAAGGGTGTTGAGCCGACAAGCACTGCCGCCCCGGCCATTGGGGACTGTGGATCGGGTTGCGCGTGTGTGGTGTGTGTGACTCTTGTATACCCTGTGTGGGTGTGCATGCGTGTGGGTGGGTGAGTAGTAGGTACCCTCTCAGAGGCCCTTGTCCCATCAGTTGTGTTTGGCTCGCAAGCTGGTGCGTGTAAGGTGGGTTTGGACGTGCATACAGACGCTGCATGCCACATGCATGCATGTACGAAACGGAGTGCGCTACGTACCGTCAACTGTCAACTTTGGGACCTGGACTCGACTCGTCAAGCCTTTGACTTGACTTGGCAGGCGGCTTCGATATTATATTGGTCATTCATTATTGGACTCGGGGCTCGACTCGCCTCGCATTGGACCACCAGCTTCATCGCCTCAGACCTACACGAAGCAATTGCGGTCGAGGACCCAAACGGAACCACAAAATTACGGCCTCCCATCCTCTCCCGCTGGCGTCGGCAATAATTGTGTGTGGTGCATCATTCCTACTCTTCTCCCCATCTCACACTCACTTCCTCCTTCCATCCCTCTCTCCCACCAACGTCCTCAGCCAAACGCCCGCCCCGGCCCTCAATCAATCCCTCGTTTCTCCCCGAATACTCTTAATTGCCACGGGCAGGGCAATGGTTCAATCCTGGTGATTGTCCCCATCACTCGCTCTGTACGTCACATCTTCACCAGCTGCTCACTCTCCCCGTCTGTCTCGCCGCTCCCACCCCCCCGATCTCGATCTCATCCCGCCCTCAGATTGTTTTGGCCAGCCGCAATCGCTGTCGTCACAAGTCTTCAGCACACCGCAAAGAGCAAAACACCGAGGCGGAACAAGTTCGAGTAGCCTTTCATGGCTTGCATCTCCCGCGCCTGAAATCCCCCCCCACAACGGCAGCGCAGCAGCCATGCCATCAGCACAGTGTACTTCGCTCTCCATCCCTCCACCTGGCCTCAGTTCCCCAGCATGCACCTCCCCGTGAGCTTGTGCTAACCAGCTTGCTTCATCTCCAGTCCAGCCCGCCATGGCGGTCGCAGACCAGGGCCAAGCCTACTTGCAGCAGCAACATGGCGCTGGCGACAGACTCTCGACGGCTTCCGATCCCCCAAACACCCTCGTCGATGTCATCCTCCGCGAAACCCAATACCTCTACTCGCTAGTCCTTCTCATCACCTTTGTCTCTCTTGCTGCGTGGTACAGCGTCTTCAATGCGAAGAAGGAAGAGGACATTGTGCAATCCAAAGTCAAGGGTCCCGGCGGCAAGCCTTTACCGATCACCAAACGGAAGAAGCGCACCAACGGAGAGCGCAAGATCGGCCCGCACTTCGGAACGGTTTCCAAGATAGTCTTTCGTTTTTTAGCTGCCATTGTGTTTCTCACATACCTAGCCAGTGCATTGTTGATGCTCGTCCATGCCTTTTGGTACGAAGATCCGTATAAATGGTCAAAGGAGGGTTTGCCGTGGGCCGGCCAATGGAGTGTGGTATGTCTCCGAAAATGCACTTTCTCGCCTGTTACATCCGCCGGCGTGGCGGGGTTTGTCTCTTTGGGGGGTTTCTCTATTCTTTTGCTGACCTCACCCCTAAACAGGTTCACGTCACTGGTGCTACGTTCTTTTACCTCTACATTTTCGTCTCCCTGTTCGATTGGCGGAAGGGTCCTAATGTAGTCCATCTTGTCGTCTGGATATTGGGCTTCACCGGGGAGATTGTAATTTCAAGCGCCACGTATAGAGCAGCCATCGAGTGTCACTTTGAAGTGATCGATGTGTCCGACCGCGACGGTGAAGAAGGCCGCAGCTGCGCCCTCGGCTACTGGACTCGGCTTGATCTCATCCTATATTTTGTCCGAATTCTGCACATCGCCGCCATGATCTTGTTCTTCGGAGCCGCATGGGTCACCAAGGTGTACCGCCAACCATCTTCTGAGCATCTTAACCTTGAGGCCGGACACGACGCCGCCGAGTCGACCCCGCTTCTTAATGGGCACAATAGGTCGTACGAGACGCAGAATGGCAACGGCCACACCATTGAGGCTAACGGCCGTCGCAAGCGGGGGAGAACCATGTCGAATGCCAACAAGCCGGCCGGACCTGCCAGCCGAGGAGATGAAGGTGCCGCCTTCTATCGTCCATCCAAACTTCCTCACAAGACATGGTGGGAGTATTTGCGAGGTTATTCCTTGTTCTTTCCCTATTTGTGGCCCAAGAACAGCATGAAGCTTCAGATCAACGTCATGATCTGCTTCTGCCTCGTCATCGTCCAGAGACTTGTCAACATGCTGGTGCCCTTCCAGCTAGGTCTCGTCGTGGATCAGCTGGAAAAGGCCATCCGAGAGGTCAAGGGTGGCCAGCCTGTGACTTTTGACAACTTCCCGCTCCGCGAGTTCATCACCCTCGGTGGCCTCTGGATTCTCCAGGGCCAGTCAGGTCTCCTCGGCTCGCTGAGATCCATGATGTGGATTCCCGTTTCCCAGCACTCGTATCGTGGATTGACTACCGCCGCATTCAACCATGTGCACTCGCTAAGTTTGGACTTCCACCTCTCTAAACGCACGGGAGAGGTTCTTTCTGCTCTCAACAAGGGATCAGCCATCAACCAGTTTTTGGAGCAGGTCACTTTCCAGGTGTTCCCGATGATGATGGATCTTTTCATTGCTATTTCCGTCTTCTATTATAAGTTCGGCCCTCTCTACGCCGAAATCAACATGGTCATTACTTGTTGGTATCTGTACATGACCATCAAGATGGCATCGACAAGGGCCGAGCAGAGAAGAGAAATGACCAATGCAGACCGAGAGGAGGAGGCAGTCAAGAATGATTCCATCTCAAGCTACGAGACAGTCAAATATTTCAACGCGGAAGAATTCGAATCTGGCCGGTATCAGGACAGGGTTGGCGTCTTCCAAGCCGCGGAAGCCAAGGTCCAGGTTGGTGTGGTCATGATGAACATTTGCCAGGCCTTCGTTTTCAACCTTGGCAGAATAATTGCCGCTTTGGTTTGTGGCTGGCAAGTTGTAGTCGGGATGCGAGGGACAGGTGACTGGTTCATGGTCGTCTCCTACCTGACTCAACTCCAAGGCCCTCTGAATTTCTTTGGTTCCTTTTACCGCACTGTCCAGCAAGCCATGATCTCAGGAGAGAGACTGCTCGAGCTGTTCAAAATCCAGCCCACCGTTGTGGATGCTCCGCACGCGGTCAACCTGACGAATTTCACTGGACGCATCAAGTGGAACAATGTCAGCTTTGCCTACGATAGACGCAAGCCGGCCCTAAGGAACATCAGTTTCGAGTGTGTGCCGGGCACGACAACAGCTTTCGTCGGCGAGTCTGGTGGCGGTAAATCTACCCTCTTCCGGCACATGTTCCGATACTACGACTGTGATGAGGGCAACATCGAGCTCGATGGGCAAGACGTTCGAAATCTGACAATTAACTCAGTCCGGCAACACATTGGAGTTGTGCCCCAAGACACCACTCTTTTCAACGAGACGCTCATGTACAATCTCAAATATGCCAACCCTGATGCTACTGAAGAGGATGTCTACGCGGCGTGCAGAGCTGCAAGCATTCACGACCGAATTTTGTCTTTCCCCGACCAGTATAATACTCAGGTCGGCGAGCGCGGATTGCGATTGAGCGGCGGTGAGAAGCAGCGTGTTGCAATTGCTCGTACAATTCTCAAGGATCCTCGTATTATCATGTTGGACGAAGCAACATCTGCACTGGATTCTCACACCGAGCAGGAAATTCAGGACAATGTTTGGCAGATTGGTCAGGGGCGAACTCTGCTGATCATTGCGTAAGCTGACCCCGACGGACTTGGTTTGATGAAATGTTCCATATGCTAATTTGTCAATTATATATAGGCACCGGCTTTCCACTATCACACATGCTGATCAGATCATTGTGCTCCATTCTGGAATGATCGCAGAGAAGGGGACACATGAAGAGTTGTTGGCCAAACGGGGCCGATATGCTTCTATGTGGGAGAAGCAAATTCGTGCTGAACGCGCGCTTGACGCCGCCCGGGAAGCTCATCTCAAAGCCGCCAGGGCCTTGAGACGAGCCAACATGGGCGGGCAGAAACAGTCGGAGTCTTCGAGAGCGAGCTACAACAGCTTGACTTCTGCTGGGACCCTTGTAAACAAGGGCTCCAACTCCGGTGGCAAGAGCGAAGAATGCACCTCGGCGTCGTCTGGATCATCGTCCAACTCGGATGCGGAGTCGACACATACTGATGAACAGTCAGACGACAAGCGCGACACCTCTGAGGAACGACTGTCCGCGAAGTAAACTTTCACCTCCATCGTTAAACTCGGCATTTCAAACCATATGATAGACCATATCTCGCTTACCGGAAGCTTTACTGGTCTTACTGCATACAAGCGGCGTTAAGGATGCGATGCTCCTGGCTTATTTTTTCCATGCTTCCTTCACAGTGAAGAAAAATTTTATCGTTATCACTTATGGCACACCTAAAACCCCGAAGCCGACTAATGCTTTCACTTTAATTACATGGCGCTTGGTCTCCTCGAGGCGGCACATGCCGCCTCAACCGTCTTTGATCTGGTACACCATAAGAGGAAACTCAGACTGGTCCAGACAATGATGGAGTTGGGAAGCTGCTCCATACTTCACACTCTTTTGATCGATCACCACCACCGATTCGTGATTTGTCCGTCGGTGAATGGCCGACGGAAACGATCACCCACCATTCTCGGGCCTGGAAAATTGGCATTTTACGAACACGCTCAATTCTTAGGCTATACAGCAACAACAAGTGTTGTTATAATTTTTATGCATGCGAAACTGTTATAGCAGATGATTTTAACATAGGTTGGCAGAATAATTTTTGTGGAAGGATTGGAGGAGTGGTGGTGGTCAAAGCAGGAACATGCCTGGCTCGAAGACCTACCTACTCTCTCTTCCACGTCATCCTCAGCGTTGTGATTTTCCTCCAGTCAGTCCTGTTGAAGCGAAGACTGAAATGTGAGAATTTCAACTCACTACATCCCCGAGCCTCCGGGCCGGGTTGCAAGAAATGCGCGTGGCTTAGATTTTTGATTTGCAGCGAGCAGATTTATACGTTTGTTACTCATTGCTTCTTCCTTATTATGGGAGACGAGGTCACGAAAGGGAAAAAGATAATAGGGGCCGCCCATATTCCTAAGGATGGCAAACTGGCTTTCTAAAAGAAAAAGATCCCTCTAGGATCTTGGAATGCAAAAACAATTGATTCAACGCTTGTTCTGTCCCTGTGATTGTTGCGCTCTGATAGGCTGTACCTCGCAGTTGAATTGCTCGATCCGGTTATGAGTAGGATAATACATGCGCACGAAACTCGGCTGAACCCTTCCGCTAAACACATCCTCGCTCTCTGTCTTTTGGTCTTCTTTACCTTGGAACGTTTAACCTCCGCGGCCAGCCAGCCGTGCTACGCCGCATACGGATGCGCACCTAGACTTGAGCTATCAACACAACTCCCCCTAGTGCCAACGGCGGCAAACGGCCAGCTAACAAACACGACGGTTGTCCCCCGTTGATGGCAAAGGTTCCTAAATCCGGGCGGTTTTGATACAGCCGTTAACATGCCGTCTCCCGAGGTTTAAAAACCGGACGAGATCCACTGCTCGGACATTGTGCTACCATTCGGCTGTTGCTGCTAAGATTTGCATCTCGATTTGCATACAAAATTTCACCTGTCTACACCTAAGGTAGCTCCAAGTCTCACATGGGAATGTATATAGATAGCAGGAAAACAACATATTCAGATGCAAGTGTATTTCTCAAGAATTTTTCTCATGTAAATTCGTGGTAAATTATTTGGGACCCCGTCCCTCTGCAGCAAGCCCCCGACCCCCGTCTGTAAGTATGTAAAAGAATAAGCGAAAGTCATTGTACGTGTCAACTCTTTTTGTTGTACAGGAGATGATGAATTAAAAAAAGACCCAACTCCTTCATTATAGATGGCGTGATGATGATGATGATGATGATGATATGAGATGCAAAAAAAGTATACTGATAATACTTGAACCAAGTCAAGATGGGTTGAATTACAAGTTTAAGTAAGGACGCGCTTGGCCGCAGCCTATACTATCCTGCCAGCAGCGAAACAGCCAAGGCGATTGGAGAAATTGTAGATGAAGAGTAAGTCGTAATTAGTTCTTGGCGGAGCCGTTCTTGGCAGAGCCGTTGGTGCCGTTCTGGACAGCGTGACCATTGGTCTTGGGCTTTGCTTCCGTCGTCTCATCCTCATCCTCATCCTCGTCATCGGAGCGATCGTCCTCTGCGACATTGTGGGCAACCATGCGATAGGCGATGCGGACAATGTAGAAGAGCCAGAACAAGTTGAGAGCTTGCAGGCAGATGAGCAAGGTGGAGGTGATGACCTGGCCGAGGAGACACTTGTACTGTCCACCTTCCCAGTCAAGCAAGAAGGGACCAACGGTGCGGTACTCGGTGAACAGAGACCAGATAATCTTGAGGTTGATGAAGTGTCGCAGGTAGATCCAGGCGCCCATGAAGATGGTGAAGAAGGGGATGAGGATGGGTGAGTCTAAATAATTGAGAGTCTTGGCGGTAGCAAGGAACCAGTCACTAATATCGTGGGTGATGTAGACGGCAATGCCGATGTAGGTGAAGTGGAAGCGGTAGCTCAGCCCAATGAGCGTCAGGGTGGTGATATGGTGACCGACCAGCTCCTTGTAGTCCTTGCGGGGCTTCTCCATGCCGAGGACGAGAACAATGGCCTGCTGTGCCCAGTAGGCGGCCTGGAAGAGGTAGTAAAACTTGAATTGGGCATCGTGGGTCTTGTGAGGATAGGTCTCGTACATGCCGCGGGTGTTGAAGTACCAGACTGGCGTGAAGCTCATGACATACATGCCAAAAGGGCCGAGGAAGCTGAAGTAGACAGCCGTGTAGACCTGCTCCATGAAACGGGCGATCTTGTTCTTGCCGAGGCCAGCACGGCGACCCAGTGGACGGATGATCTCCTGCATGACGAACTCGCGAGTAAACGACAGGACCACGGTGTAAAAGGCGACAAAGGCAAGGTCCCAGAGACCCTTTCCGTAGTGTTTACGCCCATGCTCGTCGTTGAAGGACTCGGGGAGCTCGTAGGACAGGAAGATGAAGCGGTGGACGGGGTTGGAGGGCGTGGGGTTGACAGAGTAAACGAGGCCGAAGAGGGCGATGATGGTCAAGGGGAGGACGAAGGTGTGCTTGACCATGGTATGGCGGATACGGGAGACGAGGCCGAGTTTTCGGCGGCGAGACACGCGCTTGCCATCCTTGGTGGTGACTACAGTTGCGAACGATGGAGAAGCAGGCGTGCCACTGGCATCGACGGCTTTGAGACTCAACCGACTGGTAGCCAAGGCAGGGGCGGTGTCACCAGCACGGATGTCACCGCCTAGTGCACTGCTTCTTCTCGGGTGCCTTCGGTAGGGTTTGGGAGGGTGAGAGATGCCATTGCTGTGCAGCTGATCGGCAGATGTGTTGAGAAGAGGGAACGGTTCTGACATGGTCGATTGATCGTGCTCCGGCGTCGAAGCGTGTGTTAAGGAGGCGGACGTTGGGATGCGATGAAGAGGGCAATTTCCCGGGCACCGTCAGCTGGGCGCTCGTTATCGGCGTGCCTTGGGGAGGAGGAGTTGTAGGATCCTCCACTGTGAACAACGGGGAGTCGTGCGGGTTCAACTGCGTGTCGTCGCGCGTCGTTCTAGGTGAGTTCGGAGCCGTTGTTGGGTGAGAGAGAAAATCCAACAGTAATCAGATTATTTTTTCTCTCCTAGTTCTCTCGTGGCCGTCTGGGGATTTGCGACCACCAGGGGGGGAGGGGGGTTGGTGGGTTCTTCTAGGGTGAAACAGCCCAACACCGCTGGCAAATTAAACGCAGGAAATAAAAGAAGCTTGAAGAATCGACCAAGGAGCGGCGGTATGGGGGACGCGTATTATATGTAGTACGGCGATGAGGAAGCAAGTTTCAAATGCAAAGTGAGGGTGATTGATCGGTGATCTTTGTCGTCGCGGCCGCGAGATGCAGTCCGGTTTGCTCGGTTCGCAGACGAGGCGGGCTCTCTTGGTTCGCTCACTCGATCACAATTGCGAATGGGATGGGATGGGATGGGATCCGTTTCGGCAGGGGCGGGAAGAAGCGTGGCGACGTCACGGGGGACAAGAAAATGGCCTGCCCAAGCGGTAGACTTTGTCCAATCCCGAGCCAGATTAGATCAGAGCAAGCCGACGAGACGGCTGAGAGCTAGACCCTGTTTCTAGCGCCGTTGTTTTTTGGGTGGTAATTAACAACCCTGTCGCGGTAAGCTAGATCCAGGAGCAGGATGACCACACTTGCCAACAGCCAGGGCGAAAGGGGGGGGGGCACAGATTGAGCGACGGGTGACAGGCAGGTGATTGGAATCGCCGGATCAACACATGTGATGTGATGTGATGTCGTTCTGGCTTCTTTTCCTCTTTGTTGCGCCAGATCCCTCGAGTGATATGGTATGATGTGACGAGCGATTAGAGATTGCAAGTATATCCCGAAAAGCGGGTCGCTCTTTCTCAGGTTTGACGCTTCGTCAAACACAAACGCCTCTGGCTTCGCGGGCAGGAGCGGGACAAGTTGAGGAGGGAAGGAGCGGGCGGCAGTTGAACTCTGAGGGGAAAGATGCTCTATTGTCTATTCTCGTTCTTCCCTCGGCACACAAGGCTTCTTATATCTCTGTTCTCTCTTTTTCCATCTTTCCATTTTTTATTATTGTTTCTTCAAATATCTCCAAACCATCCATCTTAGGGGGTAGGGTGGAGGCACGGAGTCCGCTCTGCCTAGCTGATTAAACCTACCTGGGGAGGCGTGGAAAGGCAAAAAAAGATCCGTCGCATACCTTCTCTAACGTTGTGAGCAAACCCCCCGAGCCGAGTTTTTGCACTGAGCGCTGGAACCAACCCGAAACGCACCGCGCGAGTCCGAGAGTCTGCTCAGTTTGTCGGAAAAGCCAGAGGGGAACGAGGTCGAGCGTCGGATACATAGGCGGCTATCCGAAAGGAGGCTTTTGCTTGGTTAATTTCTCTAGTTTCATCCAATACGCAAGTCCAAATTGGCCGTAATCTGCCAAGGACCCAATGACCGGTACCTCGCGCTAGCACGACCTGCTTTAGTAAACGCAGGTACCTATTTCTCTCTCGGGCAGGTCAGACGTGCCTCTGTTTTTACCTTTTCCTGCTGACAGCACGGTTTGCCCCCATAACTCCACCCGGCCAGGTCCAATCGCTTTGCCTCGTTCGCGGGACCTTCATGTAGGTCACACCAAAAACCTCCCCATGCTAACGAATCCCCACTGTCATGGTGGTACTATTATGCCCGAATGTGCATGAGACTGCGTCGTGCGACTTCCTGCCGAGATGACGGTTCACCCAATCAGCTGCTAGACTTTCTGATCTTGGAGGGCTCGCTAGGCTTAGCTGTTCGCTCCCTGCCACAGTCCCGTCATTCCTGTTCCTGAAGGTCATCAGAATCTCTATTCATAGCCAAGGCATGGACGCAAGCCAGGCGCTTGCTCGTCGGGCAATCTGACGTGCCCCGTCCCCGGCAGCATGCCGTCAAATCCTGACGGAAGAGTATATTCCTCCATTGGGACCCCAGATCCACGCAACTACCAATGCAATTCGCTAGCCAAAAGGAAACCGCTGGTCTTCCCTCCGGTCCAGCGTCTTTAATTAGCAGGCACTGCGCTTTCCCCACGCGCCAGATGTGCCCAGCAAGTGTCTGGCTACTGTTGGCAAGTCAATTGGAAACCCCTGCGTCGGAAACTTAGGTTCTCTATTCGTCGGAGGCTTTTGCCGGCCGGTATGCCCTAGTACACACATTGGCACATAAGCCAGGAACCGCTAGTATGTCGGGGCCACCATCTATCTTACCCAGGGAATTAGAACTTCCCACCAACCCCACCATTTGATGTCATTAGAGGCCAGCATTGATATTAGCATGTCTTGTTCGAACCAGGCGACCTTTGAGGCAAGAGACTGCGTGGGATTAGGTAAGACCTCGGCATTCACGGAAATATTAAACAAGGGTTTGCTGTGAGACAGGCTGGCCGGACTCACACCACAGGTCGGGTGCTGTGACGGTGAGACAGAACGGCTGCGCGGGTTCACTTTGGAATAGTCGTGCGGAAATGCCACACAAATTTTGTATGTATTCGTTGAGCCTCTGTCTGGACTCTGCTCCTCCCGGGGAAATAAACGCCAAGAATGCTAAAACATGTCTTTGAACCACGATTATCATGCCCGCCGGTCCCAATATAGCCAGTCCCCGTTATACACTATGATACAAACATTTGACAACCAACCAACTTCTCTGTCTCCCTCTTTTTTCCCCATGCGGACCCAATACCATAACACCGAGCTGTAAGAAGTTGGAATTGCCAGTACATATATCGTGTATCGTGTGTGTATAGAAGGGGGGGTATCAGAATGCCCAAACCGTCCCTGGCTCTCGCAGACCTGGATGAGGAAAAATCATCGCAAATGCGTAAAAATAAAAACAATCAGCTCCCAGCCTCAGCGCCGACGCTACCCATGAAACATCCGGAATGCATTGAAGAAAACAAAACAAAAAACGATGTGAAATGGCGCCCAAACATGCAATATTCCCGTTTTCCCAAATCAGGTTTGATGGTTGTTTTTCTCATGTTGTTCGTGTTGGACCCGATCCGTCTTCAAACTCGCGACGCTGGTGATCAACCGAGGATGTATCCGTCATTGAATCATCGTACGAGTACTGGTCGTCGTCGTACCCGGCCCGGGCTTGTACGCCAGGCCACAGCGGCGGGTTGTTTGACGGTAGAGAGTCGTGGCCCCGAGAGGTCATGGACATGACGCTTTGCCGCCGACCCAACTGAGACATATCCCCAGAGGTGCTTGCGTTGCTTGCTCGGTGTCCGTTGCTCGAGAAGGCAGCCTCTCTGTTGTTATTCGTGCCCTCCTCCTCGAGGACTTGCTGTAAAGCGGCTCCCCTCCGAGCCGGAGCAGGAATGACTCTCACTGGAAGATTTGCTGTGTCTGTGGTAGGACGAATGCGATCTCGGATTTTCTCGGCTTGGTTGGCCGCAAAGTCTTCGAATCGCGCACGCAGATCCCATCGTCTTACAGCGTCCAGTGCTCCCGAGGGCCTGTACGCCTCCGGTTCTTGTGCGATTCCATGGTCTCCTGTGGACGAGTCTTCCCTAGCCTGGCTACGGTCTGGTATGGTACCCGGAGTTGCTGTTCGAGGCCCGGAGGGATTCACTATCCCGCCATTGGTGGCAGATTCAAGATCCGAAGGCCTATGCGACATGGATGATGACCTAGGCTCGTTATGGGAGACTGCGCCAGATGTCAAGTTCGGTATGGCCGCTTCCTCACTGGTGTGGTTACTTAATGGGAAGCTGGGCTGCCTCGACAAATCCACCATGCTCTGTTGCGCCGCCAGGGGCTCTGGAGTTCTGGTTGTCGCCTCGGAAGCTGGTTGGTAACGGATTGCGTACACCGTGCTGGCTGCGCTGGCGGTATCAGTTCTGCTGACGGGCGTTGCAGTCGGCACGGGTCGAGCTGGCCAGAGCGGCGGACGTATGATGCCTCCCATCACTTGCATCTGGTGACCCTCCGGATCATTTCCAGAATGTCCCTGCCCGCGGTAACGATTGGCGATGGCAGCGACATTCTGCCAGCCACCCGGGGAAAAGCCTGGGGGTCCAGAGTCCCCAGTCCCACCTGCCTCGTTTCCGTTCCCAGGCCCGCCTCTATGGTTCTTGAATTGCCGAAGCCATGACGACTCCTCTGTGGCAGTGACCTCCAGAGTGTCGTCCCCATCAAAGACTTCCCTCCCGAGAACCCCGTCCTTCTTTTCCTCACGTTCTAGCGCTTCTATTCGTTCGACCCATTCCCACACAACCACACTGGCCGCCGCCGCACCAACCCACCGGACATAATCCCCCCATGCTGCAAATGTAGGTTTTGAAATATCCAGTATGAAGAAGACGACGGGAATAAGTACCGAAATAATAGACATAAAGGCCACCAGACACATGTTCTTCATAAGAGGATGATAGAAGGCGTACCGCTTCTTCATTATTGCATAGTATATCACCCAGGCAGCGTACAAGATCCCTAGTGTCAGTTGAAACAAATAGCTGAGCGCGGGCACTGGGTGGATAAAGCTGTTGGGCCGGCTCGTGCCCGTCACGCCGTCAGCCGAGTAGCGGAAGCTGTTCAGGGCAGTAAAGATGACGTCCAATGTGATGAGGGCGAACGCCACCCATTTGATGATGTTCTTCTCCCGCTGACGGGGAAAGATGCGGATCAAAGTCTGAGCCTGGGCCAGCCACAGGAACGTATCGGATATCAGCCGGATTACTTTGAGCGCGAGGCTTCCCATGACTTCAATCTGCATCAGTTTTGCGTTCTGAATCCCCCATTTGTACTGTTGCTGAGCAACATTAAACGTAAGCGTGCTTGCCACCGTCAGAGAGATTGCGACCGTCAGGGTCGCTACTTTTTGTAACCACGGGCGCCTTCCAATATTAACATTGCTCGAAGTGTTATGCGCAAACCCCCGCCTGCCAAGATACACAATCCCCCCGTCTAGAAAGGACTGAGGGGTGATGAACAGCATGACGACCAGCATGTAGGCTGTGATGGTGGTGGCCGCCAGGGCATAGCACATGGGGAACTGTGTCGCATAGAACGGATCGCGAAAGTCGGAGACCTGGTGATTCTGCGACTCCGCGGCAGACGACAGGGCCGAATCGTCGGTGTTGCTTCCAAGCTCGGGAGTATCTCGCGGCGCAAAGTCGATCGTCGGGCACGGGACGTGGACAATGGCATCGTGGGTGAGGGTAATGGGCTCGAGCCCCCCGCCGAGGTGAAGGATAGCACTTGCCGGCAAGAAAGTCGATGCGCAGAGGGTCGGCAGCGCTGCCGACCCCCCAACCAAGCTCATGGTTATGACAAGACAGGTGGTTGTCGGATAGACACGGCCGGTTTGCCGCCCAAGTTGAGGACAGCCACCTTGATCGAGGCGGCTGAGGCGGTATGTACGGATAGCACGTGTGCTAGGGAAACGGTGCCATGGAAGCTAATTCTGTCGATTCGTGGTTGCGATCCTGAGGACTTTTGAAAGAATACGCGCGTTCTGTTACTTGCGTGTCGCGCCAAGACTGAGCGTAGGGACCAGGTGCAAGCCTTACGCTGCATGCGAAGGCTGGAGTCGCATTTGACGTCGGATAAATTGCCTGGATACGGAGCCGAGAAAAGATTAAAGGAGACAGCCAGAGAAAGAAAGTGCCAATAAACCCAGAGGAATATGAATTGCGAGCGAGAGAGTAGGCAATTGGCGTAATGCGAGATTCGTGGGGAGAGATAATTAGGGGGGTCTGGATAGACACGGTTGGGCGTCTAAGCCACACACACCACTTACTTGCTCTTTCTGGCCCGGAGGTGCTTTGAGTCCGAATGTTTGGGGGGCACCAACACCGTGAGAGAAATTCGCATGCACCAGTTCTGCTTGTCCAAACGAGAGTAGGTAGGTGAAAATAACCTTTTTGCGTTGCTGGGCTTTTGCAAATTGAACAAGGATGGGAGCGGCGGGAGAGAGCGAGGAAGGAACGGAGAGGCATTGGAAGTACGTAGGTATCTGCAGCAGAGAGGGGTTCATCTCTGCTTCCAGCTCTGCCAACCCTTGTTCTGCTGGATTCTGAAGCACCCGAGTCCGACAAGGATGTACGGTGCGTGCATGCCTCTCTCGCACGGTCCTACCCACCCACTGGAATACTTAATTGCCACCTACAGAGAGCGGCTCCTTCCGTCGACACAGAAAAGTCACTTGCCTCCATCCCATGATCTTCGTGAATGCAGCTTATCCAGTGTCTGAGAACTCAGCACAGCTTTCAGGTCTCACTATTCGGCTGATAGATCCAAGAAAAGCAAATTGTCTCCCCTCTGCGGAGGCAAAGTCACACCACCACATAAAGCAGAAATATTCGAGTGTCTGGCATGGGGCGGCCGCATGACTCGCTATGCTTAGTGGCTAGCGCCGGACAGAACACAGTGCGCCACACCCGATGGCGTAGAGGCTCCCCACCACCTGCCAATCCAGTAGTAGAAACCGCCCAGCTAAACCACTAGTGAGGCCCCCCCCAATTGCCTGATTCCCCATTCTGTAAACAGGCCCTTAATAAAGTATGCGCGATCCAAGATAAGCTCGCCGTATGCTGACAAACAAACCAAACCTCCATCAAGAGGAATCTGTGAAAGATCCAAACGGGTGTAAATTCCTTGCAGGGGGTTCGGTATGCTGTTGGGCGCGCGTCGAGACGGGGGCCAGGTATCGAATCCCTGGGCTGAGCTAAAAGGCCTTTTTGATCCTCTCTGCTCACTCGCTTGCGGCTCGGCAATCACCCAGCAGCCGTCCTCTCTGGGGCAAAACCCATGGGGGGGAGGGTTGAAGACCGGAAACCATGGACGCGCGCCATGTTGGTTCAGCAAGTCTGTATTCCTACGCCTCTTCTTGGCATCCCATCCTTTACGCCCTGTGCTTTTCGATCGCGTTCCCCAAGGCCAAGAATCAATCATGCATGCACGTCGTTGAGACTTCGGAAGCATCTTGCCGCCCTTCTCGACGTCTTGGCAAAGCTTGTATCAACCCGCCGAGGTCTTGGCACTCATCATTGGCTTTCTTAGGTTCCAGCCCACGGCAGATGACACCTCAATGTCACACAGGCCATTAAAAAAAGAGGGACAACGAATTGTGAGGCAGGAATTGTAAAAGTTTTGTCGCTGTATTGATACTATCTGACCGCCAGCTTATGCCGGCGAACCTCCTCAGAGTCCCCTGTTCTTTTGTCTCTAGCGAATTAAATGGCCAGCCCCAATGTAGGAGTCGTGCCTCTTGGGTATTTTTATCCCCTGTTACAAAAAGATTATTTCATATGTATCATGTCCTTTCTTCCTCTGCGTCCTCCTCATGCAATGCTGGAAGATGATGTAAAAAAAGCAAATGCGAAAACCAAACTTGCGGTGAGAGGTGAGACAAGTACAAACGCAGGTGTAGGAAGCATATAATAGAAAAAGAAAAAAGAAAAGGCCGAGTTATCGCTTAGGAAAGGAAAAAAAAAAGTAAATGACCACTTTTGTTTGTTTGGCTTGCTTGCTGCTGATCTCCAATCCACGTGTGGAGTGAGAAGAGTGAAAGCCAGCTGGTGTCGCTATCATATCTCATATGTGCTCCCTCATTCGCCGGAGCTGTGGCCGAACGCGCGGTACTGCATCTCGAGCACCCAGTTCCCGTTGAACTCGATGCCCCGCCGCATCTTCGTTCCTGCTTTTCTCCAGACCGAGCTCCCCAGGCCCATGTCGGCAACGAACAGTCGCCAGTTGTCCTCATGGGCGGCCGAAGCCGTCTCGTCGTCATCATCGGGAGGCGTGACAGCTTCGAGAAGACCCCGCTTTGGCGCTCCAATAGCTACCACATATCGTGGCTTGACGAACAGTGGCGTTCCATCAATGATGGCAATCTTGCCCGAGGTCGGATCGATGCCTGACGGGATGTCTACGGACAGCGTAAACGCCTCGTTCCGGTTCGCCCACTCCATGAGCTCGTACACGGTAGCTTGATCACCGATCCGCAGTTCCTCAAACGACATGGTGAGGCCCAGCAGGGAATCGACGATGAGTGAGATGGGTATCCGAGTCCCCGACGCAGCGTTCTTCCGTAGGTACTCGAAGAATTCTGTCTTGCTCATCACCTTCCCCCCAAAGGCTCTGTACAGGTCAATCTGCCGTCGGAGATCCTCGAGCAGATCACGTTCCCGCTCGATTCCCACGATGCAGATAACCACATCAATGTTCCTGTTGCGGAGGTGCCGAGCCGCCGCCATTGCCCGCACGCTCGACTTGTTGTTACCTGCCAGAATCACCGTCGTCGAGTTGTCCAGCGATGCCTCGCAGCCTGCCATTTCGAACCGCACTTTCACAGCGGGATCGGCAAGAGCTCGTAGGGCTACTTCAGCTATGCCTCGCCCCGAATTCTCGGCCATGAGATCCTCCGTGAACCCAACCTCGTTCGCCGCAATGTTCTCCAGGTTCAGCATCTGCAGCGAGGATATCGTTTCCAGTCGACGGTTGGAGGAGGTAATGTAAAGCCCAGGGCGATTCGATCGTTGCTGGTTGTTGTCAGCATGCAAGCCACTTCTCCTTCTATTGGCAGTCGGGCTCCGGCGCACAAGAATACTCATCTCACTTACCGCGGAATTCACCCTTGACAGTGGCTGAGCGCCAACGACTGCCTGGCTAGCCTTGCGGGACTGTGACCGCCGTGAGACGCCGCGCTTGCTCTCATTCCTACGCAGGCTGGACGCTCTAGGTTCTCGGCCAGAGTTTCTCTCGCCGCTGTTGACAGCATGCGGGTCATCCGCCTCGCTGTTCCAGAAGCCGGCGTTCTTAGCGATGGCGGTCGGAATCTCAAGCACGTTTTCCGTGTAATGCAGGTTCTTGCCTCCGTTCGTCCCTGGTTTCGGTCGGCGGTTGTGGGAGACGAGCCGGTCGCCCTCGTCGATCTGATCCTCTTTCCGCATCTGGTCGAAGATGGTCCGCTTGTCAAACTTGGCTAGGTTGTTCTCGAAATCAAATTCGCCCATTTCCTCCGTCACATCCTCCGAGGCCCAGCCATTCCCGTCCCCGTTCCCTTTCCGTCCCCGCGACAGGCGCTTCAACGATGTGAAAGGTTGAAACGCCGCCGTGCTCTGCAACATCGGTGTCTGCCTCCAACCTTTGCCTCGGCCGCTCGCCTGCGGCTTGCTCGCTGGGGAATGCTCGAGCGCTGTGTCCGAATCCTGCCCCGGTGGGAGAACCTGCTTCTTGGGCCGCCTTCTTCGTTTTCGCTGCTGCTGCTTTGCATTGTTTGTGGGTTCTTCTGAGTCCGACGGTTTTGTGATTTCCACTCCAGCTCCCGCCTCCACCAGGTGCAGGCGCTCCAACCGGATCTGCCCTGCGACCTCGGCGGCTGGAGACTGTGACCTCGGCCGCCGGTTCACGTGGATGCCTTGCAGCACACCCGGTGAGTCACTACCGTCGAGCATTTCCAGCAGAGTCGGGGATAGCTCTCCATCGCTGGGAAAGCTCGTAGCCACTGCTGGCTGTGTAGGCCGCTTGACGCTGAGAATAGCAGGGTCATCGAGATGGGGGTGGGAAGCCTGCGTTGGTGTGCTGACTACCGTTTCTGGGGCTTGCGCGGCGGCGAAGTAGGCTTGCTGAGGGTCTGCCTTGATTTCACTGAGGTCGGCAATGTTACTCGCATCGATTTTCGTCTCGGGCGACCACTCGTTCGATCCCGCCACGAACACTAGCGCAGATGTCAAGGTCAGCATACACTCTTTCTCCCCCCGTCCTTCCACAGATTCACCATCCTGCTGGAATTTGCAGCGCCAAACTAGCAGGACTGGAGTTGTTACATGTCGCGGGGGGGGCCTTACCGTTAATCAGAGTCAGGCTGCTTCCAGCCTCGACATCTCTCACGGTACCAGTTACCTGGTACCCAGCAGGCTCCCTCAGAACCACCCGCATATGCAGGCCGACGAAACGGGCTGCCATGTTGGAAGTTCCAGGGGAGTCTGACTGCTCGACTTCGACGCTGCTGCCGTCGTTGCGATTGTCGGTGTTGTAAATATTCGGGATCGTGTGACGATTTGTGGATTGGGTTGCTGCTGCGTGCTGGGCCGCCAAGAGGGATTCGTGCGGACCTGTTTGGCTGGCTTGTGTTGAGGGGCTGTCTGTCTGCGAAATCGCTGGGCTGGGCAATTCGATAGCTTGGGACGGTGCTGGTCTTGCGAGCACGTGTCCAGTCCGGCGAGGGGAAAAGTTGAGGTTGAGGTCGAGGTTGAGGGAGGATGGGGGGCTAGAATTCAATGGGTAAATTCTGTAGGGCTGCCAATTATGGTCGTGCGCTTAAATTATTTAGCCTTCGTTGGACAATCCACTGCGATGGTTGAGTCGCTGGGTTCAGCAGAGAAAGAGCGTCGTCCCACAAAGCAACCCGATGTCTAGGCCGAAAAAATCGAGAGACAAAAAACCCAATCGAGAGATCTAGAGCAGGGATGAAATGAGAATAAAGTATACGGCAGAGAGAAAGAAGGACTAATAATAATATATCGAGGAGCTGGGTGAACAAGGAAGAAAGAGAGAAAAATACGTACAATGCGGGAGACGGTTGTTGAACTGGACTCCCGAGGACAGGCCGTCTCACCCCAGCACTGCGTCTCCTTGCTATCGATGTCCGATGTACGATGCACGCGAGATGCTACACCGCAGATTGGGAGACATTACCTGTCTTTCCCGCCAGTTTGTTCCATGGTGTGGATATCCCTACTATTATTACCTTGCCATGTCGTCGGTTTAGCAAGCCTGGTGCCTGCCAGTCCCCAGAGCCATTACTATTATTAATTGGCTGGAGGCTTTGTCGGCAGGTGCCCAGGCTGTCAGTGCCTTCCCAAGCCCCCAAAAGCCCCCCGTTGAATGAAGGAATGGGCGTGCCGCTAGCCCGCCACCGGCCTAGTGCCGTCCTTGGTCCTTCCGTGACAATTCAATTACCCGCTTCCAGCCCGTGGGAAGGGACTCATCAGGCAGCGGATGGCAGCCTGGGAACTCTTGAGCAATCTCCAGGCAGGCCTGTTGACCGGGGAGATGGATCTTATCGATTTATTAGTTCAGCTAGCAACGGCTTACCCTGGCGCCGGGAACTGACTCAGGCCATATCCGATGCGCATTACCTCCACCGCCGACATGGTAGGCTCATGGCATGCCTCACTCCTAATTACATGTTTCTGCCAGCACGGAAGGCGGCAGACCTCTCGGACGGGATTTGTCATACTCAGACATGCAAGGTATGCTGCGCTCGGTATTCGGGATGGGGACTCACTCACCTGCGCCCACCACCACACTCAGACTTTTTGGTAGCACTGGCCGGCGAATGAGCAAGGTCCCGGGCAATTGCATCATGCATGCAGATAGATGCCCATTCGAATGTTCCGTGGATGCACAGCGATAGGCTGGGATGAGATGCTGACGCGCTTCGTCGTCGAATAGTTCGGCCGACGCTGACATGCATGCTTCCCTGGCTGTTACCTCGACTCTGTGTCGCAAGTTCGCAACTATCCATCCGTCTGATGCCCATTGCTACTTGGCAGTACCGAGTAATCAATCATAGAGCGCCTACATTTCTCCCGGATTTTTTTGCCCCTTCCCCACCAACTCTCTTTCCTTTTCATCAAGATCATCTGGGTTGAAAATTCTATCTGGCCTGTCTCACTCGTCATGGGCAAATCCCAAGGCGTTATTGCGCTGGTCCCAGCCAAGTCGAGTAATTTGCTGGCCCTGCTGAACACCCAGGTTCATGCCCCAACAGGAGATTGTCCCGAAGAAAGGCGATTTGAATCACACAAGGGTCACCCTTCCCAGGAATCAGTCTCAGGTATTGAGACATGATTGAGATACTGGGCCCTCGGCCAGGGGCTTTTTCGTCCAGACCGGCTCTCGGGAACTATGCATCGCACATCACGGCATGGAGCGGGCGGAAACATACATGGACGGCAGTTAAATCATGTCCGATACGAGACACAATGTGGGCATGGGCACTTATTCATCTAGGGTCCTAGATGGATGGTATCCGGTTCGTCCCACATACCTGGCTTCCAGCACTAGGAAGCGAGACTGGCGAGAGCCTCGGGAAGGCCCAACGTAGAGTGAAATCTTTTGTATTATTCGTGACAATCAGGTAAACCTATTCATGCCGTGGTCGTATGTGCGACATCGCCTGTGCGTTGGATCCTAGAAATATGACACCTTTAAAACTCCATTTATGGCCTTTCCTCTATGGTATCTCTAGAGAGTGGTAGCTTGCCTCCCATGATTCTTTATACCCTAATGCCCCCAATGTATAATTGCCAAAAAAGAAACATCTTAATCTAATAAGCTGACGACGGTAGGCGCTGGTTTCTTAGGTATTAACGCAGGGCCCTTTCGACTCGCCGTTACATCAGTGACTGAAAGCACCTTTTTCGCCTGTGCTTCATCTACACTGTACAGCTGTCTGTAGAACTGGCAAACTCGAGGGTGAGCCATGACTTTGGCCTTGTTGAAATTGAGCACTTGGAGCCCTGCCTGGCTGGTTGCTCGACTCAACGCAACATAAGCCTGGCCTCTCTCAAATATCTTGCCCAGGTTAACTGTCACTCTCTCCAATGTCTGGCCCTGAGCCTTGTGGATGGAGAGCGCCCAGGCCAGGATTAAGGGGAGCTGGTTCCGCTTCGCCTGTACCTCGCCGTTGGGAAGCTCTACCTTCCATTCTTCTGGTTGGCACAGAATAATTCGGCTTGTACCGTCAGTAGCGGTAAACTGAACCACTGGGAACTTTTGTCCAGAAACAGAGTCGGCATCCGCATCCCGGCTGTACCCTTTCAGCTTCTTTCTAGCTTTGTCCATTGCATCGCTCATTTCGTCATCGTAGCTCTCAGCGCTGGTCATATCGAAGGTTCTCTCGTCTGAGAATGCAATGACCTTGCCAAGCGATCCATTCACCAGATTCTCGTCTAAGTTTTTGATAAGCATTACTTGGGCATTGACCTTCAGATCGATACTCTTAGGCGCCATCATATTCGCCAAGAGTTTGTCACGAATCGCTGGCTCCCCTGAATCATATGCAGGGTACCTTTGAACGACACCAGGAAGGCTTTGAAGACGAGAGGCATTCGAGTTCTCGACCTGGGCCCGGGTCGGGTAAAGTTCTGCCATGTCAACACCATCGTTGAATTTTAGAGGCCGCGCCAGCGCCTTGAACGCCCTTTCTGATGCTGGGCTGATTTCTCCAAGGCGCATTTCGTTGAGCATCTTTGCGAACACCGGATCCCGCTGACGGAAAACTTCGGTGAGGCCAATAGTATGATCGATTGTTGTATTCCACGTCGATGACTCGAATGCGAACTTGACCTCCCGCTTCGTGTCACCATCAGGGACTGGCGGAAGTTGGAAAAAGTCGCCCGTTATGATGAGCTGGATGCCTCCCCAGGGGCGCCCGTTGTTTCGGATGACACGTCCAATCTGCGAGAGTTTGTCAAACAGCTCTGCATCCACCATGGATATTTCGTCGATGATCAAGCATTTGGCTTTAAGCCAGCGGTTCTTGGCCTTTGGATTCCGCCTGATCTTCTTTGTCAATGTAGCAGCATCCTCTTTTCCAAGCCCAATACCTATACGAGCATTTGTCAGTAAATTGAACACGCCAAGTCGGGTTGCTTCTGGTTGGATCGCTTACCTGAAAAGCTGTGGAGTGTGATACCACCAATGTTACAGGCAGCAAGTCCAGTGGGTGCTGTCACAGCAACACGCTCTGGGTCCCTGGCATATTTTGCCTTCAACTCCTTGATGATTGCTCGCATTAACACTGACTTTCCTGTTCCGGCTGGTCCTGTGAAGAAGATGCTTTTGCCCTTGTTTACCACTAATTCCAAGATGCGTTCTTGCTCTTTTGAGAGAGCAAACGCATCATTCTTGGGCCTGGAAATCTCGGCAGCTATCTGGGCGGCATCCGGAGGCAGTTCATCCTTAGTGTCTGTTTTGGAAGTTTGGTGTTGATTCTTTAATAATCGCTTTTTCTCTTTAGTAGCACTTGCCGAAGGATCCCAGAAGCCCTTGGAGCTTTGGTGAGCTGGTGTTTTGGCCACATTCGGGGTAGTGTCCCAGTTGGCTCCGTCATCCTCATCTTCCTCTTTCCACGGGAGTCGACTGCGCTTTTTGGCTTTCTTGATCGGAGGCAGATCATCATCCTCTCCTAACGACTCACGTTTCAGGGACCAGCCTGTGGAGGTCGATATACTCGATTGTGCGCGCGCTAAACTGGGCTTCTCCCAATGTGAGGGCGGTGAGGAGGACCATGACATGTATTGTGATGAAGGAGGAATGTTCTCTTTGGGTTTGGACACTTCCGGTTTGCCGGGGAGAGCTAATGGGGCTTCGAAATCGAGATCGAGATTATCATCATCGCTGAAATCGTTTTCATCGAACCATACTATATCACTGACTGAGTTTTGGGTGCCATTTCCACTGGCGAAAGCATGGCTCGACTCGTCTTTGAAGGAATTCGAGCTGGAATGTCCATATAGCGACATTAGGGAACCCCGCCCGGTCACTTGCTTTGATGTAGACTGGGTCGAGGTTTCTGCTTGGAGACTCTGGTCCGTCCTCGCCGGCCCGGAAGAGAAGCCCGAGAACCCTGGCTTTTTGAACTGCATCCTGATATCACTGCCGCTACTTGAACCCGGGGTTTGGTTTGTTGAAGGGATGCCAGCTTGGTTTAAATGCTTGGCGAGAGGGTTTCGGGGGGGAGGCGGGTTCGCCACATAGGCTTTGTTGGCTTTGCCTAACATTGTGTCGGATTCGGCAATCGTGTGTTGCAGGTGGGCGGGTGGTGTATTGGCATGAAGCAGCTGCGAAGACTTCCGGGCAAGACAGCGACTGGTCGGCGAGGATCGGAATACCAGAGCTGGAAACTTTGGTATCATAAAAGAGGAAAGAAGCGGACGATTCGTAGCAGCAGGAAAGAGTCGGGGGGGATCTCACATGCCAACTAGGACAGGCTGGACGTTAAGAGACGTGAACCTCGTCTCCCAGCCGCGGGGAAGACAGGATGGTGTATCGCTAACGAGACGACCCGAGTGTTCTAGCTTGGAACCGATCCCATGCGGCCTTTATCGACGGTATAGATCCAAGACGAGTAGATGGATGAGCAACTCTTTGTGATCAGAAACAAGGAGCCTTCAATTGATCACTGCTGATCCACAATAGGTTGTCAGTCGCGACTTGTGGGCGACTCATTAACGAGCCAGCCGTGACTACCCCCCTAACCTAGAGCGGAGGAAGAAGAAAATAAATGGGAAACAAGGTTGTGACGCGCCGCTCCACAAAGGCAAGCGCGTCTATCTCGCGGTCACGTGAGCCAATTAACTTACATCACATCGCTCCTACCACATGCATCTTACCTGGACGGACACATTGGCTTTGTTCTCATTGCATTCTTCTTGAGCCTGGTAACTACTCGCAGAAAGGATACTACGGCACGGTCTAAAAGCAATGGCCTCCTCTTTTAGTGTGCTGACACTTTTACCACCGGATTGTCTGACCACTAATATATCTCCAGACTATCTCCCAAAGCAGCGACTCTAGGTTGACTTTTGAGTCGAAACGCATCGCCATGGGAGCAGCATGTCTTTAGAGAGACAGGATTATTGGCGATGAGCATCACCGATTCTTAGTAGCTGGCTCATAAAGTCGTGCTTGATTGAATATTAATGCTAAGCTAAGCTAAGTCAAGGAAAAAGAAGCCAATCTTCAAGTGTCTGTCTGTTTTCCACCAAATACTGTGAATACACGCCGAACTAACTGGAGCAAGCTAACTCATCAGAACAATACTAATTATGTTGTTGAACACGACCAGGTAATTTGCGAAGATCCTCAATCCCTTCCCCTAGTTGCATAAGTTGGTCGCCTTCCTACCGGCCTCTCGGGGGAGGGGGAATAATCCCGAGAACTCATATGCCTGGATCTCGGTTCCCTCCTCTCATAACGCCCCTCGTCACGGTCTCTCGGCTCATGGAGAACCCCCTCAGTAAATCGTCGTATTTTTTCAACAAAGTTGTCTTTCTCGTACGGGCGTCCTGCCCGATCTTTCCCACGATCTTCTCCCAGAGGAGATCGATTGTGGCCACTTCTACGCCAAGGCTGATCTCCATCGAGAATCTCGCGGCCAACCTCATCTGGAGTCATCCGGCGCACGCTCTGGATAATTCGCGGCGCATAATCCTCATATCTCGAGTGTTTCTTGATATCATCCCGCCCTCGGCGAGGGGAAGGTGAAATATGCCGCACGTATTCTGGCCCCTTTCTATGAGACGGCCGTGGAGAACGTGCACTCTCGTATGTATAGCGAGACTCATCCTCGTAATACCTTCGAGGAGATGGCGATGGGGCCCTACGGGCGTATCTCTGGTCCTCGGTGTAAGCTCTGCGAGGAGAGGGGGGTGAGGCCTCACGAGCAAACCCATGTTCATCAATGAAAGTTTTCCCGGGCTTCACATGATGCCGAGTGGGAATGCCAAAGTGCTCTTTTGAATAACGTCTCGAGCTCTTCTTCACCTTATGATGCGATCCGCCCGAGGTGGACGTTGCTGGGGTGGAGACGTCACTCGCACTGTCTGACCAAGCACCATCGTAATCGGAAACAGATTCCTCAGAGATGCGAGGCGAACCGGGATGGGTATGATGCTTGCCTGAGGAGGCTTTCCCCTTTCTATCCCCTTGGTGCTTGCCGTCCTTGTTTGAGGAGACTGGGTGTGGTATATGAAGAGGTGGAACGTGAGGGGGCGGCGGAAGAGGCCCCTTATCTTTACCCATTGCCCTCTGTGCTTGTTGATCTTTCATTTGCGCCGCAACTTGTGCTGGGATAGCTTGAGCCCTTTGCTGCGGGTTCTGGGGACCACCAGGATGACCTCCCTGCCCTTGAGGCAGATGTCCATGCTGATGCAGTATGGCAGGCTGAGCTTGTTGGACTTTGGCAGCCTGATTATGCTGCGGCTGTTGCGCCATTCCAGGGTGAGCCTGTTGCTTTTGCGGATTTAAACTAGGCTGCTGCTGCTGCTGCTGCTGGGGTTGAGCGATGATAGGCTGGCCCTGTGGCTTCTGCTGCGCTGCGGGCTGTTGTGGCTGCTGTTGTGGTGCCATACCAGGCTGAGCTGGCTGCCTCTGCTGTGGCATTTGAGGCTGAGGCTGAGGCTGCTGTCTTTGCTGATTGATAACAGGCTGCTGTTGTGGCATCATGCCAGCGTGACCCTGAGGGGCCGTAGGAGCCTGTCTCTGTTGGTTGGCAGGGGCAAGGCCTTGATGGTCTTGGTGATTGAAACCTTGAGGACTTATGTGATTTTGGTCCTGCTGCTGCGGCCTCTGTTGTCCCATGCCAGCCTGCGGCTGCTGATTCATGTTTTGCTGCTGCTGCTGCTGCGGCCTTTGTTGACCCATGCCAGCCTGCGGCTGCTGATGCATGTTCTGCTGCTGCTGCTGCTGCTGCGGCCTTTGTTGACCCATGCCAGCCTGCGGCTGCTGATGCATGTTCTGCTGCTGCTGCTGCTGCTGCTGCTGCGGCCTTTGTTGACCCATGACAGCCTGCGGCTGCTGATGCATGTTATGCTGCTGCTGCTGCTGCTGTTGCTGTGGCCTTTGTTGACCCATGCCAGAACCTTGTTGCTGGCCCATATTGGGTTGCTGGTGAGCTTGGTTCTGAGGGTGCTGTTGATGCATATCATATTGCTGCTGCTGATGATTCACAGCAGGTCTTTCATGCTGACCCATGCCAGCCTGGCTCTGATACCTTGCATCATAATCATGATGATCTCTGGTGGGATAGCGTTCTTGACCGGCACCACCACGTGAGGAGTATTGCGACGGAGAGTGCATATCGTCGTAGTCTGAGAAGTGACGCGAATCTCGACCGCCCTCCGAAGAGCGCCGATCGCGTTGATGGTACTCAGCAGGCCGCCGATACCGCCGTATCTCATCATCTTCCCGCGACGCCTCACTTTCTCTGAAGGATTGCGGGTACTCCTCAGGGAGCAGAGTCCGCTTAAAATAAGCGGTGATAGAGACGAGTGCAATCATGTGCTTAGGTTTTGAGCTGTTGCTCCGTCCTCTATCTTTGTCGCTCTTGGGCTTTTTGTGACCCTTCGAGGTAGTCTTTGACTTCTGTCTCTTGCGGTCCTTGCTCCTGTTGCGCTTCTTATCGCTTCTGCTCCAGTCTTCGTGGAGTTCTTCACGCGAGTCTCGCAGTGAACGATCCACCTTCTGAAAATTGGTTTCGAACTGGACAAGCTCGTGAGAGAAGGAATAAGGATCTTCCTCCTTCTCCTCCAGGTATCTACGGGCGTACTCCAGCTTCTCCTGCATGAGCGACGACAGTTCCTCCTTGAACTTGTCCAGAACTGGAAGTGTGTGCTGCTCCAACTGCTCAACTTTGCGCAAAGCAGCGTCATTTGTGACGTGGAGCTCAAAAATCTTGGCCTGCTCCCAGGGGCGCTGGACTGGAGAGCCATCCTCGTCATGTCTGCACATTTCTATCTGGACAACACGGATGGTAGAGAGGTCATCCAGGACTGTGAGTGCATGACGGCTCCCCTGAGCATCATGGTACTGGGGCCGCAGCTCAGACCGCCGAGGTGAGGCTGTGCGAGGATGATATCTCGGGTTCCGCTCACGACGAACTGCCAATGACATGTCGTCTTCATGGCCCCTGGACCATTGAGAGGGACTATAGGTTTTCCTGGGGATGGGCATGTGAAGAGAATCAAGGTCAACCCTGCTATGAGGCCTGCTTTGCGGTCCTTGACCAACGGGAGGAGGCGGGAATGCAGGCCCGCGGCCGCCTTCACGAGGAGACCCTGACCCGCTGGCCTGAATGAAGCCTTGTGCCCCATTCATGATGGATGGATGGATTGATGAATGAGTGAATGAGGGAACAGAGGAAAGAGTGAGGGAAAAGAGGAAAGAATGATACTATGATTGACAAAAGCCAACACAGGTAGGTAAACAATTTCCAATTCTGATCAATGAGTGACCTCCTTGCTCAAGGCGGACACAAGAAAGTTGACCGAAAGAGCTCTCCCATGACCATCAGAGAGCTTCGCCTCGTTCTTATACATTATGCCTGACTATCTATCCTCCCAGCAACGTCAAGGGTCCCCAAAGTGAGGCGGACAATGTTGTGCCCAGCACGCGAAGATGCCTCGCCAATCGAGCTAATGGTGAAGTCATCGCTCGGCCAGATCAGCTTGCCACGATACTGGATGGCACACCATATGCAAGCGGCCGAGTGAGTTCTCGCAGACGACTCGCCCGGATACGGTGGATACCCTGTGTATGCTTCGTCGATGTTATGCAGCAGACTTCAAGAGCCTCACTGTGGATATGCAAAACTGGCTTACGTGGGTCGGGCAACAATGAATATCCCACCCGATGAGTTGGGCCACGACGCGGCAGAGGACGTGTGACTTCTACAGTACGCGCACGCAGATGCTCAATGCTCTCCGTGCCGTGTCGTAGCTTGTAGCTGGTTCGCACACAAGCCGGGCTGAGCTGACGCGCATTGCAAGGCGGCCAGACGAGGCGGGCTCCTTTCTCAATGTGTAACGCAGCTGCAATGCAACCACACCACACACCCACACCCACCACATGGTCAAAGAGAAATATCGAGGATCAGATCGGCAAGAAATGTTATCGAGCGAGTGATGGATGGTCACAAGCAAGAGGCTGCATAGGGTGGGACATCCATATGCTTCTCGACAAAATGGATCTAGAATCCCGATAGCAGTCGCCTGCAATCGAGAGACATCCACATGATCCAAGCCAAGCTGCACGAGACGGAGCTATTACACACGATTGATACTATTTGACCCAACCGGAGCGGGCTTGTTTGCTCCTGAAGGTCTCCAGGGTCGAGACCTGAGAAAGACTGAAACTATCTCATGTATCAGAAAACTGATATATCGCCCCTCCTTCAAAACCAGGCAATATTGGACGACAAGTCACATTTTCTCACCAAGCTCCGAATCCGCGATTGCACATTGCCCAGATTACGTGCGTGTCCCGTGGTAAGCAGCCTATGCAATCCTACCACCCGCAACCCTCAGCCAGCCACACCGCCCTCCAATTCTGGTGTCCTAAATCGCCATTAACCTCGCCCATGCAGCAGCGCGCGGCACAGGCCTGAGGCTGATCATCCCGCGGTGAATCACACACAACGAGGGCGTCACCACGGATACGTATTGCCTCTAACTCCGTTGGCACCGGGACAGCCTCTGCCCAACTCCGACGACCATCGTGTGCGCCGGCTCGGTTCCTAGTCGCTGCCCGTAACACAGCAAGGCTAATACACAATTGTGTCGAGCGGGTGTGACCTATCACAGACCGGTCACCCAGCAGGCTGACGCACGTTCCCAGAGCCTACAGCCCGTTTCGCAAAGTCGCCCATCATGCCCTCGTCATAGGAAATGATATAAAAAAAAAACTAGGGAGACGAGACAACGAAAGTCCCTATGGCGAAAGTTTCCAAGCCGTCTAGACCTTCGTGGGCACGCTGCATGCTTTGCTGCCTGATATTACAGTAGAACGGCCGGGCCGGGTGGATGATCTGGCCAATTCTTAGAGGTCGACGAGATACCGAGCCGTGTTTCTTTTTCCTTCTCATTTTTCTCTTCCCCGCCTCTTATCTTGTTCTGGACTGATGGCTTGCTTATGGGCGCGCCGCGATGGTTGCCCACCTTGCTCGTATTTCACCGTTTAGGCGAAGGATAAGGATCAAGGCATGAAACAACTGAGGGAAAGTGCAGCTTGCGTGGCGAAGCCTTGCGTCCATGAATAATGAGACAGGGCTGATGGATGCAACCCTCATGTGAAGGTGAGCAGGAAAGAAAAAAGTGAGGCGGAGGAGGAGATGGCCAGCTCCTCCCCGGATATTTTCCCCGGACACTCGCCCGGTGTGGGATGAGGTCTGGGATGGACAGTGATAAGTAGTAAGGTAAGTATGATTAAGGTAAAGTAAGGCATGTCTTCGTAAGATCGGTACCAAGTATCTCCCCCCCCTAGAAACCAACCCCCCTGCTCGCCAATCGTTTCTGCATCAGTTTCCCTGTATCATGAAACTCCAGCTCATGCTCCGATACACCTTTTCGTCACCATGCTTCTGTGTAGTGTGTAGTTGGAAGAATAGACACAAACGTGTTTTTCTGTATCCTGCCTCTTTTTGCGCCATGTCCGCCTCTTGTGCAAAAAAAAACTCGACCAAATCACAACACCCCGTCCCCGCCTCACGCTGGGATTGTGTTGCCGAGCCGTGTTATGCTAATGCTATGCTATGCTAGGTACACGTAGCCGTTACCTTCCCGGTCAATGTAGTCCTTTTCTATTAGGCTGTAGGAATTCGTTAGCAAATATTTCAGTCACATGGTGCAAAATCCAAAAACGTGCAAAAGTAGAGACATTGCGACGTACCTCTCAATCTCCCTCTTGATGGCGGACGGCTCCACGCTGCCCCTGCTCTTGGTCAAGTTGATCACCTCGGCCTGCAGCTCGGCGTGGCCCATCTGCTTCCTGCTCTTCATGATGCGCACAATGGCCGCCTGGGTCTCGAAGCGGCGGTCCTGGGCGACCCGCTCGTGCGTGGCCTTGTTCTCCTCCTTTGTCTCCTTGAGCTGGATCTGGTTGATCTTGACCTTGACGTTGGGGTGCGCAAAGGCCCGGTTGAAGGTGAAGGTGTCGGCCGGCTTGACCTCGCGGCTCATCGGGTGCTTCTTCAGCACGCGCGCCTTGCCGCACGCCAGGGACTGCAGGGTGCGGTCCAGGTCGCCCCCCTTGAGGCCGGTGGCCCTGGATATCTGCTCGTACCCGAGGAACCCGTCCGGCGCGTCCACCGAGTTGAACAGGAGGAGGACGACGGCCTGGTAGGCCGAGACGAGGAGCTCCTTCTGGCCCTTGGGGAACTTGGCCTTGAGGGAGCAGTGTGCCAGCGAGTGCTTCCACGTGAGGGTTCGACCGGTGTGCATGCTCTTGTAGAATGTGTCGAACCTCTCCGATTGCCGGGCCACCTCGTCTGGCAGGTGCAGATTCACGTCTGGGTAGGTTGGCCAAGCAGCAGCCGAGAGGACCATGACGTGTAGATCGACGGGCGACCTCCGGCTGGCGTTGGCCGCACACCATTGGTTATACGCGCTCATCTCATCCCTGGCAATCTCTTGATCCTTGAACATCTGCTCGAGCTTGTGTGTGATTTCGGACCCTACCTCGGAGCGCAGCTTCGCCAGCATGTTCCGCTCGGCGTCCTGGCTAGCGCTACGACCCATCAGTAACCGCCGAGCGAGATCCTTCTTGTAGAAAGCTTCGAATGTATCCTTCCCTTCAATGAAGCGAACCAGCTCCAGCGACTGATTGAGCTGCCGGTCGAGCTCAGCATCCTCATCGGCAGTGCTTGATATACCTTCCTTCTGTGCCGCTGCGCGATCCTTGGCATCCGAGAATAGTGCCGGAGGCAGGCTTTTGAGGCCGCCGCGTAGCAGAAGGTCGATATGCTTGGCAATCATCTCCCCAATCTTGGACGTTCCCGAGCCCCAGCAGGCAGAGACCTTGGAGTCGTTCATCGTCTTGCCAAAGGCGTCCCGCATCGCCCAGAGGAACTCATCATCCTTCCCGAAGGCGTCCCGGATCATAACGTCCAGCGACCGTCTGAGGATCAACAACCGAAGGACCATCTCGTCGCCGCGATCCTTGTCTGCCACAATTTCTGCCACCGTAGCCTTGATGTACTCGACCCAGGGATCCTTGAGCTTCTTTTGGATCCGCGAATGCCGCAACAGTCCATACAGTACTTTGACGGACTCAACATCTTCGCTGGAGAGCAGCTTGGCGAAGCTTTCCCCATTGAGCAGCTTATCAGTGTAGTTATCGATGAGTGTCACATGAGCAGCATCCATAAGCTGCTTCTCTGTGACAGTCTCGATATGGAACTCTAGACAACGGTGGTGCTCCTTGAGCAGCAGCTTCTCGCACGCCTGAATGTACGACTTGAGATTCGACAAGGCGTGGGACTCGCCAAACTCGTTGAAGTAAAGCTGTGACTTTGCCGTGAAAACAGGCTCAAACGATCTTGAGTAAACGCCCAGGACGTAAAGCATACGGATCGATCCCTTGAGAAGCTCTGCATCTCGGAGCCCATCCCCCCTCCGGTCGTGCTCGATCAGCTCACACATGCCCAGAACAAGTTTCTTTCCTGGGGCCGTCTCGTAGATTTCCGAGTTGGAGGGGAAAGCCATCTTGCGGAAGAAGGTAATGGCCATGTCATTGATAGCTGTCTTTTTCTCGCGCAGGAGGTATGTCCGGTCAAGAAAACTGAATATAGAGCGGATGAGTTTCTGCAGACCAGATACAAGTTAGTCACTGCGGTCCCCTGGTTCCCAAATCCGTTTGAAATAGCATCTAGAATATTCCCGTCAACTTACAATCTGAGCGTTGAAAAGGTGCCATTCGTCCAACAGCTGCTTCGCCATGCTCAGGTTCGACCCCTCGCCGCTCCGCTGCACCCTGGGGAGGATGACGCGGGACACGTGCGAGTCCACGCGGTCCCTCAGCACCAGATGGATCTTTCCCGCGTTCCCGTTCCTGCAGTGGTCCTCGACGCCCCGGTAGAGCCGCTCGAGGGGCACGGGGGGCTTCCCGCCCGCCAGCACCACGGTCAGCATGTCGTCCAGTATTTTCTCCGTCTCGGCGTAGTACTCGCGGACCTGCGCCTCGCGGGCGGCGCCGGGCTGCCGCAGGTTCTTGATGACGATCCTCTTGGCCCCGTTGTGCGGCTGGAAGGCCGAGGACCGCGTGAGGTCGATGGTGTCGTGGGCCTTGCCTCTGGCCTTGGCGCTCATGGCCTGCATCGCTTCGGCAGAGGCGGCGGCGAACCTGGGCCGCTTGAGAGGCTGGAACGGCGGGGACGAGGCGGAGAAGGAGGAGCCGGATGAGGAGTCGAGACGGGGGCGGCGGCGGGAGGAAGGGGAGGAGTCGGCCTGCATCGATTGCATGGAAGCCGTCGACTGAGCTTGGGCAATCTTGATACGAGGCGAGGAGAGGAGGGGCGCTGGAGTGGTGGTTGAGCAGCACAACGGGCACAGCCTAGGTCGATGTAACGGACCACTGCTTCTCCGGCCGGCACGTTCGGCGTGGCACCATGGGGCACCTCGAGGGCTTTCGAGGCTCGGAAACTGAGATGGTAGTCGGGTTGGGTTGAGGACCGGGACAAGGATCAGGGCGATGATCTGCTGTACTGCGGATAGGCCCTGTTACACGCCCCAGACACTGCTTGATGCTCTCTGGGCAGCGGGCGGGATGCGGTGGGAAAAGAGCAGCGAAGCGACGAACAAGACAGAGCCAAAAGGCGGCACACAACAAGTACAGCAGATACAACAGACCCAGGATGGATGATGCAGTGTCCAATACAAAGACAAAAACAGTTGATGTCACTCGAGAGCCTCGGGCGGACTTTGGCAGCTCCTCATGCCTTGATGCAATGCTATCTCCGGTGCGATAAGATAAGACCTCCCGCTTTACCTTCAACTGCAGTAAGCGCCCAAGTGGGTGACACTGAAATCGAGGCACTGAAACATTAACCTGCTTATTTTCGAGTCTATGGCCACTATTATCAGATTGTTGAGTGTTAATAATACGTAATTCAGAGATAATACATCATATGTTGTCACTTTATATCAGTTTATACTGCTGAAATTCTCCATTTATTGTAGAACGTAATCTGTTTGTAACCAACTCTTCATTGGGTGTCTTATTTCTACTGCCACCCACTTAGCGCCCAACGCAATGACGAGCTTCTTCTCCCCGGGAATCATCCATTACCGCGTCTTACCCCATCCTCGGAACAGAATGATGAATAATACTAATGTAGGCATCTACTACCTACGTAAGTACATATACTTTGTTTGGTATTGGCTCTTTGTCAACCCTCCAGCATAGGTCTGCACATCACACCCTTCCGGGTAGGTCTGCCCCAACCTGATGGTCAAGACCTAGCCAAGGCCGGCCGCTATTCTATAAGATTTTCCCCCGTATTACAGCAGAGTGGAAAGAGATATATCTACCTTATATAAATACAATCGCTAGACTCGCGACTAATTCGTCGCATCAAAAACACAAAACCAACTGATAAAACAACAAAACAACGGCATTGAAGCTTTCCAACACCATATACATTTTTATTTCCAAGACCTCCTTATCCTTTCAAGTCTCATGCGTATGCAGCCCAACCTATGATCCATTAGTCAGTTATCACGAGTTTGGTCACAGTTAGCAGAAACAAACGTACCGGAATACAGCACCGCCAAATTGCACTCATCAACGGCTTGATTGATCAAGTCGTTGACCGTCGCGGTCACACTCAATGTTTTGGAAAGCTTCTTCCTCACCACTTCAAGCGCCCGATCTGCCTCGGAAGGCTCGTTGAGCTCACTCCCTGCTTTCTTGCCCTTTTTTGCTTCTGCCTCGCTTTGTTCTGACTCATCGACGGCGCCATCATCATCATGTCTAGCCTTTTGCAACTTGGCAAGACGCAATGGAGAAATGGACCAGGTGTAGAGAGGATCGTACCGCAAAACGTCGAGGATCGTCATGATAGAGTATTGTTCTTCTCGTAGGGCATCAAGCGTGAACTCGCAGCAACGGCGGAACACACCTTCGGTTTTGGTGATGCCCATTCCATCCACAATGTCTCGTGTAAGCCGGAACGGAACCAGCTCAGGCACGGGCAGAATACGTCCAGCCTCAAAGGCAACACCGAGGTCGATATGCACCACCTCTCCCGTCTTCGTGTCGAGTAGAATATTATGGCCGTGGCGGTCGCCCAGTCCAAGCACGTGTCCCAGCATTGAAATCGCCGCCGTGCTTCGCGTGTAGGCCAGCCTTTTGACAAACCACTCGTCCGGATCGCCAAAGTACTCAATGAAGAAGTATTTCATCACAGGGTGGAACTTATCAATGACCTTTCGGTACGTGCTGATGCGTATTTCAACAGTTCTATTCTGGACATTGAAGATTTCCTTACGGCATTGAGACCCTTTCAGATCCTTGGGGAAGTACCTCTCGTGAGCTGGCATGAGGAACTCATGCAGAGGAATCGTGTTTGGCACGAATTCAATAAGTCCTGACGAAGCAGTGAGTGGTAGGACCTTGTAGGTTCTGATGCCTAGACTCCGCTGCTGTGTTGCTCTGTGCAGTTTGAGAAGAGAAGACACAGCAGCAAACACTTGCTCCATGATGGCGTCTTGGCGAAGGTCATCATGACCACCCTTCACTAGCTGCTTGTACTTGACCCCGTTGGTACCAACAGCAGTGATGATTTTGGGCGCACTCACACCAGAAGCAATGGACATGCTGGACTCAAGTTTGAGAATCGTTGGCACTTTCGAGTAATCCTTGGTCGCCGATAGTTCGATATGCATTGTGGGAGGTGGAATGCGATACTTGTTGAGATAGTTGACGAGGTTCGTTGCAGCAGTTGATTCCTTCAAGTTGATCTTGACCCCGGACTTGTATTTGTTCGCGTTCTTCTCCATCGCCAACAGGTGGTAGTACTTGCTTGTCTTATCGATAGCCAGCCAAATGTCGGAGACGGATCTTGTAGAGGCGAGCCTTTGAGCCACCTTTTCTGTCGCTCGGACTCTTTGAATGGCTACCTCATCCTTCTGTTGTGCCTTTGCTTTCGTTCCAGACCAGATCTGATACATCCCATGATAGGGATGCTCGACGCAAATGTTGTAGACAAGATCAAGGAGTAGTTTGTGGAACATGCTATCCTGGTTTTGTAACCTCGACGTGAGCTGGTTCATCAGCGTAGCAAACTTCCTTGTTGGCACCTGCTGCAGATAGCGCATCACGGCTTTATTGGTGACAGCCTCCGATGATCTTTCTAACCAGAGTGCGATGAATCGGAGAGCATCGTTGTTATACTCGTCAGAGGCAATCAGCGACAAAAGGTAGTTCTCCAAGCTCAGCCGTACGAATTCGCTTCGGGTTTGTTCCACTCGCCGCAGTTCCTGCTCATCAAGACTCAACCATTGCTTCTCCTTGGATAACACATGCGAGTACCGACTTCGGAGCTGGCTGTCCTTGGTAGAATTTATCAGGCTCTGAAGTTGCGCAACCTCGTCGCTCTTCCCTCTTCGCAGATTTTGGAGCCGTGAAAGATCCTCCAAACTGGCTACATCTTGAAGCTGCCCATCACAGAACGTTGCGAATTGGTGGTAGACGGATCCTGCTTCCTTCCCATTGACATTTCCTTTGAGCTCCTTAAGTGCAGGCTCCAGGTATTTTTTCTGGATATCTTGTGGTTTTTCCAGCCGAGCAACGGAAACCTGGTTGCCGATCTTGGATAGAAGATCAGTTCTGCTGACAGGTATCATCTGCTTCTTCAGTGTGGAATCTTTCTCAATCCCCTGCAAGAGGCGGATGGAGGTACTCATTTCCCCGTGATCCCAGAGCGAGTTCGCCGCTTCAACCTTGACCGCCGCATCAAAATGTAGTCCCTGAGCTTCACAAGATGGGAGCAAGTTCATCAATGATGTAGAAATATTGATAGTTTCTTGAGTGGCCTGGTAGTATCGGAAAACACTGGCAGACGTGAGCATCGACTGCACCTGAGCCTGGCGGAGGTGGCCCACGGAGATGCTGCTTTTCAACAGATGATCATGTTGGCTCAGCATGCTCATGGTTGTTCCTCTACATGAGAGAATATTGCTGACATCCTCATATCTGATCGCCTAGTTAGTTCCACCTGTATCATCATTCCTGGGGATGAGAAACCTACAATCCACGTTTCATCCATTCAACACGAGCCTGAAACCTGGCGAGAACATTCTCGACATCACCGGGATCTGAGAGATTGGTCGCCTCATCGAGCTCGTATAAAACGGCTGCCGCTCCCAGGTGCTTCCTTAAGCCTCTTGCATTTTGATTTTGCTTTGTCAAGCTCAATATCGAGCGCTGGAACCCATCATAGATGGCAGAGCGCACCAAACCAACGTCGGTTGCTTGGTGCATGCTCTGAAACGCTTTATACACAACCACCGCGTGATGATCACTTGCCACAGGCGCCGGAAGGTTCCACATTTCCAACTTTTGGGCTGTTCTAAATGTACTCTCCAGAGATGAGGATGACGAACCTGCGTTTTGCTGAGTCTGTAGAAGAGAATATGACAAGCCACTTAGTCCCAAGCCATTGAGAGTCTTTACCAGGGCCTGCGCATCAGATTCAGTCTCAGGATCGCGTTGGCGCAGATGACTATCATATTGTGCTCCCCTGAAAGCGAGACTCTTTGAGCCTTCATTCTCATATTCAACTCGAGCTAAGACCTTGAATAGACTGGCCTCCTCTGGAAGACCATAGTACGCATCGGGGTCATCAATGTTCTCAAAGATGTCGAGCAGAGTCTCGCTCAGATCGCTTTGTTGAAGGGCCGAAGATCGACGAGAAGAGCGAGTTGTCTCTGAGCTAACCAACTCTGCCAGGAACAGCGCTGTCTTGTACATTCCACAATGAGCAGCAGCATTTGAAGCCGAGGCATAGTCTATTTCAAGCCACTGAATGCGATCAGCAATACAAGACTCGCCAGGATACTCCTGTGTCCTGAGGTATAGAAAGGTGTTGAGTAGCAATTTGATGTTGGTTTTGGCGGTAGGCTCTCTGGAAGCCAGCCAAATTTTTGCAGCCTCGGATAGGGAACGCTTCACTGTCTGTTGCTTTTTTACCTGAAGGTGCAGCACGAGATGAAGGAGAAATGGGAAACACTTCTCTGCGAAGCCCTTGACTTCTGTCAAGAGAGGAGGGAGAACCGAGAGAAGAGTCGAGGTCGATATGGAGTGGGCGAGGTGGACACCAAGTTTGGGGAGCCATTCCGAAGTCGAGATGTCTAGCTTCCAGACTGAACTGTCATCCCTAACAGACGGAGGATCTGGCTTTTCAGATGGAGGCGAGGTATAGGTCCCCCATTGGGATGCTAAAAATAGAGATTCCCTGAGACTTCTTTCACATGCGAGAGATAGTGATTGGTCTTCTTCGTGCGTAGCCTTTGACACCACACTTCGTAATGCGGCTTCTGCTAAACCAGCCGTCTTCGAGTCCGGGCTTGATGTCAACTCCTGGAGAATCCCCAAAATCCCCACCTCTGATCCATTTGCATCAAGAGCCATATCGTGGTATGTTGAAAGTCTGGTTTCACGGATGACGCCAGTTGGGATTTCTCCAGACGCCGAGAAAGCTCGGCCAACAACTCGCCCTGCCCAGGAGAGATATGCTGAGCTTAAATTTTGAGTGCCACAACTTTTCCACACTTCTGATGAGATATCTATAGCTTCTTTCTCACTCGCAACAATGTCATCAGTTGGATCATCGGGGAACGAAAAATCGGTGCAAAGAAGCCCCAAGGCAAGCTCCCGAGATGATTTGTTAAGAAGCTGGGCATCAGAGCCTCCATCTTTTAGAATGTCTAACAACAGTTTACTTTCGAAAGTGCCCTTTTCAGCATTTCCCGATGATCGAATGTGTGCAGCTGATTCCGTGATGGACCGGAAAGCTTCTCGTTGACCTTCGCTTGTGAAGAGGCTTGAGTCGTATTCGGTTAGGTACGCGGTCAGCCATTTGTGAAAATTTTGTGCTTTGCTCATTGTCGCTTTGAAAAGACTTTCTTGAGTAGTGCTTGATTGGCTTGATTCAAGGAAGACTCTTAGAGAGGCGAGGGTTGAGAGGGCATACCCCGACAAGAACGATGGTACTAACTGGAGGTACGGAGCACCCTCGGCCAGTAGGTACTGGCTCATACCCAAAGCGTCATCGGCACATTCTGCGTCAACGATGAATTTTTGAATCGAGTTCAGAAGCATTTCCAGGACATATGATTCCAGAGCAGAGTTTGCAGCTAAGCTGATGAGGATCCGAACCTTGCGAAGTACTGCGCATGCGTGGAGTGATCCCAAGGCAGGCTGGACAGAGTTGAACAGCTTGCGGGCTATGGCTGAAACCAAGGCAGGCGTCCATAAGTCTCGAAAATCAAATATCATGTTTTCGCATAGCCGTCGGGTCTCGCTGATCAGATATCGCGCCCTGAAATTTGGCTGCTGATTTGGGGGCATGTCAGCAGAGGAGTGGGAAATACCCTTGATTGTGGTCATGATCTCTCCCGCATATGTCAGGTCTCTCTGTTTCATGAAGGCTTTCTCGATAGGGCTATCTTGGTCGATAACGTCGAAAAACAGAGCAACAATGTCAACGAAGTGGTTGTATTTTGATTCCATAAGCGCCTTATTCCCAAGCTTTTCTTCAATGTAAGTGTCGTCTTTGGCATCTTCGTCCCCGGAGTGATGACCGTACATCATGCTATAAGCCATGGCGGTTGAGAAATTGCGCCGGATCAACTCGCTGATTGTTATTCCAAATGTTTTGGCAAGGTATAATGCCATTTCTTCCTGTCCTCGCATCACCATCAAACCCACAGCCTCTGCCTGGGTAGAGCTGAGGAGTTGTTTCAAGCTGCTAAAGCCGAAAATTGAGAATGGAATGTCTTCAAGTGAATCATTCTCTAGCCATGTGTATAATAATTGCCGTGAAAAAAGATGAAAGAGTTCTCTGGGAGATTTGAGATCTAGCTCTTTTGAAATACTGGCACAACAACGGGTTGCGTAATCTGCCGCAAGTGATACTTTGCCTGGTGTCTCAAATATATGATAGGTGCATCTTCTTAACAAAGTCGACCAGCGACATGCTATTTTGGACAAGACAAGCAAACGGAACGCTATCCCAGCAACATTGTCAGGGTCCTTTGGAAGACTATCCAGAACGTCGACGAATACCTCATCATGAAGTTTCAGGATGTACAAGTCGAAGATCTCAGCGATTCTGTTACCGATATAACTCTTGACCGACATCGGGCCGCTCATGAGAATATATAGGAGCGATGTCCGGCAAGAGTTCGCCCTGATATTGGTGCCGTATTCATGGTCTTCCCGTAGAAGGTTAAAAAGAAAGGCCGCCATTGAGATTTGTACTTGAGAGGAAAACATGTTGTTGGGCAGACAAACGTCGGTGAAATGACGGTATAAATCACTAACGTCTTGGTAAAGCTCTTGGTTGTCATGATGCCAAACACTGTATAAGCCACTTATTGCCTCGATACAAGTGCTCAGTGCGACTTCACAACACCGATATTCGAAGTGTGATACAATATCACCGAGCCTGTTGATCACAGATGTGGCAGACTCGGGGCTTATAACAAGGTCTGACTTGATCAAGTCAACAACCAGCCGCTGGCAAGAAAGCAAATCTTCATCGGGTAGATCCAAAAGCTCGTCAACAAACGGGTCTGGTACGAGACCAAGCTGTTCCCGATGCTCGCATAAAGTGTGGATCAGACTCAAACGCTTCCTTGTATCAAGATAGTATGCTCCGCGATGCGTGCTGAGCTGCGAGTATAGTCTTGGTATAGTATTGAGCGCGGAACTTGTGCTTGCTCGGCTCGCCTGGGAGTTGAAGTCGGGATCGATATCCATCAAATCAACATTCTCTGCTGAGCTTTGAAGAGAATCATGGCGCTTGAGGGACTGAAAAATCTTTGAAAATATACTAGCCAGGCTCGCATGTTCTGCTTGAAATCGTTCTAGGCTCGAACGAACAAGTTCAGGTATACAAGGCCTGGCCAATCTCAATGTGAGGTCAATAAAGGCCAGGGGTTCAACGGAATCCATGGCCGAGGTTAAACTCTTCTCCGTTAGTTCAACAAGAATTGGGAACAGGGCTGAAGACTGTCTTGTATTGAGGGAGTCTAGTTCCGGGGCCAGTAGAGAACTGGCGACCACAGCCATCAAAAGACTTTGGAACCTTTCAAGAGAGATCTGGGTACCTCCCTCATTTGACCTCTTTGTCCAAGATATAGACAATTCCTTGAGATCTTCAAGCTTGGGATATAGAAGCTCTAGGATGAGCTTTTTTGATGTAAAAAAGCTGCTCGCATCTGCAAGTGGCGGTAATATCTGCTCTGTATTTGAACCAGCGCCTGGAGGAGACATGCTACCTGGCTCAAGCAGTAATAGGTACTCGTTGATCGAGTTCATATGCTCTTGGGCTTTCCAGACCTCACCCAACGAGCCACCGTACACAGGGATTTTCTTTCCCAGAGTCAGTGGTGTGAGGCCGCAGCACGCCCGGAGTAGATTGACCAAATCAGTGGCTTGTATATGAATACCGTGGAACGATGCGTACGAATGTTCGCCTTAATACGTTAGCATTTATACTGACAAAAGTTTGGTGTGATCGTTACGTACTTGGATTCCACCTGAGGAATACCCATCTGATAATATGGGAACAAGTCGCTTGGCTTGCATTTGGCGATCTCATGTTTCGAATGTGAAATAAGTACAACATCAGTGTCAGAGACGTGTCAGACAGGATCGCCGGTCCATTTACATCTGCTGTTGTTACAATGCTATTTATTTCTTCTGATATTTCATGATAGGGTAGATGATTGGCCAGTAGCAGGGTGTGTAGTAAACAACACGCCGCACGACTAGTTGAAGGTAGGCAAACAGCGCGACAGGCAATATGCCACAATTGCCTCCAGGTATCGGTGATCTCTCTATTTTCACCTACTTTCAGAGCAAAACTACATTGCGGTTAGTTGATATGGCTAGACGGGCACCAATTTCCAGAATTTACCTAGCACAAGCTATGAGAGCCCAAGAGGCAGTGAGGGGATCCTTATCTCCAGCTAATGTTGTAAGATCCTCCAAAAAATCGATGGTGTCATCAATCCGCAAGGAATTAGAGGCCAAAATGAAAGGGATAAGTTGAATTGCTGTTCTTCGAACTCCGACCTCTTTTGATTTCAACTTGAGCCGAACCCTACTCGAACTCTCGCGGGTTCGGCGCCTCTTGCGTGGCTGTTCAAGCTCATCGACATGGTCTTGCGTACGATTGTTGCAGTTAATGAGAATTGATTCCAGGCGGGCTAAAGCTTGAACTAATGCCCAATAGCTTTCGCCTTCCACATTGTGAGGTCTGAGGCCAAAGAGATGGGTGCGTAAGGAATATTCAGGAAGAATTGAAAGCGAAAATGTGATGTCGACAAGCTGAAGACGGAAAGGCTCGCTGCGTTTGGAGTATTCAACCCAGAAGGTATCGGCCAGGTCTTCTAGGTCCCGCGTGAAATTGTCGTCTTTGGTATGAATGGCTAGTTTCTCGATGTGTAGGTGCATGTGCAATATGGCCTTGAGCATCTCATTTCTCAGAGATCTGATGAGCTCATCTTGCGAGACCTTGTCAGCTCGCCACCAATACACCATGAGTGGAACGATGTTCTTCATGAGAGATTGGGATTCATCGAGTTTATCCGCCTGAATCGCCCCAAATAGCGAATTCAGGATAGCAAAGGATACTGTTTGTATGGAGCCTAGACTGAAGTGCTTCACACTTAGAATCCTTAGCACAAGTTCGGCGATTTGACTTGACTGGTGCGTAATGGGCGCGTTGGATGCTCGGACCAGATGGTAAAGACCCTCTAGGACGTCTCTAAGGGGCCCGCCCTCGTTTGGACCCGACCTTTTCTGAGATGCAGCTTTGATCATCGACGAAGAACGAAGCGGGATCGCCCCAGGCGCAGGTGATGCTCTAGCATAGGAGCTTGAGACACGATCGGCCTCCTCGGGTAGAATCCGATGCCCAAGGTCAAGAAAAAAGTCAACGCAGGCGTCCCAGTGACCACCATCTTTGCATGCTAGCGACTCGACATGCGCTTGGCGAGATAGGAGCTCCGTCAGTGCTTTGACGTAGCCTTGGAGAAGGGGTTGGACAAAGTCGTTGTTTGGCCCTGGTAAAGTTTGAGTTATATGATCTATAACGGCATGCAAGGTCTTTCGTCCAAATCTAGGCAAACCCCGAGATACAGTCGCCTTGACAGCATCGGCACACTTCTCCAGCCGTGAGGTGGAACTTTTTTGAGACTTCTGCTTGTACAAGGCTGGCTTCTCCTGGAGAACATAACTGAAAATCGCTTCCAGAACTCGATGATAACTCTTGTCGTCAAGATCCGCGCTATGCTTGATATTAACAGACGGTGCAATGAAATCTTGATTGGGAAAAAGAGCATACATCTGGGTGTTTTGGCTTTGGGGACTCAGGTTTTGGATGAGATCTGGCTATTGTCAGCACAATGCCTACATTAACGTGTTTAATGTGTATGTGTGTTGGGGAGGTTTGACAATACCATCCAAAGCCTTCTCGCGTGCCTTTTGAGTCCCACTCCTGATGGTTGCTGTAAACGTCAGTGCCCAAGAAGACATATGGCCAGGTACGGGTTAATTGACACACAGGCTAGACTCTCAAGCGTTGGCTTGTGCGACAATGACATGACGTAGGAAGATTGGGAAGGGGCGCTTAGATGGCCATTATCTAGATGACTGAGGATTTGGTGGAAAGGTAAAAGACAGCGGGACAGGCGGTCATAAAGCTGCTCTTATGGGCGTGTCGACACATCACCCGTCCATGGATATAGGTAGCTATCGCGACGGGAGGCGCCTTCCAAATAATACTGCCGCGGTCATCATTGGCAAGGACGTAGCCCCATATTTTTCGTAGCCTGGCGCCTGTAGCCTGTAGCAAGCGACTGACATAAAAACATGGCACTAGACACTCCAGCGTTGAATTTCAGCACAATATCAAAACAATTAACCTAGTAATAAATAGAATATCAAGCTAAAATATCTTAAAATCATTTACCATTCTTTTTTTCTTGTGTTTTATTTAGAACGAGGCCCCTGCCTTACGTGAAAAGCGCTTTGGTGTGCAATGTTTTACTTCACCCACTTGGTAGGCAGCACATATTAGTGGGTCGGCCTCTTGCAACAGCTCTGAGCTACCTCAAAACAAAGCTGAGCTGGGCGGCAGAACGCCTCACCGCCCTCCAATTTGTTTCTTTGGTGCAGACGGGCGAACAATCAGCTTCAGAACAAAGGACCGCATTGCGACAGCGCGATCACCTCGCACCCGCGGCCTAAAATCCTATTCGACCATAGACACCCGTTATTTTCCCCTCGACCGCGCCAGGGACACAGTCGATGCTACCGGTCGTACGCCTCATCGATTCCTTTTGACCCAGGTCGCTCTGGAAACCGCTACACGGCCAAAACCCGTTCGCGACATCGATCTACTCGCGCCTCAGGGACACGCACTTACGACCCTTGCGCGAAGGTGTCCTTTGGTCATTGAGTCTTGACGCGACAATATGCAATAGTTGCCCCCCGCCGAGATGGCCGACTTGACACTACTGGAGGCTCTCGAAGCCTTCCATCACGAGCTTGTTGCCGTACAAGAGGGTCGCTCCGACCCAGGAGAGGTCTTGGGCCAAGATGAGCTCGTACAAGCTTTCGAGAGCGAGCTGGAGAGACTATGGTCACGACCCTCAAAGAACGAAGCAAGTCGAGGCAAGGTGAAATCTGGTTTGTCACTACCCATTTTTCTCCCAAGTCGTTATTGGAAGACTAACCTGAACTAGGGAAAATCACCTTTGGTGACGCCGAGTACTCTGTAAACGAAGATTTCCAGCAAACAGCCCTCAGCTTTTCTGACGAAGTGGATCTCGACGAGCTTGTGGCATCGCAATATTTACTTGAGTCACAAGACGACCCATCACTCCTCGGACGTTCTCTGCTTGAATGTGCCTTGATTCGGTTTCATCGACAAAGGCGATACGTGCTTGATATTCTCAGGCTTATGCTCGAGCTGGAATCCGATGAGGAGAATCTGGACGATCCAAGACAAGACGTACATCCGATCAAGATCTATGTCGGCGAACGACTATTTTCTTCTGGTCCTGGTTCGGCAAGCCCTGGGAATGAGATAGTCCCTAGGTGTCTCGCAACTATGGGCAACATCAAGGCATGGCTTCAAAGGCTTGGGGATAAGATAACTGCGGCACAGACCCTTGGGAACACGCAAAACCCGGGCCTATCTGAAGAAGCTGAGACGGTCGAGTTTTCGAGAATTTCCCTGATCCAACAACACGAACTGCTTGGTGTCATCCTCGCCCGATGCGTATCGGCACACCAGGCCAAATCTGCTCACTTTGTCGAATTCATAGAAACACTGCGCAAAGTCGATAAATATGACTATCTCTTAAGTATGCTCTTGTCGGAGGATGATGCGATCTTTGAGAAATTTCACTAACTCCTCATCCTAGTCCATTTGATGCCCGCAACCGGGGCTTATATCTCTGTGTTTGGGTCTGTTGTTGGCGGACACGATCTCATCGAAGTTCGACAGTTGAACAACAAGCTTTTCCCCCATACAGATGAACCTACATGGGCACTGTCATATCTTCAAGCTGCCATCCGCGCTTGGTGGCTTGCTGAATACAGCGGATTTTATTTAGATGATCCTCCGGAGTCTGCCATCCCCCCTAATACTAACTTGGACGAAGGTCAGTACACGATCGATCGCTCCTGGCAGGGAACTTGCTAACATGTGACTCAGAGGACCGACAACGGTCGAAACAGTTCCTGGACTCTTTGAAAGATGGCGCTTTTGATTTCCTGCTCTCCTTAGCTGGGGATGTTAAGCCCCTGGATTGGCACGATCCAGTGCGAGCCGGAATGCACAGATGGTTGCAGCGAAAATCTCCAAATCTGGGGCTTGATGCCATTCAATTTTCAGACTTCTTTCAACTTTGTCTCATGACTAAATTTGAGATTTTTGTCGACAGCTTCATTACAAATTTGCCTGATGTCCTGCGAAAGTTGAGAGTCGAGGAAGATGAGCAACGTCAATTGAGTCAGCTGCATGAGCAGGACTTGGATCTAGAACGGTTTCTGCTCATCATTGCTTACGCCTACGAAGGTCGGCCTACCGCGCAATTCGATTTTTGGGCCGACGGCGAGAGCAACCTCAATGGCTTCCTCCACTGGGCGTCACGAAGGGCATCTACCCCATTAGTGACTGCCTTCTGTGAAATGTTGCAGGCAATTTCAGGAGACGAGAACTGTGCTGAACAAGCCCACAAGTTCTTGCTGGAGGAGGGCCACCATTCATCTGGCAAATTGAGGAGGTTGCAATCTTTGACCTGGAACCAGATCTTCAGGGAGCTTACCTTTTTTATGGATAAAGCTAAACAGAAGCCAACTCAGTCTCAGACAGTTAGGTATCGTGGTGGCAAGCCTGCGCCTGACTTTGTTGAAACCGAACCAGAATCAGCCATGATGCTGGAGTCATATCTCCGGCTCATATCTAAACTTGCCACCGAGAGTGAAGAAACTCGAATATTTCTTCTACATAACCCGTCGTTCAATCTTGTCGAGACCATTCTGGAACTTGCAAGCACCCCGATCCCGCCAGCACTGCGTGGTTGCGCGTTCATGGCGCTCAAAGCCCTCATGGCAAGAAAAACAACCCAGGAGGGCGCCACAATGTGGAACTGTCTAGACATGTGGATAACGGGTGGTTACCTGACTTCGCCCGCCGGCACGCTCCGGCAAACTCCTTCGTCGCCTATGATGTCGATGGAGAGAACGTTTGATGAGATCAGCAGTGGTTTTGATGATCCGGAATCTTTCATCCAGTTGCTGCTCATCCTCGTGTCGCCCTCAATCGACAGCAGCCCACTAAATGATTCTCTTCCATTTCCCGAGAATCTTGGTAGTGCTTTTAGGGCCCCAGGAATCGAAGTCTACATTGACTATGTTATCGGTCTTGTCCTCGCATCCAAGACGAACGATTTGGCGGATATTAATCAGACCCGGGTATTAAGGCTAGGCTGCTTGGATTTTATGCTAACTTGCCTAGCCTCCTTCAACGAGGATCTCATTGTGATGGCAAATGACACCAGCCTCATGATTGACTCCATTATTGCAGCTTCTGACTTGGCTACATACGTGAGAATGCATCCATTTGCTCGAGTGATGGAATGGATGTACAACGAGAAGGTTCTTGCTGCGCTCTTCAGTACCATCCACCAAGAACAAATTGACATCGGGAATGCTGCCCCTGATTCCCCCCTGATCTTGGGCATTATACGAGCTGTTGAGGTCATCTCCAAAGTTTTGGACCTGCAAGCCACTTATATCAACCTCGTCAAGCCTATCATCAAACAGCAGTCGAGCCAATTGCGACAACCTGCCACTAAGCCATCCTACGCCTCATTCGAAGATGGTCTACTGACCAGACTTAATCTGGTAGTAGACCTAGGAAATTATGTTGGCATTGGACATCCAGAGTTGACTCTGTCGTGTCTCAACCTGCTTCAGAAAATGTCATCATCATCCAAAATTTCAGCCATATGGTCCGGGTCTAGTCGACAAAACCACCGAAATAAAGCCATCGTCGCGATGGAGGCCAATGGCGAGCATGAGTCGATATCCCGAGCTTTCATTTCTGAGCTCATGTCGCCCCTAGATGCCGGCCGCGAAGCCGAGTCTTCCAACTACATGACAAAAATCTACATTCTCAACTTCCTAATCGAATGTCTTCAGCAATCAAACCGAAAGCCGGCAATCGCTCATCTCATTCTAGGTTTCAAATGCGGTGTAGATTCTCTCTCCATCGAAGCTAACGGTCTATTCGACACGAGGACGTCTTTATTTCACAGCTTGCTTAAGCTACTGATGGAGACTCCCTCTGGGGATGCACAAGGCATCCGACGATGGCTCGTGGCTTTGAAAACACGTGCAATGCGCGTGTTGAGAATTCTCTGGGCAGCACCTCTCTCGTCCTCTTTCGTTATTGAGGAATTGCGTGAAAACGAGTTTCTGTTTCACCTCCTCGTCCGGGAAACCGTCATACTGCCCGGCCTTCCTTGGGAAGGCGAGAATATTGAAGAGATTGCTTTCCCAGTCACTGATGGTGCAGCTGCGTTGCTTGATTTCCTATCGTTGCGCAGCATGACTCTCGAGTATATTGCTATGGAACTGTGTATGATATCACAGGGCAGAATGCCAAGCGTCAAGCGGCGTATCTTCGAGGCACTGGGAGGTCAAGTTCTTGGGGATAATAACGAAACCCTCAAGACGCCTACAGTATTTGATCTTCTTGATTTCCAGCTCCCGGATGAGGCATGGCGAATTGGAGCCCCGGCCTTGAATTTCTACCGGAACATCGACCTCTCGATATGCTTGGAAACAGATGCCGATTCAAATTCCATTTTCAACGTGGACCAGGTGCGTGAGGTTCTGCTACTCAAACGTAATGAACCGAAATCCCAAGGTACAATCATTACAGCAGAGGAGCTCAAGGCCATTGAAAATGAGGAGGCTGAAATCATTGACTACATCGTTTCCACCAACCGCCAGAAGCAACTTGAGACGCAACGGCTCAGCGTCCTTGGAACGTGGATTAGGCTTTTACTGGTCATGGTCGAGAGTAACGACTTTAAAGGGACAGCACAGACCTCGTTCTTCTTACAGATCTTGCAGGCAGTTATGCCCAGTCTTGAGGCTTGCGCAGCAGATCGCCCCGGCGAGGCCATAGAACTTTCCAAACTAATCAAGGTTCTACTCTTTAAAGTTTACGAGTCTCTGTCAAGCAACAAGGACAAAGGCAGTGCCGCACTTGGCAACCTCATTGGCGACAAGCTGTACCAAGTGTTCCAGATATGTCTTCAAGCGATCGGGAAGTGGGCTGGTAGTGCCGAGCTACGGACGGTGTATTACGAGATCTGCTACCGATACCTGACACGCCTAGGCGATGGGGATTCCCTGAGCCAGGATCGATCGAAGACCATCAAATCGATTCAAATTTACGGTGAGAGGCTGGTCAATGTTATTTGCGATGACGCATACGGTGGTGAGCCTGCCTGTCAGACTGCCGCACTCATCCTACTTGGCACATTGGTCAATCTAGACCCGGAGCACATCGTCGATGCCCTCAACCGACTCAACTTCATTGGTGTATTCGTAGACTCCCTGCGCAACATCATGAACGAATGGCATGAAGCGTTTACAATCGGTAAGTTACATGAACCAAAACTACAAAGAAGCGTATATGAAAATTCATATCAACTGACTTGACTTTCTCGTTAGGTCTTAAAGATCAACAAAACTTCCAGAATGCTCGCCTAGCTCTGCTGCAACAACTGGCCCAAACCCGACCAGGAGCCAAGCACTTGCTGCACGCTAACCTGTTGCGCACCCTCGAGACCTCAGGCCTGTTCGCCGCCGACCCTGAACTTCAAGTTCGCAGCGACAACCCGAATGCCTTGGAGCAGCACTACGATCTTCTCAACAAGGTTGTTCGCGTGATCAGCGCCGCTCTCGTCAGCAGAGGGAGCCACAACCTGGTCCAGGGACGTAAATTCCTGACGGACCACCGCATGCTTGTTGCCCACACTCTCAAGCGCAGCGCAGGTATCGGCACAGTAGCCGAGAACAGCACGCTTTCCGTGAAGCTGGAGGACTTGGCAGATGGGCTCATGGTGATTATTTCGGCAACGGGGTTTTTGGAGGTTAGTATCAACACCCCCTACGTGACTACGGGGCTATCTCTTGTCGTCTAACGCATTTGCTAACGCTTCGTCTCTATAGTTTGAGAACGATTCGATACCAGAACCGAAGCCTCAAAACGGTTCGCTCTTCCACTAGAGAGCTTCTGGTTGACTGTGACTTGTAGCAGAGGCGGATTTATGGGGCGGAGTACAAAAAGGGGAGTCAGATAGAAAGAAGCATGTAGCGATCAACACACTGACACTTGCAACCGCTCTTCCGCTGCTTTTTTTTACTCTTTATATGTATATGCAAGGGGACAATAAATGGGCCTGTCAGTTTAGTTTTTTAATACGCCATTCTTTACCCTGGTTGGCGTTGGATATTATAGGCATAAAAGGCAAACAGAGGATGGACGCGCGCTGTTGGAAATAGGAATGTAATCTGATGTGATACATTTTATTCTTCTAAAACATGCCCTCGTCATACCGTAGACCAACTCGAAGTTGAATCTGTGAATTTCATTATATATCATACCTTACGCTATGTCCCATGTCCAGCCAGGAGCGCCTTTTGATTGAGAAGTGCCCGTTTTCCGCTATATGCAAAACTCATACACTCCGTCCAGGTCTGTGCTCTCATCCTACACATCCTTTTTTTTCCCAGCAGTTCAAGAGATCAAGCAAGTTGATGTTGCTGTTGCCGCCCGACCGCCTAAACTCCACGCCACGCCATGCCATGCCATGCCATTATCATGCAATTGAATGTTTTCACTCCCAGGTTCTATCCGAGAAGTGAGAAGGTAAGGGAATAATTAGAAAAGGGGAGGAACAAGTCCATCCCAGAGTAGAGAATCGTAATGATTCCGACAGCCAGGGTAACTCCCTGCTAGCAACGATATCCGTCCGGTGTGCCACATGTGAAGCAAGAGGTAGGTAAGATGGGGGTAAAAGAAACACGCCCCCATCTCGAAATAAATCCAGCCAATTGTTGTTCTGTGACGCTCTCAGCAAAAGAGAGCTTGGTGTCTATGAGAGGTTGCCAGCTTTGCGCTTCCCCTTGCGCGTTGAGGTCATCAACTTGAGCTCGAGAGGCCAGAAGCCCTTCACCTTACTATTGTACAAGTCGCGGCTTCTCATATCGACTTTTTGTCTGCACATTGGGCATTTGCCTTTGGTTGCTTCTACAGTGAGGGATGAATGGAGGCACTGGGCGCAGTACATGTGACCTAGGTGAAGTCAGTGTATGTTTGGGTACGATGGTTGCAAGGGAGATGGGAGGCTTACCGCAGTGCGTCAGGGTCAAGACGGAAGCATCATCCATACAGATCACGCATTGGAAAGCAGACAGCTTAATCCTTTTGTCTTCCTCCTTGGGAACAGGGGCGATGTCTATCAGGTCGTCTGGCAACTCGTTGTTGGTCTCGGTCAGATCAATCATAAACGGGGTGTTGTCGTCCGCATCGAAAATGTCGGTCCCCGCACTCTCGGACTCAGCAAACGAACCCTCGATTTTTGGCGTCGGGACAGGGTTCAAATTGTTCCTTCCTGTGTCGCCGACGCGTCGACGCTTGACACGGCCACAGGGTGGTGGCAAGTAATCATCGATGGTTATGGGTGCAGCTTGTGGGCGCCTGGTAGAATTGGGCATGTCGACGGATGTAAACGAGGATTGAGCTGTGTGGGAGAGGTCTTCGGGCTCGGCGCCGAACGATTCGAGTGAGTCGAAATATGGGCCAGTGATTGATGCACCTGAGGATGAGGTGAGGTTCGACGTGTTGTTCGAGGTTAAGCTTGTGTTGAGTCGTGCAGCCGGAACTGAGTTAGATGTGGAAGCAATGTGAGATTGAGGAGGAAGGTGCTGCTGATCTGGAGCAGAGACCCAGCCAAAGGGCTGGAAATTATGGTCGGCCAGCGAGACAAAGAGGGAGTCTTCGCTTGAAGGTAGATTCCCGAGAAGTTCGAAAGCATCGGATGACCAGCCAAAGTCCTGTGCATAGGCGAAGGAATCTTCTGGGCGGAGGTTGGGCAGTGTCACCTCAGCCTGGTTGTACGCAGAGGCAGGGGAGTCGAGGAGGAGGTCGGCCGGCTGCGCTGTGTTCCTAGACGTCGAGGCGGTCGAGTAGTGTCGTGGCGAGGACGGTCTGTCGGCGGGGGTGAAGGGGGGCTCCAGAACTGTGCGCTGATTATTCGGAGTGCTGGGCCCGGTTGCACCTCGCGCCTGCGGTGACTGGTGGTGATGGTGATGGAGGTGCGAGTGGTTGTGCAGTTGATCCGTGCAGAATGGACCGCACGGTGCGGCGAACGAGGACATCTGATCTATCTGTAGGTTAAGTTGTCGAACTTGTCGACGCCGAGCTGGTGGCAGGGCAACGCAGCCACGAGCACGAGGGGATGGCGAGAGCGGTGCCAGAGGCCGTTGACGATGGCTTGTCTGGTCCAGATCGAGGCTCGCTTCAAACAATCAAGCAACTGGGCAAGCAGTCAGCACGTGCTGCCTGCCGCTGAGGGCGGGTTGAGCGTTGGTTGAGGAGCGGCAGAGGCACTAACAGATGATCACTGCCGATGAATGCTCGGCGGTTACGGTCACGGTAGTCGCAGCAACGTAAATGGGGGCGCATGGAGGGTCAGAAATCGTCTCTCTTCCAAGCTTCTGGATATAGCTGCATGGAAATATCATCTGTCGGACGGATGCCTGCCCATTCCTCCTGCCTGGGAGGTAAATGGCAGCCTTGTTTATGGGCTGACGGCCAGAATACGGGAGCACCGTACACATTGGTGGCAATGGCAGCAGCGCCAACCAAAGTTCAAGGTAAGGTCCTGACTAATCGCGAGACAGAGGCGAATGAATAAATGGATACGAGCTGTTCCCAGCCAATGATGATGGCTTCACGCTTGGAATGCGTGCGGTTTGTCTGTGTAATAACTTGTGCTGTATTTGTCACCCTATTGAATGATGGAACGGAAGAGCGTTGTTGACTTGATATTTCCTGGTCATTATCTCTCTGGTTTTTTGACCAGAGGGCAAGCATGATCGCGGTAGTCGTGTCCGCGAGTGCCGAAATGATGGGCATATCCTGGAGAGGCACATAGCTAAAGGCAGGGCCTTGGACGTAATCTTTCGCGTCCACAAAGTGTCGTCTGTTATGACAAAAGATTGAGGTACTTGCTGCCGGTTTTCACCTTCGTTCAGGACCGCAGCGTGCCTGTAGATGCCCACTTCGGTCAGAATGAGAATATGAATCGCACACAGCCACTACATAACACCTACTTCCCATTACCATAACCTCAATTGTTTGAGCTTCTTATCTAGAGGCAACACTCTGGGTCCTCAGACCATGCCTACCTTCTAGTTCCTAAGATAATACTATAACAAGATACCTACCTACCTACCTAGGTACCTAGGTAGGTATGTTGACGCATGCTGGATGCGGCGATAAGATCCCCCACCCCCACTAACCATCCCCTGCAGACACTGTCGTCAGACCCTGGGCCCCTTATTAATCTGCATCACAGGCCTCCACATGCACAAACTCTTCCACCCCAAGTCCATCCAAAAGGTACATGCCTTGACCCCAGCATCAACCCAGCGCCATATCCACCATCGTCGAAATAACACACTCAGCCATTGCGCGAAGTCGCATCTACAGGCATGTCGCAGCGCTCTACCTAAACGATGTGGAGCTCCGCGACTTGTCACATCCAGCGCGGATCCCCGGCAAGCTTCGTCCGTCTCGCTCGACATCAAGCATTTCGTCGCCATGCGCTGCGGGCACACACGAGATGCCTGGCTACCGTCGCCAAGAACATATCCTCTGGAAAGAACAAGAGCTTAGCCCGTACGTGCCGTCTTTGCCACATTCCCCGCGCATCCTTCTCCTCGTCTCACTAACTCTTATCACTCTCTCTAGTCCAATCCGAAGCACGCTTCAGTGAGATCGGTGTCCAGCACTTGAGTGCTCATGTCTTCAAACAACTCTTTCCCGATGGGTGCAAGCCCCCTCCAGAGCAGCTCGTAGAGCTGTCCAAGGATCATCTGCGCCGGCATGACTTACTAGGCAAGAATACCGACAGCTCCGAGCCTATAGCTTTCGATCTACCCCCGCTACAGGGACGCACGCTTGATGAACATTTCTTCAAGCTCGGTACAGATTGTGCTGAACCCTTCCTTGGATATGCGAAGCAATTTGCGCGAGCGAACCCTCCTCCTAAACCGCGAAAATGGGTTAGGCGCAGCGGTTGGACGAAATACTACCCGGACGGCAGGACCGAGCAGGTTGATGCGCCGGATGAAAACATGCTGTGTTTTGATACTGAGGTCATGTGGAAGGACAACCCCTTTGCTGTCATGGCTTGTGCTGTGAGCCCTACGGCTTGGTATGCCTGGCTATCACCCTGGTTATTGGGCGAGACGACGAACGAGAAGCAGCTGATCCCACTGGGCGACCCGGGTAAGGACAGGATTGTTGTTGGGCACAATATCGGTTTCGATCGAGCGCGCATCCTGGAGGAGTACGATTTAAAGCAGAGCCGAAACGCCTTCCTGGACACCATGTCGCTGCACGTTGCAGTCAACGGCATGTGCTCCCAACAGCGACCAACCTGGATGAAGCATAAGAAGAACCGGGAGCTCCGAGAACGTGTTGCTAGCCAGACGGAGGATCACGCCTTTGCAGAATTATTGAGCAGCCAAGGTGCTCATGATGAAGAGGAACTTTGGGTGGAGAGGAGCTCTGTCAATTCTCTTCGAGATGTCGCAAAATTTCATCTCAACGTGTCCCTCGACAAGGCTGTGAGAGATGATTTTGCGGAGCTCGACCGCAGCGGAATTCTGGCCAAGCTGGACGAGCTAATGGATTACTGCGCCGCGGACGTTTCAATCACCCACCGAGTCTATCAAGTGGTCTTCCCGAATTTCCTCGAAGTCTGTCCTCACCCGGTCAGCTTTGCTGCGCTACGTCATCTGTCATCAGTCATTCTCCCGACTAATAAGTCTTGGGATTCATACATTGCAAACGCCGAGGCCACATACCAAAGGCTGAACGAGGCGGTTCTGGAGAGGTTAATAGGGCTTACGGACAAAGCATTGGAAGTAAAGGAGAAACCGGATGTCTGGCAAAACGACCCGTGGATGAAGCAGCTGGATTGGTCTGGCCAAGAAATCAAAATGGTAAAGGGGAAACGAAAGAACGACCCGCCCAGACCTGCAGCAAGACAGAAGAAGCCGGGGATGCCAAAGTGGTACAAGGACTTGTTTGCCAAAAACGACGCCCCGATCAATATCACAGTCCGAACGAGGATTGCGCCGCTACTCCTAAAGTTAGCGTGGGATGGCTATCCGTTATTCTGGTCGGACAAGTACGGCTGGACCTTCAGAGTTCCTAAATCGGAGGCCGCCAGGTACGTCGAAAAACAAATGATCCGATGCGAATTCGATGAATCCGAACTGGCGTTGCGGGACGACTGGGGCCATGCATATTTCAAGCTTCCACACAAAGATGGTCCTTCTGCTAGATGCGCGAATCCGATGGCAAAGGGATATCTCAATTACTTTGAAAATGGCACATTATCATCGGAATACCCGTACGCCAAGGAAGCTCTGGAGATGAATGCGTCCTGCTCCTACTGGATCAGTGCACGAGACCGCATCATGTCGCAAATGGTAGTGTACGATGAAGACCTACCAGTTAAAAAGCCAATTACTGCCAAACGGGGCCGGAAGAGCAAGAAGACTATAGAGGCAGAGAAGCTAGGCCGAGGGTACATCTTGCCACAGGTTATCCCAATGGGTACGATCACGAGAAGAGCAGTCGAGAACACTTGGCTCACTGCAAGCAATGCGAAGAAGAACCGAGTAGGGTCGGAGCTAAAAGCAATGGTCAAGGCTCCTGATGGATACTGCTTCGTCGGGGCCGATGTAGACTCTGAAGAGCTTTGGATTGCGAGCTTAGTGGGTGATGCGACCTTCAAGCTCCACGGAGGCAATGCAGTCGGTTTTATGACTTTGGAGGGAACCAAAGCGGCTGGAACAGATCTCCACTCGCGCACCGCATCGATCCTGGGTATCACTCGAAACGATGCCAAGGTGTTCAATTATGGGCGCATCTACGGTGCCGGATTGAAGTTCGCCGCAACCCTCCTCAGACAATTCAACCCGGGGCTCTCTGAGAAGGAAACGATGGAGACGGCGTCGAAGCTCTACGCAACGACCAAAGGCACAAAGACCACACGAAAGGTCATCCATAAAAAGCCTTTCTGGCGTGGTGGCACCGAGTCTTTCGTTTTCAACAAGCTCGAAGAGTTTGCCGAGCAGGAAACACCCAGAACGCCTGTGCTCGGCGCTGGTATCACCGAGGCGCTCATGGGCCGCTTTGTCAACAAGGGAGGCTACCTCACGTCTCGAATTAACTGGGCAATCCAATCCTCTGGCGTAGACTATCTTCATCTTCTCGTTGTGGCTATGGATTATCTCATCCGCCGGTTCAATATCGATGCACGAGTATCCATCACTGTGCACGATGAGATTCGCTACCTAGTCAAGGATGAAGACAAGTACCGTGCCAGCATGGCTCTTCAGGTGGCCAACGTCTGGACACGTGCCATGTTCGCCCAGCAGGTCGGCATTGACGACCTTCCCCAGTCGTGCGCCTACTTCTCAGCTGTCGATATCGATCACGTTCTGCGCAAAGAGGTGGACATGGAGTGCATAACTCCAAGTCACGCCGATCCCATTGCCCCGGGAGAGAGTCTCGATATCGCTACCCTCCTAGAAAAGGGAAACGAGGCCAGATTGGATCCAGCCGTTGTTCCTAATGCGCCACATGCACCAAACCTTGACGGTATCGAGTACACGCCACGAGTCCCCGTAATGAAGGCGATCCAAGATGCCTCTGGCGAGAGCGCAGACTTTATCAAAGCGCAGATCATCAATGATGAACAGGAGCTCAAGGACATGGTCAGGGACAAGCGCAAAATAGAACTTGCATTAGCTCCCAAGAAACCAACGCCTGCCATGAGCAAGAAGTCTCTCCGGTCCGTGCTACCGTACCGTGCGCATCCACACCTGGTTCCAATGGACGAGCCCATATCTGTATCAGAAGCCTTGCGCACAAAGTTGACCGGGAATGGATACGATCCCAAAGCCAAGTGGCAATGGACACGAAGCTCGCCCAAGGGTTCAAGAGCAAGCTCCAGAATTTAAGCCTTTGACAGGCAAAAATAACATTTCCTTACTGTCTGTACATTATCGATCCTAATATCTTTATTCAAAGCGAGGCCCACGGAGGGTCCGTGGGGGGGCATGTATCATTATGTAAGTATGACCGGACGAACACCTTATGTCTATTGCATTGGCTGGCTGGCTGGTTCGGATATCTCGGGCTGTGTGGTGTTGGGGATGGAATCGACTCTTCCCGGCGTTTTTGGATCAAGCAACCATTCATATTCTGAACACATATACCACTGTGTGTACGCGTGTACACAATGTACAAGGGAAATACGAGAAAATCCAATGTACGTATCTAACTTAGTTAATTAATAATCACCATCGGCTAGGTTGTGAAAGGTGGCAAGCTGATTTCCCCGTCGTCCCGTGGAGCGTCGTTTCATCTGTGTTCCCCGTCAGGGATCGCCGTTACAACCTCGAGTAACCTACCGCATCCATCTTCCGCATGAACAGAGCCTCTCGTAGGCTCTGGCGAGGGGCGGGTTCACCGGCGCGGAATGCGCGGTGCCGGCCATTACCGTGTAGATCCCCGGAGCCTAGCTATTGAGAGTACGACTCTACCGTCTCGACCCATGAGATCCGGTCGTAAGAGACCAATCCTCGTATTCCAGATCGAGTCATCCCGGCCGTCAGCCTGCTCCTGCCCACTGCTTTGATAAACAACGCCGCCTCGCCCGGAAGTGATGGATGAGGAGCTCCTTCTCGCTGATTCACAGCCACAAGCATTCGTCACCTCAATACGCAGGCGTATCGCCAGCACCAACTCCCGGGTGTCAACCCCCCGGCCCATCCTCCCTCTCCAACTTGTCATGATCGCAGTCCAGCACCTCCGCAGACTCATCAACAGAATCCTACTCAGAAAGGTCCGCAAGCGCCACAGACACCGCTCCCCCTTCAACATCAACCTGCCCCTCCTCCTCCTGCACAGAAGAAGAAGAATCCCCCGCCAACCGGCCGGACCAGCCTCCTCCTCCAGGATGGCCACCTACACCTACTACGAGTGCCTGCTCCACGAGCCGGGGCAGGCCATCATCTTCGTGGACCACGGGGGCGGGCAGGGCTCGGTGCTGCACGTGCACATGGACGGGAGCAGCCTGCACTACTCGGCGCCGCGGCGGGCGTACGCGGCCATCGAGGAGCACGTCAGGGACAGGAGGGCGGTCGGGACGGTGCCCGCGGAGGGCGGGGACGAGCGGGTGCGGGAGGTGGCGGGCCGGCTGGCGCTGCCGAGGCGAGGAGGGGTGGAGGAGTGGCTCGGGGAGGTGAGGGGCCAGCTGGTTGAGGAGAATGTCTTGTCTGCTTCTGGTGGGGGGTGTGCTGGTGTGTAAGGGACTGTGTTGTTGTCATGGAGAAGAGAGGCGGATTTGGTTTGGGTTTTTGGTGGTGGGAAGGGGATATACCAGAGGACGGGGTTGATGAAGGCGGGGAATTTGGTGGATGGGCGTCTACAATGACTGATGTTGGTCTTTTTTCTTGTTTTTTTTGGAGGTTTGTCTTATTATGAGTTTTCATCGCATGGGGGAATACTTGCCATGTTTGGGTGAGAAGCCTTGGCTGGGCAGCAGATAATAATTGCATGATATAAATGACCGTTGCTTTCGAGCACAGCTCCAGCTGAACGTGGCAGTTATGAGTACGCCGTGTGTCCCTTTGTATGGCTCCCTCGTCCAGATGAAGTGAATATGTGGCCGCCAGATGAGGATGTTCTTCTTGCAAACTCGGCCGCGGCTCTGGAATGACTTTGATTCTCCAGGGGGACAAACTTGCGTCTCCTATTATCTCAATGCGGTATACCTAAGGATGTTTGGAGATGGGAAACCTTGCTTCCCAGCCTGGCTCCTCCCCATACTCACCATGGCAACTCAACGACTGGAAGTTTAGAAGCCGCCCTCAAAATCACCAGGGCATGCCGGAGATCTGACCGACGGCGGAACCTTCGACGAGTTGCAAGTAGCCAGAGTCCGTCCGAAGCTGGTGGTCTTGAGAATATTCACGCGGGACATGGGCGGCAGGAGGTTGTATACTATGGAGTTGAAAGGCACTATCAAAAGATCATGGCAAGCGATGGGCAGCTGTGCAGTGTGTTTCTCATGGCAGTCTATCTACTTATATCCTGGTTCGAGCACATGCTGTGCTTGGTTCCCCCATTTTGAGTGTCTAAGGAACCTGCAAAGACAATCGTGGTAAACGCAGCTGTGGTGGTGCACAGAACGAAGCCCAGCCAGCCATCACTGTCGAATGTAGGCCTTGGCTAGAGACAATAGGGGATATACTTGCATTAGAGTTATTTTGTACCACTACCTTAAATTAGTTAGCTGGCTTATTTCCAAGCTAGAGAGGATCATGAGCTTTGAACGGGGGCGGTTCGTCGCCGCCTTGAATCGATGATGGACCTGAATTCTTTCTCCATGGCGCAGCTGAAAGGAACGGTGCCTGGGGTGAAACAATCTGTGTCAAATGACTTTCTTACGCTCCTCCCCTATTCTCCGCGCCCGCAAGAGTAGGCCTAGTTGTCTCGCAGATGCTTTGGATTTTCTCCTCACAAAGGACAGCGGTAGGTTTCACTAGGGCGTGCCCATTATGCACCCCATCCTAGCCGTCGTGCCTCGTGCGCTGCATGATTACAATCCGACACGGATATATCTTGGCAATATAGACCAATATCCTATCAAATTTGGAAACAATCGGGTCTCTGGCTGCATCGAGGTAAAAAGCTAGGTACTTAGGTAGATGAATTCCGGATGGTGAGTCCAGGGTAGCCTGTCCCGCAGGAGGGGAACGTGCATTAGCACAAAGCTTGTGTGCGGCGGTTGGTGGCGGTTGGTGGGGGCGGGGTCCAGCCATGACGAAACATCGCAGACAAAGCACAGCCCAAGCACCAGCAGCAGGTCATCCCACCCGCCAGCTCCCCTGCTCGCATCATTCCACCACACCCTCCGTCATCTCCAGCTCTCTTCTCCCCTCTCTCCCCTCTTCCCCCTCTCTCATCACCATCACTGTCCAGTCTGTCCCACCGCCAAAGCATCGTTCGGAATGGCCCCCACCGAAGAGGTCGTGCAGAGGCTCAAGGAGTCGCGGCCACCGGCCACCGACGCCTTTACGTACCTCACCATCATTGAGAAGTCCTTGTCCCCAGACATTCTGCCTACCTTGGAAGAGATACTCGATGATTCCGAGCTCACCAATGACATTGGCTGGGACTTGGTTGACATGCTTATTTCTGTCCCTGGCAGTGCTGGATGTCTGGAGAGAGTTGCCCGCCTGGGCAATCCCCGGGAAGTCATTCTGAAGGTGCTGGAGGTGATGGACAAGACAGCCGCAGCCGCTATCAAGGAGAATGAGCAAGAGGAGGACGGCAAGGAGGTCCAGCCTCATTCGGGAGTACATGGCGCCGACAAGTTCATTGCCCTCGTGGGCATGCTGAAGATCCTGCATGGGCGTCTGCAAGTGCGATCGCCCTCTCGATTTCTCCACACGACACTCGATACCGTCCTTCGCGCATACGACCCGACGAGCCCTGAGTCCACCGTCGCCGTGATTGACTTTGTTCGGTCGCTTTCTTCGAGCAAGCGGCCGCCGCTCCCCACCCGCCAGTCGAGCACGATGCTCGAGACTCCCTTTCAATCGACCGACCCTTCGCAAACCGCACCTGATCCAGAGGCCGATGATTCAGACAAGATGAACCCCTCTGAACCTAAGCTTATCAATCGTCTGCTGCAGTCTTTCATTACATGCATAATTGAGACATACGTGAATTCAAACAGCTTGGAATGGGCTTCGAGACTTCTCGAATACACCTACCCCGAGAAAGTGGTATTGAGTCGCAGATCCATGACAAAGTCTTTCAACGAGGTGGCTGAGCTGAAAGCAATGGACGCCCTTGTCGGACAGCTGGCCGTATGTTCTCAAACGTTGAACGAGACAGATGTGATTTTGAAACCGACTAACACCCCCACAGTCAGTTGCCGACGATTTGGGTCTGTCAAAACTCCCAGTTGAGGAGGTGCATCAGATATTCGCCTCTGAGCCCAGCCGAGAACCCTTGTCTGTCGATGATACGGACGCCGACCATCCCGAAAATGTCCAATTGTCAACTGCGGGCCTAGCTTGCTTGGCCGCCTACTGGATGGTCACTACTGATGTCTTCGACGCCCAACACGAGAATGTCAAAATGAACATATTCCCCCATCACCAAGAACTCCTCCAGAATTTCATTGGAGATGATGCCCAGGTGGAGATCATGGGCAACCCAGGCACTTTCGAGGCCCTTACTGTGATTGCGGTCTGGCTTGACGCACACCAGGGCATCTTCCCAACAAATGGAGAAAAGGATGCTGCTGCAAACATTAATGTGATGAAGTATCATCACTTGGTAACTCTTATTTCCGTATTCCACCCCAACATCCGGGTGCGCAATACTGCTACGACACTGGCAGGCTCTGTCCTCCACACTGATCCAGATGAAAACAGCCGATTGACAATCCTCGAAGATCTAATGGAAAACTGCATATTTTCTGCATTACAAGCGTGTGCTGTCACCTGGCTACGCGAGGAAATCATTGCGGCACGAAAGCCAGGGGCACCCAAGAGCATATTTGGCAGTAGCGACTGCTTTGAAAAGCTCCAGTACACAGTCTTCCCAGACTTGACATCACTCAATAGCCTGGATAGCTCTGAGCTATGGTCCTTCTGGGCCCAGAACTCGGCTTTCCACTTTCAGGTGACAAACTTTGCCCTGTTCTTGTTTAGTGGCAAAGACTTCAATGATGTCGCTCCGGCGGGCATGGCAGCTGCCGTGGAACACCGGTATGTGACCCCTCTAATCCAGGCTACCGAAGCTCTGTCGTCAGCACTGGACAAGAAGGAGATTGAAGACACAGAGGTATCTGGCTTGGGAGCCAAAATGCAGTTGGAAATCCTCACGGACACTCTGAAGAGAATCCCTCTCCAGTAACGGGTTTATTCCCTTCACTCCATGCCCCCCTCCCCTCCATTTTCTACTATTCTTTCGGCCGGTCTCTACCTCAACTTGTGAGAAAAGGAATGTGATCAGAGTTTCGTTTTGGTCAGGATGATGCGGCTGGGTTTTCAGTTGCGATAAGTTATGTCATAGGAAAGGTGCCATTTTGCTTGCGGGGTTTGGTCTTATAACACACGATGTACGGATAATGTAAGCATCTAGGCGAGTGAAAGCAGGTCTTGAAACACGCGAAATTTACGTCGACTCTTCTAGCGGTGATAATTGCTTACCCAAGGCTTGCCCTGGACTTAACTGTACCATCATCCGGCGCGTTAAGTCCGCACGGTCGGCGTCTCGCAACTCTTAGCATGTGCGAACTATCGAGACGAGTATCGTGAATACCTTCTCTTCGGACTTGCCTAGGGAAGCCGAAGCCCGTAGTCCTCATGTGGATTGGAATGCGGGTGCATCGGAACAGGCAGAAGGTCAGGCGACTAGTCCCCAGCGCAAAGTTAGTCTTCACAGCGATGGGCCTGTTGCTCACCTTTGGTCCCGGGCTTCCGTAAACCTTTACTTAGGAATCGAAAGCGTTTCTGGAGACCGTCCGGCCCGGTGGAAGCTTTGTTAGTGTGCGGGTTGAGTGCTGAGTCACGGACTAGCGAACCGCTTTGTAAGTTGGGCGCAAGGACATAATTAATGCAAGGTGTCTGAAGATGAGCTCCAACCTGGTTTCAAGCCAGGCAATAGAATATTCTGGCATCTACCTAGTTGGCATTTTAATGAGGAAAATGGTTCATGTGACTGCAATTGTCGGTGTCGGCTCATCGGAGCCTATCTGAATCGTAGGTTAGTAGATCAGATGCAGGGCAGGGCAGGTGCTGCTGGCAAGTGGTTGGGCGGACTTGCCTTGGCGGGGGGCCGGGAGTCCAGACTGGTGATGTCACTTGTCGAATAGATGGGCGACACAAGACAGGTGCGACTCAGTGTCAGGTATTTGGCATTTGACACCTGCCTGGTATAAAGCGCCTACCTCGTAGTCCATGATGCAAGAAAAACACGTCGCCTTTGTCTTCTCGTCATTTCTACACCGAAAGATGACTATGAATGGCTATTGACGGCTCCCTCGTGGCATGAAATAAGCTTCATGCTCGGGAGTGCTGGTTCTTCCTTATTCAACTGACTTACACAATTGATTAATTATTGGTAACCACCACATTCCGGCCATTTTCGACTTTGGGCACAAAACACTCCACGCGAGTCTGCCGCCCCATTGCCTACACGTGTAGGCTAGTATTTCATTGGGTCGACACACCACAAGCATGGGGCACTCTGATGACGGTCGCGACAATGGCGATCATGTGTCGATTTCGGATGCAGTTGAAAGTTCGCCTGCCTTTGTGAGGGAGAGGAATGCATCTGTTTTCTGGAGTGGTGGCAACGATGTTGCCCGAACAAACTTCGAGCCACAGGCGGGACCGATTCCAGTTCCTGATACTGAACTACCTGGAAACGAATCAGCAGCATCAAAGAATGGAAGCCCTACTGCTAGGCCCTCCAAAACCCGAGGCGAATCTGACGACCGGTCGCAGCCGCAGCAGACAATGACTGAGTTTTCAACGTTGGAACGGGCTGTAACTGCCAGTTCACCAAGGCGTGTGCCTGTTCGACCTTCATGGCAGAAGAGATGGCAGACGGAGCTAGGGAGGAGCAGCAGTGAGACGAACCAGACAGCTCGACCACCATCGCCGCCCGAACGCTCCGGAACTTCATATTTGAGCACTGCTATATGGCAACGATGCGATGATGAGTATGCTTCGAGCTCCTCTTCGGACGAAGATGAAGACGTAATACCGGCACCGGGCAACTTAAGACGTACCCAAACCCAGATTGATAACGAGCTCAAGTCCCAGTTGCTCAAGTACCGCTCACATAGCGAAGTGGAAGAAAGAAGAAAACACGCCCTCCTTGATGATGCAAACACAGATAACCGCTATCGTCGATTTCTTGTTGGCAACAAAAATTATGAAAGCAAGGGTAAAGTGAAGAAGGACGGACGGCTGCGGATCAGTGTCAATGAGACGGCGGGCACAGGCTATATCGCCAAGGCCCTCGGGTCCATCGTCAACAAAACGCAGCCTATTGGAACGACGAAAAAAGAACGGCCTAGTAGCTGCAGACTCTCCTCTGACTCAACCTTTGCCTCTACAGACCTCTCCCCAAGGCCAAGGTTGAACATAGTCATCATGGTGATCGGGTCACGAGGAGATGTGCAGCCTTTTTTGAAGATTGGGCGGATTTTGAAAGAAGACTATGGCCATAGGGTCCGCATTGCAACCCATCCCACTTTTCGAGAATATGTCCAAAGGGATTCGGGACTCGAGTTCTTCTCCGTTGGAGGGGATCCATCTGAACTCATGGCTTTCATGGTCAAGAATCCTGGTCTGATCCCGACTCTTGAAACCGTCCGAGCTGGAGATATCGGAAAGAGAAGGGCTGCCATGGCAGAGATGTTTGACGGATTCTGGAGAGCCTGTATCAACGCGACCGATGATGAAAAAGATTACCAAAATCTGAAGATGATGGGTGCGAAGGATCCGTTTGTTGCTGACGCCATCATTGCCAACCCGCCGAGTTTTGCTCACATTCATTGTGCTGAAGCTTTGGGAATCCCTGTCCATTTGATGTTTACTTTTCCTTACTCTCCCACTCAGGCATTCCCCCACCCGCTCGTTAGCATCAAACGATCTAACATTGACCCGGGCTATACCAACTTCATCTCTTATCCACTGGTAGAGATGATGGTTTGGCAAGGCCTTGGGGATTTGGTTAACAATTTTCGTGTTAAAACTCTGGCTTTGGACCCTGTATCAACTCTGTGGGCGCCTGGAGAGACGTACAGATTGCATGTGCCATTTACCTACCTTTGGTCTCCAGGACTCATCCCCAAGCCAGCGGATTGGGGGGATCATATCAACATTTCGGGATTTGTATATTTGGACTTGGCTTCATCATTCACTCCGCCATCGGACCTCGAAGAGTTCTTGAACGCAGGTGAAACACCAATCTATATTGGGTTTGGCTCGATTGTAGTGGATGATGCCGAACGGTTCACTGAAATCATATTCGAGGCTGTTGAGAAAGCCGGAGTGCGGGCCCTTGTCTCGCGAGGATGGGGAGGCCTTGGAAGTGCTCGAGTTCCTAAGAATATATTTATGTTGGACAACACACCTCACGACTGGTTGTTTCCCAAGGTGAAGGCATGCGTTATTCACGGAGGGGCAGGAACAACTGCGATAGCTCTCAAATGCGGCCTTCCGACCATGGTCGTGCCATTCTTTGGAGATCAAATCTTCTGGGGATCGATGGTGGCTAGGTCTGGAGTAGGTCCGCAGCCCATCCCCTATAGACACCTTACTCCAGAGAACTTGTGTCAGGGCATAAAATATTTGCAGACCGATGCAGCAAGAGAAGCAGCCCGTGAGATTGCCAACGGCATTGAAAGAGAAGGCGACGGGGCAAAGAATGCAGTACGGGCATTTCACAATCGCCTGAATTTACAAGGGCGAGATACGATGCGATGCTCGCTACTCAAGGACCGGATTGCCGTCTGGCAGCTGAAGAACACGCCCATTAGGCTATCACCCCTGGCCGCAGATATCTTGGTTGATGCAGGGCACCTCAGCTGGAAGAAGTTACGTCTTGTGCGGCACGTAGAATGGAACGATTTTGAAGGTCCGGGAGAGCCTGTCACCGGTGTCGCTGGCTCATTGGTTGGTTCGGCTCGTAATGCGTTCAAAGGTGTAGCTGGTGTCCCTTTTCACCTTGTACGGAGAACGAAGAGGAGAAAGACGATGAAAGATGAGAGAAGAGCAAGTTCCAAGTCTAAGATCAACCTTCCAGATCCAAGCCGGACAGAGGATGTTGCCGTTGGAAATGTTGAAGATCCGCTACGAGGTGTTGCAAGTGTGGATCTTCTCCGGGCGGAAGAGTTGGCTCAGACGCCTGCCAACGACCTTCATGCTGCCTACTTTGGAGACGTCAAAGAAGGAGTCGGCATTACAGCCTCAGCCATTGCGAGGGCACCAGTGGATCTCTCGGTGGCATTGGCACAAGGTTTCCATAATGCGCCCCGACTCTATGGAGATGACACGGTTCGCAAACCGGTTCGTATTACGGGAATTCGGTCTGGCCTACGTGCTGCAAGGAAAGAATTCCTGTACGGGATATACGATGGGTTTACCGGCGTAGTTCTTCTCCCCATCCGCGGGGCCAAGAAGAACGGCTTGATGGGGTTTGTCAAAGGCACTAGTATGGGCCTTACTGGGTTCATCCTGAAGAACTTGGCAGCCATCGTGGGACCTTTTAGTTACACTCTGAAAGGCCTTGTAAAGCAGGCGGAGAGGAAGAAACGTCCCACTCATTTTATCCGACGTGCGCGCATCACACAGGGCCAGAGGGAATTCTACTCGTTGGCTCCAGATAAGAGACAGAAACTTGAGCAAGAAGTCATAGAAGGGTGCCATGTGATGCGGGAGCTGTCTGATGCGATTAGTCGGCATGCACAAAGACGAGGCTTGGCAGGTCACATTGACAGAATCTTCCTTGATACGAGCACCCTTTTTGCGGATGTCGAAACTGCGAAAGGCGCACTGCGGGCGCTGAAGAAGGGCGACCGTCTGGAAAACATACTCGGTCCTGATGGCATGAAGACAACATGGTGTCGGCGGGATGTTGAAGAAAAGAAGGATAAGAGCTCAAGCGATCACCCACGCAGGGTATACTGAAATTGAAGAAAGGGAGAGCAACGAATCGATCAAGTCTTGATTGGAAAGGGATGATCTAGAACTATGGGTTAGCGTGGGGTTCATGAGTTTCGAGTTCTTTTTAGGTATTATTATATCGATGAATATACGATAATGAGATGCTGAAAACCGCGCGCCCAGTCGAATAACGTGAAATAGATGCCTGCACCGTTTTCTATGCTGTCTGGGTTCGGGCCCTTGCAAACTGATACTCGCTGCTTTGGATGCATGACTGTCTGTGGAATGGCTCGCCATCACCGCCTGTCTCGATGATCGCGATGTCGGTCTCGATGTCGATCATAGTCCCTGTCACGATCTCTGTGCCTGCCCCCATCTCTCTCTCGCTCCTTCTCTCGCTCTCTTTCGCGTTTGTAACTATCTTCATGTCTCCGGCTCTCTTTGCGCCGGTCCTCCTCCCTGCGATATTCGTCCAATCTAGGCCTGCTCCTCTTCTTCTTGCCATTTTGATTCCAGCCACCTAGATCCTCTGCTTCCTTGAGTTCTTTGGCTCCAAGCCCAAGCCTGTTTGGCCGTCGCTTGACCTGTTTGACCTTTGGACCTTTGTCAGACCCATCCCATCCCATCCCTCGTAGAAGAGCAGCACCAAATTCTTCGACTGGCATAGCGTCGTAGTCCGCCAAAGTAGAGACCTCACCAGCGGCATCCATGTCGCGTTGGAAAGCGTCCGTTTCAGAGGGGATGACCTGAGTCTTTTCGGGAACCAGGCCGAGGAGCGAATCCATCGCTTGTTCATCGGCGGTTCTTTCTTTGGGTGGCTCCTGTTCCTTTCCGTCTTCCTTCTCGTTGGCTGTGTCCTCATTTCCTGCCGATGGGCTCTCTTCGCCTTCGGGCTTGCGTTCCTTCACCGTCAGGCCCCATTTGACCTCAGGCTTGTCCTGATCCGCAGGTTCTGTCTCGGGCCGCCCATCTCTGCCATGCCCATTCGATCTCGCGGTGCCGGGAAGCGGGTTCTTGCTCCTCCTCTGAGCTTTGGCATCCGTCCTCCAGTCTCGGTTGGCCTGCGGGGCGATGATGTACTCCTTCTTCTTCTCCCGGGCGCGGTTCCTTGACCTCTCCGTCTCTGCGCCGTCAGCGCCGAAGCCCGTGATGGTTTCGTGCTTGCCGTTGTGTCTGTCGTCGGCATCCGAGTCTTCGTCGTCTGCGCCGCCGGACCAGGCGTTGTGTCGGGGGCGTTTCCCGAGTGTGGATGGGGGCTGTTGTTTTGGTTTGGAGGAGGAGAGGCTTGGGCCCCCGCCTAGTTTGATGGCTATTCTGCCCTTGGTCGGGTCACTCATTTTCTTCGCGCTTTTGGGAGGATGATGGGGATGGAGGATACACGAGGGTTGGAGAAAGGATCTCGAATGCTTGGTGCCTTGGGGATGGGTACAATGTGATGTGGCTGGTGCATGTGGCTAGTGAGATACTTGGGTGTGGCACGGTGGTCTGCACTTCTGGGTTGCACAATTATAGTGGGGCAACGCTTTGGGCGTCAGCTTACGATGATGTCTCGGAAGACAAATTTTGCTCCAAGCGAGTTTGGCCGGAGCCTACAAGATCCGTCCCGAAGGAAAAAAAATTTACGAATTGATTTCCCAGATCGCGATAAACGCTCCACTCTGGCAAATTTGGGATCGAACGTCGCGGCTATGGCCATGCGACGGGAAGAAATCTTGGTCAGTGCTTATTCGGCTCGAGGATGTAACTTGGATAAAAGTGATTTCCTGTTCTGTGCGTGTTTTACCTGTTTCTCTGGCTGGTGCCCTTCCCACCATGACCCGATGCATCAAGTGTGTGGGTGTGATGGATTGTTTGTTGGGCGGCCAGGTGTGGATGCCGCCTGGATCCACCCTTGTTAAAAAAATGTGATGGGCGGAAAGGAGCTGAGTCGAAAGCAGCGGGCTGGCACACTGTGCATTTTGTCCCGACTCGCCGCTCGTTGCGTTCAGGACTAGGCAAAACTCTATTGACGGCAGGGAGCAGATGGATTACGTGTAGATAAACAGATCTACAGTGCGTAGCGGATGACGCTACCAGCCCAACAGAAGGCTGCATGGGGCGTGCAGCGGCCACAGTGCACTACGGGATCCCCAGAAGCACAGTGTTCTTACGCAATGGTGACTGGAATCGTGCGTGGAGATCAGGCAGCTCCTTCCCCTCTCTGCGCGTGCGTCTGGGCAGGAATAATATTGCAGCCTCCACGGACGGTCTAGCGGTGCTGCACCGCCTCGCCTCCCCCCTTCTTCCGTTCAGGTGCAAGCGCAAGGGCACTAGAGGAGCAGTAGGTGCGAAAATTTCTGGACCTCCAATGTCCCATCCCGACTCTCCCTACCGTCCATTACAGCTAGTACCTGCACATGCACCCAGATATCTGCCAGCACTTTCCAGCGGCCCTTGACCCCCCTGTGCACCTTGTGCAAGACCACCCGAATACAACCCGCCCCCCAAAATTAACACCTGGCGATAGAACCGCCTGCAAGTCCCCTTTTTGCCGTTGACGAGAGCACAAGAAAAAAAAATATCAATCAATTGATTCCATCAACAAACCACCACCCACCATCATTTCCATCGCCGCCGCGTGCTCGCCCATTTATTTCGGCCCTCGTGCACAGCCCGGTCTATCCGTTTCGTCCGTAAACGGATGTCGCGACCGTCGATGCTATGAGTGAGGTCGGACTCACCGACCTGTCAAGGCTACTTCACTCCAAGCGCAATGAGAGCAAGTGAGTTGCGCACCATGCGATCGGGCGATTTTTTCCGATGCCAGCGATGTGATTTTCGCCGTGCTAACGTGCCTCAGTGCAATCGTAACGTCGCGGAAGAGGAAGCTTCGCGAGTTGTTCGCGGTCGCGACACAGCCCGCAGGCTTCCCGCATGATGCCTTCACCAAACCGGACGCGCCAGCCCCGACACAGGCCGAGTCGGACTTCTTGCAGGCAAACGAAATATTACAGTACGTCCGGGCAATTGGTCGAGATGATTTTTGTGCAACCCCGAGCGCGTTTGCGAGCCATGTCACATGCCGCGATTTCACTAACACGCAATTGCAGAGGCAAGAAGCTGAACGAGCAAACGATCCCGTCCCGACAACAACTCTCGCTCGACGTCCTGAGGAAGTCCTTTGCCATCCTGGGCTATGGACCAACTGTCGCAGCCTTCCCGTCGCCGGCGCCGTCGCAAAAGAAGCCCAGCGAGGACGTAAAGCGACCGGAGTTCACCAAGCCGATAACACCACCAAAGGCGCCTGCGACTGTCGAGACTGGCCCTGTTTCCGCTCCTCCTCCCATCCCTCCCCAGCAAACTAAAATTGCGCCGCAGCCGACGAAGCAATCACCGCCCATTCCTAAATCGAGTCCAGTCCTACCCGTCCAAACACAACCGGTTCGAACTCCCGTGCCTGTGCCTGTTGCGAAGGTGCCTTCAGTCACGCCTGTACCGATCCCCGTGCCAGCCTCAGCACTACCTCCGAAGCCCGTCGCTGCGCCAACTCCTTCTCCTAAAGCGACTCCAGTACCCACGCCAGTACCTACGCCTGTCATTGCGCCCGTACCTCCAGTTGCTACCAAGCCCGTCCAAGCTGCGCCTGCTGTTGTTAATGATGTCGCAAAACAACCACAAGTCCAAACACCAGCTCTACAACCTCGACCGGCCCAAGTGACGTTCCCTCCAGGCACCAAGGATGCGCCCCCACCTACGAAGACGCCAGTTCCGCCGCCGAAGGTAGAGCAATCAAAGGATGCTGCGGACAGCAAGGCGGAGGCCGAGCCACCTGCTCAACCGAGCGCCAGTTTACCAACGGTCAAGACTCCGACGGATACTACTCGTGTTCCAGACACAGTCTCGACGCCTGGATCGACATCTCCTAGCGCTACTACTCCCGCTGTTCATGATGTGTCGGCTGATACAAGCCCGGAGAACGAGGCCCCTAGCTATCCGGAACCTGCTGCTCAACAAACGAAACCGGAGCAGGAAGAGAAGGATTCGACGCCCACGCCCACACCCGCGCCCGCGCCCGTGACTCAACTCAAAGAGCAGCCTGAGAAGACGCCACCTCCAGCCGAGGTCTCTGATTCACGGGCAGGCTCTGAGTCGGCAGAGGATCAGCTTCTTCAGGAATCTATTCAATCAAGCAAAGCGGCAGCGGAAGCAGCTGCTACAGCTGCCGTTGCGACTCCAGAGACCAAGCCTAGTGAGGAGCCTATTGTCGAGCCTGTAAAGGAGGATGCGCCAGCGCAAGTTGAGCGAGAGAAGACCCCAACCCCTGTTGTCGAGCAACAGCCGACTCCCCAACCGGAGGCTCCTAAATCAGATCCTGTAGTAGCTCCTTCACCAATCGAGACGCAGCCTGCAGAAATTCCTGATAGCGAGGGACCTACGCCCGAGAAGATGGAAATTGATTCAGTCGAGCCAACTGAGGTCGCTCCAACCGAAAGCCCTGTTGAAACAGCTCAACCAAATGTCCCAGACGACAAGAAGTCTGAAGAAACCCTGATAACCCCTATTACACCTGCAGTAGCGGCTCCTATCCCCAAGGCAGTCCCTCAACCGGCGGAGCGGGCAGTCACTCGTGTCTCATCTGGTGCTATGCGACCGAAGTCTGTCAGTGAAATTGTTGGCTATCCTCCTGTCAGACAGGTTGTGAACAAGCCTGCGCAATCCGAGGAGCCTCAAGACCGATTGACGCCTCTGGCTTCTACACCTCAATCCTCATTTTCTCGTACTCGCCGTGTCTCATCTACCCGCAAGGATAGGAAAGTGTCAGCGGTTTTATTTGGCAAGCAGCCGAAGCGTGTGGAGGAGAAGGAGTTGGTGCCCACCTCCAAGGACTCAATCCAGCCGTCAGACGACTACTTCACCCCTTTATTCGTTCAAGGATTTGCTGGAAGCTCAACCTGGATGCAGCCGATGCAAAACAAACTATTCCATGCCAATAAGACAATCGCAACTCCCGACGCTACTCTGTGTATCCATGATCACCAGGCATGCAGGGTTTTGCGACGAGTCTATCATCTCCAGTCCACTGACAAATGGTCACTCAGGCAGCCGAAGCGATGCGAGGAGCCCGTTCGGACAACTTCTCACTGGGATCTTGTACTTCAGGAGGCCAAATGGATGAGAACTGATTTCCGAGAGGAGCGCAAATGGAAGATGACTGTTGCTAGAAATCTGGCAATTGCGTGTGCTGAATGGTACGAATCCTCGCCAGAGGAGCGTAAAGCCATGCAGGTACCGGCTGTGATTCCACCAAAGCCCACACCGGCTGAGGACGAAATGATGACGGAGGTTGCAGACAGCCAGGCGACACCAGATCTAATCCCTGGCGACGCCGACTCGCCTCAGGTTGTGGAGGAACTGACTGAGCTCTTCCCTGAGACGATAGCACCATCCGCCATCTTCACCTTACAAGAGGACGACGTGGTCTTTGGACTGAGAAGAACACCGGTGGCTGATCAACTATTAGATGAGCTTCCCATGTATGGTGCCCCTCTCAAGGTTCCCAGAGGTGACCCAACAGCGCCAGACGTCGACCCTGACTCCCATTGGCGCCGACCTGCTGTGCCTATTAGCAAGTATGTCGAAGGAGATATGAAACTCTCGTTGGATGGACCTCCACGCAAGAGGAGCCGTTATCACTATAGAAATGAGGACTCGGACGATGATAGCGATGATGGATTTGTGGTTCAGGATACATCAACACGCGTCAACGTGGCCCCGATATCAGATGAGGTCGCTCTGTTTAATCCCGAGATGAAGCACATCCGCGATAGACTGCATGCGGGTCACCAATTCCGCCCACCAACCGACCATGCCATGCCATCACAGACCTTCTACGAGTCCCGTAGTCCCTCGATGTGGACACTGGCAGAGGATGATGAGCTGCGAGCTAGGGTCAGGGAATATTCCTACAACTGGCCGCTTATTTCTAGCATGCTGACAAGCAAGTCTCTATTCATGGCTGGCGCTGAGCGGCGAACACCTTGGGAATGTTTCGAACGATGGATACAGCTCGAAGGCTTACCGTCAGATATGCAGAAGACCCAATATTTCAAGGCATATAATGCCAGAATCGAGGCGGCACAACGCATTATTCATCAACAGAACCAAATTGCTGCCCAGCAAGCCAGCGCTGCCGGAGCTGCGGTGCCACCAATCAGGAAACGACCATCAACTCCCGTACGTGTAGAGAGACGCAGGAACCAGAAGCACCTGACCATCCTGGACGCGATCAGGAAACTTGCCAAGAAGCGCGAGACCACTCTTCAGAAGCAACAACATGCAGCATCACAGAACGCGGCGAACAAGAAGCCCCAAGATCCGATGGCACAGCAACCTCGTGGACCCAACGGCGGACCGAGCAAGACCCCCAGGGACTACAGTCTTTTGCGATGGGAGCGCGACCAAGCATTGGCGGAGAGAATGGCGGCCTTCACCCACAGACAAGAGGCCACTAGGCGCGTAAGTATTCATCTTTTCCAAACCTGCTAGCACACCTTGCTTGTCTAGCTCTCATTGTTTTCATATCACTGACTCTTCGCAGGCCGCTCTCATGCAGTCTCGAGCACAAGGACAGGCAGGGCAACGACCAGCCACTCCTGGTGTTCAGCCTGGTCAAAACGGAGCGCATCCTGTCGCTGCTGCCAATGTACCAAATGGTGTTGCACGTCCTAATCCTAATGTACCTGCTGCCCAGGTCTTGGCAATGGCTGCACCCAACGCCGCACCTCGGCCTCGAATCCCCATGGGTCCTCCCGGCACTCCTGGTGCCGCACAAATGGCTGCGGGCATGGGAACACCCGGTCAAATGAATGCTGCTAATCTGGCCCAGACCCAAATGCAGAACATGGCGGCGCAGAGCCGAATGCAGATGCCTAATCAGCAACAACCTGATGCCAGCATGATGATGCGAGCCCAGCGAATCTCGGAACAGCAACGGGTAGCGGTCCAGATGCAACAGGCGCAACATCAAGTTCCACTCCAAGCTGGAGCTGGATCACCCCATGTCCCGAACCAGCACAGCTCGCCCCCTCCCAACATGGTTAACGGCGTGAATGGAGTTAATGGAATCAATGCCATGAATGGTGTGAACGGGGTTAACGGAGTCAATGGCGCAGGCGTTAATGGCGTGAACGGAGTGCATGGTGTCAACGGCGTCACTGCTCCTAACGGGATCAGCCAGCAGGCTTTCCTAAGCGCGCAGGCCATGATGGCACAGTTTAACAGTGCCAATGCCGTCAACGGAGGCCATACAAGCCCAAATATGCAGATGGGAGCCGGGTCCCCCGGTGCTCGGCCGATGTCACAGGGGTTCCAAATGCCACCCGCCATTGCCAACCAAATCAATCAATATGAGGCGCAAATCAGGGCAAAGAACCCCAACGTCACTCCCGAGCGAGCAAGACAGCTGGCAACGGAGCACCTCGCGAGACTGATGACTGCTCGCAATAACGCTATGAGCGCTGCGGCAGGTGGAAGTGCTCAGCATGGGATTGCCAACAGTATTGCAGCAACTACTAGCCCTCACCAGTACGCTGCTCTGCTTCGACAGCAACAGCAGGCTCAGGCGGCCCAGCAGGCGGCTCAGCAGGCGCAACAACAGCAGCAGGCTCAGGTCCAGCAGCATCAGCAGCATCAGGCCCAGCACCAACCTCAACAGCAACTCCAAGCTCAGCAGCAGCAACTCCAACAACAAAAACAGCAGCAGCCACAGCAGGTCCCAACACCACAACAACAACAAGCTGCGGTGGCTGCCGCTGCTGCACAGGCCCAAGCGGCATCTAGCCCTGGACAACTCTCGCAGAGTTCGCTTAATAGGCAATCGAGCGAGGGCGCCACCCCTTCAGCACCCACGCAATCATGATGAATACAATGTCGGCCCTGCCGTTTTTTAATGAATATTAAGTATTGAATATGCACTCTCCGTTTGGCAATTGTTCAATCGGTGTGTCTTTTTTTTGCGGAAGAAGAAGAAAAACAATGAGTACGAAGAGGTACTACTAGAAACATCGTGGCCAAGGAGAGCCTCCCTGTCGGATTGTCATGGAATTATGTGTCCATCAGCAATCGTTGTTCGCTTTCCTCAGCTCAAATGCGAATTAGAAATATTTGGCTCGGAGAAACTCAAATGTAAATAGACTTCGTCCGCACAATATGATACCAGGGGAGTGACGGGGGGTTGAGTGAAAAAAAAAGAAAAGAAAATCAATCCCTTTGCTAGTTGGGTTGCTTTCTCTGGCAAATGAACATGTTTTCTCTCCTCCCAACATCTGATATTTGATCCAATGTGCATTGTGAAAGTGAGATCCCGTACCCTATATTAATCAGCGTTTCGACAAAAGGTATATGGACCGGGGGGGGGGTGTCTCGTACGTATTTCTAGAGTAATACATCTGAAATGCTCGTATTCATCACAACTTTACGGTACATTTTGAGACAACCATGGCGTGGTTTCTAGACCCATCTAATTCCCATGAATAGAAAAACCCTCTAGATAGTTATATACGTACATGAATATACTTAAAAAACGACGCTATCCACCATCACGAGACCCAAGCCAGAACCCGACCGCAAGCAAGAACGGTAGACTCCAAGAAAGCCGTATGGAAGAATAGAAACAAGACGGGGTGGTACACCATCAGCCATGCAGCGTGCCGAGATTTCCGCAGACGGGAGGGTTAGCTATAGTACATAGGTCTACATACATGACATGCGGTCCCCTACTTGACATGCGAGGAGGGAGCGGCAAAAGGCAGAGGGGAGGGATGGGATCTATACCTCATCTCCGCCCTCCTGAACCAGCTCCGCAGGCCGTATGATACATGTCTTCTCATTATCCCTCGGCGCTCTAAAGCTCAGCGTTTGCTCATAACAAGAGGAATGAAGTATGCATTCCCGCTCGGCTCCTTCTGTAATCAACCCGGACCGGACCCGTTGTGTGTATTATTATCGCCATGAAGCAGTAGCTTGGGCTTGATGTAGTCTTCATCAATCTGTCTGAGTAAGCCGGCAGGATCTTCCGCAGCCCACAATTGTCGGATGGCTCCGGTAGCAGTGATTGGGTTCGCGTTCTGGCCACCTGCGCCAGACGACTCACCGCCTTCGGTTGCGAAGATGCTATCGGGTTGGGCGGCTGGAGGGGCCGGGCTATTGCGCATGGGCGACCTGCGTGCAGGCGGCGGCAGGTCCGAGGTGTCAATATCACTGCCCAGGTCGGAATCATCCGCGGTGACAGGGCGGCCGAGGAGGCCGGCATGCTCGATGTCGCGGCTTGAGTTCTTGCGGCTGAGCGGGTTGGCAGACTTTATCAGAGGAGACCTATGACCTGAGACATAGCTTGCGGAACCGCTCTGTATGTCAAGATTGCTGAGGGAGAGAGTACGGGCGCGGCGAGGATTGTATCCAATACCGGTGCCGGAACGCTTGGCCTGCAGCCCCCCGCCGAACGATTCGATGTCGAACTCGTCGTCGCTGTCGATCTCTTCCACAACGCCTGTCTTGATGCCCAGAATATCCAACATACGGGCCGTTGTACCTCCAAAAATGATGACGGTGAGCACAACGACTACAAGAACTGTAGCGCGCAGCTTGTAGGCATTGTTGCCGTCCAGAAGGGCAGCCAGAGCCACGCCGACGGCACCACGAAGACCGGCCCAGAAGAGCATTGCCTGATAGTTGTACGGAAGAGGCGGCGCAATCTCTGTGCCTCTGCGAGATGCGCGGTACATGGTGAACCAGTTAATAATTTTAGACAACGGGAATACGGCAACCCAACGAGCAGCGCACACTGCAATAATCGTGACGATGATCAGCGGTGGCTGGAAATCGAGTGAGCTGTCAGAAAACAACGCGAGTCCTAGATAGATGAAGATGAAGTTCTCAGACAGTTGCGAAGTGACCTGGAACACAAACTTGGTGACAAGCTGGGTGCGTCGCGACATGTTGAAGTAGGCGTAATGTTTCAAGGTGATACCACAAAAGAGGAGTGACACGATACCTGGAGCGTAGTGTGTTAGCTTGCCATCCTGCGCAATGCCTTATGGGCAGTCCGGAGAGACTAAGGAGGACATACCGGACAGATGAACGGCCTGAGAGAAGAAGTATGTCGCATAAGAGATGAGAAGGACAAGACAGCTTTCGATCTTGGGGAACCGCCTGATGTAAGTGAACTTGAGCATGAGAGCGGTACCGACACCAACAACAACACCAATGGCCAAACTGCTGGAGAAGAGGAGTAAGAAAATGCCGGTTCCTTCAAAGAAGCTGACCAGGCCGTATGTGCTGTGAGAGTCTCCACCCTGCTTATACTTTTGCGCGGTCTCGAAAATGACGATGGCAACCGCGTCATTCAGGATGGATTCGCCAAAGATGATGGTATAAAGCTTCGGGTCGACCTTGTACGCATTGAAAATGGCTAAAATGGTGACGGGGTCCGTCGCTGAGAGAGTGGCGCCGACTGAGATGGCATCGACAAAGGTCAAGTCTGGGGTGCCTGGCAGCAGCGCAAAAAGAAACAGGATCAGGCCGATGACAACCGCGGACAGAAAGGTTCCAGCAAAGGCAAAGGTCAGAATAATGCCTATGTTGCGGAAGAAATTGGCCTGGTGGAGCTCGTAACCCGATGCGAGAATAATCGGCGGCAGAAGGAGGTTGAAGAAGAATTGGAAATCGAAACTGATGATGGTGCGAACAGAATCGCCCGACGCAATAACAAGCCCAAGACCGACAACCATGCCTAGAATAGATCAAAGGTCAGCGCCGATGGCAACCAAGACACGACCCAGTACGGGTCCTTGTAACCTACCAGCGAAGATGGAAACGACGGTCTCGTGGATGGCGGTGATCTTCCTCTGCTGGAGAACATAACTGGCGAAGAAGGCGGCGATGAGCAGCATGATGCATATGAAGATGGCCCAGGCCTTGAATACCTCCTCCTTGGCCGAGTCGCCTCCTGCATGCGGCAGTTAGCATACATCACATAATAGCTCGCGGTGTCAGCATATGTCGAGCGCTTCGAGGCCGCTTCCATATGCATCCTCTGTGATGGACAACAATGTTCTCACACCGTTTCGCAAGTTGGCTTGAACGCACCTCCGGGATCGGAATCGTCATCTCCACGTTCTGGGAGCGCAATGTCAGCAAGCCGGTTATACACAACCTAGCGGGCGGGTTGTCGTGGCGCGCGCAGCAAAGACACGGCTCCAAGGGAGCATCGCCCGGGCTTGTCGTCGACGTACTCATCATCTGCGTGGCCATAGAGGCAATACCCTGGGCGAGCGACATGCTGACAGCTGTGATGCCGCACGGCAGCGTCGGGAGGGCTCGAGTTTCGTGTTCGTCCGCCCTGTCTGGGTTGATGAGGAAGATTCGGGGTCGAGGGGTGGTGGAGAGCGGCGAGGGAGAGGGATCGAAAGCTCTGGCGCGAGCGTCACGGCGTAGACCCGAGTGGCATGAATATCAATTGACGACGGTAATCGTCGCTGGGCGAGAAGTCGGGCGACGCGAAGGGGGCACGGGAGGTGGATGTCGTCGTCAACGGGATGACGAGTTACGACGGAGCGAGGATCATGACAAGTTGACCAAGTCTGGATGCTTGTCCGGATCCATGTCTATCTGGTAGGTGGTGGCAGGCTGTAGCGAAACAGGTGGCAGTAGCGCTAAAAGTACCTACTATTTAGTGCTAAGGGAGTAGCTCCCAGCCTTGAGGTGGGCTTGGGCTTGGGCTTGGGCCTCTTGCGGCGCGCGTCATTGTCTTGGGCGTCTCCCCAACACGGCATAGCGCCCTTTCCACTGCATGCACAGTGGTCAAGTACCTCTCTCGGTACCTCGAAGCACTGCCTTCTAGGTTGCTCAAGCTCAGCACTAACGCATTGCTGGAGGATAATCAGCTCTTCGATCCATACGCATGGCTCGACATTGTCACTGGCAAAACAGACCGTAGACGCAGACGAAACTTGCCCGAAGCAATGCAACGAAATTCAAGGCTTCTCTGACTGGCTGCACCCCTGTCCGATGAAGTCTCATGCCGGTGGACTTGACGTAGGCAGGTACGATGTCTGTACATGCCAGTCTGCGATCAGGTACATCTCTCTCCCAGGCAGCAACATCCAACTCTAATTCTAGGCCGGGACTAAGGTATCGCGGGAAGGAAACCCAAGACGTCGCATCCACGGTCTGATTGAGTTGTGCATGTTCCTTTTTCTCTGCCACGGAATCAACGAAGCCGATTGCTTTTTCTCTTCCGCTGAGGTGTGTAACATTGTGACGCAGGTCATCTGTCAGAGAGCGGAATGCATCGCCCCATGTTCTCGCTATCTGCCACCGCGGCCAATCAAGACAATGGAGGGACGCACGGGAGGAGACCCCTAAAACACGCATCAACTTGGTCTATTTGTACATTGCCGTCTCATAAGCTCCCCGCTTTATCTTCTGACAGGTGCGCCATGCTTGTGACAAAATTCACGCCCCGGATAGGATACCCTCGCGCGCCATGACACTGCACATGGCAGTCTGTTAGGGCTAGTCAGGATGTCCAAAACTTTGATGTTCCCTATTGTCAGTAAAGGTTTTGGACGTTCCGGTTTGCCTGAAAATGGTTAAGTTGATGCCACAGCTGTTTACCAAGAGCCTGTTACACAAGCCCACTAAACAGCTGTCAGCTACCTACCCGGAAGACTGTTATAATGAACATAATGTCAGAGGGCCGGGCCACGGCTACGCCACGACAGATACTTCAGGCTCGCAACAATTACTTGTCGCAGCAGCAGACAGTCAGTTCAGGTCTGCAGCGATCGCCCGTCTTGACGGAAGACAGCTGGGTCAGCTGCGCAACGATCTCCCGTCTTAATGGTAGACGGCTAGTTCAGCTACGCAGCAATCGCCTAGCATGACGAGAGGCAGATCGCCCATTATAATAGAAGACAAATAGATCGGCTACGTAGGCAGGATTTTCCATCTATCAAGGAAGCACGAGGGAGATGGTCGTCACGATCTATACCAGTCAGGCTGTTAGCATCAACAATACATCATTTTAGCTTTGACGCCTGACATCTAGCTATCCCGATGTCCAATAGCTAGATAGACGCCCTTTGCCTAGAACAGGTTCTAACCGGCGTTAAACAATCAATCAATCAATCTATCAATCAATCTATCTAGCTATCCCGAGAGAATCCTCAACAAACAAACAACACACGCTATATCTCTAGTTGGGGCTCGAGATTTGGCATAAGAGGTGGAAGAATTCCACTTCGATCTGACCAACTAAACCGCTATAAAAAGCAACCATTCGGCAGCCCGAAAAGGAATTATCTACAGCTGTCCCTTTGACCAGGCAGGCGGCCAGTTGCTCTCTAGCTGACGAATCTATCTGAGCTAGTATTACCTCACAGACAACTCGATCGTCAACAAATGAAAATCCGATCCTGACGAGTCTGTGGCCACAGACAGCCAGGTCAGTCACCTTTGAGTTGTCCGTCCGTACGGACCCAACGATAAAGATGGCTATTTCAATTGGTATTAAACGAGACCGCCCAGCACGATCAATCTGACCAGACCTTTCGTTCATCTTCTCGATCGCGAGCCCAAGGGCCCGACCCAATAGACCCGGCCGCTGCCTTCAAGCAGCATGTCCCTCTCATCAATCTTAAATATGGCGGAGCCGATGATCATCTAATTGAAATTGCTTCCATGTCGTAACATCATAATAAGCCCGAAATCCCGAGGAGAGGCCGATGTTTAGAGTATCCGGCTGACAAACCAAAAAATATATATCCGGGAGGCATCGGAAGATACAGCCAGGTCTATCCTCCACTTGTTGACCCTATACAAAGCATACTAGAAGATATTAATAGAGGCCCTAGAACATCGAATCATGGTTGTGATTCTGGCTGGTGGCGAGGTTCACCCTCGTAGAGTACTGATCAAAAATACCTTAATATTCACCTAAGATAGGTCACACACGAAGTACCTCTTAGCCTTAGGTAGTCCTCTCAGGCGGATGAAACCCTGTAAGATACAAAGTGTAGCTCCGGGTGGCTCCAAGATATACAACCCCGTGCAACGTTGCTAGACAAGTTGACGGGTTAGTATAAGGAGGGATAGTGTTAGTCGGCCCCTCTACATAGCAAGGTATGTGCCGTATGTGCCGGCAGAAAGATTACGAAAAGATACACCCACGAGGAGTCCGTTTCATATACCTAGATTAGGGACGCTTTTTGGATGAGAGGCCAACTTCGCAATGGAGGATAGTTGGATTCTTGCGCCATTCGCCACATCAATCCGAGTGCCGGAATATACGAAGATGAAAATACTCCTTAATGGATAAGCTATATACTCAAGCCTTGATGTGTTGATTGTTTACTTTGCTCCAAGGCACCAACACCTTAACGCTCCTCAATAGGGGGCCGGCAGGGAGTGAAGAGTCAGTTCGCCTGCGTTGGTCAGAGGGCTTGAATGAGACCATCTCCTAATTACAATTGTCTTTTCATTATTGAATCCTGACTATGGATCCCTGAAAGAGACCTGCATCGTAGCATAGAAAGCTTCTGTAACGCTTGATTACATATAGTATCTGAACTCGAAGGATCAGATCTAGCTCAAAACGTACTCCGCCGAGCAGGTCAGTAGGTAGTCCAGGGATCAATTTGCCGAATCTGGATAGGGAGACTGGCCAACTAGGCCTTTTTGAGGTCATCTTCTGACTGCACCCGGCAGTCGGTCTAATCACTCTCCGCTATCCCTGGAGCCACCTCAAACCTCATGAAGCAGGTTGCATGATGTAAGTGAGAGACAGTCGGTTCGCTTGACGGACACGCCTCTTCTTAGGTTACAATCTATTATAGGAAACCTAGGATTCCTAATAATAGAGGTTGGAAGAAGTATAAAAGACCTGAACACTACGGACAAACTGGCTGGACTTCTCTTCATACACAAGCAACAATATAAAACTGGTTCTTTTCAGATTCAGTGTTTATTTCCTTACTTTATCTTTTTTCCTTTACTTTTCCTATCTTCTTTTCGTTTCTAACCTACTGGTTAATTTTCAGAACTTTCTTTAAAAAAAACTTTTCTCTAAGTGGCTTTTCAAAATGGTTGCTTTCAAGAATCTCGGCTTTACAGCTCTCCTGTCGCTTGGCCTCGCCTCCCACGGCCTTGCTGCCGAGGAAGCCACCGATCTCGCCGCCCGAGGTGTAGAGCTCGATGCCACCGCCGAGCTTGTGGCCCGCTTCCCGGAGCAGGAGAGAGATGAAGAGGACGAGCTGGAGGCTCGGGACCTACTCGAGGAGGAGCCACTCTTTACTCGCGCAACAAATAAGCCCAAGGGTGGTGGCTCGCGACCTGGGACTTCGTCACCACCTACGCATAGGCGAAGGGATCTCGGGTATGATGAGGACTATCTCTTTGCTCGCGCAACAACAAATAAGCCCAAGGGTGGAGGCTCGCGACCTGGGACTTCGTCACCACCTACGCACAGGCGAAGGGATCTCTTTTCTCGCGCAACAACAAATAAGCCCAAGGGTGGTGGCTCACGACCTGGGACTTCGTCGCCACCTACGCACAGGCGAAGGGATCTCTTTTCTCGCGCAACAACAAATAAGCCCAAGGGTGGTGGCTCACGACCTGGGACTTCGTCGCCACCTACACATAGGCGAAGGGATCTCTTTGCCCGCTCATCAAATAAGCCCAAGGGAGGTGGCTCGCGACCTGGGAGCTCACCACCACCTACGCATAGAAGGGATCTCTTTGCTCGCTCAGCAACTAAGCCTAAGGGTGGTGGTTCGCGGCCTGGGAGCTCGCCACCACCTACGCATAGGCGAAGGGGCCTTGAGTATGACGATGAATAGCTCTTTGCTCGCGGGACGCCACCAGCGCCCAAGCCCGGCCCTGAGGGCAAGGGTCGAAAGTCGTGACCCTGCTTGTCATCGACTATGATCTATATTGAGACGTTCGCCCTCAAGCTTGGATATCTAGAACCGGTGTGGTGGTTGATCTCATTAGCGGCAGATCTTTGTGTGTATCATCCGGTACATATAAGGATAGGATGTCGGTTGCGGTGCCTAGTGAACGGTGGCCTGATTAGCGGGATCAAAATGTATTATTAGCTTTGGAGAAGGAAGGGTTTTTAGTCCTGAAGAAGGTTTTCCCTGAGAGGGGTAGATAGGTGAGGAGGATGTTTGAGGTTATCTATGTAACTAGAAAATACTATGTAGCTTGATACCTAGCTAGAGCTTAGCTAGTGTAAATAAACGAGAGGACAGTTATATAGCTTTGGAGAGTTTTACTTCGAGAGAACATCTTTTTGAATAGTATAACTTGGTTATGTTTCACCTATCTAGTACGGAACCAATAGAGCCGATTGCTATTCCTCCTATATAGGTACTCAGACACTTTCACCAATGTGTGTAACATTACAACGCAGGCCATCTGCCAGAGAGCGGAATGCATCACCCCATGTTCTCACGATCGCTACCTCTCGTAGGCACGGTTTGTGGTCTATTCCTACCTGACAGCCTCATGAGTACCCCCGTTTCATCCTCTAACAGGTACGCCATGCTTGTGACGATAATTCAGGCCCTGGATGAGATAGTAGAGCGTACTCAGCCGCGGCGTCTCTACCCCATGTTGGCTCCCTATCCGCACCACATTTCCGATGATGGCATCGGCCTCCATCTGCCGCCCAGCCATCGCATCGGCCATCATGCTTGGCTCGACGCCCGGGAACGGCCGGCCTGTCATCACATCCAGCTGCTCCTGCACAACTTGGTCGGTGATGGCGGGATACCCGGCGGCCCGAGCCACGGACGCAATCTCCTCCATGACATCGCGGGTGAACTGGGTCGCGCCGGGACTGCTCTGGAAGAAAGCCACGTCTGGGAGCTGAACGAGGGCGCAGATTGGGTTTTCGGACCCGTTCACCAACATCTTCCTCCATCGGCACGGCTGGACGTCATCAAACACCGTCGCCTTGGCTCCACTCAAACTTAGGATGTCGCTCAGGCCCTTTGCCATCAAGCGATGCTGCTCAGGCGCATTGTGCGGAAACGTCCCGATCTGGAATACGTGGTAGAGCACGTGGGAGAACACTCCGGGCTGCGTCTGTGTGACGGGCAGGTACATGACCACGCTGATGACGGGGTTGTCTGGGAACCTGGCATGCCACGGGTCTTCAATGCCCACGCCGTTCTGCATGAGCACAATGGCCGTCGTAGAGGAGATGGCCGGTGCCACAGCCTCGGTGTCTGTGTCCTCCTTGGACTGCGCCTTTGTCGTGATGAAGACATAGTCATATGCGAAGCCCTGCTCGGCTACAGCAGCGTCGACTGACTGGAACACGGCAGGTCGCACGTTCAATCGCGAGCCCCAAAGACCCGAGTTGATTGTGATGCCATTTTCTTTGGTCTCGCTGTAGTTGGACCGGCAGATGAGGGCGATGCGTTCTGGGCTCAGTTTCTGGGAGAGAAGGTAGGCCGATACCGCTCCGATGCACCCTCCGCCGTAGACGAGTGCAGAGGACATGTCTCCAATGGCTAAAAATGTGATTATCAATTAAGGGAATGACCAATTAGCACGAATTCTTGTCAATTGAATGGCCGGCTAATGCCACGAGGTTTTAAGGGGCGCCGAATTCCAAGTATTCATGTTTGTGCACACTCATTCAATTGACAAGTACCAAGGCGCGCCCTAATTGTAGTCGAATTGCGGGGCTCTAGATCTTGCTAAACTGAAGGACAACTAATAATTAACTAGATCGGCTTTCCCTCAAGTGTAGTTTGCAATTACGGTATGGGGAGAACGTATTCAAGGTCGCTAGGTACTCTCAAAAGACAACTGTCGGCGGCCACCATGATAGCCAACAAAGAAGGTTGATGACTCACGGCACCTTTTCTGCAATCGACAGCGGCTCGAACATTCAACAATACTTTGATTATGGCTGCAATCAATTCAATCCTCTTACTGAATCAAGAGGTCTCTTGATACAGGGTAATAGCAGAGAAAGTAGCGTGCATAATGTATGAGCTGCATCGTGACAACCTAATGACTTGTTGAGACAGTTCTACTCCGGACGGATTTCACGATCACTGAAGTTCGGGCAGATTGCTGCTTTTCCCTTGCATCGGCAATGCAAGCCGATAGAGAATGGAGTTATATCATAGGGAGCTATATACAAGGGATTCTGCTATAGCCAGGGTGCCGGCATGCCAGGGTCTTTCCGCCCAGGAACCCTCCGTACTCATGACAGATTCATCTCCTGGTCTACCCCTTTGCTCAGATAATGTATGTACAAGACCCCAAACGTTTCTAGGAGGCGAGCTAGAGGTTCGATCCACGCACCACGAAGATTTGTTGTAGGGCCAATGTTGAGATATGGACGAGTGATGATGTTATTTAGGTGGCCAAGGAGAGCGAAGACTTCAAAAAGAGATGGCGACTGTGCCACCATCGATTCACATGATTTCATCCAACGAACACGTAAGGTAGGATAAGAAAAATAGGAACAACACTTTATTTTAACCATGCCAATTAAAATGACTGTTGGGCAGTCTCTCCGAGAAATACTCGCGTAATTATAAGTGCGCCAGGCCTCGAATTTGTACGAGGGCTTCCGTGTCTATGAGATCTTTGTCTACTTCGCCGTCTGCTGGGGGGTCTATTCCATTATTGGGTCCCCATTTTGCAGTCCGGGCAGGTTTGTGGGGGTCATCAATTTGGCCGCTCAGGGGCCGTGGTTCGTTTTTTTTTCGTCTGTTGCTAAGAATCGCATGATTCTCTGGCTGGGGTGCGGGTGTGGGATTGTTCGAATATATGGCCCATCACATGACTGGCCATGTTCCAACGTCCTGGAAAAAAATTACCACTTTCTCTCCTGGAAAGTCAAAGGGCAATCGTCCTAAAAAAACATGCCTTGTTAGCATATCCTGCGAATTTGCGACAAAATTCCAATTAATTCTTCACTTTGACATACCTTAGGGAAGATGGTGGCAAACACCTTGATCTCCTCGGAGAGCGGGGTAGGATGGTGCTTCCAGTCGAGCAGAAGCGACGCCTTTCCAACGAACAGAACCAAGTTGAGCTGAGCGTAGTGCTGTCCGAGGCACACGTGAGGTCCGGTTCCGAAAACGAGGAAGTTCTTCACACCCTTGGCCTCGGCGTCACCAGTGTAGTAACGCTCGGGGTCGAAAACATCGGGCTTGTCGTAGACTTCGGGGTCACGGAGTGCGAGGTAGGTGGTGGGGATAATCATAGCGCCTGTGTCGCGTGGTTAGCAGAGAGCAGCGCACAATTGGCAACCCAGTGTCTGACGACTTACCCTTGGGGACAGTGTATGAATCGGTGATGGGGAAGGGCTTCTTGACTTCATAGGGAACCATCAGAACAGGAGGACGGTAGCGGAGAAGTTCACGAATGACGGCACGGGTGTAGGTCATCGACTCAAGCTGGTCCAGGTCAACAGCGGCGTGGATATCACCATTGCGGACCTTGAGATTCTCCTCGCGCACACGATCGAGAACATCAGGTCGCTGAGCCATGATCTGGAACAGCCAAGTCGCGGCGCTACTGGTGGCATCCTGGGAGGCGAAGAGGAAGGTGAAAATGGTCTGGGCGATCTCATAATCACTGAATTCGCGGAGCAGAGGGGATGGCTTCTCGATGTTCTCAGTTGGCAGGCCCTTGGCGTCAGCCTCGGTCCACTTCTTGGACAGCAGCATATTCTTGATCCAGGCATCCATGATACAGTTGGGCTCGCCGCCAGCCGCAAGACGGGCCTTGCTCTTGGCGGATGCCTTGGAGAACTCGGCGAGAACCATGTCACTGGCTTTCTTGCCATACCAGGTCTTGGTGAAGGGGAGGATGATGGGGAAGTTGACAAGCTCGAGGGCCTCGGTGATCAGGTAGTAGTCGTCGGCGATCTTCTTGACTGACTCGTCGGAAATGTAATGTCCACAGAAGGTTCGGAGAGAGACGGCGCACATGATCTCGCGGAATTCACTCATGAAAGGAACAGGCTTGTTATCGGCCTCCTTCGTGACACGGAGGAAACGGTCGAAGTAACGGTTGTACAGGTCCTCCTGGCCGGGGAGATAGGACTGGAGGGCTCGGCGGGTGAAGAGACCGTTGAGGCCCTTGCGAAAATCGACGTGGGCCTTTCCGTCGAGGAACACCCAGTTGTCGTCACCGAGGAGCTTGTGGGCGACATCGACGACGCAAGGCTTAACGAAACCGGGGGAGTTGAAGACCTTCCTGGCCATATCGCGAGTGGACGCAATGACGACAAACCTAGTTGATTGCTTCTGTCAGCTGTGCGCGCTCCAATGGGCCGTAGTTTGGGGCGACATACTTGTGGAAGACAGAGACGCAGCTCAAGGGACCGCTCTTCCATTTGGCATAGTACTCTTCGAATTTGGGGTTCACGGATTGCAGGAAAGGGCCAATAAAGGGCTCCTTGAATGCTGGGCCAACAATGCTGCCCTTGTTCAGAAGGTAGCTAACTGCAGGAGTCAATTCGGGTCAGCGCGCAAATTCGACCGGATGAGTACGGCAGTATGAGCAAGGGATTCCTGCCTACTCTGATCGTAGGCCACGAGGACGGCCAGAACGGAAAAGGCGATGGGCCAGAACCCGAAGCTGCTGATGACATCGACAATGGACTCAATTTGGGGAGGAATCGAGAATTGGGTCCCCGACACCCCGGCGAGCGGCGAGGCGAAGCTGGTGTTGGCGGCCATGATGAACGAGGGCGCGGTCTGCGGACAGGAAACGAAAGTGGCCAGCTACGAAGAGCTCTTATCGTCGACCAGGCCAGTGAGGGTTACCGCTGGGTGTCGAAAGGTGATGCGCAAGGAGCAAGAGGAACGGAGGTTACGACACGACCCGGAGTCGACGAGACTACACACAGCCCGTGAATTCGAAGTGTATTACTAGTCGCACAAAAGGGGGGGAGTGCAAGATTTAGCAGGTGGATCTGTGTACATTTGATTGAATTTCTTCGGGGCAAGCGTGCCGCAGCCAAGAGGGGGGTTTGATTTAATTGGTATCGATAAGTGATTCAAGCATCCCTCCACTGGCCTGGATAGATTAAGGTTGGTGGTTAGCACCTGCGATTTGGTTCCTGGCTACAGGCGGGAAGGACGTGCCTGGGGGTGCCTTCTCTTCAATTCTTTTCTTCTATCTCTACGCTTTATTTCTCTTTTTCTCAAGGGAGCTGGGAATGACTCTGGCGTAGATTCTCTCGCCATGGCCAACAGATTGCGCATCAGAGCTCTTACCACAAGCACGACCCTGGCGATGACGGTTCCCCGCGGCAGAATTTCAACAGGGCGCAGATCTCGCCGATCTGGGTTGCAGGATTGCAATTGCCAGGGCGCTCGCACCTCACACGGACATGCGGTACGCTGATAGGCGCCGGTGATTCGCCCGGCGCTCACCGCCTGGGGTTATGTAAGCAGCCGGGCTCGGGAACCAGGACCCTTTGCTTCCGTGCATACGAATACGAGCAGGGGTGGCAGCGAGCTGGGACAGAAAACTGCTCGGCAAGCGATCAAAGCTTCTCTTGGCAACGCCCCGCACTGCAACGAGAAAATTCAGCAATCTCATCGCGCCGTGATTCGCCAGATCCGAGATTTCCAATCTCGAAATCATTTGGCGAGACAGGGGTTATACCATGGGGCCGCTCGCCAGCGCGGATTGCAACCGTGACGAGCTCGCTTGGAGCTGGGGACAGGCCTCGATATGCCTGGACATAGATCTCGGCCATCTCACTTTTTTCCCACCAGCTGGCACTCTCGTATTTCCATTCGCTTCTCAACGCGAGGTGCAAGCCCGTTCTTCAATTAATCTGGCACTCCACAATCTATCCACACCCTGCTCATCATGGTCGCAAGTGCTGCGGGAAGCCTATCCGCAAATGCCATAGCGTGGCAGCCAGTCTCTAGCTCGTGAGACCCCGAGCAATCCGAGGACTGCGTATTCGGGTGACAGGGCATGGAGCGGAGACATTCCTGCTCCTCGGGCGGCCAATCGGCCGACCCCAGGACAGTCGTTTCGGCACCCCAGATAACAACCACTCTACTGACTATTCAGCCTACATACTATGCTGTACAAATGTGATACTCCGTCTTGTCAGCAGAAATTTTGTGGTTCAGTCTATTCTCAGAAGAGGTATTTATCGATGACGAGAGTGCCACGTCAATGTCTCTTCATAGGTTGAAGGATATGCAGGGCTAAGTTTGCCCTGTTTTCTTCAAGACTGACTACCACTTTTGGTAGTCGCACAATTTGGGCAACCATGCCCCAAACGTTTGGCATTTGGGCAGCTGACTATCGCAGACACAATGCTAACGAAAGAGAAGCCTGTTAGTCATCGTACTCGGTTTCTGGTGGGTGTGACCAACGTTCGGGCGACAACCCCAGAGCACATTTCACCGCAAGTGACGCAAAAATCCCCAACTAGGCATTATTCAACGGCCCGCCCCCACACACATCAGAGATTTTTGGATAGCACTGCGTGATACCTAACCCTTGTAGCCCAGGCGTTTATAGCCAAGCATACCTAAGACGGTGGAGCAAGTACAATTGGTTGATCGAACGGGAGAGCGTACCCTGGTGAGTGGTGGTTCATAGCCTAGCACTAGAGTTCTCAGATGGCAACCCCGCATTCAACCTCAAGGGATCTTGAGTTTGTCGAAATGCAGTACACAGGTTGAGGAGCATACTTTAACAGGGGGACACGAACTGAATATGCTGCAAGGTTATATTTGGGTCAGACGTACTTATCAACTCCTCTTGTCACCAACTAGTAAACTCCACTCCAGTTTATCTGTAATAAGTTATATTGAGCTTGGTCCCAGACGTAACTTCATAAAACGATACTAGCCTTTATTCTAGTCTTGGTGGCTCGAAATTGTGTCAATCAGAGCATATATGATCATCTTCTGATGAGCATTGTCCAGACTATCATGAGGCCTGGTTTAGAGGCCTGGTCTGTTGTCAGCCTTATGCAAACTCCCCAGTCTTATCTCAGCTTCAACTTCGCTTGTCCTCGAAGGTCTCGTGAACTAAATCCGACCCTGACCGTAAAAACACCTTCCGGAACCACCCATGCTCGATTATCAGAGTCCCAATAGCTTACATCGCGCCTCTTTAATCGAAAGCTGACCTCAGCTGTCTCCCCAGCAACTAGATAGACCCTTTCAAACCCACGTAGCACCCGCATTGGTGTCCCTCGAGGTGTGCTAGAAGGGAAGGAAACATACAGCTGTGGCACTGCATGCCCAGCAACCTTCCCGATGTTTGATACACGAGCCGTGACAATAACAACATCTTCCCAGAGCTCAGGATGGCCGCCGACTTCCACTTTCACGTCGGGGTTGGGCTTGGCGCTCAAAGAATTGTTACTCAGGGAACTTGCCTCTACCTTGCCTCCATTACCAAGTTCGAAGGCGGTGTAGCTTAGGCCGAAACCGAACTCGTAGCGCGGTGTGATATTCATGGCATCGTAGTGTCTGTAGTCGATAAGCTGACCTTCGCTAAAGTCGGCCTGCCAGGCGCCCTGGTCCTTGACCGGCTCGGTCAAATTAACTATCGGGGGACCAGAATCCTCGCCCTTGAAAGGAATCGTGTAAGGAAGCCTTCCAGAGGGGTTCACATCACCCCAGAGGATATCCACAATTGAGTTTCCTGATTGCTCGCCAGGATAGTGAGCAACCAGTATGGCTCCGATTTTGGGCTCATCCGGCCACGGAAGAGTAACAACCCCTCCAGAGTGAGTAACGACGACGGTGTTTCCACACAGCTTGGCAACATTCTTAACAGCGGCCGTGGAATTATTATCCAGCTCCCAAGACGTTCTGTCACTACCTTCGCTGGCAAATGTCTTTTGGAAGACAACGCATAGATCCGGCAGAGGATAGATAGACTTGAAGTTGCCCGCAGCCAGCAATTCATTTGTAGCGATATACTGAACCTCGGCGCCGATTTCCTTGGCTTTGGCTCGGATGGCTTCGAGTGGTGTGACGATGGATGTTGCCCGTCCGGTTCCCGAACCGCCTCCGATGAAGGCGTTGCCAATATTGGACCCCGAACCGATTTTATCGAAGTCTTGTACAACGAGACCATTCGGCGGCTCAAAAGCATCGTTCCCAAATACACCGATTACCCTTGGTGATTTGAGAGGAAGAGTCTGGTTCGCGTTCTTCAGAAGAACGGTTCCAGCAGCCGCAACCTCTCTCACGACGGTAGCATGGTTTCCGCGGACATCGCGACCCCTTGGAAACTGGCCTGGCTGTGGAAGTACGCCAGAGTCAATAAGACCCAAGAGCCCCACGTCATTCGCCAACAAAATGAGACTGCTGGATGGGTCAGGAGATGGGTAATCCAACGAGTCTTGCTTCAGAAGAAAGTACGGTGTCATAATGCGCTGAACCATCTCATTGAGTCGGTCTTCAGTTACCGATCCATCCTCCAGACCTTTGGTAAGGCCGTCTTTAAAGAAGAAGCTGGCGCCTTGATAATCGGATGGCGGAATGTATCCCGGCATCTCAACTTCCAGACCGGCATTGATGGCCTTGGCGGCTGAGTGGGTAGCGAACCAGTCCGAGACAACGTAGCCAGCGAATCCTAATTCATCCCTTAGGATCTCTTTCAGCAGATATGAATTTTCGCAAGCATAGGTCTGGTTCACTCTGTTGTAGGAACACATGATGCTCGTGGTTCCTGCTTTGACAGCGTTGGCAAATGGCCAGAGATATAGTTCATGAAGTGTCCGGTCATCAGCGTTGGAGGATATTGCGTCAACAGGGCTACCGTCCTCGGAGGTCGAATTGCTTCTTTGGGTCTCTTGTTCATTGAGGATGTAATGTTTCGAGCTAGTCTGAACGCCGTTGTCTTGAATTCCGCGTACTGTTGCTTCCATAGCTTCACCGGCTAGGAAAGGGTCAGGACCGAAACCCTCCCAGTTCCGGCCACCTAGCCCATGGCGCCCCATGGGACCAACAGCGGGTCTATGTTTTGAGTCAGTCTATTGATAATTATCGATCCTTCTTGATGTGTGAAATCATAGCACTAACATACCCTAGCAAGACTTTCGTGCCTTTGCCTCTTGCCTCCTCCCCAAGGGCATGGGCACGCTGATAAATCATATTCCTATCCCATGTCGCCGCTGCCGTAATACCCGATGGAAATACGGTAACGAATTCGGCACGGTTGACGGCATTTGGCCCATCTGACATGCAAACTCCCGTAAAGTTGAGGCGAGGAATGGGCGGAATGACCCCAATACAGCCAGCGCCAGCAGTTGCGTTGCCGTATGTGAATGCGATTTTCTCCTCGATAGTGAGCTGTAATGTGAATCTCGTGGCCTTCTCTGAAGCTTTCAACCAGTCTTGATTACCTATAAGTTTGTGTGTTGAGCCAGGTTACAATGAGGACGTAGCCAGTGCTATGAGAGCTTACCGAAGGAAGAGGCAATGGCTTGGTTCCACGAAGCAGCCAAGCATACTACGAAAGGTATTATTTTGAAAATCATTCTAATTCGTAAGTCTGGAAACACAGACTAGATCAAATTATTACTCCGCTTCGGTCGAAGACACCCTCTCTGTGACAGCTGTTTATATAGACAACAATGTACTTGATTCTCGGGTCTATTTATCCTTCGCTTCTTTGTTTGTACAAATAATCTCAAGAGGATGACCAGAAGGGCCGAATGAAGTTCGCTCTTCATAATATTCGAGGTCATGCTTGCCACAGGCAGTGAAACTGTATGACGTCTTGCGTAAGATCATGGACAGAATAATCATCCGAGGCTCATTTCAAATTCGCTCTGCACTACAGTCGGGCCGACACACAAGAAGATTGGCTTGCTTCTATTTAGCCTTTTCTGTTTTCCTGCTTATTTGGTACATGAATGAAGAGGTTGAGGGTTGCATCTTGCGAGGGGTTCGCGCTGGGCTCGGACTCGGGTTGATACCCGAGAAAAGCGAGCATCGTCTGCAACATGATGATTTGGGCCAAGTCGCATTATATGGTAAACATGAGAGCCATTTACTTCAGAAACATACTAGCCCGAATCCTGTAAAATTCGTAGCTCTCACACTACAGCTTTAGATACCCAAGCAGAACTGGTAGAGAAACAAAATACATGGATAGCTCTTGGATCAAGCTTATGAAATTAATCGGGCTGTTCCTCAGCATCTAAAAGGAGCTAAAAAAGGAATATATGCGAGCATGTATACTGTTTGGTCTGACGACGTTGCCACATTGAGGCTTGATGCTTAACCTCGTGTCTATATCTTATGCGAGGAAAGATAGTGATATATCATATGGCTATCCGCGAACACAAAGAAATACAGATGTTCATCTGGCAACACGGCATATTTATTAAATCGCGAATAGCATAAAATGTTATTTACATGTGTCATTAATCCATTAAATCATCATCTCCAAGTCTCGGTATCGTTGATCTCAGGACGCAACGACAAGATGAAACAGCACATGCTGCGATCTATGCTCATTCTTGCGTCAGCTGACCATCAATAACTAATAATTTCATTTATGGCAAGTTTTACATACGTTTATTCTTTCAAAAACCATATCGGTAATGCATTCTCCAAGTCTGTATGCCGTAATCTTGTCGATATCAACTTCATAAGGCCGTAATCTGACGGGAGGACTCTACCAAAAGTCATGGTGAAAGAGGAATTCTATGGAATCCTCAACTTCAACAAGTGTGTATGTTGAATCATGACGAAGTTTTGCGTGAAATATTGCATCCACAACCTATACCATTTCTCGTTGTCCGATAGACCTCGATATGTACGAAAGCCCCGAGATGATTCTGCGGGACTGTGCGCACTCTGGCAGGTGTCCATCTTAGTATGAACATAGAAGTCGGACGGCTCTTTGAAGGTCTCGAAACATATCGGGCAGTAGTAGCCTGGTCTATTAATTGTTCTCAAGGGGCGCCTCTTTGTGCGCCGTCGTGGTCCACCGGCGCCACCTACAAGAGCCACCTCGAAACCGGTCGATATTCCCACCGGCTCTTCCGCTTTTTGAGTTGGTGGGGGTTCGAGGGGATGTATGATTTCCGGCTGCTTGTTTAAGACGTTCGGTGGGAGAGTGCCATATGGGAAATTAGCGAAAACCGACTCCTCATCCATTCGAATGAGAGTCTTCCGGTTGCTCTTGCATCTTAAGTATATTAATACCGAGATGTGTAGCAAAAGAAGCAGCAGTACCATGATAAGAATGTACGGTGGCGCCAGTGGCCCCCTTTGTGTTGCCAAAGGGAGATATGTTTCTTGCCTATCGAAAAGTTTGGGGAAAGCTCTTGAAATGAGCGGTTTATCGCTATCAGGTGGTTTGAATTTAACATGTGGAGGTGGTGGTAGAGACGAAGCCAAAGCTTCGCTGCACTGTGGCGTTATAGTTCCAGAGTCCTTAGGTATGTTTGTTAGGAAAGGGTTTCTGATTTCTAGACGGCTGCAAGGAGCACAGTTACCTACCGCAGCACTCTGACATTGCTCAATATAGTCTTTCAGGGCCGTCCATTGGGCCAACTCCAGAGCCTGCTTGGATAAGTTTTGACTCTCGAAGCCTGGTCCCAAGGAGATGGCAGCGAAAATCATGCCGGGAATGGCAATGGCCCAACCCGTCACGGCCAAGGTGTTTTCGGACAGCCATGCTCGTAAATTGTGTAGCCGTACTCGCAAGCGGGAGACCCATTCTTGTAAGTGGGAGACCCATTGTTGCAAGCAGGAAAGCCATACTCGCAAGAGGGAGAGCCATAGGGAGGCAGAAGGTTCAGATTGAGTAGTGGCTGCCAGGCTCAATGGCTCCCAGGACGATATCTGGTGGACAACATTGGACTGTGGTGGGGTTGATGGGCGGGAGGCAGGATGCGGGGACGGAGACGAACACATTTTTTGATGAAAAACTGCCGTCCCAGAGTTGTTGTAGATGATATACAGCTACCATGCGGAACGGTACTGGATAGAACAAGGGGAGAAGATAGAACAGCCACCAGTGGACACGGTTAGGTATGAAGGCCATAAAAGAATACCGCGGATGAAGACAAGTTTACTCGTAGTGAGTGCCGGTGGGGTTTTCCAACCAACAACACCACAACCCATGCCTACGAGAGGTCGGCGGTCGCGATGTCGGCGTCAGTCAACAATTGAAGGGGAATTGCAACCAAGCTGCGTAGTCAAAGCCAGCAACCACAAATAATTGGTGTATGTTTAGTGCTTGGTTGGGACCTCCCGCATTTGATCAATTGAATGAGACCATCCTAGTCTTCATACGAGCCGAGTTGGCCGTTGAATGACGAGTCAAAGATCACGATTTCAAGAATAGAGTAAATATAAAAGGTAAGAATTATTAAATTTCCAAATGAACTGGGCAGCCAACCTGACTTATATCGCCGGCAGCACGAGGACCCGACTACATAACTAAGGGTCACCCCGTACGCTCTCAGTTGAGGTATCAAAGTGCAAGAAACGAGGCACTGCAGCAAGGCGTTTTCGATTATGGAGCACACAGCCTCCAAGGCGTTTCAATGCGATGCGTGGCTGCCCAATGAGCGACGGCAGTCATCACTTTGATTATATTGATTGTGCAGTTGCACGAGTTTTCGCGAAATGTGCTTTCAATACATTCTTAACTGCAGGCCAAAACTGTAATCATTGAAATCAGAAACGAACCTGCTAGCTTCCTTGCTATCTTTGCCTTGGAATCATGCATACACCTGATGTCGTGATACAATTAATTACGACTCGTGTTGATGCTGTGACTGACTCGAGGCAATTGTCAATGTAGGGAACTTACCCTATAGCGGTGCTGCGGATGCAAGTATCAAGTCAGCCGTGGCTCGCAGAACCGCTATCCTGAGATCTCTGCCTTGGTCGATTCCCTCAATAGGTAAATGAATGCACTTGTCCGAGTCTCTTTTGTTTCAATCTGCTCTATCAAATAATACGCTCGCAATTTATATTAATCGTTAGGATGTAGATCAGCAAATTATTACCTGGTTGGTTGGCGTACCCATACAGGTACCTACGCTGTAAGAAAAAAGTTGTCGCCGGTACCACCTCCCGCGACACCTGAGGCCGCAAAAAGGGGGATGGACGACAGGGTTGCTGCATTGGGTTGAATTTTACAGCGTGGCTCGCGGCACAGCACAGCCCAGTTCACGAGCAAGCCAACGCCCAACTCAGTGTCTGGCAAGCCTGATATTGATAACGAGTTGAGCTGATCTTAGTAGTCATTGGCGGGTGCTTGTTATGACAGGATGCGCAGAACCATCAGGTAGTTAACTGGTTGCTGGGCGAGATAGAGCACGGGTTGATTCCCCACGCACTACTAATTAATATTGATGCCGTTTGAGCTTTGACTGGGGCGGTCTTAAAATTAGAACCGCAAAGAGGATTAATTAATGCATAATGTAGCTCCAGAGCATCAATTGGCCGCAGTGGGGGCTGCCCAGACTCAGCGGCAGATCATTCGCCGACCACAGGGCTGATGGTAATATCCCCAGCGCGCGGTACAGCCTCTGCTGGCAAAGGATCGCCCGTCTTCACGTGGGTGGGATCAGCACCGTCGCTGGGTGGTGAGAAAAGGGGGATGCTCACCCAGCACCAACAGGCAGCATCATCTTCACGTTCGGACGCAATCGGTTGTTTATAGCTTGCCAGGAGAGATTGAAGTTGTAGGTACATCGGATTCGCCGTGTTTTGAGAGTTCAAGTTCGTCATAACGGACCGGCGCATCGAATCTGGGTAGGTACCCACCATTAGGCCAAGCGCCAGGCTAAGGTACCCCAAGGCCCCCTAATAACTGCCACTAATCTCACGCTTTGCGGCTGCGCCTGTTGCAGCCACGCGCCACAGCTGCCAAAGTACCTACTGATTTTTCTCTACTGGACGCCTGCGGCCTCAATTCTCCTTCTTACCTTGCGCTTGGCGTCTTAACCCCCATCTCAGCATTGGATAGCCCAATAAATCCATTCCGTCCATCAATAATTCACTATCCCCGTCTTCACCCATTGTTCAGGTCACCGCGCTGGCCCTCACAGTGCCCCGTGCCGCCCAGTCTCGCGGGCGCGACACGCCGTGGCAGCCCCAGCCCAGGACCGGGAAACGGACGCCTCCGTCCTACCGACTTGCCGCACCTCGCATCTAAGTAAGGTATATACTTATATCATACTGCCTACTCAGATATATATCCCATCATGGACATTGTAGATCTCGACTACGAGGAGGAGCAGTCCGTCGACCCTCTTCTCCCTACTTCATCATCATTGAGACGCGCTCCACGTTTTTCTTTCAAGTCTTGGATCCGTTCGACGAGCCGCTCTGTCGCACGGTATATCCCTGGCAGACCTAGAATCCGACGCAAGACCTGGTGTTTCCATTTCTCTGTTCTCTTCGGCTTCCTCTTCTTCCTCCTCATCGTCCTCCCTTTCCTCCTACCTACCTACGCAAGACCCCCTGCCCACTTCTCCCGCCTCGACAAAGCCTGCCGCACCTCCAAGCCGGAGGATGGATGTGCCAATCCCAATAACGAGAAGGTCTTCATTACCGTCGCCCTCTACGATCCGGATGGAAGCATTGCTGGTGGCAAATGGGGCCAGGCCGTCTTGGATCTCGTTCATCTCATCGGCAAGGACAACGTTTACATTAGTATTTACGAGAATGACAGCGGAGACCCGGGTCGCAACGCCCTGGACAGCTTCAAGTCCCAGCTTGCACGCCAGGACAGGACCGACTTCGTCATCGATGAGCATGTCCCCGTCGACGACTACTTTCCCACAATCACCATTCCAGGCGGCTCACAGGCTGTGAAGCGCCTTGCCTACCTCTCGGATATGAGAAACCGCGCTCTGCGTGCTGTTGACTTCAAGGACCCCGAGAACCCCATTGATGAATTTGACAAGATGCTGTTTCTCAATGACGCCATGTTTGACCCTGTCGAGGCCGCTCATCTTATTTTTGACACCAATGCTGCCGAGGCAGAGGATGGAAAGGCCAATTACCTGGCTGCGTGTGCAGTCGATTACAACAGGGTCCCGATTGTACAGTATGACCTGTACGCCTCGCGTGACGCTGAGGGTTACGCGTGGGGCTTCTTCATCTTCCCATACTTCAGCAGTGCTGGTAAGGGCATCTCACGGAAGAAGACCCTGGCTGCGAGCGACGCTGTACCTGTTAGGAGCTGCTGGGGCGGAATGGTCGCCGTGCAGGCAAAATGGGTACAGGACTCGCTCACAATCGGCAATGCGGAAACTGTTCCCTTCAAGAAGATCACCAACTACACCATCGACCCAGACAGCCCGCACAACGTCACCACCCCGGTCCGTTTCCGGTACGAGCCCGAGATGTTCTATGACGCTTGCGAGTGTTGTCTCTTCCTGGCTGATTTGAGCGCTGTGGCCGCCCGCGATGGGGAATGGGCAATGGGCGACGGCATCTTTGTCAACCCATACGTCCGTGTCTCCTACAAAGAGAGAGCCTTCAAGTGGCTGCGCATTGTGCGACACTGGGAGTGGCTACTCACCATCCCCCAGTATTTGGTCAACACCTTTGCCAACCTGCCCAAGAACAACCCTCACAGGGAGGTGGTGGAAGGCCAGCCCTTCAAGGAAGAGATCTGGAACATCAAGGAGGAGAGATGGGACATGGTAGACAGGATTGGCAGGAACGGCATGTTTTGCGGCGTGAGGGAGACGCAGCTGATTGAGCCGGGGAGGCGTGAAAAGGAAGGGTTGAACTGGATGAGTTGGGAAGATGGGCCTTGGGACAGCCAGCAATTGTATTTTCCCCACTAAGATACCCTCGAAATGTATGTTTTAATGAGATAGATTATGTATTTGTCTGTATATGGATATGGCGGGTATGAAGACCAGTAATGAAGAGCCACGACGGCAGCATGAGAGCAAATGCCATGACCCATGATTTTGACCCTCGCGATTGCGTTCTGCTTGATGCCCCCTTTCTTCAACGACTGCATGCCGAATCTCGCGCGATTTCTGCCTGCAATTAGCTTCCGCTTCGGATGCGAAGTAATAGCTCAATTCACCGGCAATGTGCTGGCGTGGTGTGCTGTCTCGCGAGTCCGTCAATGCCCATAGACTTGCTTCTGCAAAGGCAGGTCTGCATAACGTGCCTCGGCGACGGGAGATGGGACACGGAGTCCCTGTGGAACCCATAAACTGAGCTGAGGGGACCAATTGATTGGAGGCCAGCTGCCGGGCCGTGATGCTGCAGGGGGCTGGCTTGACTTTTGAGAGATGCGCAATGCATGCACCTGGGCTTGCCTGCGTGGCATCTCCAATGCCATCAATAGCGCCGCGGCAATGCTGAGCTGGGAGGGCCAGACGGGAATCTCGGTAATGAAGATGATTTGGAGTCTTTTTGCCAGGTTGGATGGATGGAAATCGGATATAAAAGGCATCGGTGGTTCCCTCGAAATCAATCCCCTTCTTCTCATCATCACTCACATCTTCAATCTCAATCCAACAACCAACACCACCTTTCCAACCCCCCAACCTTCACAATGGCGTAAGACCTTGACAGCGCTCTCCCGACTGCCCTTGGATCCATACTGACTGATCTTCCACAGTGAGCAGTTCACTGTCCCTCTCCCCACCGCCACTGGCCTCAACACCCCCGCTGGTACGTCCCTCGCATCTGAGAAGAATCTACCATCGCAGCCAGACCGATACTAACCCAACCAACAGGCCAGCTGATCAAGGGCGCCACCCAGGACGACGGCTCCCTCCGCGATGCCGCCCTCCTCCTGGGCATTAAGCTCGACCTCGAGGCCGAGGTCCACCTGACTGCCCGCGTCAAGGGTGATGTCGTTGTCGGTCTCTACTAGATGCGCGCGCCGCGCATGAGGGGATGAGCCACTGAGAAAAAAAAGGACGACGGGATGGCCAAAACGGAGGTTTCTATCAATGGGATAAAGAGATGTGGGTGAGGGTCGACGATTGGGAAGTCCTCATGCGCAGGGGAACCTTGGGTCAGATCAGAGTCGCTAGTGAAAAAAAATTCAAATTCTTTCTTCTTACCCTTCTGTCTTTGATTTTGCACACTTGAATTAGACGGTATCTGTGGAGTATCTATTCATTGTGTTGAGATTGATGTCGGGTCTGGCATCTTTCATTGCTGTTTTTAACTCTATACTCAAACTCTCTCATCCGTATCTGCGGAGTATCAGATGCCTTACGAGGAGGAGTCTCATGTGTTTGGAGGAAATATCAACCAGCCAGTCGCATGCCATTCCGTCCGACGACATGGAAGATGGTGATTTGAAGAACCGGGAAGGCCGCCGACTCGCCAGTTTCCCAACTCGGTGTTATGTATCCCCGGTTCGGGCTGCGACTGGTTGATATTGAGGGGTACAAGAGTGTCCGGTTTCTATCACGATGGAGGGAGATTTAAGTTATTATTTTCTCCGAGCTATAAAGGGACCTGCGTCACTTCAGGGACGACTGAAACGTCGTTTGATCCAACTGCCTTGTAGTGTGAAGAATACGCTTGTCCCATCATGACACGACGGCCAATCCATCCGGAGCTGGGATCCGGCTCAAGACCTCGTATGTCCGTCACCAAATAGTTGCACACTCAACACAAATAATCGAAAAGAAGAACCCCCCCCCGCTGACGAGACAATGTCCACACGTAGCAATTGCCGTCGACGGCACCTCGTTCGCCATCAACGGAGCAAACTCGTCCTACCGCTTCCACGTCGACCCAGAGACGGGCGACCTGACCTCGGACCACTTCGGCGGACCGGTCACGGAGAACCCCATCGCTGAGATTCGTGCCAACGGGGGCGGGTGGTCGACGGTCGAGCACCTCCGGAGAGAATGGCCCGACCTCGGCCGGGGCGACTTCCGCACCCCTGCCGTCCACGTCAAGCATGCCGAGGGGTACACGGTGAGCGAGTTCAAGTATGAGTCTCACAGTATCGTGGAGGGGAAGCCGGACCTTCCTGGGCTTCCTTCGACGTTTGGAGGCGAGAATGAGGTGTCCACGCTCGTCATCCACATGCTTGATAAGGTCAGCTCGGTCAAGGCGGACCTGTCCTACTCCATTTTCCCGAAATATGACGCCATGGCTCGCAGCATCAAGATCACGAACCAGGGGACTTCGGATGTTTCCATTGAGAAACTGGCTAGTTACAGCGTCGATCTTCCGTATGAGGAGTATGAGATGCTTCAGCTTCACGGGGAGTGGACTCGTGAGTGTACGCGAATTCGGAGAAAGGTGGACTACGGCGTACAAGGGTGAGTTGAAGATATTTGCGAAAAAGAAGTTATAAAACTTGGAAAGCCAGCAGTTTCTGACAACACCTACCAACAAATAGATATGGGAGTGCGTCTGGATTTTCTTCATTCTACCACAACCCGTTCCTCGCCCTGGTATCTCCGAGCACAACAGAGTCCCACGGGAACGTCTGGGGTTTCTCTCTGGTTTACACGGGCTCGTTCAGCGTCGAGGTCGAGAAGACCCCCCAGGGCTTCACCCGCGCCCTGGTGGGGATGAACCCCATCCATCTGTCGTGGCCCCTCAAGCCGGGTGAGTCCTTTACCTCGCCAGAATGCGTATCGGTCTTCTCCAAGTTCGGGATCGGCGACATGTCACGGAAGTTCCACCGGCTCTATCGCCAGAACCTCATCCTCAGCCCCTTTGTCAACAAACCGCGGCCGAGCCTGCTCAACAGCTGGGAGGGTCTGTACTTCAACTACGACGAGGAGAAGATCTACAAATTGGCCCAGGATTCGGCAGCCTTGGGCGTCAAACTGTTTGTGCTGGATGACGGTTGGTTCGGTGTCAAGTACCCTCGTCTGAATGACCGGGCCGCACTTGGAGACTGGGACCCGAACCCGGTGCGGTTCCCCAATGGTTTAGGGTCGCTCGCCGACAGAATCAACAAACTTAAAGTTGAAGACGTATCGGGGAGCCAGGGCCCCGCTGAGAATCTACAGTTCGGGCTCTGGTTCGAGCCCGAGGCGGTGAATGTGAAATCTTCTCTCTACGAGGAACACCCCGAGTGGGTTCTCTCAGCCGGGAAGTACCCTCGCACAGAGGCGAGGAATCAACTGATGCTCAACCTAGCACTCCCCGAGGTTCAGGAGTTCGTGATTGAGTCGGTGTCCAAAATCCTATCTACGGTTGCTGTTTCGTATCTCAAGTGGGATGCTAACAGAGCGATCCATGAGAGCCCGTCGCCAGAAAACCACCACGCGTATATCTTGGGCTTCTACAGAGTTTCAAAGGTGCTCACTTCCCGGTTCCCCCATGTGTTGTGGGAAGGCTGTGCATCAGGCGGCGCCCGTTTTGATCCTGGAGTCCTGCAGTACTTCCCACAGTTCTGGACTTCAGACAACACGGACGCCCTGAGCCGCATCCATATTCAGTTTGGGACCTCGCTCGTGTATCCCCCGTCGACCATGGGGGCACACATATCAGATGTGCCGAACCACTACACCCGCCGAACCATTCCGATGCGGTTCCGGGCCCACGTAGCCATGATGGGCGGTTCGTTCGGGCTTGAGCTCAACCCGAGCGCCATAACCCCGGAGGACAGAGCTGCGCTGCCCGAGCTCATTTCTATTGCGGACAAGGTCGCTCCTATAGTTATCGAAGGAGATTTCTGGCGTCTTAACCTGCCCGAAGAATCGAACTACCCGGCTGCCATGTTCATCTCGGGAGATGGCTCACATGCCGTCTTGTTTTATTTCCAGATACGCAATACCTCCGTTCACAACTTCCCAATGCTCCATCTCCAGGGCTTAGACGAAGCTGCATTCTACAAGATTGATGGGGAGGGGGCGTATTCTGGAGCTACGCTGATGAATGGTGGTATACAACAACGATTCAAGGGGGATTACGATAGCAGGATTTATTTTATAGAGAGACTGTGAGATACGACACGGGGATGTTATTAAATACATGTATGTATATTTCGGAGCTGGAATACGTAGAGTATATCTATTGTCATCCTGAGACAGGGCTATCATTTCTGCCTGTTTGCTCCTGAATGAAAACCTATGTCTGGGTTATATACATGAAATATGTGAAATATACTCTCGAGGCATTGAAAGCAACGCCTGATACTTCTACTCTTGTGAATTTGTCCTTACTTTCCTAGTGAATATGATAAAGGTTCCCTACCAAACATATCCTTGGCTGTCTTATCAGCCCCATGTCCCAGCAACACTCTGATCACGGAAAAGAGCCCACGTTCGGCGGCCCAGGAAAGTGCTGTTCTGCCTTGGTGATCTGGACAGTTCACATCTGCCCCTGATTCAAGCAAGAGCGTAGCGATTTCCGCATCTTTCCCTAGACCGTTCTTTTTAGCCGTACCCATGACGGGAACAACGCGCATCAGAGCTGTTCTCCCGGATACGTCTTGGATGTTCGGATCAGCGCCGTGATCAAGAAGGACGCGGACAGTGTCGAGTCTGCAAAGCGAGGAGGCGACCATGAGTGGTGTACGGTTGCCATCCTCCAACGTGTTGACATCCGAGCCATGTTCAATTAGTATCTCGACGATTGACGCATCGCTAAACGCCACAGCTTCCATTAGGGGCGTCTGGTTGAAATCGTTCTTGCGGCTGACATCCGCGCCGATGCCCAGTAAAAACTTCAGCTCTTCGACCTGGCCATGCTTGGCTGCCACGTGTAATGGAGTCCGGCCTGCGGTGTCCATTGGGACGTTCCTGTGGTGTAGGATCCGGAGGAACTCGATTTTCCCGAACCTGACTGCTTTGTGTATTACCATTTCCCCGTCCGTGTGCAGGGCAAATGGGTTCGCACCACGATCGAGGAGCAGATCAACAGCATCCCAGTGTCCATTCTCAACAGCACAGGCAAGCGGCGTCGCCCTGTGTGGCAGCTGATGGCTTTCGATGTCGGCGCCGGCGTCAAGGAGCAGGGCCATTATCTCGACGTAGCCAAGTTCGGAAGCTGCCCACAAGGGGGAAGACCCGAATTGGCCGTGCTTGGTGTTTACTTCGGCACCTCGCTCGAGGAGCAGCCTGACAACTTCGGGATGCTGATCTTTGGACGCAACCCATAGCGGGGTTGTTCGGCTTTCGCTAGGACCTCCCTCGACATTTGCCCCGCCGTCAAGAAGCGCCTTGGCCATCTCAAGATTGCCTTGGCCTGCTGCTGCTGTTAGCAGGGACAGCCCGTTGGGCCCGTCAGCTCTTGCACCCCGCTCGAGGAGCAGCTTGGCGACTTCGGGATGCGAGCGCGTTGATGCAAGTCGTAGTGGGTTTATGCTACTTCCCTTATAGTTCCCGTCGATGTCTGCCCCATGGTCGAGAAGCAGCTTGGCCATCTCAAAGCTTCCCTTGTCTGCGGCTGCTGTTAAAGGGGAGAATCCATTGGGGCCGATGGTTTGAATGTGGATGTCTTCTCGTGTCAGCAGAGCCTTGACCACGTCTGTGAATCCATTTATGACTGCCTGGTATAGAGCGGTGAATCCGTTAACCTTGACATTGACGTCTAAGTCCTTTCGGGCCAGGAGATGTTGAAGAACTTTCTCGTGACCGCCTTGGGAAATCAGAATGAGCAACGGCGTTCTGCCGGGACTACCGTCCTGATTCACATTTAGACCCTCCAGATTAAGGATCCTCAGAGCCAGAGTATCATCAGAATTGAGCAAAGCCCACTTGAAAACCTCCATGGCTAGTGCATCCGGTGTTTCGAGAAGGGAAAAAACGTGGTCCAAGTCCCATCCCGGGAGTTGATGGAGAGATGGATCATGCAGTGTCCCAAATAGAAGATAGGATATCGTGTTCTGAGTTGTTCGGCAGATATCGACTTCGTAATTTGCCGGGAAGGCTTCTTTTCGATAGGCATCTGATGAGATTCCCAGCAAGGCATATACTCTGTCTCTCGGGTCGGATGCCCGGCTGGACTTGAACTTCCATAGCAATGTCTCGAGCGTGCGTTTCTCGCTCCACCAGCAAGAGCCTCGCAGGTGGCCCGGCATGATTTCCAACACGGCCCTAGAGTGAGCATCAGGCTCAATGTCCATCAGCGAGGGCATCAGGGCAAACGTCCTGGACGATATAGATCTCCAACCACACACGATCAAAGCCCGTCGGGCGCTGGCCGCCTCCTGCAAGACCCAGATCCTGCGGAACCACTCGCGCTGCAGGAGCCCCAGCATCGCAGCACGGCGCTTCACGTAAACGGCCGACTGGGTTCCGCCCTGCTCCTCCACCATGGCCGGCCATATCGCCCGCCAGCTCTCGGGGGACTGCTTCCGGTAGTTGCTCTGCAGCATGGCGCGCCTCTCAAGCTGGGTCATAAGATCGAAGAGGAGGTCGACGTTGTCGCCCGCGCGACCGAGCCAGATCAGCACTTGCTCGGCATTCTGGTAGATCTCCTTCATGTGGGAGACCTGGTGGCCTCTCTCCTGGTCGTTTGACTGGTTGATGCACAGCGCGTCCACCCACAGTAACCTGTCGCGATCACTGAGACGCAGGCAGCTGAGGGCCATGTACAAGTTCCAGGTGACCCATGCCAGTTCGCCATTTAGCTTGACCTCAGCAGGTTCCGCCTCAAAACCCCAGGTGTAGGACAGAGCTTCATAGGGTATGCAGTCGGCTTCGTCGAGAGAGGTTTCGAAAATCTCGCACTCTATCGTGTCGGTGTGGTAGCCCTTTCGAAGACGAAGGAGTCTGATTTGGTTGGTTGATGAATCGAGGGGTTGATACTGGTAGCGAGACATTTTTTTCCTTTTCTCTCTTTTTCTTTGATGTTTATGATTGGAGAGGAGACAACACGCAAAGAGGGGTTGGCCAAACCATTGATTCCATTTCCAAGGCGCTCCTCCTGGTTATATTGATGTAGATGACATGGATGAAGAAAGCCTTGCCGTAGCAATTGCTTGATCGATGCTTATGTGGGGTTATTGTGTGGCTCAGTGCAAGAGAGCCAATCATCCACGGACTCTGCACTGCCACAGCCAATCGTACCAAGAGAGGATAGTCGATTGATCAAGAAATCAGATGCTGCCTGATTGAGATGCCTAGCGGATAGGCATTTTCAAATTCGTGTTTTACTTCTACCTTTCATCATCTTTGGTGCTTTTGTGTCTAAATGAACCTGTGGATTAATATGTGGTAGAGGATGTTTGAGAATATTGCTAATTATTCGTATAAAATTGGCTGTGTTTGTTTATGGGGTGAGATCAAAAACCCTCGATCAGGGAAGAGAATAATTATTGATATTAGACAATGAGTATACTGGCTTGTTGTTTGATCTGACATCATTATGTTTTAGTTACGTCTCACCATCCATCGCATAAATATATGGCAGCACTGATCCTGAAGACAAAGTTGAGGCATGAACTTGAGCTAATGAGGGTATTTAATAGAATTAAGTTATGGCCAGCTGTAAAGTGGTCCAGGGATAAGAATATATGTAGTTGATCCCTATATACAAGAAGGTAGTTTGGGCGGAACCTCTAAACCGTTTAGTAATGGACTATACAAGGATAGTACTAAATTATACATCACTAAATAGCTAATTCAGTGGGTGTAATTTATACTGTGAATATAGACCGATTCCTCTGTATCTTGATTAGGCATCCTTGCGTAATGATGCAGTGATAATTGCCGAGTTATCAGTCTTGGCCCAACTCAGGGCACGTACCTTAAGAAGGTGGTGTAATTCGGTCCAGAAAGCGTTGCAGCATCAACGTCTTGGCATAAGACAGCAACATGTGACGCTTTTATTTTGGAGATGGAGGCACGCGAATGGACAAGAGTCTTATAGTGGATCCATTTCAACGTATGGAAGGAAAGGATCTTTTGGATGGATGGCCACACATGCTGCATGCTACATCGCATATGTAAAGTGCCAGCGCTTATGCATAGGTTCGGTGGTAGATGGATTTTCATGCAAAAAGGGAGGCACATATATTCCCACAAAATTCGAAAGGCCCTATTGAAACAGGAAATGATAAACATCTACGGTAGCAGTTTGGACCTTGCCCCCAACGGGGGCCGATGCCAAGGAGAAAATCATGCTACAGGCCTCGCTGCTGTCATGCGTCCGAGTGGGTGGCTGATATTCAAATAAGTATTTACCCGCTCTTTAGAATGTATTGGAAGTCTTAGTTCTAAATTTACTGGTCGAGTCACCCAGCTTTAAATTCATCTGGTTTGGCTGTACTTCTGGAGCGAAGTTGGGACTGGGCATCGTTGTCTCGACATGTCGTCTAACGGAGCGCCCTCGGTTTGTTACACATCTTGCAGTGCGTAGACTGATCTAGCACAGAATGAACGGTTGCTCACAATCTCTCTTGCAGGTAATGTTTACGTTTATGCCGAATCGGTGGGAAAAACAGAACTACTCTGTAATCAGGATGGAGATTTCATGAGGGGATACCAGCAATGTCTTCAGTGCCTAGTCGAGAATAATTTAGACGGAAAGGTCGACTCAGAGGTAGTGATCGAGTTCAAAGAGTTCTTGGACTTCTGCAAGATACCCCTTGGCTATGTGTTCACTACTGGGGCTTTTGTTCTACCTGGTCCCATGACATCAACAATGGTCTATCTCGTGGTACCTTCAGGACAGCGAATTTCTACACCCGCATCTACGCCGGCGACGACAAGAATTAGCACGAATACAAGTCCGAGTATACAATCCTCGAGCGCCACCACGTCATCTTTGAGCACGGGTGCGCCGACTGACACTGGTGCCAGCATTAACAGTACGTTTTGTCTTATTTTTTGAGAATTATCGTTTTTTCCCCAAAGCTAAGCATGTCTCGTTAGAATCTACTCTCGCTGGGATCATAGCAGGCAGTCTGGGAGGATTAATTGTCATTATGATTGCCGTTCTGATCATTTGGCGCCGAACTCGGGCTCAAAACAATACATCGACCGATTGCGGCGACTCCGGCGATAAACATTTCGAAAAGGCTCAACTTCATTCTGATTGTGTTCCAAAACCAGTCTTCGAGGCATCTGATGGCATGATCCACGAGATTGAAGGCTCGGCATTGCCTCCAGAAAGTGTTGTCGAGAAGCCTGCGAACGAAGCTCCTGCGCAAGAGCTGCCACCCGAAGGTCTCTCCGAAAAGCCCGCGAATGAGACTCCCGCCCGGGATTTTATAGGATCAAGAGAGCAGTTTGCTGAATTGGACAGCACAAATCCCGAAAACGAATCGTCTAAGGTATTGGGTCGGCAAAGCCCTATAAGCACGTTAAAGGCTGGAACACGAGCGTGATGGGATAGACAATCTTATATATATTCGTATTTCGTAAACTTAATTATCCTCAACAAGACGTACTTCAACGTAGGTTATATGTTGGAGCGCTTTCTCAAATCGTACAACGTTGCGCATATTGAGATTCTCGGTGCTTGAGAGTAAGTTTAATGACGATGTTGAGTGCTGGTAGTCCAAGTTGGCGAGTGTTTCCTCACCCTGCAGCGTCAAGACAAAATACGAGTAAGCACACCGGCCTCGCTGCAACTAGACAAATTTTCTATCGTGAGATATTGCTAAATAGTATTATAATGGAAAGCCTAACTTAAAAGCGGCTGGAACATACAGAGATTCGACTTCTGTTTCAGTTTGGACCCTTGGTGTGGGGATGTACAGTCCAGCCGTCGCTCACAAACTTAAGCTCCCCACTCTGTCTAAGTAGATCTATATCTGTACAAACTTTCACTCGAATGTTGCCTGACATCAAGCCATAGACGCGGAACAAGATACAGGCTTGCCGCTTCTGTTTGGTATCCAAGCGCTGTATAGAGAGGTACTCCTCCATCTGTAAGACTATTAGTATCATACTTGTTGAAGAGAAGTGATAGGCTAGCTTCGGAAGCTGAAAGCGGAATAGAGAATCTCCTACTTTAATGTATTGGTCATTGGTCATGTAAAATGGCAAGTCGGGTTTCTCTGATGGACTCGTCTTTGTGAGGATGAGATACTCTGGCGTGCTTTCCTGCCAAGAGGCATCTAGAAATCCTCTTTGAATCAAATTCTTGGTCAGTTCGCCCTTCCTGTCGTGATATGTTATGTCTCCAGCGCCGTAAAACACTGTATCGGGTATGTTCTCGTAATCTGGATGTGCTTTGACGAATCGGCGTACGTTGCTTCTCCATACCCCAATATCGAAATCAGGAAGCTGCAGCTTAAGGAGACTCTCGAAAATCTAACAGGGGAATCAAAATATTAGTGACGGGCGATGGGGAGGCCGAGGGACAGGTGATGGGTGGTGCTCACAAACAGTTCTCCTGCTGCCCCAACCATATATTTAAACTCCTTATCATCTCGCCCGGCAAAATTGTAGTTCGAGGAGCTGTCGAGACTTCGAGTTAGTGAATTCATATTAAAGACAGACTCGGAATCGAGCGGTATAGTGTGCTGACGAGCAACCTCAACAACTCGAACAAGAAGCCGTTTATATGCCTCTAGCTCTCTGGACGCGTTATAATATTCCGAGTAGTTATTAAGAACATCCATTGTGGAGGAACCTGCAGAGTATGATGTTGAGTCCTCGGCCCAGTGTGTGAAATCATGTTTTGATCTCCTGGGGGGAGATTTTCCGATCAAGACCAGTTCCCCCGATGATGAAGATTGAAGCAAGCCCAGCCCTTCTATATCTTCATCATCGGACTCACCAAGCGATGATTGGTCTAGTTCTGGGATTCCCTTTTCCTGGAGAATGAGGCTCATGCTCTTGGGCCTTCCGTGGATAACACTAGAAACCACGCTGAGGATTTTGTCGGTCACCTCGGATGTAGTGCAACCGAGGAGAGAGGCGGCAAAATGATGGGGTAGTTTGGAAGTGATGCAAAAATCCCGAGTGCTCTCATCCGCAGTTATGAATATTTTGAAATCACTATGTTCCGAGGTGTCAATATGAAGCACACCCTTGCCGATCGGAATCTGAACTTCTTGTTCGTTTTGTTTGATGCAGAGCTTGGTGTTGATATCTTGAGCTGAGTACACCCTGAGTTTACGAAGTGAAGAATAGAGGCTCTGTGTGGAAGACGCTGCCAAAGGACTCTCAAAGTGTGATGCGATGCTGTTGGATTGATAAGTCTCTTACATGATCTCGTAGTGAATGCAGAAGGGTAGACTAACCTCACAAAGGCGCCTGCTTTCAAGATAAGGTCTCTTGTAAGCTCTCCGTCCAACTGATGACCGTCCTCCCCTACAACGGTTCTTTCATCGACGACTCTGGACAGATTCCGGGTCGCCAATCCCATCCACTCAAACACAGGGGCGAGCTGCTGTGCTTCTGCAACTGTAAACTTAAGAACTGAAATATGAGGCTGCAGAGCATCAAGATAGCTCTGGCGGTCGGCAATAGCAAATTCGTCTTTAGCTGATAGAAGTTGCACCTGGGTGTGTCCGGGCACATAGGCTGGGAAGACTCGACTCAGCAAGGCTTTGTCTTCCAACTTCGGTTTCTCCCCTGAATGTGATGCGAGGTAGATCTTGAGAGACTTCAGAAGATTCTCCGCATGAGTGACCGATATGACGTTATCGCCGATATCTTGAAGCTCATTGATGATAAGCTTCAAGTCTAATTTGCGCACACCCAGTATATTGACAAAAAATGCTGATAGGTCGGGGTAATGCCTCTCAAGACATGGCTTGCCAAGTTTCTCTCCGTCGACAGACCACAGACAGCCCCCAGTGGAGAACCACTTTGTTTCCTTGTTGGAAGGAATGAAAATCAATGGCTCTGTTGCAAATTGGAGTCTTGGTCCAGTAGTTAGCAACTTCCCCTAGGCGCGAGGGTCGTACGGGCTGGTACTATTCAGGGCTATGTTGACAGGGTACGTTGCATCACTTACTTTATCTTTTTCAAGCTGAGACTATCCCCCTTCATCTCCATATTGGTGAGCATTTCCGACAGCTTGTTGTATATTTCGCCCAACACGTCCAATGATGGTGAGTCCGAACTAGACTGAAGGATAAGTTCATCCAAGACGTCTTGGCTCTCGACATCTCGGATGCCAACTGTCCGGCGGAAGAACTGCTCCAGGCTATCTCTGTCCTGAGGATCTAAGTTCGCGAGTGTAGTCTTCCAGCGTGCACCTACCGGTTCTTTACTTTCAAACCCGGGTGGAGCATCCCAGAGGCAATCATGTGTGTTGGCCCAACTACCGTCCTGGGCGTCCTCATGCTCCAGCACCTCATCGTTACTCTCCTGCGATGGAGAGCAAAGGACGCCGTAAGAAGAGTCAAAGAACTCCCTGGAATAGTGAGAAAAATAAACTTGAGATTATAAATAGCAGATGGACCAGCCTTACCTCACTCTCTTCTGTGCTGCTTGACGGTCATCTGACGCGAGACACCGAGCGTGGATCCGCAAGTATAGTTTCGTGACACTTGCGGTGAGCGATTCCGTGGTTCCTGAATCACCGCAGTTGATAGCTTCAAGAATCTTCAGGTAGAAGTCCAGATCGTCTGTAACGCCCAAAGTGAATGCTTTCCCAACTCCCTCCCAGCCTAAAGCAGTTCCTTCTATGATGGGATCTTCCACTTCTAAGAATGGAAGAACGCCCGGATCAGAGATGAAGCTGCTACAGCGACTGACGAGGGATGGCACTGGCAGATATGTGGAGGCAAGAGGTCTTTTCACCCCCGACTGGTCAATAAACTCACACTCTTTGAGAAGTTGGATCCGCTGTGGGATTGACAGCCAGAACTCTGCGAATGACGGGCTAGAGGCCCATTTCGCACACAGATATGAAATAACCTTTGGTGAACGATGCTCTACCAAGAAGCGAAACTCACTACTTAGCGTTTCAGGTCGGCGTATTCTCGCGAGAACCTGTATGGAGATTTCGAGGTGCATGTCATGATATAGCCACTTAACCCAGCTCTTGCCAAGCTTCTGATTTGTCTCAGGCCGATTTTCGAGATAGGAAGGATGAATGAGTGACATGTTGGACTCAATGATGCTACCCCCTGAAGTCTCCATGGGTGTTGACCAATTGGACGGGGAATATTTATCTCCTTTGTCTCCCGGCAGGTATGTATATTCAAAGAGTGGGAGCCGAGTTTGACCTTTGTGATCGACTATCTTCAGATTATGCAGCTGATGGCTGTTCTGGTTGAGGTGGTGAAAAACCCGATAGAGGTACCTGATGTGGTTGTTTGATGATTCTACAGGAACCGGTTCGCTGCTGTTGTGCCGCTCCACGATCAAGCTATAGACCCTCTGAGGGGATAGTCGTTTGGCTTGAAGCTTCTCGTAAAGACTTGCGCAATCTTTATTCGCAGCTGCCTCTGGTAGAATAAGCTGAACACTAAGATCTTGAGGGATGGCTACTCCGTCAGATTCAGGGAAATAGACATCCGACCCAAACAAACTAGCTCCGATAACGTGTCTGCCTCGTAGCACCTTGGAAGTGAGTGGGATCAACGGAAGCCCCAATATGACGTTGGATTCTTTGATGGATAAAATCTTTACGATCAATCTGGCCAGCCTTGCCTGCCAGTCTTCGTCGCGGCTATCAAACATCCCCGAGTACCAGGTGGTCGATTTCGTCAGAGCCGAAAGTCGAGGGATGATGCCCTCATCGTTAAGGTACTCTAGCCCATATTCCATAAGGATTTTCGAATCCTCAGGTTTGTAATTTCTGGTCAAATACAAGGGGGCCATCGAGATATCCGGTATCAGCGGTTTCCCTTGTTGGTCCAGGTGCTCAGGTCGGAGGCACTTGAGACTGGCTAAGTAATACCGGGCGCCTGTTTCCTGACTCTCGGGCTCTAGAATTGGCACTTTCCCAAGAGACTTTCGTATCTCAGGAACGAGTGCTGCCCAAAAGGGATCTTGGGGCAGGCTGTCGTGTCGGGGTAGATATCGCATCCATATATATCTGACAGATCGCAGAGTGGAGAGGGAGGCCAGACCCTTGGCGACGGCATCACTAATTGCAGCACGCAGCCCGATATTCCTTGGCGAAGTGGAAACGATATCTTGCCGGTTTGCCTGGGTGACGAAATCGGCATGTACGAGAAACTGTCACCGCTCTGTCAGCAACATGTTATATGGCAGGTGTGGGAAAGGGTGAAATCACGTTGAACCCGACCCTGCGGACGGGCATGAATGCAAATAATTCCTGCGACTGGATGATGGGCTGGCTGTTCTTATCGAGAGGGAAGGCTACGATAACCTGGCTGGTTGACCAAGCTTTCTTTTCAGTCTCTTTCGCGTCGTACTGTCTGTTTTCATTGGGCTGGAGGTTTTTGGCCTCGTGTCTGACAACAAAGAAGCGATAGACTGATTGGCCGGGGGCATTTGCTGAGCTGCCTGTTTCTTTCACCCGTATCTCGGCGGTGTCGCTGGATGGATCGCTTCTTTTCATCCTGACTACTCGAGACCAGGCGGGACTCTCATTGTGTTCGCCGTATACGGAGATATTGATCACCTTGAGCTTCTGAAGGAATAGCAATATTTCCACTTGCAAGTTCCGCAGTAGCTGAACGATGTCGGCCTGCTTGACATCCTCGTGGAAATGAAGCGTCATCCGTGTCGTGTTGGCAGGCAGTGTCGTCTCGGGATCAAACCAGATTGGATTGATCATCCCAATCCCCGTATCCTGCTTGCGGTGCTGGAAGTAGAAGGAGAGGGCCCCGGATTGAATCTCGACCTTCCAGGCGGCGATGAAAACCGACTTGAAGCCGATTCCCTTCTCTCCGATGTAGCCCTGCGCGCCCTTCTTGGAGCTTTTGCCCAGGTTGCAGATGGCCCTGACATTCTCAGCCGTGAACCCGTCCTCGTTGCACTCCAGGACCAGCCTGTCGGGATACACGCTGAAGGAGACGCATGGGTCGCCGCCAGCCTGCCGGGTTGCCTTGTAGCTGTTGTCGTCCGCATTCTGCAGAAGCTCGAAAATAAAACGAGCCGTGCTAGAGTACAGATTACGGGCAAGCCTAGGAGAAAGGAACAAGTCAGATGTATCGAGTCAAGGGACGGACCATTGTATACACACGTGACGGCACCGCTGCCTATGATGCTATCCTTGAGATTGAAAGCACGAGTGATTTTCTGTCGCATGGCCTCGGGAAGAGTGGCCAACTCCCTCTCTGAAATGAAACCATGATCCTCAGCGATCTTTTCCACCAGCTGTCTGGCAGAATGAATATCGAGGCTGCTCATGGTGCCGTTTGTCGCCAGACTAATTCTAGTGAGCTGGAAAGAAACTCCTTGTATGGAGCGTTATGCTGGGCGAAGTAGGCACTTGATATAACGCAATGTGGTACGCAATGGGGGCAGAGCTGAACAGCAGATGCAGGGGCTTGGATCCTGTCGTCATTTCACGGGCTTTTAAGCGCCCCTAATACGCCTGGGGATATAGATAACGCAAGTTATGCAGTTTGCTAATTGTGAGGGTGCGGCTGAATGGGATCATCATCGACGTGCAGTTCCGTGCTCTCTCTATTGGACGTCGAAGCGCCATCTTGAAATCTCAGGCACCCTGTGTTTGAGATGCACCTGTTAGGATATGAGACTTGTCAGCAAGAAGGGCCACGGAGTCCTTGGCAAGAGAAAAGGCCGCGAAGTGAGAAGTACAAATGAGCGTCAGTACAACATGGGGGTTCGTGTGTGTGTGTGGATGCATGTCAACCAACAGCAGCTTCTCTGTGGCACAGTGCTCTAGCGCCAAACCTGGAGGCAGCCCATCACAACTCAGCAGTCTCCAAGAGCAGGGGCTTCGGATTGTTGGACTTACCTGGGCAGTTTCAAACTTCCATCATTAGATGCCTCGAGGCAGCGGGCTGGCCGTCCAGGTGTGTGGTGCTGAGGAGCTGAACTTTTGGCGATCATCTTAGCAAAAGCTACTCATAGAATGAAATTCCCCATAAAGCCCTTTAATTCCAGTCAGGAAAATGACCATCATCACTTATCTAGTGTGGTAGGCCTAAAAGATGTCGCTTCTAGTTCGGCTGTATCTTTTGTAATCTTTCCGTGTGTTTTGCCTTTAGGAAATGATGTACAGCCCATTTCTCAGCAATCTGGTTGAGAATCGTAGCCTTACAGTATTTCTATCATGTCCTCGAAGCTATGCTTTGTGTTGAGGTGTCGGGTCTGGCATCTTTCATTGCTGTGTTTAACTTTATATCGAACTTTCTCATTCGTATTATGTCCTCGAAGTAGCTTGAGCAAGGGGGACAACATGAAAAAGTTGACTGAATCTCTTAGCTATGATAGGTTTATTCAAGGCAATTCGATGTTGCACAGAATCGCTCGAAAGCAAGTTTTGCGACGGAGCTTTAGGCTTCTAAACTATGCAACTTTTACTAGGTATTGGGACATTTAATTCGGGTTGTCTGCTGCGTGGCCAGACTGATGAGTAACGTATGAGAACCGACTCGGCTACGATTTTATGAATACTTATTTCTATTGCGGCAGCAAGATACCTGGGAAACTCGTCCCTCCCGCCTTTGAGTATCTTGGAGTCGATGGAATCCTAAACTTGTTGCGGCTGCCCCTGCATGAAATGCATCTGCATTCCTACCAAGCGTTGACAGGTCCAACTGCACCTTTAATACCGTACTGATCTTTTAGGAGCATTATTTGGTGCAGGTAAGCAGGGAGAAACTGAGACCCGAGCTCAGACATGTGCGCTCATAGCTTTTCAATTACAACCCCTCCATTCCTGATATCTTTATCGTGCTCAAATCTATAAACATCACCAACCATCAAAACGGTGAGCAACATGAGGCTGCTGTTTATCACAAATCGTAGATTCTTCTCATCAGAACACCCATCAACCCAAGTCAGAATGATACACTGAATACGGCTCTATAATAGCTTCTTCATTAGCTAGATCATCTATTTCCAATGCCTTGTGTCTGGCAAAAAAAAACCCGCCCAAAACAAACCGTGTTCTCCACTCGTGAATATCTTCATCATTAAGGAGAACTTTAATTCTGTCAGATAACGGTCCATTTCCTACCCAGGTTTCTGTTACCTTCCACCAGGCATGGAAGGTACCAGATACTCGGTAATTTTTCATAGTCGGCCCTTTATCACACCTTCTCTGAAGGAGTTGGTCAACGTCATGTGTTTCATGGCTCATAAAAAAAAACAGTCTCAGACCTACATCCTTGGCTTGGCAAAGCTCGTGTTCGAGATTTACAGCAGCAGATGCGCTAGGTATATTATCAACGGAACATGTTCGGCCGCATTTGAGTGGATGAGACAGCAGAGGCTGGCTGAAAGGCCTCAGATAGGTAAGGACTTGACAGACTCGTTGCTTTTTCGGGATGTCTAATATGGATCAACAAGACTTCGCCGTATATTTCGCCGAGTGGCACTTTTGTCATCGGCCAAGTTTAGATCTTGGGCCGTTACTAGGGAATTTTCCCCTTTATTGAGAGATATGGGAAGCTCCTCTATCATAGGAAGTGCACCGAGAGAATACCCGAAGGTATTTGAGGAATTGTAAGGTTTCGGATAGAGCTCTAAGACAACCCAAGGCCCCCCGGACTTCACTAAGCGCAACAGTTGCGTTGCCGGGAATTTTTCAACTATAAAGGTGTGATGATGGTGCTATGTTTGAACACTTCTATCCTCAAGACTTTTGCTTAGATTAAACAACTCTTCTCTTGCCCTATCCAAAACGATCATTATGCGAAAGAGTGGCATACTTCATCTTGCTGCCCTCGTGGGGGTCTCAGCTGCGACATCTATACCGGCTGTGCGCGGTCAGAATGAAAGTAAGTATCAACTAGCCAACTGATGATCTGCTAAGTTCGGTATGAATGCTCACATGATAAAAAGAAATTGTCACCCCGGAAGAGGTGGATCTGATGGACCTCTATGCTTCATACACCGCTTCCGCACCGTGCAATAACGGAACCGCCATTGATGACCCCGTAACCTGTTTCAAAAACTGTGAGAGAGTGCAAGAAGACAAAGCGATTGTAGTCGGATCCTACCTGTAAGCTCCTCATCCACCGAAGCAAGCGAGAAAACGAACCTGTGTTGACAATTTTGTGAATAGAGGGGAGCAGACCGAGTTTGCGGCGTACATCGCCTTGGTTGAAAGCCGAAAACAGATCATTTGGGTTGGTAGAGGCACTGCTACTCCCAAGAACGAGGAAACGAACCTCCAGACACGGCTGATCCCAAGCGACCTTGTGGAGGGGGGTAAGATCCATACCGGCTTTAGCACTGCTTGGAATGAGATATCCCACGATGTCTTCGCTACTCTCAAAGAACAAGTATCCATGCACCCAGACTACGATATTGTCATCACCGGCGGTTCGCTGGGCGGTGCTATCGCCACAATAGCTGCTGCACACATTCGCGCCGCTGGATACCAAGCTGATCTTTACACATACGGCTCCCCTCGGATCGGCAATGATGTCCTCGTCGACTTCATCACTCAACAGCCTGGCAAGTTGTATCGGGTGACGCACAGGCACGATTTGGTTCCACGCGTGCCATCGCCCAGTATTCCCATCCCGGATTGGCCAGAATATAGACATGTCTCCCCTGAGTATTGGCTTCAGGGCGAGCCTGCTGATCCAAACCATTGGCCGATCGAAGACATCAAGATTTGTGAAGGGAACTTGAATCGCGAATGCATCGCCAATCCTTCGAATCCCGTGGATTGGAACATTTGGGAGCCTGAGAATGACCACCAGAACTACTTCGGTTCCTTGATATGCTGGAACAATGAAACGGCGCCAGTTGATATCGATTCTCTAAAGCATAATATTGAGACCTTGCGACTTAATGCGGGCGAGAATGTATCACGATAATTTAGAAATTATTATTTGTTCGCACACTATGTTGGGATTTTTGGGATTGAGTATCGGATTCAACACCATCTCATAATAAGTACCTACATACATTAGGTATACTAAATAGGCAATACAAATCGGTAAACATCCCGGCCGTAAAACATAGATCCAAGAATCTCACGATTGATGCTGGGTTAAATTGAAATTTTTTTAACTTCAGCGGGAAAAAAAAGGCACAGGGCTCCAGAGATCAGTGTCCCGAGAAGAAAGGTGGTAGCTAACCCAGTGAAATAAATAACCCCTAGTCATTCTGCGTATAACTAAAAAAAATACTTGATAGATATACTCGACTTTTAGTCCTTGTTGGTTTTCATGGGGGCAGAAAGGCTTGAACTTCCTTACTTCGTAGGCTCACATGGCCTCACGTTTGCCGGATACATTTGGAAAATACGAGGAGGCTTCAAAAGACCGAAGCTTAACAAATTTCGCCTGTGAATGTCTACAGATATTTCTATCCTTCGTACTGGGTGGAAAAGTCACTACATTCCATCAATGGTAGTCATATAAACTCGCTCCTGGCACGTTTCCCCGATTTTGCCGAATCATACTCGTCGCCCATAATCATCTTCTCCAAAGATCGCTCATATCCCTTGCGTTCCTCATGACCAATATCAAGTAGAGACCACGAGAGATAGACTTGCAGAGAGAGCAGCTTGCAGTCCAGCTTCTTCAGAGGCTCAAGCATACGCTTATAGGTATTGAGGATGGCCTTCTTCATCTTCATACTCTCATCACTGCGCCCCCACGCACTCGTGTGATTAATAATCATATTATTCTGATTCTCACTATAAAAATCGAATAGCAGCCCAGATACTGAGGGCACAGAGTACAGGTCACCGAAGTGAACCTCAAGTCTCAGGCGTGACAGGTCTGCCAGATGAGAGAGACGCTGGATGGACTCAACCCACGCGTGCCAGTCAGGTTCATCTGGCAATAGGTAGTCCGGAGAACAAGGAGGGAAGATGACGCAGAGGTTTCGAAGGCTCCATAAGCTTTCAAGCGGGATGCGGCGGAGGAAAGGGGGCAGAGTAAGATGATGACCGCCGTCAGTAGCAATTCTATACCGGCCATTTCTCTTTACAGGGGGGAAACAAAGCCTGTTGCTCGAATAGAACACGTGTCGCGCGATGTAAGAAAAATCCTTGCTCACTTGGAAGTATGCTTCTGGCGGGAAATTATCACACTCGCAATGCTGACTGAAGGCGTTAGGATACTCCCAAGAGCAGAAGCTGGCTGTACTAGCCATGGGCTGGGAGAGACGGTCCTCGCCATATTTAGGGTAGAGCCGCTTCATAGAACAAGTTTTTCTGAAGTTGCCGGGGCGGTAAACCTGATTTGGCCTGAAATGAACGTTTTCGTCAGCTACCAAGGGCGTTTGTTGCAGGATCTGGATCTGTAGCTCGAGCGGGAGGCTCATGAAGCGGAATGGTGATTTCTTTATATTTTCACCTAGTAGACCCTTTGCAGCGTTTCGTATGAATGACCTGGAATCAGAGTCTTCGATACCCGTGAGAAAATGTCCAAGATTAATGGCCACGTCTCTGAGCGGAGGCATGTCGCTCAAAGGGTCAAGGATGCATTTCGCGGTCTCCATGTCAGCAACGTTAGCAACGAGAGAGAGGCTGAGCTGATGGGGGCGCGAGTTCGCGGCTAGACGGGCACAGATTCGTTTCCATTGAGAAAGGATCGACTCATCAGTCCGATTGATGCTGGTAAGTCGCCGACTGTGGAAAGTGGTCCAAAAGAGATGATCTTCAACCCTATCCCAAAAAGATTGTAGATCTTGTCTCTGCCCAATCAAAAAGTCGGGGTGATGGATGCGTAGATCTTTCCCGCCCCGGGAGCGGCAGAGGCATGGGCATATGCTTACGATGAGAGTCCTCAGCTCTCTTAGCGCATTATCACTCAAACTTTCTAATGGTCGTAGACCTGGGTCGCCTATCAGGGTTACTGCAAAAGTATTCTCGGCGTATAGCTTGGTCTCGACTTCATCATGGATTAGGCGAGAACCGGCCGATAGGAGGGCGGTGGAAAATGAGAAGTTGCCGTCTTGCTAGCGCTTATTGGGCCCGTTGATAGTCCACAGGTTAAGGTCGATGAACTTGTTGCCCCTATAGCCCGCCTCTTGGTAAATTTTGTCACGGACATGCCGTGGTAGGTCGACGAAGGTCACACGGTGACGGGGCTTTAGTACGCGATTAGATATGAAGAATTCGCTTTTGATTTGCCATTGAGCACTTACAGATCCTCTCTCACGCATACGTGAAAGTGTCGGCGTCGGTCCAGCCAGCATGTCGTGCTGCGTAGTCTCTTCCATGGTCGAGGAAGTCAATAAACAAATCCCGCGTTCGGTTTGTGGTAAGAGAAGGTAATGAGTGATGAGAAAAAGACAGGATGGCGGTCTCTTGTAGGTAAAAGAATTTTTAGGCAGCCAAGAAGTTTCACCTCTGCGCCCAAGTAAAAACTGAGTTTTCTACTACGCAAAGTTTGGCTTGCTTGGGGCGTTGTTGTGAGGTTAATTCCCAGCCTTGTGACCTAAACAATGCTTAGACTTTGGATACATCTCCCGGGCGTAAGTTTCTTTTAAACTCTAGAGTCAAGGAGAGATATGAATTAGGCTGTAGATTTGGGGATTAGAGAACCTAGGAGGCTTCTTTTGAGGCAAGTATAAAATTTGATCTTAATTATGCCAACACAAGAGCTTGTTTCACAGCAAGGGAGTCTTGTCTAGTGGCGGAATCCTATATCGCGATATTGGAGGCTGAGATTCCGATAATGTCTTGGAACAAAGCCCCAAGTAGAAACTTTGTGAAGATATCAAGCTAGTTCCAATTACTTTTCTGCATTTTTATAGCGGCACATTTTGGAGATTTGGCTCTGCTCAAACTGCTGCCGTAAGTATATTTCCGCCCGCAGGGATTCCATGAAGTAGAACCATAAAGTTCTTTACTATCCTTTCGATGACATCTAATGCTTTATGATATCTGTTCTCTGGCCAGTGGACATATCCGTCATAAGATCCCTTTCACATGACTGCATACATATACTGTGAAATAGAATTGTTGATTTTCCTGCTAGGAAACAAGGCTACGGAACTACAACTTAATAAACTATCCTGGTTGGGCTACCTGCTGTTAGAAGACGGAGTAAGTAGGGCAAGGAAATTGGCAAATACGGGTCTGAAACCTCGAATATACCTTATCACTAGAGAAGTGAATTTACACATCTCGGGTGAATAGCCCACAAGGGAATTCAGGTGTCGCCTTGAGGGCCACATTCATATAGCATAATACACAGAGTTATCTGACACCTGCTGACCAAGAGATTATGAGACTGAAGGATATGGTACGATTGGTCGTGTCAGTTTCTCCTAATGCAGATTCATGCCAATGCATAGCTGCGTTAGTGAAGCTGAAGCACATATCGCGGAAGGTCAGAACCTGAAGATAGTCGTAGAAGCTACATCAACTTATCACCCTCCAAGCGATTGAAAACTCGGAATTTCTTAGGGTACTTCCTGGTTGTCCAGTCATGTCATAGCTAATTGCCTTATTCCGATGCAAATGGCTAGTGGTCTCGAGGCTCATGGCGCAGCTAGCGCGGTGCTGCAGGTCATTTCGTTTACCGGCGGCCTCATCTCCCTGTCCTACAACATACATTACGGGCAGCTCGTTGCCGAGAACGATCTCAGAAACTATGCTTCTTGAATGGTTGCCGCCGTAGACCAAACCAAAAGTCGCTTCAAGTCGCTTTCTCAGGACCATCAGCATCTTGGCACCCTAATCCAAAACTACTCTCATACTTCATTTGAAAGATAGGGACCCTATTTCAAAACAGCACCAAAGGGCTTTTATGTTCGTTACCAAATCAGCCGTTGAGTAGCCAGAGAATATTTGGTGAAGCTTTTGCTCAGCTCGAAGACATATCTTCGAAAGACACAGATAATCACCAGACTCCAAGTTATTGGAGCGACAAGCCTTCAACTAGAATACCCCACTCGCACGTAGATGACTAGATGTGTGTATAAAAAACTGGCACAACAAAAGAGGAGATCAAGGCCAGTCCCATAAGCCATAATCACGTCATACTTGGCGGGCATGATCAATCCGGATATACTACGAGGGAATATTCGCAAAATGGATTTCATCATCCATGACAATAAGGTGAAAAATAAGGTTATATTCCATAATTGAGTAAACGTACCCACCGAGAAGGCGACATACGTGTGAATAGAGTTGCATCACCTGCCACGTATCTTGACACCTGCCTGGCCCGTCGCCTGCCTTCCATGCTGTTGTAATTAGCCGGATTGATGTGACATCGTTTCTTGCTTCTACCTTTTCTGCGATATCGGGAAATGGAAATAATGAGCGGATAAAAATGATTGAACACGTAAGTTTGCATGTTATCACCCACCACCCACCCATGCATTGCCTAGCTCCAGGTATCCGGAGTTATTTCACGTATGGTTACATTTATTGCGAATGGATGACTTTGCTTGCGTGTTTGAATAAAGGCTGGCCCCACAAGCCTGTTGTTCACCGCTGCTTATATCTATATCAATCGCGCGAATACTTTTCCTGAGAGGGGTCACAGGATTGATATGGAAAACTCTAGCCATAGTCAATTAAGAGAGTCATGATGAAAGCTAGCTTAGGTCTTGTTTTGTTTTGGACCAGCCATGCTACGGCACTAGGATACGCAGATAGGCAGAAAACGCCATTGAAAGATGATGAAAAAGTGGCAGCACTCTTTCCAGCTCCTGAAGGTGATCTGATATCACCGGCGTTTCTGTTTCCCCATACTGTTCCTGAGGGCTTCGCCAATAATTCAGCCCCTCCGACCGATAGTGTTACTTCAGGTAAGTAGAATATATGATGGCTGCTGTTGTCAGGCATTGCAATTAACCTAGCTTGCTTTCATAGCGTCATTTCTCAAGTTACTGGCCCAGAAAAATGCATGGATAAACTACCATGAGCCCGACTTCACATCTGAAGAAGGACGAGTTATCCCCTATGTATACCTGTCCAAAACTCGCAAAGACTACGTGGAGGGTTCATCGGACAACAAACTGCGAATATGGATTCAGGGAGGCACGCACGGAGACGAGCCCGCGGGTCCTCAATCGGTCCTAGCATTGCTTGGGAAACTTAATGATGACAAGAAATGGGCTTCATCAGTTCTTGACAAAGCAGATCTCCTGGTGCTTCCGTTGTACAACCCTGACGGCACGCAGTACTTTCAGCGAGAGCTTGTCACCGGATTTGACGGTAACCGGGACCATGCTCTGCTCCAAAGAAAGCAGACTCGAGACGTCAAACAACTTCTCAACAGATTCAACCCTCATGTTTCCCACGATGCCCACGAATATACAGCTTGGAACCGATTTGGCGGGAATTACATCAAGGCCCATGATCTCCAGTTTTCTGCCGTAAAGAATCCCAACATCAGGCCTGAGATTAGAAGTCTCGGTGAGCGCCTTTTCACTGATACAGTCTACTCTACCGTGAGAAAGGCCGGATATCGCACGGGTCCTTACTTCACGGGCACTACTTCGGGAAGTGTAATCACTCTGACCGAGCCGGGCTCCTCTAGCGGGGGTGGGCACAACTCGTGGGGACTTGGCCAGCGGCTCTCATTTCTCGCTGAGACGCGTGGTATCAGATTGGGTGACCAGCACTTCAAGCGGAGGGTTACTACGGGACTTTTGGCTGCCGAGACAGTTCTGCGGGTGGCCACGGAGAACAAGGATTTGGTCTACAACACAATCGAGGACGCTCGTCGAGAGTTCATCAACGGAGACGATGAAATAGTCGTGGTGGATAAATCCAGAGTGACACAAGTAGACATCGACCTCATTAATGTCACTACAGGCGAAGTGGTTGATGTGCCCGTAACTTTCAACAACAACACACCCTCAGACGTGGTGCTGACCCGCCGCCGCCCCGAAGCTTACATTTTCTCGGGGGCCTGGTCCGACATTGCTGAGCGGCTTCGAGTCTTGGGGCTCAAGGTTGATGTCCTGGAGAGTGACTTCTACGGCGCCGTCGAAAGTCTCGTGGCCACCAACGTAACTTTGGCCACCAGCAGGAACCAAGGAATCGTACAGGCAACTGTCAGTACAAAACCAGGCACAAGAATCGTTCGCATTCCAGCGGGCGGCTTCCGAGTGAGTACACGTCAGCAGAATGCCGCCTACGCCTTCGTCACTTTGGAGCCGGAGAATGTATCCTCGTTCGTGACGACAAACACCATTCCTTTGGAGGTTGGGGAAGAGTATCCAGTGTTTAGGATAGTATAATTAACCTACGAGTATACGAATGTCTCGTATTTCATGAACGGGGGTTGCCGAAATCCAACTCATAGGCGTACGACTCGGAGGACCTGTGATATGTGCTGCTGTACCCCCCAGTTAGATCAGAGCCTTCTCTTAGCTATTGAGGTATAATAGATTTACCAATATGGCCTTGTCTTCAATGGTTCCTATCTCTCCATGTTGTTGAAAGTGAAATTGTACAAAGCATTCCGCACATCAACAGACTGCCCAGTATCTCCTTTGATCCATCAAGCTCAAGTTACATTGATTGTATGTTGAGTTCATCACATATTTTAGCATAGGTGCTTTTGTTAGTCCCTCGTATCAACCAACACCGGTAGGCCTGATTTCCATTCCTTCAATCTCCAGAAAAGTATGAAATGACATCCGGTCGGTAGGAAACCGAACACAAAAAATAGTTCAAGGAGATGGCCGCTAGAGAAACGCCGCCTGTTATCACCATACCCTCAATATGCCTCGATATTACTTTCGATATAGGAGCTAAGATAAATATGCTAGAGCCAAGCCTTATAGTTAATCTTAAAAGCAGGGTATCATCCACGGACCCCAGTTCTTTTGTTTAATATGAGTGGCGCTAGTACCATTAATAAGAAACGGGTCACAGCATCATTCTACCTGGTCTTCTTGTTGGGACCTTCGCTGTTGGGGCCCCAACAAATCCCTGAGTCTCTGGTATTGTCTTCCTTCAATAAGCTATGATAGAACTAACAACGTCAGCATCTGCCTACCTGTGACGCTCTCTTCAGCCCATAACTCTCTTTGCCCAGGAAATATCAGCTTAGTGGTGACGAACGCTGATCATGACCGAGAGTCGTGTGTTCGCCGCCGGCGAGCACGTTTTCCGAACTCACGATGATTCCACGTTACATTACACGGTTCATGGGGCTGGTCCATTAGTTGTCGTTCTCCCTCCAGCGTGGGGAATTGGATCCCAGTATCTTCAGGATGGGCTCGCGTCGCTGTACGGGGGCTGCACATTGTTATTTCTTGAGCTTAGAGGAAATGGAAAGTCCAGCAGGCCTCCAGCATCGCGAATGACGAGTTGGCATCTTGCCGAGGATGTCGAGTTTCTGCGCCAGGAATTGAAACTTGAAATGATACCATGCCTCATGGGTCATTCTGGAGGTGGCACCGTTGCACTATGGTATGCGATAAGGTTTCCCGAAAAAGTCCAAAACCTTGTTCTGTTAAATCATCAGTTGGAGGGATTTGATGATTCCGAGTCAATGAAGGCTATTCTCCAGCAAAAGCAAAAGGATCCCAAATTACGACCGGCTCTCGACGCCTGGACTACCTCGTGGGACAATGCCTCTGATGAGGAATTTGCGGCATTCTTTCGAACCTTTCTTCCAGTGTATTTCTACGATCCAAAAAGCTGTGACTTAGTGCCTTCACTGAGAGCTCTATCTTCTATACCAGTGTGGAATTACCATCTGTTGCATGGAAAGAGTGCATCTCAAAGGAACCAAGAGGCTGAGTTGGATTCAGTGAAAGCGCGGACGTTGCTTATCTTCGCGACAGATGATCCAATTTGTACACCGACGCAAGGAATGGCAACTAAGAATGGTATTGCTGGTTCCAAATTGGTGTTGTACGATAAATGCGGGCATTTCCCTTGGATAGAGAGGAAGGAGGAGGTTATCAAAGAACTTCAGGAGTTCTTCCCTTAGACTCATTCTTTGCACTATAATTCCAGTCGTTAATGGAAGGACTGGTCTTTGATTTAGTACTTCAATCAATCGCTATGGCTCGAGTGTTCCAACGCCCTATCTTTCGCCATGATTTGGTGAGGGAAATCTGGTCGCTATCTCGCTGCTAGAGGGAATGACAGTCTCCCCTGACCCGACCATCTTGCGTAGATGACCGCTCATTCTAAGCTATTCCTCTTCACTAGAGATCCTTTAGAGTAAAATGGTGCTTAATGTACATGAGCCAAGATTCGCTTTGTGCGTCAGCCACCGCATAGTCGCGGCTCAAGAGGGTTAGGTGCTTTTCCATCCCCCAAGTAAGGCGTCAGGCTCTCCACGGTCGACAGCTGGTACGGCCTTGGCAGGCAGGGCTTCCTTGAACTAGACCGTAGAGGTGGGAGTCAGCATCCAGGTTCTTTCCGCAATCACCTGTAGTCATAACCCCAGATTGAGCAATAATAACCATCAAATACATATGGGAATGACCCAGAACTTATCCTATAAAACGTCCTAAGACAGGTACATCACACTTTGTTTGACTGTTTTCCAAGTCTCTAACCAGCCAAATTCTTGCGATATAGATAATGCCTCGTGGTCTGCCCCCGGCACATGTGGTTCCATTCGACAGGGATATATCGTTACATCGGGCGCAATATTGTAAGGCGGTGTTCCAAGGGTCGCGCGACAAGTCCTTCTCTATCGTAGACCTCTTAAAGGCCGCTAGGTGGTACGGTTTTCCCAGATAGTGTATTCGCTTCAATCTCACAAACCCCATATATCGGTGAGAATAGACACAAACGGTCACCCAAGCTGAAAGGACTATCATGTCTACGGCCGGCTCTGTTACGCGCCTGCCCGACCCTGCCCGACCATCTACCCAACTTCGACCCGCTGCTCTCTACTATCCAGATACTACGGCGGTATTTCATGCCTCTGTGTTCAAATACAACAACAACGAATATACCCAGACCTTGGTTGTCAACTGCGTCACTTCATGTGGTTCTGACGGCATCCCCGAGCAAACTATCACGGTTAAATTTGGCAACACGTTATCATTCGCTGGCAATCATGTTTTGTCAGGCAGCCGCACCGCCTGGGGCTTTGCAGCGACAGGTGGCCAGTCAAGTTCGCTCAGGTATGCTGCCACCACAGTAAAGGATGGTGACAAGCTCAATCTCCCATTGAGTTCACTGGAGGTCCCAGCCTGTTTCGTGGCGTCACGCCTTCAAGTGGTCACAGTGACCACCGGCCTCGACAGAATCTACGGCTGGGGTACCTACAATGACAACTCTGATGTTATGACAACTTGGAAGGAACGTGCCATGTCTAGTCTCAGCTGCACTCCAACTACAGAGCACAGGACAACACAGATAGGGGGCACATCTGCATCTGGAGTCGCCGAGACGGGCTCAATGACAACAACAGCTGGGGCAGCCACGGCAACGCAGCCTGAGGGTTCAAGTGGTCTACTTAGGGCACCAAAAGGCCTGTTGGTGCTTTGCTTGACCTCAATCGTTTGGCTTCTTGTGTAAATAGAAACCTTCAACGCGCAACAGAGTCAATAGACTTACCTTCCTCCGTGGCTATCATAATTGCTAAGGAGGGAACAAGTCTAGAATTCTCTTTGGTATTGAGACTGCGGTCCATATTCTGCATATGTTTGAGGTATATCAGTATGAAATGTAAAATTGACCAGCAGCACCGCGTTTAACGTATCCATTGTGTTGAGATGTCGGTCTGGCATCTTCAATTATTGTTCAACTTTACACTCGAACTCTCTCCCGCACTGTGTTTAAAACATACTTCAGGATGCTTCAAGTGAGAGCAACCTTTTCTCATCATTAATAACCGGAACCCCCTATTCATAAGCATAGAAACAGTTTTTTCACCCTAGCCATGTAGTGGCATATGATGTGAGGTTCCTCTAACATAGGCTACCCATACTCATGTATTGTGTCCACATACACGAATTGACCTCGAAACTGACGAAACTGACCTGTTGTTCAAGTTGCGGATATGACTCTCATAACCTTGGGGTAAGTTAGCTTCATCATCTACATTCCATATCTTGTCTAGGCCATGATGTGGTCAGTTACGCTGACATTTAGTAAATGTACGAAGAGGAAATAGGATGTGGAAACTGATTTGCGTCTTGTGCTAGAATACCTCGCAGACATGGCTGCCTCTAAAGATTCCTTTCGTATATCCAGACTGTGAGCTCTTTACCTGGGAATTTCATGTGTTGTGTTGTGCCGTGACTTATGTGACTGTAGGCCGCAGCCATAAAGGGGTGGCAAGATAGTCGTTGTAAGTTTGTGAGTCTTACCATTACAAAATTTAGCAGCAGTACGCACTCTAATATGTCAAAGTCACATCGCGCGGTTAATCTACCTGAACAGATAACATCATCGGGTTGAAAAGGCAAATTTCATAGGTCGTTTAGAGTCAAGATACATGGACAATTCCTTCAACGTAACTAGAAATACCCGAACTAGGCTTGGAGGCCGCACGAATGACCCAGAGCAGGATCCTGCTCAAGTCATATCAGCTCTGGAATATACCAATTAGAGACACGGATTGATGGCAGCTATTAAGATTACTCTGTGTGATCGATGCGCCACTCTTCGCTATAGTCCAAAGTGAACATAGGGTATCCAGTGCACTGGCCCTCTAGATATATCCTCATCGTCTGAGGAAGCTGGAATAGCATCTCGAGGTGATGGCCCAATACTCTCGCCCTTATGACTTAATGTCGGGCACTCTCTCTTCTGCTCATCCGGTGAAGGTAGTTCTCTCTCTCTAGATTGGATCCGTATCTTTTTATTAGCTCGCTCAGTAAGCCACTGATCTCGAAGATCTATACAGGCTTCATGCAGGCCTAGGCTGACTGATTCATCAGTCATCCCTTTATCTCTTATCACCTCATATGTCCTTCGAGCGACATGGACGCATTGTTCATCATTAACCTCCCATAGAGTGCCGATAACATGGCGGAAGCCGGCCAGCTGGTAAGCACTGATGAGGTGAAGGTTCTCGTCGATAAACTCATCGTCTCCGCTTCGCCCGGTCCCGCATGCTGAGAGGTAGCCGAGGAAAGGGGGGTTCTTGCAGAGATTCATTTCCAATAGGCTAGCCACTGTCAGACGGTCGGTCTTCCAGTCTTGCAGCAGAAGGTAGCTCTGCAATGGATCCTTTGAATCAGCGTGCCCATGTCCAGCAAAATGAAATATTTTGCAGTCTGGAAGAAGCAATTCGACGTCCTTTTTGCATGTTAACTGATTCAAGATGTCCAGAGACATCTCCTTGAATATCTTTTCCAGAGTATTGACCTCCTGTTTCGCAAATTTAAGATGACTATTCTCTGGGGTATTTTCCATACCAATTAACAGCGCCTTTGAAGAAGTTCCAGGTGGGGTGAAGTCCTGCTGCCGTGCATAGATCATACATCGGATTGATGTGCTGTAAGATGAAACCACTCTATCTAGCACTGTTTCAGTAGATCCTTGGTAGTGAAGACCTGAAGCGTGAAGGGGTAGCTTCGTTAAGATGCCAGTGGGAATCCACCATACATGAGGCCATTCACTCTGAGCTGGAGAATGTGAAAACCCCAAAGCATCTAGAATTGGACCAGTTACTGTGTGCCACAGCCACTTCAGAGTCGAAGGACTATCTATTTGATGTCGCCTGCTTCTTCTCTTTGCCTCTTCTAGATTTAAGCCTGGCAAGGGTATAGTTTTTATGTCATTCTCATTAATCAGGATTGCATCGCATCGATAGTTGCTGGCATTTATAACAACAATCGGGCCACTGTTGGCAGCGGCGCTTATCTCCGTCCAGTCGGGAGCTTTCATGAAATCCTCCAAGCCAGGCATTGCTCGTATATCAGCTACCAGTTGATCCAGCTTCCTCACCGTCCCATATCGATGATTCGTCTGAGCCCGGGCAGATGATTGATTGTTGCTTTCCGAAACAAACGCTCCTTGTGTTAGGCAATTTTCTAAATCAGAGCGGAGACGGACGAAATCCTCGGCCTTTTCGGGATATTTGAGCCTTAGATCTTTGAGACCTGTAGAGCCAGACACTTCCATGAAGTCCTCCAATCCCGGCATTGCTTGGACATCTGCTATGAGGTTGCCTAGGTCCCAAATAAGTCTGTGGCGTCGGTGGATAGAATCAGGTCTTGAAAATGATCGATTCGTAATTTCCGAGATTGACTCTCCTTGTGAATCGTCTAGTTCATGGTAGATGCGCATAAACTCTTCTTCCTTCTCGGGGTGCTTGCGCTTCAAGTCGTCAAGTCCTGTCAATTCAACAGTTTTGCCGAAATCTTCGAACCCATGAATTGATTGAATTTCATCTTGTAATTTCATCAATCTTCTTATGATTTCAAAGCGGCGATGAGCTTTTGTTTGAATGACCTGAGTTTGTACAAACGACTCATCACTGCTTCCCAGGATCGATTTTACCTCCATCATAGGATCCTCCAGCTCAGAACGGACACGGATGAAGTCTTCAGCTTTTTGGGGATATTTACCACTCAGGTCTTTGAGGTTCGTTCTGATATCTTGGATTGACTCTGAGAGGACACAGCGTCCTTGTTCAAGGAGGAGCAACGCGGCCAGACCATCTCTGCCGGTTATAAGTCCAAGTGCGGCCGCGTCACATCCCAGGCCAGCAGCCTGGCAGAGAACATACTGCTTATCGAAGTTTTCCAAAGAGCGATGGGACAGTGAGGGAATTAGGCTCACTGCGAGCTGCGCGGCCTCGAAAGCTTGTTCCCAGTTTTCCATCGTGGCATGGCATCTTAGTAGCTTCGTGCCCGCCTCAACGCGATATTGAGTAAGCCCGTTGATTTGATGGAGAGCCAAGTCATAATATTTTATTGCATCTTTCATGTCTTGAAGATTTTTGGAGATCGCATATAGCTTCTCTAGCCGCATACCAAGGTGGGATTTATATCTGGCCAGCTCGGGGTTATTATCAGGATAGGTCTGAGAAATCGCGGTCCTGCCCCAAAGAATGGCCTCTTCTAGGTCCCACAAAGCTTTTGACTCTGCATATTTGATATCAAGAGCCATTGATAGATTATGGCAGAACAGGGCTATATCCGGATGGTGATCTATAGTCCCTGACACTGCTTGCTTCCCGCGTGAAATTGCTTCTTCAAGGTCATGGCGACTGCTGGACCATAAGAATCGCTTTTGGTATCTCAATCCAAGATTATTCAGATATCTCCGATATTCGTCTTGGTATGCAACGTTGTCTTTTGTTTCTTGCCCTATCAGCTCCCCAATTTTGATAGCCTGATCTAGATCCGCGATGTCGCCCTCTCTTATGTATCGATGTTCCAGATAGGTGCCGATAGCATTCCATCGTTCATGTTTCTTCAAGCTATCACTTGAGGTTGCTTGTAATGATTTAATTCCAAAATTAATAGCTCCTTCCAAATCCGCCTTCGCTCTTAGCTTCAGATATCGACGGAAGAAGTTATTGCTCAGATTAAAGGAGCCGACAGCAAAGGTCGAGTGGTCTTCCGGCACGGTTTGCATGATCTGTTCCCCGAGATTGATAGCTTGATCAAGGTACTGAAGATCTCCGGTGTTCGTGTATTCAACACTTAGCTTAACAGCTAAGTTGTTCAGGGCCCCAGCCTCATTGATAAATTCCTGTTTGCGAGCCTGCGTGACTAATTCCACAGCCTCCAGCACGTGCTCCTTCTGCGACGTGACTTTGCATCTCTTAATTAAGCGATCTGCTAGTGTCCAGCAGTATTTTGGCAAAATTGGGTTGAATTTGAAAGTTTCCCGCACCAATAGTCTGCCGAATTGAATGGCTTCGTCGAGATCCTCTATGTGTTCTAGTTTCAAATATCGGACTTCAAGGTAAGTGCCGATCTTGTCCTGGTAATGTTCCCGAACGCTGTTGTTGTAGTGGAGATCGTGGAGGATAGTCTTTAAAATCCGGATTGCTTCATCGATATCATCTATTGTTCCCTGGTGCAAAAAGCGTTCATATAGTTGGGTTGCAAGATTCTCCCGGACCCTGTTCTCATCCTCTGGATTTTTTGTTTGCAGAACGGCCTGTCTTCCAAGCTGGACAGCTTCATCAATAATTGACAAAGAGTGACTTGTGGGATACTGATGGCCAAGACAACGACTGAGATTACTCATAAATGACGCTAATTTGGGATGGTCTGCCGGGGCCAATTGCAGCACTTCTCGCCCAAGCTGTACTGCTTCTTCCAAGTCGGTCTCATCTCTCAGCTCAAGAAATCGCTGCTCAAGGAAGGTAGAAAGTGAGTCCAGATATGTGGGTAGGTCTGGGTTGTCTTCTAATCCTGCTCTGGATTGACCAGGATCAATTATCCATTCGTCGATTACCTCCGTCATTCTTTCTCTATTCGTTTTTCTCTTTTTAGACCTGTTTGGAAAAGGTACTGGTGTATAGGTGATTTTGAGACTTTTGCGTAAAGAGTGAGAACGAAAATCAAAGAAATAGCTGATGTAAGAGAGAAAACATAAGTAGCTTGATTGATTCTCTACACTTCTCAGTTTTCACTGCCCCGCACCTGATACGAGTAGCGAATGTGCTGGTCCAATTATCCTAGGGCCTTGGTTCTGCGAATGGGTTTAGATCAAATCTCGATTCCTATTCGCTCGCTTACTTGCCCTCGTCAGGTTAGAATTGGATGGGCTTACATAGACAGCAATTGTGCCTGTTGCCTAGCCTCTATAAGGAGTGCCTGAGAAGAGTAACAGTCTGCACAATAAGGGCATGTTGGGCTGAGCGTAAGTAAGCAGTTGCCTAAGCAAACCAGTCATTGTATCGCCCATAAGTGGGTGTCATTTTACGGGCGATAGCGAACTTGTACGGGAGAAAAGTAACCCCAAACAGCTACGGCATTCTATCGAATAGTTATCGATGCGATGGGTTTGACAAAGATGGAGTATTTACAATCATCCATCAGACAATAAACGCGAGGCGATAATCGAGCGATGTACATACGTTAGTTTTACGATGGGGGAGGAAGAATACATTGAATCATCTCAATGGTCCGAGGGAATCATAGGCGTTGATTAGCTACGGCAATGAACACAATCTTTCAGGGCGCCTGGTTGAAATCGTAGCTGTTCCCAAACCCCCGTCCCAAATACGTCCTCAAAGTCTCCTCGGTAGGCTTCCAATCCACCGGCACTTGCAATCCAAGCTTGCCATCTCGATCCAACTGTTCGATAATGGGCCTAACGTCCTCGGCTAATTCTAGCCTCATGAGGTTTCTATACCACGGAGCAAAGTGAATCATAGCCAACATGACCCTCGTTTCAGGGGTGTGGTTGGGCATTCCTGCGTGCCACAGCCTCAGGTCACGGATCACGACGCTTCCCTTGCTGATTGTTGGCTGCACGGGTGGCGAGATCTTCTTCCTCTCCCTCAGAAGGTGCTCTTGGATCCGGCCGCTGGCACGGTCTCCGTGTGCACCCTCTTGGGCTTCGATGCCGTAAGGCGTGTGTGTTCCCAGCCAGAGCTCGGTGGAGCCGTTCTCGGGTTTCGTGGTGACTAAAGGAACATTGACCACCAAAGCAAACGGGTTAGGCGGATGGGCGAAATCTGCGTCGGAGTGTACAGGCTGTCGCTGAGGTTCGATCTCGGGAGTTTTGCCCACGGCAGAGTTGGCTGAGCAGAAGGTCCACTTGGGCCGTGGCCCTAGGACGGCTGTGGTGACTTGAGTGGCCAATGGATCTATTCTCTTGTATCAGTGTTTTATCTCACAAGATCTCTCTTGATGAAACGTACTAGTGAAGACCTCTGGGAAGAAGTACTTGGAGACCGGAGGGGCATCTTGCTGCAAGTTGCCCTTGTTGTAATTGAATGGGCTCTTATCACCAAGCGACTGAAGAGTCCTGGTGTCCTCGACCATTTTCTCGTTCAAAGCATCGAGCTTCTCACGTGGAACGGCATCTTCAATGACAATAAGTCCATCTTGATATAGAGCCCGGACGGCAGTCTCCAGGTTTCTCTCATCAAGACGCTGGTTGCGGATTTCAGACAAGGATGGCTTAACCGCGATAGGCATGCGAGGAGTGCCAACCGTTGCAAAGGTTCGCCGACCCTTGAGCAGGGAGGAGAGTGCTCGAGATCGAATGCAGAACATCGTGATGATGTACACCGTTCGTACTAGGCTTGCTCACGAACAACGGGAGATGAGAATTTGAATAGATATTTTTAAATTACCTCAGGGGATGCCCGATCTCATTATGATATATATAGATATCCAAGGCCCTCCATCCTTACCGTTGAGAAAACTTTCCATCCAGAGGAAGCGACGTGTGATGATTCCCGAGCCCGGAAAACCCTTCCGCATAGCGCTTAGCCCGTTGGCTCGCCCGGGGAAGACTTCCAAGCCGATTCCAAATCACCCACAAGCCGTTCCACAGGCCAGCCAATCGTCTTCTTACATGCAAACAACTGGCGTTTTAGCTCCTGGCGGGCTGGCTCGTCATTGATGAGCCGAGCACCTGTATGATTTGACACGGCGTCAGCCTACGCAATCAAAAGCGTCTTCCATGGTCAGCAGACCACACTCACAGTAAGCCATCGGCCCGAAGGCATTGACGAGGACGGTGGGGATCTTGGACGAAAAGGCAATGCCGCAGATGTCAAGTGCAATGTTATGCAGGAATTGCTGCTTGGTTAGCAGGGCGTTGTCTCTGGGGAAGGCATCGACGGCCTTCAACCTATCCAGTCGCTGGGCATCGGGCAGATGGAGCCCGAGGATGGTCAGCGTGACAAGGTAGTAATGCATCGTCGAGGCTTAATTGGAGTATCCCGAGTTAGCCAGCGTTTTCCGAGCACGTCTGATTGGAAATATTACCGTGTGATTCGTGGAGAAAGTAGAGGGATGGCAGTGGGTTCGGTGTGCCCACAATCGCGGGCCGCCGAGAGAATGGACCCAGTCGGTCCGGCCGCGCTTTGATCCATTCATGGGTCATGGAGAAGGCGGCTTCCCATTCTTCTTCTGTGAGTGGGCGCTGGAGGGCGATGTTGATGATCTTGCCGAGTATCAAGGAGATGGAGTTCAGGTAGTCTGGGTCTGTTTCGTGTGATGTGATCAGGGTCAATGGATCCAGGTCCATTTTGAGGGGACACTGCTCGAAAAGGCTAAATGTGATGTCCTCACGCAGGTAATTCCAAAACCCAGCAGTGAGAAGACTTCTGGCCCTCAAATTGAGAGCATTTTGGTGAGAGACCATTGAGTAAGCACCCCGAAGATGCACGTTGGGATCCGTATCGCCTGAAGGATACCGCATGTCAATTAAAACGTGATTTCATCGCACAGTGTAATTTACGGATCAGTCAATTATATTACCATCAAGAATTTCATAAGACCGCAATAGACAAGTGGCCGCAAGGGCTTTGCCTGTGGAGACATGTTCATCCTCGCGATTAAGGGCGATGAGCAATCGGACACACCGATGATGATACGACTCGGCTGTTTTCCGCAGCTTTTTGCCACTGACTCTGCACATGTGCATAGCAGAGAGTGCAATAGCGGCCGAGAAAAGCAAGGGCTCATCGAGGGCGAGTGCAGGGACTGCAATGCCAAACGTGGAGGCAGAGTCGCTGAGATCATACCACGGTGCCAGGAACCGAATGTAGTGATCAAACAGCTGGGCGATTTCGAGATTTTCCAGTGCGTCTCTTGCAGTCAGTGGCTCGGCGTCATGACGCACTGTTGACCCTGCTTTTAGCTTGAAGATCACATACTATGAGCAGGGAGCAGAAGCCGTGAGCTGCTTACCAAACTGGGCAGGCCTTTGTGACCTGTCACAGTATCGACCAGACTTGTCGCACTGGCGACACACGGGAAATTCTTGGGTACCTGGCCCGGGGCAGTCAGCATGCCAATCAACTCAGGATGATGGAGGGCGGTATGTACATTTCAATTTGCGTTGGCGGCACGTGTTGCTAATGATGGCAATTGGGCATGAGCTTGATATCACATATCATTTGGAATGAAGCAAACCAAGCCTACCAGGACTCCTTTTTCAATGGGCGCGGCATCGTCTTAGTCGCCCCGAGGTATCAAACTGGCGACGATTCAACTCCACCGTAAGTGGCTCAACAAAGATTTTCGTGTTGAGTCTTTGGGCGCGAAGGCGATCTACGTCTTCAGCCAAGACCAATAATAAGACAGGGGCGTCATGGTGGTGTGCATTATGTAAGACTCTCTATCCAATCCAAGGCAATGTGATTATTGCTACCCTACGGCCATCACAGTTGCTACAAACTTGACCTCTCCACCATCTCTCAAGATAGAGTGATCATTATAAGACTAGGCTTCCTGTCTACAACTGGCCGGTAATACGTGTGAATCTGACTCTTCTACCTTGTTCCATCGGGAATTTGTTCTTAGGGTGCCTAAAATCATTGCTTCGCAGATCGACGAGTGCATGTAAGACCGAAAATCTTTCTCTGCCAGCTTCACAACTATCAGTGCCAGTGCCTTAATCAGAAGCAATAGCAACAATCAAAACCATGTATCATCCATATAGCTGATACTAGCGGGAGGGGAAACTACCTGCTAAGGGCAGCGAAGAAAACTCATACATGGTGATTAGTGCACCAATAGATGTTTTGGTTGGTGTAGACCTCAGTGTCGGAAATCATTGCAAAGTTGGATCAAACCAAGACAGATCCCCGGCTGGCAATGTATCCCTTGCTCATATCCGCATGAGAGCTGGGTTGTTAACGCGGAGTACGTTAGCATCCTAATGTATATGAAGACCCTGACGCTCGCACAACCAGGATAAATCTTAACGGTGAGTGTAGAAAGTGGGAACAACCATCTATTGTGCCCTACCCCAGAAGGCTTTTCCTCGCCTTTGAGTCCCGTGGTAAGTTGCTTAGAATTTCATTTTAGGGGTTTATAACACAAAAACGGCCATTCATTAGGATAGGCCAAGTGTGGGAGGGCATAGTTGTGGGGGGCTGTCGACAAAGAGACGGGCAGTTTGCCCCAGAGTAATCTGGGGCTAGTGGAAGGAATAATTGAATAATATACTGCGAAGCTGAATGGGGGTCAATCATTCACAGCAATTGATACCGCCTCAGCAACGGTGGCTTGAGCCTGTGACCAGGTGTTGTGCTGGTTCCGATGGTTCCGAACGTTCCGACGAGTCCATGAGTCAACGTTAATTTAGATACTGCAAATCCTCACTTCTCTATTGGTTCCACCGGCACAATGATAAGGAAGGATCGGTTAGTTTCATCTTCAACAAAGTAATAACCAAGAATTTTGACAAGGTGTGTCTTGCACGTTCACGACTCGAATGCCCAACTAAGGTCCGTAGAGAACTGTGCCTTCATCGCTGGGCTTCCTTCCCTGACCATAGTTGGATGTTTTTCCTGAAACAAAATCAAACATCTCCGTACTAACTGTATCCAAATGAGCGACAATTTGTATGATTGGATTACACTCTACCCGAGATAGCAAAATTCTAGCGGGGAAAGCCAGTTATCCCGCATGAGGCACCCCTCCCCTACTCGAGCCAGAGCATCCCAACTCCTCCTACCCAGCAGAAAGTTCCACACACCTTCCATGTGAGGGCGCGTTATTTTAGTGCTGATTTAGGTGGAGGTATTGTCAAGATATCCATGTCAAAAATGACTTCTAAAGGGCGTGAGTGACCAGCATCATTATGCATATAAGAACGTCAATGATCTACCTTCGAAAGATACATCATCGACAAAGCTGAACTTGGAATACTATAACTCAAATTCGATTACTCAAATCATACTCTTGCAATATGTCTCAACAACAAAAGCCCGGCATGACAGCCGATGAATTCCGGAAGGCTGCTCACGCCGCCATCGAAGAGAGTGAGTAGTAGAAAGAGAACTCACCTCAACAGTCACTAACAGGAGATAGTCATATCCTACAACGAAAACATTGCGCAATATCGCGTGCTACCCACAGTGAAGCCAGGGTATCTTGCTCCCCAGCTACCAGATTCAGCACCTGAGACCCCGGAATCATGGGAGAATATTCAGCCAGACATTGCCGACAAGATCATCCCCGGTCTAACCCATTGGCAGTCTCCAAACTTCATGGCATATTTCCCTGGCTGTTCCACGTACCCGTCTCTGCTTGGAGAGATGTATTCCGCTGCCTTCAGCGCCCCGGCTTTCAACTGGCTGTGTAGCCCCGTTTGCACCGAGCTTGAGACCGTTGTGCTAGATTGGGTCGCAAAAGGGCTATCTCTCCCTTCGTCGTACTACTCAGATTCGCCGTCGGGAGGGGGTGGTGTTATCCAGGGATCGGCTTCTGAGGCTGTCGTAACTTGTATGGTCGCTGCCCGGGAACGATATCTGCATGCAAAGTGCGATGCTGAGGGCCTCGAGAATCCTTCTTCGGAACGTGACGCCCGAATTGCCAGCTTGCGTCCAAAGCTTGTAGCTTTATCCTCGGACCAGGCACACTCTTCGACCATGAAGGGGGCCAACATTGCAGGCACCTTGCACTTTTCGATTGTCACATCACGAGAGAATGCTCTTGCTGTTACGGGCACCGACTTGACCCACGCTCTGGAGAAGGTCCGGGCTGAGGGCTTAGAGCCTTACTACATCACCCTCTCGATCGGATCGACTTCCACCTGCGCGATTGACGATTTCGAATCTCTCAAGCCCATCTTCGACCGACCCGAAAATGCCCAGATCTGGAAACATATCGACGCCGCATATGCTGGTGCTGCCATGTTCTTACCAGAGTACGCCAAGTCCTTGGCCCCGTTCACCGCCATGGTAGACTCTTTCAACACGAATTTTCACAAATGGCTTCTCGTCAACTTCGACGCCTCTTGTCTTTTCGTCCAAAACCGCAATCACCTGACACGAGCTCTGTCAATCTCCGCACCATACTACCAAAACAAACACTCCGACTCAGGTCTCGTCACCGATTATCGCGATTGGCAGATCCCGCTTGGCAGACGATTCCGAGCACTCAAGATCTGGTTCGTGATGCGCTCCTACGGGCTCTCGGGGATACGCGAGCATCTCACCCACACGTGCAAGCTCGGAGAGTTGTTTGCGGACCTGGTACGCTCCAGGTCTGACTTGTTTGAGATCGTTGCCGAGCCGCGGTTTGCGCTTACATGTTTCCGGGTTACGCCCAGCGCCCTGGCCGCACCTACGACTTCTGCTCTTACTAACGGGAGCGCCTCTGAGGCTGAGGTAAATTCTATAACACGTCAAATAACAGACCGCATTAATGCTGAAGGCACCATCCATATCATTGGTAGCAGTGCGGCGGGTCAGACGTTCATGAGAGTTGTCAGTGCCAACTCGAATGCCCAAGAGAAATACGTTAGAGGGGCATTTGATATCATTGTGAAAATTACAGAGGAGGCATTGAAGGAGAGAGGAGAATAGTAACTAGTAGAGCTCCAAATAGAAATAGAGATTCAAGTAGAAAGAAGTCATGAGAATGCCAGATAATTTGAACCAGATACAATAGTGAACATGAGTCTTCTTATTGGAAACAATCAAGTTTCCTTAAATACAAAACTAGACAATTTGGAAAGCCATTCTCTTAATGGCCGGTAATATGTCTTACTGAAAGCTGTGTGAAAACTGGAAACGTTGCGTGCGTCTTCTAGTTTCTACATCCCCTCGCATTGGTAAATAACTGGGAGTTGTAAGAGTGGTTGAGGGAGGACTGAAACTGATTAAGAACCCAAAATTCTCAACCTCTCTCTGTCATATCGTCTTGAGGAGAGTTGAGAATACATCCATATCTTATGTATTGATACAGATTCAACCATAAGAAATGATCACATGCTAGTGGTGGACATAATAAATTTGGTGTTCTGCTTGCCGAGCCGACGTTTCTATATTTAGCCTCTCTTGGCAAATGCATTTTTCTTTTCTGTTAGCGTTGGTACGAGAAACCAAATGCAATAAATACATGGTGTGACTTGATGACATCAGAGGCATTGTTCAAGTGAAAATTCGGATATCATCGCAGTATTATGTGACGTAGAAGGTGGCAATAGTGTTTCTGGTCAGACTTGATGCCATCTAAGAAGCAGAAGAGCCCAACCTCGCGTGTAAACGAGATGAGGCACAGCACCCAGTATTTATTATCAATCATGAGCCTAGTATGCATACTAAGATGCGCGGTTTTTATCAATCTAATCAAATATGGACACAGCCCTCGATCAGCTCCCCCACTTGATCCCCAAAACGGCAGAACTAGGACAGACTATTAAATAGGCCACAGTTCAGGGTTTTTGCTTGATCCCGGATTGTCCTCGTCTTCATTGTGTCCCAAGCTCTTCGGTCTTTTCTTGGTCTTTCTTCGTTGCACGTTATCGCTTACAAACATGTCCTCCAAGGCGTATCCCGAAGGTGGCACAGTGCTGCAGACTTTCAAGCAGGCCTTCACCGGTGTAGTCGTCGACGCAAACAACAAGGTTGATACGAGGCAATTTCTCGAGGCCGCTGAGAGTTGGACGACGCTTTTTGGTATTCCCCCGCACCGAGTCCCACCGGAATGAGCAAGAACTGATATCCCTGGTCCCAAGACGCTATTGCCGCAGTTGCCTTCTCGCCGGTGAAGAAGGACATGCTGTTCAATGTCGGGGTTTGTACTCTTTACCGTGCCCAGCACGATCGGGGGAGAAATTACTGATATGGTGATCTTTCAAGAGAATTCGTGAGCAGCAGACCGCTGCTCCGGCCGAATCCACCGCCGTTCAGGATCTTGTTGAGCACGAGCTCAAATCAAACAAGCAAAATGCGGCGGATGGCTTGCTTTGGCTCATCCGGTAAGTCTATCATGTCACAAAATCTCAAGTTTACTGGCTTACTGACGATATTTTCCCATGTCCCACTCGTCATAGTGCCATTGATTTCACCTTCCGCGCTCTAAAGCGCACGGTTGACAACCCAAAAGAGGAGCTAGCCGAGTCGTTTAGAATCTCGTACAAGGAAACCCTAAAACCGCATCATCCGTTCTGGATCAAGCCTGTGTTCACTGCATCCATGTCTCTTTGTCCCTACCGGGCGGCTTTTATTGCCAATCTTGGGGATGATGTCGAGCAGGCCACCTCGGAATTGAAGACGCATCTTGAGGCTTTATCAAAGATTATCAATATTTTGAGCCCATTTATTGAGGCCAAGGCTGCAAATAAATGGAAATAATCTGGGGATGAAAGACAGTCAATAACGAAACTGAGTGGTTAATTCACACATATGCTCCGGCTTATTCGACGATTTGCCTTGGGTGTAGCTTTCCAATCGCGAATGCGGATATTTGTCTACATTTGTTCCCGGTCCTAAACCCTAACTCCCGTTCGTGCAGGTTTTATGAGAGCCTCATGAAGATCCGCGTGTTACTTGAACAAGAAGTAAGCCCATGAACTTGGGTTATATTTAACTCTGACTCTGAAATTTTATCTTACCTCCTCTTCTCTTTTTCTTCTAACTCTACTACCACTCTTGTGTCTCTCTTTTAGACGATTCTACCCCCCTCTTCTCATGGAGTGCAAGACAGCAAACCAGGGGGACCGCACCCACTGTTATTCTTAAATCTTGGGGTAACACTTGTGGCGATCTTCGGTCTCCTTCCAGCCAACACACTTATAGCAAGACAGGAGGTTCTTGGGGTCAACCTCATTCTTAATCTTAAGAAGACGGTCGTAGTTTTCTTGGCCCCAGTAGCTCACAATGTGGTTGGGCTCAAAAGTATCACCCTCTCCCATGTACGCGCCTCCGCTAGGAGTGATCTCGCGGATCTTGTCCATGTCCTTGCTCACGTCGCTGAAGATCTTGGTAAGAGCCTCAGACGAGGTCTTTGTCGCGTCGGCTGGGTCAAAGATTGTCTGGTAAACCAGATTCCAAGGTGAGGTTCGCTGCAACTAGTGTCAGTATGATACGAGAGAAAGAGTTTGTACGTTTAGTGGCATTTAACTTACCCAGACAGGAGTCAGGGCGGACTGGCCAACATTTCCAGTCTTGTCCGATTCTGCCAGATCATGCACATAAGGGGTAACAAGAAGAGCTCCATAGATGCCCTTCTGCACAAGGATTTCGACTAGGGCTTTTTGGGTCTTCTCGTCTTCGAAAGTCTCCTTGGGGACGAGTCTAGATGACTGGGCGATCATAGATCCTATATCCTTAGACCCAAAAGCGATGGACTCGGGCGTCCTCTGGAAGGCAGCCTGGCTGGGGAGACTGGTAATATTCTTGCGATAGGCAATAGCGCCACCATTCGAAACTGAATCGAAGTACTCGTAGATCGGCTTGAGGGAATCCTGGGCCTGCTCAACACTGATCTTAGGGGTGATACCGATGAAAATGACGGTGTTGCCGGCACCAAAGCCCAGGTAGCCACCCCAGCCCTCCTCGGCCCATTTATTGGCGTTCTTGACGAAGATTTCGGTGATTTCTTGAGAACCGGTTGGAATGGCCATGGCAAGACTGGCAAACTTGGAACGCAACCCCCGTTAGCCTTCGCTTCGTTCAGAGATAGGTCTGTCCACCGATAACTTACCGTGAAAGCAGTGTCCTTGTGAACCTTAGTGGTAACCTCCGTAACGACACCGAATGTGCCACCTCCACCGCCTCGCAGGGCAAAGTAAATGTCCTGGTTCTGGCATCTGTTCGCAGTCACAAAGGTTCCATTAGGAAGGACTACCTTCATCTGCATGTTATTGTCAACACCCAGCCCGTAAGTAGGCGAGTAAGGTCCGTGACCGCCTCCCTGGATCCATCCGCCTGCAGCCCCAACAGTTGGGCATGTACCGCCCACAACCTGTATGAACATTATCGTTAGTACTTCTCAGCTCCTCTTGTTTCAGTACTATTGATGTTGACTGTACCAGATAGCCAGAGTCCCGGACAAAGTCATAGACACCGGCCCACATCTCGCCGGCGCCGTACGTAATTGCAGCTCCAACGGGTTCCTTGCAACCTTCGGGAGTGAATTGTTCATCCAGTCTAATATCGGGACGAAGGTTGTGAGTCCTAAATATAAGTTTAGTCCAGGTCACATACAAAGATCTAACGGCGAATTTCCGCCGCACACGATGAGGACGTACCAGATTCCAAAGGTATTTGGGGCGGCGCTTCGGCCCTTGTAGTCGTGACCAGTATTCTTGATTGTGATGGGAAGATCATGCTCATTGGCAAAGCCTAGAGCGGCTTGAATGTCCTCTACGCCGGCGACTTCGACGTAATAGTCGGGCACGCTTCCCTGGTAGCAAGTGCCCTGTTTAGGGTTCTCGAGAATGCTAGGGCTCAGGGTGCAGTGCTCGCCAGTAGCCATACAAGAGCCAAACGAAGCACTATGGTAAGAGCCGAAGTCGGCGACCAGAGTATCGGATTTCGTCAGGCCCGACTGGATAGTTGCGCAGCGCGCCGAGTCAGGCGTGTTGGAGAATGTCCCAGTCGAGTTCTGGTATGTCTCAAAGCAAGGCAGACCGTATGGACGGCCTGCGTGCAGACGGCCAGATACCTTTTCATTTAGAGATGCCCACGCAGACTCTGGAACATTCAAAATTGGCGAGCCTTCTCGGCATCGAAGCCCGCTGGGCGAAGCGGCGGCAACACCCAGCAGGAGGGAAAGGGCAAGAACACCCATTGTTAATGCCCCAAGAACTTGGCTTTTTCACCTATAAACAGGTAGATAGATACAAGTAAACGGATGTAAAGAGATAGAGAAAGAAAAGGAATCGATCCCGGTATAACAGAGCATTGAAACGTTGACATCCGCGGGCAAATAGCTTGAATTTATATACCCAGGGAAACACTAGCCTGAATAAGTGCAATCAATTATACCCTCCGAAGGCTATACCGGACGGAACGTTCCTGGAGTATAATGAAAAGAAATCCTTTAGCCGAGCAGACGGGGCGCATCGTACTTTGGCGGGATCTTGTTTGACAGCAGAGCAAGATGGTAGTCCGTAAAACAGGGATCCAAAGCCATTGCAAGGGATACCGGTATCCATAGCAATTCAAAGTTATCTCTACCTGACCTTGTTGCATTTTGACTACTACACCGAAATCAACTCCACAACAGCAACTCGGCCGCTATCGAGTCTCCTGTCCTCTCTTCTTGGTATATTTAACTAACTAATAGCCCTCTTACTTCCGAAATACTTCTAGTAAGATGAACACACAAGGTCCAGATAGCCGTATGTTTCCTCCCATGATGAAAATTCGTATTTGATTGGTATTTGTTAAAACTGCCAAGACCCCATCCTACATCCACCGTGCTATGCAAAACAAGGCATGAGCTCAAGGAACCTTGTTGATTCGGGGAGCAACCTATCGGTATTATTCTTTTCAGATCCTATGTAATATATCATTGGCTATGGTCCGGTGGGCTGGCAAGTGAGCGGTGTCACCCCTGTATTGTTTCGCCTGTCTGTGCTGTCACATATGGCCCTGGCTAGATTGCCGGACATGGCGATCGGGAATCGCCCAATGACGACAAAATGTAAAATTAATCACCAACATGAAGATGCCGAGCCTCCACATTCGAGAAATGTACTATTAATAGTTGTCCATTTCAGATAGGCGCAGCCGCACGTATGAGGATGCAACCTCTAGGTACAAGATGAAAATAGGCATCACTAATAGCTTAGGCTGGGCTATAACGCGTCCTCTCTCGTTCCCAATATAAGAGAGCTCTCCACTGGATGTCTAATCATTCAAGATCCACTCTGCCGTTCTTCATGTAGGTTCGTTCTGATTTTCCCCCTTTTTAACTTCTTCGGGCAAATCAACAACCCCCAGAAAGCACATTCCAACACTGTTCTATGAGATTTGATGTAAACTTGGGGAACTACCTGCCATTGAGTGGGGCAGGTGAATCATCAATTTGAAGCGTATATATTGTGGGGAGGCACGTGACTATGCTAAAATCATTCTCCTAGGAAACATTTGAAATTTTGACAACTATTTAGCAATCGTCTAGCCCAAAACCCAGAGCCTACTTTTGTTTTAGTATTATGGAATCATTGATTAATTCAAAGGGCACGCTTTATATGTTGATCATATCACTGCAACCATGGATGGTATCGCTCCGCGTCGACAAGCTCTTAACGTAGGAGCTTTGCCCTCGCGCTCTCCCCAATCCGTCCGCCACATGTAGATCCTCTTGCTGATATAGCGTTGCTTTAAGGCGTGCGATTCCTGTCGGCAACGCAAAACAAAATGTGACGAGCTCAAGCCAAGCTGCGGTCGTTGCACCAGATTGGGCCTCGAATGTGCATATGTGGAAACTGTCCTCTCCAAGTTTGTATCCTTCATTGGCAACAACTCTTGTGGATCTTGGTTCGCTAATTGCTCTTTTCTAGGAAGAACCTATCTGTATCTGAACTCAATGATACTTTGAAAAGCATGGACAATAAGCTTGAGGCTCTGACCCATTTGGTGAAGAGCCAAAGCCAAGCTCTGCAACATCACCGTGACCCCGCCAGCCACGCATTCTCTAATCCGAGCCCGAGTGTGCATCACACGCTGGGTCCATTTACTCCAATAGCTCCTTTTGATGCAGCCTCGCCTCATTCTTCATCTATTCCTTATCTGGACACGGGGAGAATCCGCGATGAGCTGTCGTTAACACAGAAGCATTCCACCGCCCCCCAACATTTACTGACGTGGCCTTGCTCCCCATTTCATCTTAGCGAAAAACAGTTACAGTATCCCACTCAGTTGGAGATCCACCGTTCAAAAATGCCAGCCATCTCTCATATTTCTTGTGACAGCCCGCGGACTCCGCAAGGAAGCTCATGGCTATTACAGCTCTCTATGTCAGAGTTAAGCAGACTGACGCAGGGATACTTCTCCCATTTCCACCCCTCCTGCCTGATATTGGATGAGGGTCACTTCTACGGATTTCATCTGAACCATGCGATGCGAACCAGTTTCGCTGAGAGCCTGGACGCTTGCTTAGTGGTATTGATCTGCGCCCTGGGTGCTGTTGCCTCTCGCTTCTTAGATAGCCTTGATTGGCCAGGTGAGAACGATGAAAATGCTGGTCTGTCATTTTTCAATGTTGCTCAAGAAATGCTTCTCCATGTCGAAGGTCCAGATTGGGCCAGTGTTCAGTGTCTTTTACTCTCAGGGCATGTTCTACCGGAAGTACCAGGGACACTCGAATATCTATCGCTAACATGTCGCAATTAGGCTCTTCTTCTCTTCCAAACTTAGGGTCTACGATGCTTGGAGATTTATTCACCGCGCGTGTAGTACGATCTTGATTTTAGTACCACTGTAAGACCCAGTGACTCTCTCTCCATCTCAATTCTGTCAATCTAAATCTTAGCAGGCAAGATCAGCTGGAAGCACACCAAGCCCAGCTTTTTTGGATTGCATATCTTCAGGAGAGGTGAGAGAAAAAATCGGATTTAAGATATTTCTCAGACTAAAGGCGTCTCAAGTCAACTGCTTGCAGAATTTGATTTTCCACCTAGCGGCCTTGGAAAACTTGCAGGTTCTGTCGCTCTGCCGCTGGTTCCTGATGCGGGCACAGACCCCCACCACGCCAAGTACCAGTTCTTCTTTCTTGCCCTTATTTCAATGAGAAAGCTTCTAAATCGAGTACTTTATCATGTTTACAAGCAGGGTATTCATTCGTACCGTTCCATTCAGAAATCAGCAACTGATACTAATATCACTCAACAGACCAGCGATATGATGAAGCCCCTCATCCCACCAGCTCTCCGAGTGACGAACGCTTCAGCACGGTGTTCTCTGCCAATGAACGAATAATTGAAGAGTTAGATAGACAGCTAGAGGAGTGGAGAAATTGCCTTCCTGCTGGCCTCAACTTCTCTTCATATTCACCTTCCCAAGAGCCCCCTCCGCTAACGGAGCCTCGCGAGCCGAGATCAATTGACGACAGACTCCGCGGCCACCTCCTGGCCCGTTATTATGTTGCCAAATCTATCCTACATCGCCCTTTTCTTTATCGAGTGCTTCATTTTGAGCACAACGCTACTTTGATTACTGACAACGACCGTCTTGGTGCCACCGTGGCTATTCACTCAGCATTTTTATCAACTCTACACAGTGGGCTATTCCACGAGCCACTACCGCTGCTTCTGCATCCGATCAACTCGTGGAGGAGGTAAGATGCCATGGATTCTGATCAGCAGTAGACATAATTCACTGACTTGTGGGACAGTATGTTTGCACTTGAGCTACAAGTCGCCTTCTGCAGGCATCAAGACCCTCATCATTTTGCGTTGCCGAAGAATTATGAGAGTATTCGCCAAATTCGTGAGCAATTGTCATCTAGTTCAGCTCATTCTTGTCCTACTTTGAATAGAGACGAGGAAATTCTTCGTCTCCTTGAGTAGCCCACGTAGGAGACTGAGGGCGGTCGATGTATTGTACGAAGCAAGTGGAGTCTTAGGCAAAGCGAGTTGTTCCCAATCTAAAAATATGTTCATTCTATAGTAACTTCATCTCAAATATCACTCTAAATAAGCCTTCGTACTCAATGAACCCAAGCTCCCCCCTTGGCAGATGACCGGAAGGTGGCTGATACGCCCGAGTCCCTCGAATTCTTAGCCGCAGTGACATAAAACTCCGCGTCAGCATCAATAACCCATTTGGTGACGCTGTCATCCCAATACGAAACGCTGACCTTGTCCAATACTGTAGTAGCGGTGCGGGTCTCTCCTGCCTTCACGAAGACCTTATCGTAACCCTTGAGCTCTCTCGATGGTCTTCCCAGTCTAGACTTGGTCTGGCTGACATAAAACTGAACAGCCTCCTTGCCATCACGAGACCCAGTGTTGGTAATATCAACCTTGACCTCAATCTTTCCGTCCAGACCCAGGACTTCCTCATTGATACGGATGTTGGAATACTCGAAAGTTGTGTAAGATAACCCAGCCCCAAATGGGAACAGCGGCTCGATCTTACGGTGATCGTAGTAACGGTATCCAGCATAGATACCCTCTCCATAATGTACAACGTCATTCTCGCCTGGGTAGTTGTCGTACGGAGGCGTGTCCTCAAGACGTCGCGGGAATGTTATTGGCAGCTTTCCCGAAGGATTCACTGATCCAAGAAGGACATCTGCAAGGCAATTTCCCTGTTCTTGTCCTTGATACCATGCCTGGATGATTGTGGAGACTTGAGACTCCCAGGGCATGGCGATAGGGCTTCCAGTCTGGTTCACAACAATGGTGTTGGGGTTGACCTTGGAAACAGCGGATATCAGCTCATCTGATCGTGCTGGAAGATTCATCGACACCATGTCGCTCGTCTCGGTCTCCCACTCGTGGTCCTTGCCTACCACCACAATGGCAACGTCGCTTGCTCCCGCCATGTCAACTGCCCCTTGGAAGAATTTGTCAAGGTCGCCCTGGTTCTCCAAGAAACCAATACGGCCGCCGTCTTGTACTTCCTCACGCTCAAGCATGGCCATATAATCAATATCATAGGGCTTAGGCTCACGGCTAACGGATTCCAAAACAAGTTCGTACTCGCGTCCCGCCTCCATGTGGACATCAACACGCTCCTCGGGGGATCCGTAGCTCATAAACAGCGCCGACTTGGGAGACCACCAGTGTCTCTCGATGTCGATGATGACTTTGCCATCTAGGATGAGCTTTCCGGGCCCGCAAGATGACAGGGAGAACTGGTGCAGGCCAGTTGTCTTGGGTGTCACAATGCAGCGTCCGCGGTAGGAGTATCTAGTACCGGTTGTGAGCTCGGGGGGCAAACCATCGTAACAGACCAAGTTGGAGCTGGGTCGGTTCTCCACCATGAAGGGCTCGCCTTCATGTTCCATGTTTCTCCACAAGGAGAGAAGAAACCCGTTGGCCCCTGTTGATGGATTCTTCATGACAGCTGGGTCCAGGAGTGGGAGGTATCTGTGAGCAGGAAAGGCGGCGTGAGTCTGCAACTTGGCCGTGGGGAATTTCTGCGATAGCTCGGCCTTGAGCGACTCGTATGGTGTCGTTCGGTAATGTGGCTCGAGGTTAGAGCTTCCGCCACCGGTAGCTACTGATCTGGCTGCGTTAGGGCCGATGATGGCGATCGTCTTGTTGTCTAAACTCTCAAGCGGAAGAATGTTGGCTGAGTTCTTGAGCAGCACAATGCCTGGTTCTTGCGTTAACAAAGTGAGATGGAAGTAAAAGAATGGCACAGTTACTCACCTTCTGCTCCTGCTTTGCGCAGAATTGCTCTGTGTTCTGGGAGATCAGTTGCCTTCTCTTTACCCTCTTTCCAGTCTGGAATCTTGCTTTTCCCAGTTCGCTCCAGCAGCCCAAGGAGACGGCTGACGGAGTCGTTGAGGAACGATTCGTCAAACCGCCCCTTCTTGTAAGCGTCCAGTAAGTGCTGGCCTCTCCTTCTTACAGGTCCAGGCATCTCGAGGTCCAGACTGAATTTTATCAGCGATTATATCAAACAAAATGAATATCGCGAGACCTACCCTGCCTTGATCGATGGAACGATGCTGTTGGTACCAAACCAATCGCTCATGGCCAAGCCATCCCAGCCCCATTCTCCACGCAGAACGTCTTGGAGGAGAAAGTCACTAGCGGAGCAGAAATCACCATTGACTCTATTATAGGCGGTCATCAAGCTCCAGGGGTTGCTATCTCGAATGGCAATTTGAAATGGCTGGAGATGAATTTCTCGCAGTGCTCGATCGGGGATCTTCTCATCGATGAAAAACCGGCGAGTTTCTTGGTCGTTTGCGACAAAGTGCTTGATGCAGGCGCCGATTCCAGCCGCCTGGATGGTGTTGATATATGTTCCGGCCAGCTTACCAGTGAGAAAGGGGTCTTCACTGTACGCTTCGAAATTACGGCCGCCGAGGGGTGTGCGAGGGATACAGACTGCGACTTCGTATAAGCAATGAATAGTACATTTTTAGTTTGGATCAATTACCTGTAGGCCCAAGGAGTACGTCAACTTCTTTGCTCTTAGCTTCGTCGATGAGAACCTTGCAGAGGTCGCGCACGACCTTGTTATCCCATGTAGCTGCTATTGAGACACTTCGATTCGTTAGCTACCGTCTGTGCGGCCTTGGTCGGAGCTCTTACCCCGTTGGTAATGAGGCAGCTTTCACACCATCTGTGAAAATGCCACCTCTGACGCCGACTGGCCCATCAGACGTCTTCAGCCTGGAAATTCCCAGGCGAGGGATCGGGTGCGTACGCCACAGATCCTCGCCGGCTAGTAGAAGAACCTTCTCTTCCAGAGTCATCTGAGAGAGCTTTTCCTGGGCCCATTGGCTTGCAACTTTGGTGCCATTGGTAGCACCGCTGTCGCCGTTGGAAAGGTATATCTTGGTCATCGTCAATGGCAAATTTTGCAATCCTTGGGTAAGTACCAGGGATTGTCTATGTGTGGCCGAAAGCAATAAGACAAAATAGGAAAGGAAACCGGTCTGGTCTTCGTCTAGAGATCAGGAGAAAATTGAGCTGCGCTCGTTTCTTTTGAACGATTGATGATTAGCGACGGACAGCACTTCCGGGGTCCCCATGGTTGATCACTACCCGCCATGATGGCCTAACTTCATCTTCTAATGGCCGGGGAGAAATGGACTGGGGCCGATGATGCATTTCAAATGGGCCTCGTGATCGTGTGGGGAGTTTTAGCGGTTGACATCGGAGTCAGTCCGTCTCTCCCCGTCCAAGCCTCCTCCCCACAGCCAACAGTCTTACCAGGTTAGCCTCGGCCACGATTCAGTACGCTTGCAATCGGAACAGTCATGAATGAAGAAAACAAGAGAAAGAAGCTCGCTAATTAGCCAAGTCATAAAATTGATGGTATGGAGACGAGGCTGCTTGCTCATGTGCCAATGGACGCTCTCGTCGTGAACCTCACCAAGGGGCCAACGTCGAAACCGATTTTGCGGTGGCTCAGGAGAGAGAGAAAATATCACAAATTCTACAAAATCGACACGGGTATCATCAACAACCATGTATTCAGCCAATCGCAACGATGACATAGCTGTCGCCCAGGAGCATCGCTCTGACTCGGATCTCGACGTCCTAGCCCACGAAAAAACAACGACCACGGAACCCGATCGAGCCGTCGCCGACAATAAATCCTCCGAAAATACCCAAATAATCCAAGTCATTGGCCTCGAAGCTCTTCTTCCAACTTTCTCCCCAGCTGAGGCACTGAAAGCGAACGGCATTATCGATGACCAACTCGCCTCGGACATCTCAAACCTACAAGGCTTCCAGTCGCCATTCGCGTGGAGCAAACGAAAGAAAATCACCGTACTCTCTGGGGCCTTCTTAGCATCTTGCCTTGCAGCATACGCAGCCGGCGCCTACGCTCTCGCGTCTCAGCCGCTACGAAGCGAGTGGGATATCTCGGACACCGAGTTCAATGCGGGCATCACAATGTTCGTTTTGGGCTTTGGATTCGCTCCCATGATTCTTGCCCCCATCAGTGAAGCACACGGTCGATATTGGGTCTTTTGTGGATCCGGATTGATCTTCCTTCTCGGGCTGGTTGGTTGCGCTGTGACAGACTCCTATGCCGGCATGTTAGTATCCCGATTTGTCGTTGGCAGCGGAGCATCAGTCTACGCGACACTCACAGGTGGTGTCGTCAGCGATCTCTACCATAAAGAAGACAGGAATACCCCAATGTCTCTCTACTCCCTGAGTATTATGATTGGCACCGGTCTGGGACCACTAATCAGTGGCGTTGTGGTTGATCATCTTGGTTGGAGATGGATCTTCTATCTTCAAGCTATCGCTGTGGGATCTACAAGTCTGATAATATTCCTATTTTTCAAGGAGACTCGAAGCAATGTTGTCTTGAGAAGGAAGTGTATGAGGATGAATAGGCTCATTTTAGAGAGCAGTTCAAGCCCATACCTGCTAGAGTTTCAACCTGCCTCTGAGGAACGCAAATTCGACATCAGCATTATTTGGCGAAGCTTTGCCTTCCCTTTGAGACTACTAGTAACAGAGTCCGTGGTATTCTGGTTTTCGGCTTGGGTTTCATTTGCTTGGGCCATTCTATACATGCAGTTCAGCAGTATCGGGATTGTCTTCAGAGACGTGTACGACTTTAGCAACACACAAGTCGGTGCTGTCTACACGGCCGTCATTTTTGGTTCTACAATCTCTTGCTTTCTATCCATTATTCAAGAATCAGCAATGTACAAGTTTTACCCTCAACGCATGGCTTCGCCGGAGGGTCGACTGCTTGCACCCGGCATCCAATCCATCCTGCTGCCTGCTGGACTTTTCTGGTTCGGATGGAGTTCTGGGTCGAAATTACATTGGATATTGCCTACAATAGCAATTGGATCGTGTACGATGGGGATTTTTAGTATTTATCTGGCAGTGTTCAACTATCTTGCCGATTCGTATCATCGGTACGCATCGTCTGCGTTAGCAGCTCAGAGCATGTGCCGGAACATATTAGCTGGCATATTTCCTCTATTCACGATGCTCATGCTGAGAGATTTTGGATATGGCGGAGCAGGTAGCTTGCTTGGGGGGATAGGGTTGCTTCTCACAGTGATACCGTGGCTACTATCGTTCTATGGGCAGAAGATCAGAGCACGCAGTCCGCTTGCGGGAGCACTGTTAGCATCTTAAAAAGGTCACACCATTAGAACTCAAACTCACAACAACAAGTAAAATAGTTCAATAAGCCCATATAATCATTATTCGTCAAGTTTTGCTAGCGTCTGCCCCATTCCGCTTACTTCCCTTGTGCCAAATCAAATTCTATGGCTTTGACAGCTTGTTTTCTCGCCGAGTTTTCTCTAGACTTTCAGGATTCAACTAACGGAAACTTCCTTATAATACTCAAATGTCATCAACAAGCCATTTCATAATAGTTCCACTAGTTTTGAAATCCAGGGATTCTTCTCGCCTTGTGATCAATATTCAGTGACCTTGACAGAGCCAATGGTCCAGACGGGGGAACACGGACCTGCTCCGCCGCTTGCTCAACTTGTCGGGGCTGGTCCGTCTGTCCCCGTCCCCGCTCCCAGTCAAGCTTAATGAGGCTAAACCCGCAATACTACTCATGCAAGAGCATTTTCTGGGGCCCCAAGTGACCAGATTTTCAGGGATTCCAAAATCTGGGGTTTTAGTATCTGAGAAGGTCACCCGAGTCTGCCCGTATGCGTTCGACGATGGTGTTCTGGACCAGCCGGGCCTCGCTCATGAGTCCTTCCAAGGTCTGCTCTCCAGCCTTCTATAAAGACATCAACTATCCCCAGCAACTTCAGACCATCTCATCAATCACATTAGAAGACACGCCTCGGGTCCCCCTTTTGTGCAGACAACGGCCTCCATCGGCAGCAGAATGGCAGACAACCTCCCCTCCTCTCGTCCGTTGCGCTCCGTGGCGGAGATCCTCGCCAGCGATAAGACATCTGTTCTGTCACTCGCACCATCCCTCGTTCAACTTTATGCCCTTCTGGCCCCGGCCTGTCTTGTTGTCTGCGCAACCAATGGCTATGATGGTTCAGTCCTCACAGGCTTGCAGGGCGTGACAGCATGGAACAACCAGTTTGGAAGCCCCAAGGGCTCACTGCTCGGTATAACCAGCGCCTCTTACCCTCTGGGTGCAATTGTCTCCACGCCCTTTTCTGCATGGTTGTCCGACAAGTATGGCCGACGCTCCTCGATCCTCATCGGCAGCTTCATCATGATCATCGGCGTCATCGTTCAGTGTGTCAGCACCACCATCGCTCAATTCATCGGTGGTCGCGTCATTGTCGGCTTCGGCATCACTCTTGCCCTGGCCGCAGCCCCAGTCCTCATCTCCGAGCTCGCTCATCCTCGCCACCGTGTCTTCTTCGGGTCCCTTTACAACACCAGCTTCTATCTCGGCGCCTTACTCGCAGGCTGGGTGGCTTTCGGGAGCTATCGCATCCCGAGCGCCTGGGCCTGGAGGCTGCCGACTCTGCTGCAGGCGCTCCCGGCTTGCATCCAGATGGTCTTCGTGTGGTTCCTGGATGAGTCGCCTCGTTGGCTGTTTTACAAGGACAGAACCGACGAAGCTCTAAACATCCTGATCAAGCATCATGGGAATGGGCAGCTTGATGACTTGGTCCAAGCTGAGTACTGGGAGATGAAGGAGACGCTCCAGGCGGAGCAGGAAGGAGAGAAGCAGAGTATCTCTCTATTTATCAAGACCCCAGCCAACCGCCGACGGCTCGCCATTCTTGTCACCCTGGCTGTCTTCGGTCAATGGAGTGGAAATGGCCTGGTAAGTAAAGCCACCCAACAACCCTTGAGCTCCATCGACTAACACAAGGCCAGGTGTCGTATTACCTCACCAAGATCCTAGCAAGCATCGGAATCGCAACCCAACGAGAACAAACAATGCTCAACGGGATAATCAGCACGGTCAACTACGCGACGGCCCTTTTCGCAGCCGTTCTCTCGACCAAGATCGGCCGCCGTACCATGTTCATCGGGGGCGGCATCGCCATGTTCTTCACATTCTCGGCTTTGACAATCAGCATCGCCGTCTACAATGAGACTGGTTCAGTGGCCGCGAGCAAGTCCGGACTGGCATTCATTTTCATCTACTACACCTCCTTCAACATCTGTCTAAACCCGCTGCTCTTCCTCTATCCTACCGAGATCCTCCCATACAGGTTACGTGCCATGGGCCTCAGCATCCTCGTGTTTTCGACAAAGGCCGCGTCCTTCTTCAATCAGTTCGTCAATCCAATCGGCATGGATTCTCTAGGCTGGAAATACTACCTGGTGTACGTTGGCTGGCTTCTCGTGGAAATTTGCGTCTTCTGGCTGCTCTACGTTGAGACCAAGGGGTACACTCTTGAGAGAATCCAGGAGGCGTTCGGGGAAGATATCAAGTTGGACGGCCCGGAGGAGAAAAATGGACCGACGGTGGTGGATACTGTGTTTGAGAACAAAGTTGACGATGAATCCAGCTCGCATGTGGAGAGGGCGAAGCATGCCTAGGCTCAAACCATAATTGCCGAGACTTCTGTAACCTAACTTGAGATAATTAACTTTTTGATAACTCCCAGCCGGTATTTCAGTGATATTTGAGTTTCTAGTAACCCCTTCACTCCGTGAACCCTTTCTCGCCTGACTGAAGATCTGTGTTTAGATTTGGCAAGACGGTGTTGCTTCACGCACCCAGTTGCCAATTCGTGAGTTGAAGTGATAAATAACAAGCATTTGAACATTAAGTTTTTATTATATTATAAGCTCTGATAATGGACGTCAATCGGCCAGGAGCATGGTGTTTTTTCCCACGTCTGCACAGCTTTTAATGTGCATTCAGGTCTGGGCGATCTGAAAGTGCAACGAAACCACAGGAAGAACCAACAGCAATCCTACGCCCGTCTACACATAGAATTCATTTTCATAAGGTGCATGGTGACTCCTGAAAACTTTTGACGCTCCCAAACGCATCACTCCACAGCCCGTTTTTTCACAACCACCATTAGAATCCGTGCCGATCAAAGAGGAGCATTAGTAAAAAGATATGACACGGATTCACCGTTGTGAGTCCTGCGAATTGCCTACGAACAGGTGAGCTGATAATTGCATCCTCAAATCATTGTGTCGGACCTACCTCAGCAAGAGTCCCTGATACGTCAATCACCTTGAGCTTGGGACACCGTTCGACCTTGTCGCCGACTGGATTTGCTTCATCAGTCCATCGAGTTTGTAAGAATGGGGATGGGGGAATGAGAGCCACTGGACGCAACCTGGCCTCTAAGTTCATGTAAGACTTACGGGGTACAGCTATTGTATTCATTAGCGACGGATCCATGGCATACTGTTCTGAGAGGCTTACTGTTGGTGACAACCAGGCCAGCGAGGCAGGACTGGTTGATGTTATCAATAGCGTTGCCACTAAGGATGCCGTGGGTTACGATGGCGTAGACCTGGCTGGCGCCATGCTCATTCAAGGTAGCTGCGGCCTTTGCGAGCTGCAAGGGAAGAGGTCAGTGGTGTTCAAGAAGTAGGATAAAGGACAATCGGAGCCATACCGTTCCGCATGTATCTGCGATATCATCTACTATGATAGCCACTTTATCCTGGACGTCACCGACCAGAATCATGCGACCGACGACGTTGGGTCGTGGGCGTTCCTTGTGAATAAGAGCAAAGTTGATCTTCAGGCGATCAGCAATGGCCGCGGCACGCTTTGCGCCGCCAGCATCGGGGGAGACAATGACGCAGTCGTCGAGGTTGATGTTCTCCTGGATCCAGCGAAGCACCGACGGCTCGGCGTAAAGATTGTCCACAGGCACATTGAAGAAGCCTTGAATTTGAGAGGCATGCAAGTCCATGGTAATGACATGGTTCTAACAAAGACATCAGAACAAGACCCAAGCGTGGGTTAAGGGGGGACCAAAGTTCTTACACAACCAGATACTTGCAGCATGTTGGCCATAAGCTTCGCGCTGATAGGGGCGCGGGACTTGTCCTTCTTGTCTTGCCTGCTGTAGGGGAAGCTGGGCAGGACCACGGTGATTCGTCGCGCCGACGCGCTGCGGCAGGCGTTGATGAGGATCATGAGCTCCATTAGCCCGTCGTTGACCTCTCCAGGCGCGGTGGACTGGAGGATGAAGACATCTTCGTCTCGGACTGACTCGCCGATGGAGATGCTCATTTCCTGGTTGGAATACTTGACATGAGTTGTGCTGGCGACCCGCGTCCCGAGCCTGTAACCTGTTAGCCCAATGCCCCATCGCACCCGTAGCAAATGTCGGTCCACGGCTGAGATGTTCCCGGGCGCTGTTTCGCTTTCGTTCCAGGGGTGGATGATGGATGGGGCTGCACGTACCGACTAGCCATCAAAGTGCCAAGCTCTGGGTGGCCGCTGCCAGCAATCAATTTGATTTCGTTGGCCATCTTCTCTCTGCTCGCGGTCGTGGGGAAGCTGAAAGCGACGGGAAGAAATGCAACGGGAGCTCCTTGATCAAGATGCCTGTGAGAAACCGGCAGCGAGGTTCTGCACGAAGAATTTGCTCAGCCGCCTGCCATGCGCATATCGCTCCATTTTCCAATCGCCCTGCTCCGGTGACGAGAGCCGTCAGAAACCGATCAGTGGTCACGTGCAAGCCCAAGTTTGCCACTGACCGCCTTGCTTTCTGCCTATCTCCAACTTGACAACTCTAATTTTTTCCTTTTCGAGAACTACGCTGTGGCTTGAATAATTGCCCTGGGGGGCAGACTCTGTCTTCAATTATTGTGCCAAGAAGGATATAAGCCTTTTTCCATATCCCCGGTGCTGTCGCCATCGATCGCCCACCGACCTAATTAATCAGCCTGCTTCACAATGCATGAGGCTACCCTAGAGCTTCTGCCTCATCACGATCAAACCTCAACCTACTTATCTAGAAGTTATGAAGAATCAAATAGGCATAATTCTACAATTACATGGCCATCTTGAACTTAGTTTGCTCTTAATTTCCAAACTAGCCACCCCTAGGAAAAAGTGATATCTCACTGTTGGAGTTTGCATGGACCCACTCAACTAGTGGAAACTTGAAGGTGCTCAATGGGCTCTAGTATTTCGCTCAATAAATCCGCTTTCTAGTCTTTCCCCAGCGTAAGAAACATAATACAGTTAGCTAGAGGTGTATAGCAACCCTAACTACCTATTTAGCACTTGAACTTGTGGTCTATCGACCAACGACCAACTGCAGGCTCGTGATCTCTTTTAACTGACCAACTTACATGAATCTAAGGTAGTCCGAGGTTGAGCCGAGGTTCTAGCTAATGTCAGCATTCAAAAGATTCCCCAAACAAAGTTCTCTACTGGTCTTTTCCCCTACGTTCCCACAATTTCAGCAGCCATCGATCCTTGTAGTCACCCACGCATCAGTTTTACAGGCTGTGATATATTTGGTGCATTCTCTACATCTTGTCGCTCGTTCTACTTCTCTCACACCGTCAAGTCACACCTCCCTCACCTTTTTTGTAGCTATGCATGCTAATGCCGTTGCAGATATTTCTGTCAAAATCAGCGGCAAAACCAACTGCTTTTGCACCTTGGATAACACCGCCTCTTTGCCCCCAATGGCCTCCCCGCCGCCGGAATCACCGATTCGCATTCTTATCACCGTGAAACAGAGACACCCTCAAATATGGAAAGAGGCATGGGAACAACCAGAAAAGATGATATCCAGAGTCCTGAAATACCTCAAGTATGACAATTTGGTATCGCTAAATGAGAAGTATGACACCTCGGACTGTCGTTTCATCGCGGTTGATCGCTGGGACCCTGTCGTCTTTATTGTCTTTGACTTATTCAACACACAATATAACCATCTTGATGCGCATCTGGAAGGTAAGAATGAATTGCCCGTCAGGGTGGTTCGCATCTCTCAAGGCGACAACAGTTACCTTATAAAGGCATCGGAGGCACAGCATATCAAATACTTGAGTGATGAGGTTCGGAATCTTCATGAATCGCATGGGTGGGAAGAGGGGGTGCCTTTCAGGATCGACCATCATAATGGAGCATACCCTACCTATTATCATCCGCGAGCACTACGTAAATGATTACAGCCATAACATTGAGCTCTGGAACACGGAGAGCGGCACAACTAAACGCCGAGACAGCCACTCCAGGTCTTCAGCCTCACTAAAAGATTGAAGCTAAAAGCAAGGGGCACCGTGAAAAGCGCATCCATCAAAATCATTCCCTCTCTCCAATGACGACCTACGTAGCTCTGTTACGCGGTATTAACGTGGGTGGCCGCCGCAAGGTGCTCATGGCAGATCTGCGGGAGCTCCTCTCATCCCTTGAATTGGACCATGTCCGGACCTATCTCCAGAGTGGAAATGCTGTATTCACGGCATCGGAACCACTAGGAGAGATTCACACATGTGTTGATAAAGCCATATCTGAACGATTCTTCAACGATATACCCATATTTCTCCGCTCTGGGGAGGATGTCGACGCTCTTATCAAGGAAAACCCCTTCGTCTCTGAATGCGACAGCCTACCTAAATCAGTCCATGTGATTTTTCTCTCATCGTCACCGGAGGCCGAGAAGGTCAAAGAACTGGATTCTTACGCAACGAGAGAGGAGAAAATCGTTGCCTACGGTGAACACCTCTTTGTGCATTTCCCGAATGGATATGGGAAGTCGAAGCTCACGCCGACGGTGGTTGAGCGCATTCTGGGGGTCTCAACCACTGCTCGCAATTGGCAGACCATCATGGCCTTGCAATCAATGATGGAAGACGACGCCTGATGCATATTTGGACGTTTCATGGTCCACCGCATTTCACCGTCCCCATTCCTTGATTCAAGGCTTGAACCCTGACACTGAAGGCCATTTAAACTTGTTCAAGGTTCCAACTCGTATTGATGAACGTTCAAAAGCGCAGCCGCAGTGGCAGATGAGCTGACGATCAATTGCTGTATCTTTGTTGAGCGGTGGACGGTTAAGCGGCACTGGTTTAAGCGAAATTACTGATTGATGGAGAGACACTCCATCAAGAATCAGCCAATTGTAGGGGTCATTACAACTTAGTGTCCGATGCCTGTTTCAGAGATCCTCCGTATACGTATTTTGATTATGTCTTCAACCCCATCCTGCAGGTCTTCGAGTTTGGAGTTGTCTGTAAATAAGACAGAGGTTGGAAGCATGTAGATTTGAAAATGACATTGATCGACAATGGAAGAAAATCCGATTTAATTGTTCCGTGATCCGGCTGCCTATGAATCCCTCAGTGCTGTCGTGGCCTGGGTTTCAACTAGGGTCCATTTCTCCAGGCCTTAGCAGTTTCACATTTCGGTAGCTCTGCTCCGAGCCTTTGTGAGGTTCAATGAAACGAATCCCTGATGAAATGCCTGCTTATCGTCTCTATGATCTGCTCACATATTATTTAATAGCCAGAGCCGCAGCTTGGCTGCCGTATGCATTGGAATTGGTTGCTGCGATTTATCAACCTCCGGCGACATTCTTTAACTTCAATTCTCAACAACCATGGCTCCCTCATTCGCCGCCCTTCTAGCTGGACTAGCATGTGTCGGCTCAGCTGCAGCGCAGCTGTCAGGAACAGTCGGTCCCACCACATCGCGAGCCTCAAAGGCGGCAAACAAGCGATGCAACATCATGGATTATGGGGGTGTGGCATCAGCTACGACCGACAACGCGGAAGCAATCAACGCCGCATGGAAGGCCTGCGCTTCAGTAGGAGGCGAAGTCTATATTCCGGAGGGAGATTATGGCTTGGGCACCTGGTTGACGCTGTCGGGGAGCAGCATGTCATTCTGCCTGGATGGCACCATCCATCGTACTGGAACCGCTGGCGGTAACATGTTTATGTTCAAGCATATCACCGATTTTGAACTTTATAGCAGCACATCCAAGGGAGCTATCCAAGGATATGGCTACGAATATCACAAAGGTCAGTGTTCTTGTAACTGTTTGTTAGTGATCTGAAATATGCTAACATTATTTCAGACAACACTTACGGCGCGCGAATCTTGAGATTTGCTGATGTTAATGATTTCTCTGTTCATGATATCTCGCTCGTGGACTCGCCCGCCTTCCATTTCAGTCTTGACACTTGCACGAACGGAGAGGTGTATAACATGGTTATCCATGGCGGAGCTCGAGGAGGGTTGGATGGCATCGATGTTTGGGGTACAAACATCTGGATTCATGATGTCGAAGTCAGCAACAAGGACGAATGTGTTACCGTAAAGAACCCTTCCGACCATCTTTTGATTGAAAATATCTTCTGCAACTTGTCTGGGGGCTGCGCTATGGGTTCCCTCGCTACTGGTACAGGTAAGAATCTTCTTAATCCTCTTACCCGATCTCAGGCTGACCTCAGACAGACATTCATGACATTGAGTACACCAATGTGTACACCCACAGCTCCAACCAGATGTTCATGTTCAAGTCCAACGGAGGAAGCGGTACGGTTTCCAATGTGGCTTTGAACAACTTCATTGGCCATTCTAACGCCTACACCCTGGATCTCGATGCTGCTTGGTCCAGCATGTCTACCGTCGATGGAGACGGTATTCTTTACTCCAACTTTACTTTCTCCGGATGGAGTGGCACTTGCGCGAACGGAGTCCAGCGAGGACCCATCAAGTTCAATTGCCCTGCTGACGTCCCTTGCGCCGATATGGTGGTCAAAGATTTCAGCGTATGGACTGATTCAGGATCGACCGTTGAGTATGTCTGCCATAACGCTTACGGAGAGGGAGCATGCCTCGCCTCCGGAGAAGCTTCAGCAACGCACACCAGCACGCAAACCATCACCACCTCGGGTGATTACTCAGTTCAGACTATGCCAGGCGAGCTCACAGCTGGCCTCGGTCTCACCCAGTCCATCGCTATTCCCACTATACCTTCATCATTCTTCCCCGGAAAAGCCCCCTACAGCCCCCTGATGGGCAGCTCAGGCGGAAGCTCAACTGCCGCTCAGGAACAGGAGCAGTCAACTTCATCTACGGCTTCCCCTGCAGCTTCTACCGGGGCAGCCACCACCTCAGCAGCGGCAACCGTTGTTGCATCTGAGGACCCCACCTTCGTTACTCTCTCTTCCGATGCCTCGGCCGCTCCTTCATCAACGCCCTCCCAGTCCAAGTCCTCCGCATCGACTCGCCCTGTGGCACCAATCTCGTCTTCATCTGCTTCTAGAGTGAGCTCCGCGCCATCTGCCGTGCCGACAAATGCATCCACTTCATCTCCAGAGCCAGCCAGCACCGGCTGCGGTCGGCACGGCTCTCGCTATCGATACAACCGCCGCTCCCATGCTTAGATTAGAATATTTTAGATGGAGCATATGAGTAAGAAATTGAATAAAAAAGGTTTCACTTCGTGGGGAATATGAGCCAAGCTGGTCTTGTTGTGGGGTTTTCGCAAGGATGGCATGTCACGCATAGTCGTATTACGTTTGTGGTGATTTGGAATGATATGTTTATTGCTGCAACTACCCCCTTGTTCCCATGTTTATAAATTCAAGTTACATTCGAATTAGTATCCTGAAGTCACGAGTTGATGATTCGATTGGGAGTACGGGTTTCACAAGTAAGGAACTAAAGTTCCTCGTGCATGTTGCTATCTAACAGAAAGGCTCCATGTCTTTCCGAGGTAGCATTCCATTCCAAATTTTTACCATGCAGGTACATGTGAGTCAACAAACTATAAGAATTGCCCGCTATGTGTCAGGGACGTACTAGGCATCGGGCCTAATTGGCCTATAAGGTTGTATGTCTGAATAATTCTTAATATTCACACACCAGTCAATGCATGATGCTTTGACTAAGATTATTGTTCCCTTCTTTTCACATGTCTTCATAACTAGAGTTTCACAATTCTTGAGATTTGGCTTTCGAAAATCATTTTAATTACCATAAAGTATCAAATATATTCCTGGGACCATGATTTGGTAGACCTCTATCTGAATCAAGGCTATGCTCTGGCCGAGATATGAGATACTTATGGATATCAGCCGCGGCATGTTTAAGTCGCTACCCATATTTTCATCGACTAATATTGGTGGTAGGTGGCTGGCTCAACCCTTCTTAATCATGAATAGGCGGTTGTCACGGATCGGCCCGTTTCAGTTTTCGATCAAAGAGCGTACGAAACAAAGGTCCCTCGTTCCCTATCATTAGATACAAGAGCTGCTCACGCCCCGCTCTTCACGGATAAACTGAGCCGTAATTAAAGGGCTGGGCAATTCTGGGCGCTGAGGTGTTGAAACTATATCGATATTCGTGCTTAGAAATGGTGTCAAGCTGTCTGTGAACCAGGAACCCCGCTAGGAATCTAGGAGCTGAATTCGGTTATTGCCAAGCTTCGTCAGCCACCATGTTTTGAGTCCATTCAGTTCGGACCTGCATTTGATTGGCCCAATGAGACATCAGCCGTCTCAACTGTAGCACTTTCCCTCGGCCTTTTCATGTGATGATGAGTCCACGTAGATTTTGCTGCCGAAGTCGAGCGTACCTGCGGGCAGAGCACAGACTACTGGCTGGGCGAGAAAACGCCACTAACGGTCACCTTCCATTGTAGGGCAAGCCCACTGCCGCGAAATGAGAATTTCCAATCAGTTGCAGGATTAGCGTGCCATACATTGCCTCGATCAGGCTCTGTTCCTTTGGCCCGCGAGGGTTAGCTAGCTGAAAGATGATGATTGGACAAGTGAGGTTGAAATCCATATAGGTTTCGAAGAAAACAGCTTCTGGGTGAGCTGATATTTCTGGGCCGAAATTCGCGCGATGGGAGCCGAGATCGTGGATGTACACGTGCTACATGTGTGGCAGGGCGGAAGGTCCTGGGATTCCCCACGTTAAGTCTCACTCACCATCCTAATTTGGATAGCCAAGTAGGCGGCTGGGGCCACATGACTTAGTTGCGAGAGCCGGATGGGGAGAGGCGGGCGTATCGTCGCTTGTGAGACTGAGCAATTGAGTCTCTACCCCATGGGGTAGCTCGGCACATAGTGTGAGAGGGTGTGAAGGGGTGGTCACGATGCTTGATGCTTCACTGGACAAAGGTGCGGTGACCGGTGGTGATATAAGGATATGTGTATGGTCTCTGGTGTATAAATACCAAGCAATTTCAGGATCTGAGCAGCAGAAACATTACTACATCTTTGCAAGCACACTAGGTTTCTGACTTTTGATTTCCAACGCTGCATCATGAAGTTCCTCTACGTCGCCCAGACCTTAATCGCCTTCGCCCTGGCTACGCCAGTGCCCGAGACGGCTGTAGCAGTTGATCTGCAGAATCGAGAAGATTCTATCGGCATATCCTCTGTCCTTGTGCGTGATGAACTGCGCAATGGCGGCGGCGCGTGTCCCAAGGCCATTCTCATCTTTGCTAGAGGTACAATGGAGCTGGATAACATGGTAAGGTCCAGTGGAATACGATTGTCTTTTGGCAGAATTGAACTCATCAATTGTTTTGCTTGCAGGGCTTATTAGTCGGGCCAGCTCTTGCAGGTGGCTTAGAGGGTATGCTGGGTTCAAATAACCTCTGGGTCCAAGGTGTGGGTGGCCAATATGCTGCCAATCTCGAGGGCAATCTATTTCCAGATGGAACACCTCCCAAAGCTATCCAGGAGATGCTTAGTCTGCTCCAATTAGCGGACACGAAGTGCCCAAACTCTAAGATTGTCACAGGGGGGTATAGGTACGCATTGTCTTCGCTGAGTTGAGTAACAAGAAAAGGCTGCAAACTAACCTGCTTACAGCCAAGGCGCTGCACTCGTTGCCGCTGCTATTCGCGATGTCAAGGCTTCCATTCGACAAAAGATTGTGGGAACTGTACTCTTTGGGTACACCAAAAACAAACAGAAGAACGGACAGGTAGAAAACTACTCAACTGATCGACTCCGGGTTTATTGTAACGCCGGAGACTTGATTTGTCAAGGGACCTTGATTGTTCTACCAGCGCATCTTCTGTACGGAGATCAGGCTGCTGGTCCAGCAGCCCAGTTCCTTGCCAGTAAGATCAATTCATAATTGCTTGATCAACGCATCGCAGATTGCTGCCATGCACCCATATATGGATAGGAGAGATCAAATATGGACCTTACATAGTCGCTCTACAGCATCTGCCGAGAATATTGGATATTCTTTCGTTCCTACATAAGGCTAATTTATTCTCGAGATGGATGATTAAGATCTGTATAATACAGAGATGTGAGAATTTATACAGGCGATCTAGGTAGATACCAAAACTACATTTCAACGTGGTGCCTCAGTTTTTGGTCTTCGAAATATGTGAAGAAATATTCATTTATGCCATATATCAAGTTGGATAGAAAAGAAAATGGGCCATGAAGTATACCCAATGATAACTATCCATTGAGCATGAAACTATCGCGATAGTGAAATCTCTGTTAGGCAATTTCGTGAGTCACACATAGCAAAAGTTCGACACCACGTTTTAAATCCAACCACATGAAATGGAGAAAAGGAACGAGCTCTTCGGTTCGTTTCCTAGCTTCTTTTTCTAGCGTATAGTGTAGTATCTCTTACACAAAAGACAGGGGGTCATGGTGACACGAAAGATGTTCCCCATCTTCAAGGCCCTTTTATGTACAAACTGGTTTCAGACTAAATAAATCTTGCTGTCCAACCTAGATTCTCCTTGGATAAGTAAGATCACTTCTTGTTTGCTGCATTGAGGGTGGTTGCCATGGTCTGGATATCCGCAGGAGCAGCGTCGGGGGTGATCCAGTGGTTGGTAGTGAAGACAGCGGCACCAATTCCCCTGGCAACAATGGCTTCTGATGCACTCAGCAGACTTTCGCTGTTGGCCGTGGCGAATCCGTTGGTTCCGTGGAAGCCGTGAACGAGAATGGCAGTCTTGGCGTAGTTCTCGGTACCGACCCAGTCCTTCAGAACGTTGTCAATGCTTGTGCCGTAACCATCCTGGTCATAAGGAGTATAAGATCCATCGCAAAGGTCCTCGCCGTTCGAGGTAGGGGACCAGCAGGTCTCGAAGGCCGAGATGTAGGTTGGGTTGAGAGCAAAGTAAGAGTCGAGGATATTTGGCGTAGCTGGGAAGCCGGCGTTGTAGACCACCGAGTCACCAAGGCCGTCCAGCGAGCGGATGTACTGCGTCAACTCGGACATGTATTGCACGCAAGAACCATCATTGGGTGACTCATCAATAAAGATACCACCCACGTTGACTCCCTGCGAGCTCTTCCAAGAGGCCCATTTGGCAATGTCTGCTTTGACATCGGCGATGGCACGCTGGCAGCGGGTGCAGTGCACGTACCCAACCAAAGACACGTTGGGCAGGTCTGCAAGCAGTTTGCCTCCAGCAGCCCAGGCGGGTCCATCAGTAGTGCCAAATGGGTCACCAGGGCCGTTGCTCACATTGATAATGACGGTTGCGGAGAGCGCGGAGTTGCTTGACAACGCAGATGCCACAGAAGACCAACTGGCACCGTTGGTTCCTGGGTAGGTGTAAAGAGGAAGCAGAAGATCTGTAGCCGCAGCCGAGGCCGCACACAAAGAGAGCAAAGAGAAGCGCATCTTGATGGAGATTTGAGTTTGGAGAGATAGGATGAAGGTACTAGAATATCTTGAATGCGAGAGTGTGCCTAAACTACTTATATTCAACCTGGAAATGTTTAGGGGTATAGCACTAGAAACAACAGTTTCTATTTCCCGGAATTAATGCCGAATACAAGGAACCACAAACTAACAATCCACCTTCTTCGTAGAATCTCCTCCTGAATGGCACGATTTGGGTGTACTATGCTTACGACGAGGGTCGTTGAACTTGCTATTCTTAGGCAGCTAGCAGGGTGTAGAAACAAACCCCGTTCTCTGTCAGCGGCATTTCAATCCAGAGCCACATGGCAAGGATGGGGCGACAACTGCCCTTCAGTTCCTTCGGTCCCCTGCCGAAACACCGTCTGACATCAGGAACAAGGGAAAATGCCGACCGATCATTCACTTTTCTACTTAGTCCAGAAGAAATTTCTCTTCTAGGAGCGTTTGAATATGACAACCCCTGTTTGGCCGCCTTCTTGGCAAGACTGAGGCTATTGTGCGTACGTGAGACGAAAAAGCCCTGGGCCAATCTCAACAGTATGCTTGGAAGCGTCCTGCTTTCTACCTATCGGATTAATTATTCCTTGTCTAAACTTATGGCCATATCATAGTCTTTTTGCAGCTTGCTTCAGTTTCAACGACTATACTCATTACGTAGTGCTAGTAACTCCGATTCTTCGGGTTAATGTAGATTCACCGACAGCGGCCAACCCATGTCCAGGATTCATTACTTAGTAGAAGATGTGGGTAGTCCGGGGCAGGTCAACGGTAATTGTCAAGGTTTCAATTGCCCAAGCAGGAAGGTCGTCTCGGGGCCGAACCAAGTAATAAGCCGAGGTCATCCTTGGCTAACCTCTTAGCGGCTAAGTTTTAGTCAAAATCCGGATGATTTCAAGCTTTCTAGACGGAGTTTGTTCGACCCATTGCCGTGTTTTAGCAAGGTGTATGCACGTGAACTCGAAAAATTTACTATAGGACACAATAGAAGGACTCCCTCCTCTCTGGTAGGCCCATGCTTAACATAAAGCATATCATCCACCATTAGCTTCATGGCTTCTGGCGGTCTGTTTCTTGTCTAAATGTAAAATCTTGGTCTGGCTTCGGAACTCCTTGGTGAGTGTTTCCACTTGCTACCTAGGTGGGCAGACTAAGTTTGCATACCAAGCATGGAGTAAGCAAGCGATAACCTGTCGTCGGCATCGCTCAATCTCCCTCTCCTCTGTTACCCTATCCAACACAAGACCGCTAATTATGGGTTCAGTTGATGGTCAGAGAGAAAGCCTTGCCACTTATCTTGCGGTAATCCAACTCATGCATAAAGCTGGTGTAGTCTTTATTAGCGAGTATTGACCAATGTTGACGACACCATGTACTCTAGCACTATTACTTACGAGCGTTCCACACACCAGACAACTCTCTCCTTTATTTCAGTTTTAATCTTTTATTACAGCTAATTCTGTTTATTAATCGAGAGAGTTTTAGATTGTTGCGATTCAGGAATCAGATGCAAAATAACCGAATGAGCCCTGTGCAGAAGGGAGCCAAGTTTGGGCGTACGACATATTACTTCCAGAACTAGACGACTTGAGAGTAACGAAATCTAGTGACATTACCATACTCCGCCATGTTTGATAGGGTTGGCTTATTCAGTGAAATTTATCGACTGTTGGTTGCGTCGCCCAGTGAGGCTGACACGGCTGAATCATGAAGCCTGCCAATCAGAAGCATTTCTCCAGGTCAGCTCCTGCAGCGTAATCTCACATCCTCGTGATCAATGAGCTGTCTTTCCCGGCTGCGACTCGGCTAATCACTCATCATCGCCCTCGCCAGTCCAGACTCCACGTCCCTCTTCTTGGCGACAGCTGGCCATCGAAATGGACCATGGAACCTCATACGAAGACTTCGAGGTTTCCTCTGCGCCCAGAGACGCAACTGGCCAGTTGCGGGGTAGCAGAGCTCCCAAGACCCACGACGACTACGACGTCGCGTGGATCTGCGCACTCTACTTGGAGATGGCAGCTGCTCGGGCCATGCTAGACGTGACGCATGATGACTTGCCTATGCACCTGAGCGACAGTAACTGCTATATCCTGGGGAGTATTGAAAGGCATAACGTGGTCATTGCCTGCCTCCCTGACGGGCAGTACGGTACCAATAATGCAGCCAACGTCGCCGCCAACTTGTTGAGGACCTTTCCGTCCGTTCGCGTTGGTCTGATGGTTGGTATCGGGGGTGGCGTACCTACAAAAGCTGATATTCGTCTCGGTGATGTCGTTGTCGGATCGAGAGTGATGCAGTATGATATGGGCAAGATCACGGACGAGGGGTTCCAAAGAACTGCTGTTCCAAGACTAACTCCGCGCTCGATTAATACTATCGTCTCCAAATTGCGAGCGGTCCATGAGAACTTTCCTAGTAGAATTCCAGAGATCATGCGAGAGAAACTGAGGGGCCCAAACTACCGCCATCCGAGAGTGCCTGATCGTCTCTTTCAGTCAACGTACACGCATAGACAACCGGCTCCCGACAATCAACAAATGAATGACTCTCGAACTCTCACGTGCGACGAGTGTGACCAGTCTAGACTGCAGCCACGATACACGCGGCCGACAGAAGAGCCTCATATTCATTACGGCGCAATTGCATCCGGAAACCAAGTCGTAAAAGACGCCTCCATCAGAGATCAAATTGCTCGAGATCTAGATGCTATATGTTTTGAGATGGAGGCTGCTGGTCTTATGGACACCTTACCATGTCTCATAATTCGGGGTATATGTGATTACTCCGATTCTCACAAAAGCAAGGAATGGCAAAGGTATGCAGCAGCTACTGCAGCAGCGTATGCTCGGGAATTCCTTGAAACATCGCCCGTGAACCAACAGATTGTGAATGTTACAGTCGGTAAGTACCGAGTTCTTGAAGCCTGTTCGACCTGAGAACTGACTGTGCCGAAGACCAAACTCGGTCTCATGACCATCGACAGCGGTTACTCAAATCCCTTCGCTTTAATCGGATGGGTTCTCGGATGGAGACTGTAGGAAATGCTGATGGCCCAACTTGCCGCTGGTTTCTCAACCACCCTGGCTATCTCGCCTGGCTAGACCCGAAGCAGCTTCCAGATCATCATGGGTTCTTATGGGTCAGCGGAAAGCCTGGCGCCGGCAAATCGACCATTATGAAATTTACCTTCTCGCACATGGCAAAGGAAAATCGTCGTAATATGACACTTGATTGTCGTCCGAATAGCTGTTTTGCATCCTTCTTCTTCAACGCCCGCGGCGAACCTCTGGAGAGGACCATCACGGGAATGTTTCGATCATTGCTTATACAGCTTCTTGAGTGGTACGTGGACCTCCAGGCTATACTAGACGACTACAAGCTTGATACAGAGAACCATGATAATTGGTTTACCATCGATACTCTCAAAATCATGTTCCAGAAGGCAGTGTTGGGTCTCGGGGAAAGAGAACTTACATGCTTCATCGATGCTCTTGATGAATGCGATGAGCAGCAGGCCATCGACATGATTGAATATTTCGAAGACCTTACAGAAGAGTCCACGGAGAAGAATATAATGTTCCGTGTCTGCTTTTCAAGTCGCCATTATCCCTATATTGACATACAGGGGAGTATTCGGTTGAAATTGGAGGATCAGCCAGGCCACAATGATGACCTACAGACATATGTCAAGCGTCGCCTAAAGGTCAGAGACGCCTTGATGCTAGAAGAGCTCTACCCGTTGATTCTTGAGAAAGCTGCGGGTGTCTTCTTGTGGGTTGCTCTGGTTATCCGCATCCTTAACAAAGAAGATCGCTATGGAAGACCGGCTCTGAAGAAGAGGATCACGGACCTACCTAGCGATCTGACCGAACTGTTCAAAGATATGATTACACGAGATTGTGAGAACATGGAAGAGCTTCAGCTATCTGTGCTTTGGATTCTCTATGCAAAGCGACCGCTGAGGCCGGGCGAGTATTATCAAGCTCTGTGGGCAGGCTTATATTCAAAAGGGCTGATGGATTCTGAATTTCCTACAACGTCAACTATGTCAGTGGACATCATCGCAAGGATTGAAAGATATGTCATCAGCTCGTCGAAAGGCCTAGCTGAGATTACAAAATCATATAACCCCGTTGTACAGTTCATACACGAGTCAGTCCGCGATTTCCTCATCAAAGACGGAGGTCTTCGTCACTTGTGGCCCGGTCTGGATGTCGAGTTTGAGAGTTCAGGCCACGAGATGCTCAAAATATGCTGTGACACCTACATCACTCATCTCTTAGTGCGGGAGACTGTATCAAGGCTTACGTGGCATACCTTCAGGCTGGAGCAATTCCAGTTCCTAGAGTACGCCAGCCAGCTTATCATGCATCACGCTAACATTGCCGCCAAGGCCATAGCACAAGACGATTTTCTCATTCGCTTTCGTAATGAGAGCTGGCCAGCCTTGCCAAACACAGACGTCTCTGATGAATGGACGTATGAACAGAATACGAGCATCTTGTACTTTCTCGCGGAGAATGGATATACTGCCCTCATCCAGACAACTCTAAGATCTGAACCAGAGATCAACCCCCCAGGACAAAAGTATGGTTACCCGCTCTTCGCTGCCTTAGCCAACCGCCACATAGAAGCTGCTGCTGCTTTGCTTGGGTCAGATGTTTTCATATTCAGCGTAGTCAATTTTACGCAAGACTTTGGAGTCAAAACCAGCCCAACGAAACGAACACCTCTTACTTGGGCAGCGCAGCGCGGGCATAGGGAGATTGTGGAGCTTCTCCTTAAAAAGGGATCATCTCCTGACGAGGTGGACGTGGGTGGAGAAACGCCATTATCCCGAGCTGCAATGAACGGTGCAGCCGCGGTGGTGGAAACTTTGGCCAATCACGGTGCAAATGTCAATAGGAAAAATATCGATTGGTCAACGCCACTATCACAGGCATCGATGAATGGTCATGGGGAGGTGGCCAATATACTGATCACGAAGGGGGCTAGAGTCAATACAGATGTCGGCGGCGGCTGGACACCGCTCTTACTAGCTCTACAAAACAGCTACAAGGCCTTGTCCATATTCTTGATCGAAGAAGGTGCAAATATAAAGGTTACAGCTACTCACGACTGGACTCCGCTGTTACTGGCCTCGAAGGGTGGCTCACTAGTACTTATAGATCTGCTAGTAAAGCTCGGGGCAGACATCAATCTTCCAAATCGATTTGGGTGGACACCAATATCCCTAGCAGCTGAGAATGGTCATCAGCCAGCGGTCGAGCTCCTCATCAAACACGGGGCCGAAATCAACGACCCTGGCCAAGGAGGCCGCACGCCTCTGTCGTTGGCGTTACATAAGGGCCACGAGCCCATGGCAAGGATGCTCGTGCGACAGGGGGCGGATGTCACTCATAACAACCCATTGCCGCTTGTACTCGCCTCTGAAAAAGGCTTCTATAAGCTTGTCACCCTCATGATCCAGGAAGGTGCCGAAGTGAACGCTGAGACCGGCAGTGGCTCAACACCTCTCCTCGTGGCTGTAGAAAGAAAAGATATGAAAATGGTGAAGCTTTTGATCCAATTAGGAGCGCGTGTGAATTCCTCGACAGGATCCAGCTGGTCACCTCTGGCGGAAGCTTCCCAACACGGTCTTATAGAAATGATGCTTCTTCTTATAAAGAATGGAGCACAGGTAAACGCTGCCACCAATTTGGGCTGGACTTCACTGCACATAGCCTCAAGACACGGGTATGAGGCAGCAGTCAGACTTCTCATCTCTCACGGGGCAGATATTGTGGCTCGCGCTAAAGATGGCTTAACCCCTCTGTCGGAGGCTATGAAGTTTGGTCACAGAACTATAGCCAAGCTACTGGTAAAAGAGGCGGAAAAGAAAGGATTAGAATAGCGGGTTTGTCAATCAAGATCAATTCGTAATTGCTTGATCGATGAATGGCAGATTCCGGTGCCGTGCACCCATATATGGATAGGAGATATCAGATAGGCTCCTGCGCGGCAGGCTTCATAACAAGTCTTACTTGCTGCTAATGAAATAAACAAAATTACTCTGCCTGCTCTAGTAATATCCAATTTATCTCATGCATGGATCGAAGCTCCAATCTGGTGATTTTTGACCTCGGAGTGAACGGATCGGCTCGGAGTACCTTTTGCAAGGGCGGAGTAGCGGTGTACTCCGACCACTGTCGATGAAAATAATCTAATCGCACAACCCTCGATACTCTACCGAGGCGCCCAATGTGCGAGCCACTGTATCTACCGGAGGCTTTCGCTTTTACATTTCTTCTCTGCAATTCTCAGCGCTCAATTCGTCTCGTCGGACGCGGGACTTGGTGGTAATTGCGTCTTCGGCTTGTGGTGGAGAATCATGGAGTAATGCGGCACGCCGAACACCGGCACAACTTTCCTCACAACGAAACCAGCCTTTTCATAGAGGGTTCGTCCAGCCGGAGTCGCAAACATATAACAGTCGACTTCCTGTCGCTGAGCTTGCTCGATGCCCCAGTTCAACAGTATCTTGCCAATCCCTCGGCGTTGGTGACGGGGATCAACGCCGATGTATTCAAGATCTAGCGGGTTTGTTAGCTGACAGCGAGCCAGGAGAAAAGGGGAGAAAAAAACTTGCGCCAAATATGTGCCGTGCCATCTTTTCCAAAGGTATCGACGGCATCGCCTCCAACAATTGAGCGCATCTCCTGGTATGCGGCCAGGTCCAGCCCGGCTGGAGGCTCGGGGTCCTTGGGGTGCAGATGAACAGGCTCTCCCCGTCCGCTGTTGACCGGAGCTTCCCAGAAGGAGAAGCCCACGACCTCATCATTGAGCTGTTCATCTACGACGACCATCATGACGGTGCGTTCGGATTGTAGGGAAGCTCCCTTGCGGGCTTCACGCCACGGCGCGATTTTGGCATCGCCGGTGTCTCGGGGAAACAATCGGCGGGTGATTGAGTCGGTGGACGGGTCAAAGGCGGCGGCGGAGATGCGACCGATGGCGGGGATGTCCTCCGCAGCGGCAATTCTCATCCGAAGAGACATGGCGATTGATTCTGTGTGGGAGGGAGAGGGAAACCTTAAGTGTTTCTAGATCTACCTAGATAAAAGATTGACTCGAGATCAAGCGGGTGGAAGAGTAGGAGTATGACGTCTGTTGGCTTGGTGAGGTGGGAGCTATGGAGATAATGCCTTGTCTTAAGAACCGGAGCCTAGACTCAGATTGTCTAATTGAGGCTACGGAACCGGCCTAATTAATAAGTTAGTAAGTGGCCCAGGGTCTGACAACAGCCCGTATCACACAGTCGATCTCTCCACCCGATCCACCATGCACCCTTGCCTCCTCTATTGCGAAGCAGGCAGAAACGAGATCCTAGAATCTGTAATTGGAAAGCATGAGTGTTTCTGAGGCAGGTGTGCCTGCGCCATGAAGCGGATGAGACTCTTGGTTGTTAAGACATCTATATGGGGCGAGTTATGATGAGGCTTTCACTATGGCATCGTGACCGGCTTCACGTCCCGAAGGAGGACAAATCCGTAGTGCCGGGTCTAGCCGTGCTGCATTAGATGTGGAAGGAGATAAGACTGCAACTCTGATTTGCTCTCGCTAGATTTCGATCCAGATGGGGAAAGAAAAAGCAAATACTTCGGCCTCTGATGATAGCCATTGTCCGATTCGGAGCATTATGCTCGGAGCTTTCGGAGTGTTGAGCGTTCATTGTTTGTTTCACTAATGAGGTATTCCGACGAGGCTGCCAGCGAGCATAAGAGCTTTATGCTCCAAAACATGATTGGGATCTCAAGGAGAGACACTTGGAATGTTTGCCACTAGATAAAATGAACTGATTCCGTTTCAAACTCGCATAGCTTCCATCTGATCCTCGATGTCAAGTCTCGGCTAAGGCGCGTATCTGAAGCCGCTCACACCCTCCAGCACGGGCTTAATTCCTTGGTCGGCCAGTCTGTTCTGCTTTTTCAAATACATCGACATGGAGAATACGGCAATTGAGTAACAAATCTGTAGCGCAATTGTGGACCACATTCCAGGGAGGTAGAGCTGGACAGTATAAAGTCAGTACTCCGGCAACGTCTTCATATGGTACTGAATCGCCTTACCGGTGCGTCTTGGCTTCGGAACATGGTGCTACCTGCAATGCCTCCAGCGGCGCCTATTGAAATCATGGCCGCCGAGACTACCCCTCTCTTCTCTGGCCGTGCCGTTTGATTCTGGCCATATGCTAATGTCCCTGGGCTGTGAACGGTTAGTATGCTTCCATAAATTTGACGAGACGAGGGAACCTACACATTAGACTGTGCGCCGAAGACAGCAAGGAACATTCTATAATCGTAAGTAAATAGTATTAGCGCCTGAACGGGTGGCACATACCCGAAATATCGAACTCCTGGCAACTTTCCGTAAATCATAATCAACAGACCAATGATGCTGAAAGAGTTATTAGTTAACTTCCATTATGGCCGACTCTTCCTACTTACGCAAAGCCGGATTGAATGCATAGGATCCTTTCATGATATGTTAGTACAATGATCTAATTTGACTCATGTTTGTAAACTTACATCCATCGAATTCGGTACCTGTCTGATATCCATGCCATGAACATGCTTGCAGCAACCGCAAATAACTTGGGACCCGTTAGCTAGATGACATGGTAAACAGAGAGCTATCCACCTACATAGGGAGGGCTCGATAAAAGCTGTGACATCGCATAGTTGAACCCCATGCCCTCATTGAGAATGATTGTCTTGAAGTAGGACAGCGAATATACACTGGAAGCAGGGACAAAGTATATCAGAGTGCTGGGCACCTAGGTTAGCTTTGCCAATTTCAAAGGATTAGCTGCCCTGTATAACATACTAAACCCCGACTTTCCAGTCTTTCAGCATTGACAGGGCTTGTTTTACAGTAGGGTGCTCGTACTCGCGAGATACTTGGTCGGCGTGGACACGGTTTGCTGCGATGTGCTTCTCGCGTGGGTTAAGGAAGGTTGCCTTTTCGGGAACTGTGATAGTTTTTAGCTTCTAAGATTAAACCAGGTTGGATATGCGTCCACACTTACAGTCGACGAGTAAGAACATGGCAACTATTCCGACTGCTACCGTGAATGCTCCTTCGATGATGAAAATCCATCTCCAGCCGGCTGCGTACATGCCGTCTCCCACCCGAATAAGAGAGAGAGCGTATGCAATCTGCCTGATGTTAGCTAGATATTGTATCGGGCTCCGGAATTCCGTACGATTGGGCCGAAGCCACTGGCAACGAGTGCAGCCATGTAGAAGAAAGAAATCCGCTTAGCCATCTCGAACTGCTTGTACCAAGACCCGATTATGAACACAGCGCCGGGAAACACTGATCGAGGTGTTAATTGATGACAAGTGACTTGAAGGTGGGTCACTACTTACGGCCAGCTTCGAAGATACCCAGAAGCGTCCGCAAGACGGTCAATGTTTGCCAGTTATGGATAAACCCCATTCCAAGCACAGAAGCTCCCCAGGTAGTTACAAGGAAGCTCAACCACCATCGGGCTCCAACTCGCCGGATAACGAGGTTTGAAGGAAGTTCGAAAATTCCATATCCTGAAGCTGAGGTTAGACTCTATCCAGACAACTCAGGAATAGTACCATACCGATGAAGAAGACCAACAGTGCGACGTTGTATCTCGCCCTGCCCCGTGTTGTGTAAATACGTAAACCTCTTAATATAGGATCTGGGACAGCCACTCACCCAATTTGCAGCTGTAGATCCTTTGATAATCCAGCAATGTATGCAAGGGAGATGTTGGTTCGGTCAAGCAACGAAAGCCCGAAGATGACACAAAGCATCGGAAACACCCTCAGGTCAATCTTTCTCCTATGATGAAAGCTTGGTTAGCGAAGCCTATGAACGGCTCAGTCGACAACAGTAACTCACACAAGAGCTTTCTCCTCTGATTCATTCCAGTCCTGCACCTCCCCAGCGGACTCTGAAGAGTTGTTTTGCCTGGCATCTTCGACCAGACTGGTTCTGTGTTTGTCTTTTTCTTCCATGGCTTTTGTTGTAATATATGTGCACTAGTTGGAGTTGACTTGAGGTTGCTGAGTTTGGCAGTTCCTGAGTTCTGGGGATATGATGCTTATGTAGCCTCTTCCTACGGGTCAAAGGATCCAGTCCAACGCGTACTACGAACTTCCCAAGAGCATCCTCGCCTCATTTTCCCACCGCTCACCTCCCCAGACTGTAATGGGTGGAGTGAGGCCGGGGGTAAGGTTAACTTGGGTTCGCCTTTATGCTCAACCCCCGCATTCTAACCCCGCAAAATACCCCTGGTGCATATTAGGTCGCATTGTGGAGATAACAGTAGACGAAGACTGTCCACTTAGTGCTGCTACTCGACTGCACGAGGCATAATTGGCAAGTATGGCGCGGAGGTCCCGTTGGGGCAATGCTCAACCAAATGTTTGTTTAACTTTAAATACTCCAATTTCTGCATCGAATTATGCTTATTTCTAGCCTTCGAGCTTTATTTCCATGCAGCGAGTCCGTGAAATCCTGTGTAGATGAGTTCAAGGTTGAAGATGAATATCGCGTCCTCGTGATCTTCGGAGTACTAGAACGGTCCGAAATATACCAGAGAGCGGTTGTCTGACCTTTAGTAGCCGAATAAGTCTAAGTAGCCGATTCTGGGATATGTTGTTCAATAAGATGTTGGGTTAGTAGCCAATATCGTACGAGTCAGCGGGAGGATACTGCCACTACAAGCCTCTGGGCATAGACCACTTAAAGAACTTTGAAAGAAGGAAAGAAACTGATTCGGATTTATTTTCGTTTCTTGGAGATGATTCTGTAGGCAATCCTGAGGAGTGTCGGATCCTAATGTCACCCTACGCTCTTACAATAATTGGAGAGACTTTGGATGGTGCACGGGATCCGACATCGCACCATGCTTTCCCCCGCGTTCTATTTCGATTTGGACGACAAAAGAAAATAAACCAGGCAACTAACTCGTCGATCGTTCTCATGTCACCGTAAAGACCGAGTTGTCTTCAAATCGGCTGATGCCAGGCAAACCTCCAGGGGTTGTGTGCGGCCGCGGAGAACATTAACCGGCGTATCAACGTCAGGCAATATGTCATTTTCAAACCCCTGCTTGATAGTCCTTGCGGGGTAATTGGTTTGATGGATCACACGAGCTACAATAACAGTGCTTGGCAGGGTAAGGATGCCTGACTCAATGACTTGCGGTGGTCTGCCAAGAACGGTGAAGTTGTGCCCCCAATGCCCCCATGCTTTTTGGAAATGGGGTAAATAAAGGGCGTCGATTCTTGCCATTAATGATATCTTTCCATACGAGTGATATAAATATTGGATAATCTGGCATCGTGGGATGCAGTGGTGGTATGGTCCATTATGGCGCGATTGATCATATCAGTTTCCATACTTTGATATGAGCTTCTTCATGATAGCCATAGCACCACCACGGTAGCCCCCACCAAAAATGGAATAGTGATTCAACTGATGATATCTGTCCTCCCAGTCAGTAATGTGGCACGATGAAGACAATTCTCCAACTGAGTTGTTCAACTTACAGTTCATATAGCTGGATCCTGTCTTCCCATTCCTCCTTCGGTTCCGCCTTGGGCATCAGCTTTTCATATTCTCCCCAGAACTTACCACTATACCCTCCGAACATCTTCATGATTCCAAGCTCATATTCTGAATGCCCGTACACGGAAGAGGGGTCATATACGACTTCCTCAACACCGCCCTCGCCCGCAATCTGACCCCGAGAATGGTTCCCACTCCACAAATCTCCATGAACCACGACCGGAATAATCCCCTTAACTGTTTCGTCTCCAATCAACCGGGGGACGACCCGGCTGGCTACTGCCTCCACAGCATCTGCCACCTCGCGATCTGGCCCATTGTTCCTCACCGAGGCGCGGTATATACTGCGTAGCCGATTCTCGGCGTAGAAATCGGCCCATGACTCCTTCCAACTGTTTTCCTGGGGGGTATCGCCGCAGCAAGTTGTGACGGGAAAGCCAAACATGGGCTTGTCGTAGCCCTCAGGTATTGGTGCCGGGGTCGAATGGAGCCTGGCGAGCTTGGCGGCAAGGGAGAGATCTGAGCCGACGGGAGCAGCAGAGCCGAGATCGAGGAAGTCAGTGGCGAGAAAGAATTTATTAGGCGACGTTTGCATGGCTCCGTGAGCGTATGATTGGGGGCAAAAGTTCGGGAGGGCGTTGTGGATTGCGTTGAGAGAGGCGTGTTCTCCTAGAATGCACTGTCAGGGTCTTTCCGTCTCCAGAGACAGTTAATGGATGAGAGCGGCATCAAACCTTGGAACATGATCTCCGAATCCTTCCCCGAGCCAGTTTTTACGAAGAATGTCTTGGTTTCTCCGTTCACAATGCCGGAGAGCTTGAATGTGGATGAGAAGCCGCCACCGCCATGTGAGACCAGTTTGGCTTGGTCGGGGTCCAGCCCAAGGGCCTGAATGATAGCAGGGTCGACTTGAGGGGCCATGACTTTGTAGCACGCGGGTGATCACAAATACGTTTGGCAGCTTCGTATTTTGGAGCGTGGTCTTCGTCTCGAGCTTTTTGCGGCATTTGGGAAAAGTGAGGGGTGTGACGTCAGCCATCCATTCCAACCATGTCGATGGCTCATCGCCATAGATGACATCAACTCCATCTTCGTGTTTGCGAAGGCACAAAAAATTATGAAAGGCGACCATAGAGCCTTTCATTTACCTTGGGACAGTATTGTAATTTTCTTGAAGAGGCCTTTGCAAAGCGCAGCTTCGAGTCACTTTAAACAGTGTTCGTAGACTAGGCTGATAACCATTTGGCAGTCGAACACTCTTCATATTATAGATAGCATCTATGACTTCCCAGAAGTCTTAATAGAGAGTTAGTATCGCAAATATGAGTTATTTTGGGTAATGTTCTTTCACAAATGACTGAGAAGGCTACATGGCATGGCCACTGTTTGTATTGGCAATCTTCGCGACACTCGGGTCGTATTTAGAGACAATCTCCGCATCCCATCTATTTTTCCAGAAGACAAGTACATTTCTGCTTAAGAACAGATGAATTTTGACTTGAATTTAAACTAATCCAATAATCGAGGTGGCCCTGATAGCTTGGCGCTTGGAAGACTAGCCAAACATCAGACATGGACTCGCCATCTTCGCTCAACTTAGTCATTGAGATGCGTTTGGTTGGATCTTCTTCAAGCCACCATGTTGCTTATGATCTCGGATGATCTAAATGACCCTGTTCAAGGTCTTTTCTTTACCAGCACCAGTGGCTCAATCTAGGGATGAGGATAGGTAGGTAAGTAGTGAATCAAGAGACTAAGGTCAGACAATAACCACGCAACACAATAGAGGGATCCTATTGTAATCACATGGTGGCGCATATTGACTAACCTTTCACTGACTTATAAATGTATTTACCTTCGCTCCCTCAATACTAAACCATATGGATTTGCTGATTTATGTATTATAAGAGCCAAGACCGATATTCGCTCAAGTTAATAGTAATGATAAGAAAGGGACTTCCTATTGTGTGGATCACTTGCATTGTCCAATGGAGCAACCCCCCAATTCCCATTGTCACAGTCGGAAACCCAACTTCTATTGTTTTCCGCATTGTCAACAACACAAATCTATTGTTTGCACCCGTCAAATACAATGCCATTGGCCGAATTCGAAGGGTTCAATTGCTATTATTCTCATAGCCTAGAAATGCCTAGGCCTCAGAGTCCGTAACACTATATAAACAAAACTCATAGAGCATTATCTTCTCTCTTTCATAGACAGATCCAACCCAGACAAACACTATCTTCTACATTTCATTTGTCCCATCGTCGATTCACTCCATCATGCCTTCCTCTATGCTAAGGCTGGTTACCCGCGCATGGCCGTCTGCCCTCCTCTGGATACATCCCACGAAAGTGCCACCAGAGATAGGCAAGAGACGACTTGAGGAGTTTCTTGCGTGGGTGGCAATGCTACAAATCAACGAAAAGAGACAGAGAGATCGACTTTCTCTTTACGCATTTGGCGTTATCACGTAAGGGAATCCCACCGAAGAGTATGAAAATTCATCTACTAACAAATGCCCTCTAGTGATAATCTACACGTCAGTGCGTCAGACGCTCATCCGCATGTCACCATCGCCGCTGCCACCGAAGAAATGAGAGCTCAAGGAAAGCACATCGTAATACACAGCAGAACAGATACAAAGGATCATGATATTGCCAAATTCGCAGGCGCAAAGGAGTACCCAAACAATATCAAAGATACCCCGGCGGAAATTAGGCAATCGTATCTCGCTCCCTTCCACGTCCACAACGTTCTTCAGGCTGACACAACCGGGGCTTGGCCTGTAGCTTACTTTCGGGACTCTGCCGACAACGCCGATAAATGGTTTTTTCTAAACAACAGCAATCAAATTTCTTACATTCCCCAATTCTTCAGCTTCAGTAGTGGGGGTTCAGAGTACCTGGCATTTTTCAACGCGAAGCTACAACGGTTCTGCAGGGCTGTCTTCTTTGACCAGCAGCGGCCAGGAGCTTCCTTCCCAGCCCCCGAATCTACCAACCTTGCGCCACTGGGCGGCGTGCCAGAAGAAATTCAGCTTCATATCAAATGGGGGCGTGATATGAAAAACCTGATCAGATTCACATCTGCTGATGGCAAAAAACGCCGGTCCTCATGGAGAGATTGGCGGTTGGTTGGTTGATTCTGGCCAAAGACACTTCTTGTGCGAAGAGCTATGTAAGCCGCAAATCTTTTCAGCAACGGCCATGCCCGGGGAATGGGTTGAAGTGACATTCAAGAGATCTTCTGACAAACCGTACAGGTTCACGAACCAAGCTGGTAAGACATTCAAACTGAAAAGAGCAGCTTGGTTTTCGGGTCAGGATGGCTCGTTTTTTGCTTCAATCCAGAATAGAAAGGTTTACCTCGCTACCAAATTGTCAGGCGGCTAGGAAGATGATCGACGGCGAACAGTCTCTCATCTGGGAAATATGGACGGCAGTTGTTCTTTCTTGACAGATTCATTACCGCGCTTCAAGTACGAGGCTGGGAATACTTTAGCGTTCATCTTTATTTCATTTTTTATGACTGGTTCTGATTTTATCTTTAGACAGCGGTAGGTAGAATTCATAAAGCAGATTTAGCTAGGCTACCTGTTTTTGTCTATCTAGATTTAAATCTTATTAATACCGCCGACACACACGTATGGAAGAGGTGTCCTCATGCAACGAAATCAAGGGTTACTTAGGTTCATTCAATCTACAGGGGCAGCAGCATTTTTCCTCCCTACATGCTACGTCATAAAGACAGTCAGGTGGGCACAGGTTTGAGAGGTGATGACAGGTCTGGGTTTCATTCTACCTGGTTCTGTGCGAATTCTGGGCTAAATACCCATACCCGGAGGTACCTTTCCACCGAACTCAGTCGGCCCACCTGCCTGTATAGTCATCCTCGCAACAGCGACCGAAGTCATGATATTTCAATGTAGGTACCTTAGGTATTTTGCTATCTGCAGGCTATGGATGTGATTGGCTAGGATTAGCAAAGAGTAGATTAGAAGACGGAATACAGATGAACTCGAGCAGAAGCAAGCTAGAGGTGACTGACCTACCCGAATAAATAGAAATAGCTAGCTACAAGAGGCAGAGGGATCTTTCTTCCCTCTCCATCCTCTCAATCTCTCAAGAAAAGTTCTCAACTCAATTTAATTTTTATCGCATCTTCTTCCTCCTTACGTTATCTTTGCTTCATCACATAGGATAGCTTATTTTCTAGGTAGTAATAATTGGCCGGTTTTGGACCACCTCTTTGGTGCATCCAGAACTTTGTTGAACATCGTCTGAAGTTCCTCGAAGGTGAAAAGTCCAGATTTGATGCGTATGAAATATCTGATCTGGCGAGTGCTAGAGCATCGAACTTTGAGCTCCCAGACTGGTCTTTTTGCATCATCTGTTATCATAATGATTAGGTATTGGTTCATAATTTCGGTTTGGGCAGATATAAAACTTTGGATGCTGAGTTAATGCCTCAGGGCACACAACAACTGCCCTCTCCCGAACCATGGGCCTTATACCTGGCCCATTGGCGGAACCCTCGCTGATGGGGTCTTTGAAACCTGGTAAGCTTGTCCCTGTTGATAATTACATAGGCGACCTTTTCATGACGTACGAGGACTTTGAAATCCATGGGCAGTTTATTGGCGACCATTTGCTGCCCAGGTTCTTGTGGTCCCAGTTACGCCTAAATTTCAAGAAGGTCAAGCCAGGCTTCGATTCTTTTCTGGCCATTAGATGGGTACACAAAATCGGAGGTCGCGTTTTGTTCAAAAGAGAGTGCGAGAAGTTGAATACATGTTCATTTTTCCCTCACCTGACGTTTCACTTTCTCATGTGGGTTCTTCCCACTTCCGTAGTCCAGTATTCCACACAGCCAAACACCACACCACGATCATGAATCCAGACCCGAACAGGGCTCCCCAGACTCGCAGGCTGTCGCTTCAGTGGATACTAACCCAACGACAATATCCATCGAGCCAGAGGAGCCACTGACCATATCTTTAACCACGCCTCAAGCTCTAGCTCAGATTATCAACAAGGCCACGGGCGATGCTATAAACATTAAAGGTATGGGGAAAGCCTTCATCTTACTTCTCTTAAATATTCCCAATGTTCTTAACTCTCTAGGTGTATCTGCTTCTAGCTTTAAACGCCTCAAGAAGTTTAGAAGTTCTAGAGGGCGAAAATATCGGTTGAAGCGCTACGACCTAGCAGATTGACTATTGGACAACGCCATCCCTACACTTACCCATGAATTTATGTATATCATGCTATATGAGATTATCACGGAGAAAGTACCCCGATGGATGCCATAATGGTACCCGCACTAGTAAGACCCATGATCAGATCATCAGCTGGTAAATGTCACAAATAGATCGAATGTTCAATTATTTAATGCGCCAAAAAGAGCTAAAGCATTTGTTGAAGTCTTAATAAGCTCCCTGTTGGGAACTTAGGTATGTGTGCGATGATTGAATGATTGATACAGTTTGACTTGGGGTCAGATAGATTATCTTAATCTCTAGATATCCAGTTCTACGTATAGACTTGAGAGTTGACGCAACAAAGATTTCTAATTAAACAACTTGAAATTCCCATTAGAATACAGAATCATTTTCTAGACCTATGGCGGCGGGTAAACGTGCAAGAGGAAGAAAACAATTTTGCACCGGAAGGCCATCCACACTGTACGTCTCTTGCGGCTTTCTTCAACATTTGAAAATAAAAGAATGACCGACGGATTAAAGATGGACTTTGCGGCCATAAATTTCTTCCTGGGGATAAGACTGATTGGGAGGGCTGGGTCAGAGATGTGAGAGTGGGATCAAATACGTGGTCTCACCGAGGCTCGGCGGAATATATCAGTGCACCCAAAGCAGGTAGTAGAGCATAGGGCCGAGACCAGGATAAGCTTATATCATCGGTAATCAGTAATCTCTATTAATAATTGCGTCTCGGTTGTAATTTTACATTTAAGGAGGCTCAATCTCGAACCGCCAGTCCTCTCGTCAAGTACCAAACTCATTAGCCCGCAAATACCAATCCCACTTTCATCTTTTGCGAGAGAAAACATCTACCATCGTTAAGAGTTCGATAATACATTCTGATGGCCAATATGGCTCCTTCATCTGAGAACGCTAGCGGTTCTCTCGACACTGAGCAAGCAGGAACCAACATGAAATCATTGAGCCCTACGAAAGCTAGCTCGACACCAACACAGTCAACGCCATCCACTGACATAGAAAACGAGAAAGAGACTGAAAAACGAGGGACTGACGAGTTTGACTCGGAAGAATCCGCAACTGCGGCCCCGGTCGAATATCCCAAAGGAGGCCACCTCGCTCTTGTTACGACCGCTCTTGTTTTGTCGGTATTTCTGGTAGCACTAGATCAGGTAAGCATACGACATATTTTCCCTTGTTCTCATTTCTTGAAAGAGTCTAACTTTATACTTTAGACTATTGTCGGAACCGCTATCCCCAAAATCACGGACGAGTTCAAAGGGCTTCAATATGTGTCATGGTACGGCACCGCGTACTTCATGACCTCCGCCGGCTTCCAGTCATCCTGGGGCAAAGTCCCAATATACTTCAACCTCAAATTCAGCTTCTTGGTGGCAATGGTGGTCTTCGAGGTCGGCAGCCTTATTTGCGGTGTTGCCCCGTCAGCCACGGCCTTCATTGTCGGGCGCGCGATCTCGGGTCTAGGCTGCGCGGGCATCACAACATGCGCCATGACCATCATAGTCCTCAGTTCAAGACCAGAGAATGTCCCGAGGTTCATGGGAGTCATCGGGGCCACGTACAACCTCGGCGCGGTATGCGGGCCTCTGATCGGGGGCGCGTTTTCGGAGGGCGTCACCTGGCGCTGGTGTTTTTATATCAACCTGCCCATCGGTGGCATTGCACTCCTCGTCGTGATGTTCTTCTTCCGTAACCCTGGCCACTCAAAGCCCATCGACGCCACTCTTCGAGAGAAGATTACGAATCTCGACTTGGGGGGCGTGGCTCTGGCCATGGGGGCCATCGTCTCGTTGACACTGGCTCTCGAGTACGGCGGACAGAGAATGCCATGGAGCAGCAGTACCGTCATAGGCCTTTTGGTGGGATTCGTGGCGATTGGCGTCGCCTTCGTGGCCTGGCAGATCTGGCAGGGCGACCGAGGGATGATACCGCCGCGGGTTATCAAAGTCTTGCCCATTTGGTCCACCTCCCTGTTCCAATTCTTCTTCGCCGGCTCATACATGATATCGCTTTATTATCTGCCGATATACTTTCAGAGTGTTCACGGCGTGAGTCCGATCCAGTCTGGCGTAAGAAACCTCCCCTTGGTCATCGCCTCAGCAATTGCGATCCTCTCCACCGGTCAACTCGTCGCCAAAACACAGAGGACAGGGCCTGTGATGGTATTCGGCTCCTCTCTCGCGACAGTCGCTTGCGGTCTGTTTTATACATTCAATACCGATACCTCTACCGGAAGATGGATTGGATACCAGATCCTCGCTGGCGCTGCTTGGGGTAGTGGCTTTCAGATGGCGATCAATACTGTCCAGGCCAAGGCAAAGCCGGCAGATCTCTCAACCGCAATATCTCTCAATTTCAGTAAGTTTCTTCAAATCGCTCGCCGCGCAGAAAGAAAATACGAGATTAACTAGTTCGCAGCTTTTCAAACATTTGGGGGAGCCTTCGGCATCGCGGCGGCTCAGAGTGCTTTTGTGAACATCATGACGAGCAAACTGGCTTCTACTGCCCCCACGGTTGATCCCGCCACGGTCATATTGACTGGCTCGGCCGAGATTCGGAATGTGTTTGCCCCTGATCAGGTGCCTGGGATTGTGCTTGCCTACATGTCGGGGCTCAAGGTTACCTTTGCCCTCATGGCCGGATTCGCCGGAATGTCCTTTCTCTTGAGTGGTCTACAGAGCTGGAAGAAGATTTATGGTGATAAGAAAGTAAGTGATGCTATCCAGGCCTAGATGTTATTACATTTAGCTTTTTCAGTATAGAATTCTGTTGGAGAAGGGGAAGTAGTTGTGCGATGTGCAAGGAGGAGTCGTTCAAGTTTGGGGCGGGAAATTACAAGATTGCAAGATGCCTAGAGAATCATATAGAGCTTCAATTTCTTTCAATTTAGTCTAATAATTATTATCAATTCTATTTCATTAGAGTTTTATTCAATTCCTAGAGCATATATTGATAGAGTAAACATCATTTCTTTTTTACAAGCAGGAGTAGAGCATCAAACGTGACGCTACCCATGGCCTACGAAGTCCAGTTATCTATGCCCAGGATCTCATCTGGAAGACCTCCTTCTCGCAGTGAGGTATCGCCGACATTGACACCCTGCAACCGCGGCACAAAAGGTGCAGTTCCAAAGATCTGTGTCTGAGTGGCTGCCAAGGCTTCTGAGGGAAAGTCTGGGGAATCCAACACCAGGAATTGGTCCATATCAGTGTCAAAATCCGGCATCAGCGATATTGGGCCAGAGAGCGGATCAAATTGATGTTCCTGTTGGTCCTTGGAAGCCACCTGTCGGCATTCAATCGTGATATGGCTAAAATGGGGAATAGGGATGCCAATACTCTTGCAACCTTTCCCCTCTGCGCCGCCATCCGTATCCTCATCCTCAACAGCGGGGCCAGACCGAATTCTCACAGTGTAGTTACGCCCTTTTGAAAAATCTTCCTCGACAAGCAGCAGGCGTCGTAATGCTTGCTCGTTTTTTTCGTCCAGAAGTTTACCTTCAGATCCCCTCACATCCTCGGCTGCCTGAAGCATACACTCTATCATGGCACGATCGCTGCGGCGCTGGTGTGCAAAGACACTAGTGATCTTTGGATGCAGTCGGCTGTCAAAATGCCCAAGAAGCAGTGCCATGGAGGCCAACAGGGCAAGAAAGCCCAATGCACGATGGCATGCACCCGCGCTTCTGAAATGATGGGAAGCGAGGAACCGTGTGAGGAGCTCACGGCTTGCACTCATGGTAGCGATTCTTGAATAGTCGTACTTGGTGTCCGGGTCGAAGAGGAGGAGGTATGGCAGGTGGAGTTGAGTCACCAGGTTGAAGTAGAACATCTGGGCGGATACGCGGGCCATGGCCCAAAACTCGTCCTCGGACCCAACTTCGACACCAACGAACCTTGGGGATATCCAAAAATTTTCTGGCATGGTTGAGCCTACTCTGATGAGCTCTGCATCAATTTCCTGCGTCAGATTCAAGTCGTTCGCTTGGAGGCCTTTCTCGTTGCGGTCTATTATCCGCGAAGCTATAACCGCTTGAAGTCGGCCCAGCTTGTCCAGGGGTCCATCCGAAGCCAGCACGGAGTCAGGAGGCATTTCAGTATGGGGAGTACCCTGTGGAAGTCCAAGTAACAGGCAGAGATAGCGGTCGAGGTAGAGAATCCGAAACCAGACAAAATGGGGTTCCGTCTTGCAGGAAGGATCAATGTTTTTGACCGGTGGTGGGAGGGAGCGGTGGATGCCCATCATCTGAGCAACTAACAATGCTCTCCTCACGACCTGCCATGCCTTTCTCAGGTTTCCGTTGGTTTTGTGGAACACTGACTCGTAGATGATGCACTCAAGACATTCCATGGTGCCGTGTAATTTTTCGTTGGTAGTCACCAAAGTCGAGACGGCTTCGACCAGTCGATTGATTATCGCGCCAGGCTCCTCGGCCAAACCATGAATTCTATCCACACCGGATTGAAGAAATGAACAGAAGAGGAGCATTTTCTTTGCTAGGAGGACTGGATGGGAAGCAGGGTCCATCAGCTCTGCACTTGAAGGTGGCATCTTCAGCGGTGTGAGGCCTTCTCACTCCAGCGATCCGAAAGACGCGCTGTCCGCCAAATGGAAGTAAAACTTGTGGCAACACATGAACTGGCAGATATTATCTGTATCTTGATGAGAAGGAAAGGCAGCCAACAACGCGCGCGTAATTTTCCCATTTTCTCCTAACAGAGGAGGCATTTGTCTACGAGTGCTCGATGGCCAGGCATCATGAGGCTACGACAACCATTAGCTCCTAGATCATGGTATGGAGGTGTTTCCTGGCATCACAAACCTCATGGAATCCCCGGTCTGCTCCTTGAACCTCATCACTCCCATGGCTTGGATTAGGAGCGTCATGTAAGCTGCGCATAGGCTGGCCCTGAGCAGAGATGATGGTGCCCGTGAGTACGTCGACTTGCTTGGCTAGATCTTGCACCAGGCCCTCGACCCTGGCAATTCGATCACCGATCTGCTGGTCCCTCGGCGGGGCCAGCTCCTCGGGTAGTTCTTGGCCAGCGCACACGGCACCGCGTCGACGGCAGTTGTTGCATACGGTGTCGTGGGGGGATGCAAATACGCAACGGACTTTGCGGCGTTTGCAGTCCCAGCAGCTCCGAGTCCCTTTCCTGATGTTGTGACGCCTCGCCGAGCTCTCGGAGGCTCGCGATTTGTGGACCTCGGCGGAATCCGGGTAGAGCATGTTCAAAGCCAAAGACTGATGAAGGTTTCTATTATGAAGAGGGAAGAAAGAGTTCGACGTTTGGTCAGCCAGCCGGACTTGATCTCGGGCCACTAAAGTGGTCTTCCGCCGAAGCTCGGTGATGCGAAGCGTCATCGGTGCATTCCACCACAGGCCCACTCCGATATCCATCACTTCATCCTCTCAGATTGGCTCCAGAAATTCATTGCGATTGGTGATAGGAGAGATCAACAAGCCATTATGGATTATTCTGTCCCCTTACCTCGTGTCTTTATCCTGTTTCATGTCGTAATCCGAGCATCAGGGCTGCAGTGTTACAGTTCATAAATTCTACCTACCCTAGAGCACGCCCCATCATCCCCTCGCAGAGATTATGACTTGCCAAGCTCTCCTTAACCGGCTTACCTCTTATTTTTCGAGGAGTAGCTGTATATTTCTTAGTATAGTGCTTACTATCTGTAAATTGATTCATTCTTATGCTTTGTTTATCTAAATTGATAGTAGAAAATGTAGGAAGAAGAGATAGCACGTATCTACGATCGTAAAAAGCGGCGTTTGAGACTTTAACTACATTTACAAACCATTGATTTAGTCTCACAATAGAAAATCAAAGCATTGATATCACAGGGGCAAAGCGCGAGAATAATAACAGACCCGAAGACTTCCGAATGAAGAAAACCTTCGTAACATCAGATATGAGCGAAGAGCTTAACTTCCAGAGAGGACTACATAAATGGCCGAGGTGTATGTTCATATGTTAGATAAATTCTACCTCAGGTTAATTTACTAATGATTAGTCTTGAGAAAAGAAACTTATTCTAGTTTATTGCTAATTCATGATCATGCTTCTTCATGAAGCGGTTCTTTCCACGCAAGGCGAATTTTGGCGACGATCGCCTTCCCAAATTATTTATTATTGAAATTGCCTTGCAGAGGCTTAGAAGTGGCGTTGACCGGAAGACCCGTTGAAATTTCTTCTAAAAATGCAAAAATGCGACATCAAGGGTTGCAGTTTGATGCATCTTTGGATAATAATGACCCGACGTGACCAATGATGAGACGCCAGCAAACTAGTTATGCAGCTTATTTGGCCGGTAAGGCGTCCAGCTCCCCTGATAATTTCGCCATATATAAGCAGCAAAAGGGGTTGTCAAAGTAATGGAATGCTGCGTCTTTCTCCTTGGCCATGACATCCTTTTCTAACTTGCCATGGATTCGCCGCCACGCCCCGCCACCCGTGGCGAGTTTCGCATCGCCATCATCTGTGCGCTCTCGCGGGAGGCTAATGCTGTCCTGCTGCTGTTCGACGAAGAATGGGAGGAGGAGGGTGAGAGCTATGGCCGTGCTGGAGGCGATTGGAACCACTACACCACCGGTCGTATCGGACGGCACGCTGTTGTCTTGGCTCATCTCCCAGGCATGGGCACCCAGAATGCAGCAGCCGCGGCGGCGAGCATGAGGTCCAGCTTTCCCGGGTTGAAGATGGCACTCCTCGTCGGAATCTGTGGCGCAGTGCCCAGGATCGGTCGTGACGATGTGATGCTGGGAGACGTGATGATCAGCAATCGCATTGTCCAGTACGACTATGGCAAGCAATATCCGGGACACTTTGAAATAAGGCCGTCACTCGCTGGACCGGATGCGGACCTTTTAGGCCTTATTTCTGCCCTAGATACGGATCATGTAAGAGATAGGCTTAAAAAAAAGGCGAGGAGCTATCTGAGACAGCTGCAGCGCGAGGCAGATTCGCCCGACTCGGAGACGGGACGGCGTCACCGTGCAAGCTACATATATCCAGGCTTGGGGGAAGACAAGTTGTTCCGAGCAGACTACATTCATAAGCACGATAGGGACTGCCATGAATGCCGCAAAGGTTTCTGCGAAAAAGCTTCGAAGGCCTCATGCTCTAGGCTCGGGTGTGATGGGTCGAAGCTAGTTTCAAGAAAGGTAGATGGCATAGACGGCCGAAGCTATCAGTCAAAGATAGAGATATTCATCGGGCGAGTGGGCTCGGCAAACACTGTGATGAAGTCTGGAAAGGATAGGGATCGAATTGCTGCCACGCATGACCTTATTGCGTTTGAGATGGAAGGTGCTGGTATTTTGCACCAAGTCCCATGCATCGTGATCAAGGGTGTTTGCGACTATGCAGATAGCCACAAGAATAAGACGTGGCAGGACTTTGCCGCTGCTACAGCCGCGTCCGTGATGAAAGCGGTTTTGCAGAGATATGATTGCCATGACAGGTTCACTACTCACAGCCGACCAGTGTCACCTATGCTGACTATCTGCAATACCATCCCGTATACCCGGAATCGCCATGTTGTCATACGCAAGGGAGTGGCAGAGAGATTGGAAGCTCTTTTACCACAAACATCTTCATATGCCGAGGCTGCGCTTTGGGGGTTAGGCGGATCAGGGTAGGCATCCGTGTTCTTATGGTTTCATGCAGAATAATTACTAACCTCGAGTAGAAAGACTCAAATCGCCTTGGAGCACGCATATAAGACGTGGGATTCTAAGAATACTTTTGTATTCTGGGTACATGCAGATACAGAAGCTACTCTGATGCAGGATTATAAAAATATTGCGCGTAAACTCAGGTTGGGCGCGTCACTGAAGGGCGAGCAGCTTTTGGAGGCTGTGTGTGACAAGATGGAGTCACTTCCTCGTTGGTCACTCATTATCGACAATGCAGATGACATCGATTTATTCGGGTCATCTGGGAGGACATATACGAGAAGGGACTGCTTGCGAAAATATATCCCCAAGTCTGCCAGAGAGTCCGCCACAGTGGTCTGGACAAGCCGCGATGAGAAGATTGTCGGCACTTTGGTTGGGCCAGGATGTGGCATCGAAATAGCCGGCATGAACGATTCCGAAGCGCGTGAACTATTCAAACGTACGACGGATACGATGATAACTGATGGAGATACACAAGCCAACGCTGAAACTCTGAAGCTATTCAATGACCTAGAATGGCTAGCGTTGCCCATAAGTCAGGCTGGAACCTTTATGAGGCGAACTTCAATGCCAGTGGGCGAGTATTTGGCTCGTCTCTCAGACGACAACCGTCGTTGGGAGCTTCTCCAGTCAAGTGAGGCGGTATCAGACCAAAGTCACAGTAGACCCGGTGTGCCTAATAGTGTCCCGGGCACATGGCGCATCTCCATCGAGCGGATCCGACAGGAGAACGAGCTGGCTTATCATATATTGCACGTTCTGTCTTATCTAGATAACAAGAACGTTTCGCATGTTATTATGGAAGAAGCAGCAAAATATCACGGCAAAAATGCTCCTCGTGACCGCACATCCCAGGCATCCTACCCAAGACCGCAGTTTGTGATAGACGACGATGATCCTGGCTCACGAAATTTAGATGTCATAGAAGCTATAGCTAAGCTTAGGGATTACTCCTTTGTTCGCGTGGAGGCAAGGAAAGGCAAGATGATGACTTATGAGATACACAAGCTCGTTCAAGATGCTGCTCGATATGGATTACACATGCAATCACGAGCAGGCTCCCAAAACAGCACCAGGCAACACAGGGGCCAGCAGGAAGCCAGCAAGGAGGCCTATTTTTCAGGAATCGCCCTCGAAGTCATATACAACCTCTATCCACGGAGAGAATATAATGCGTGGGATCAGGCAGAGAAGTATCTTGCCCACGCTATGAAGATAATCCAATGGGCAGATCTCTGCAGGATGCCAAACCGCACAGCATCACTTATAGATCGGGTCCGACAATTCATATCAGGCCGAGCTCTCTACTCAGAAACCGTGGTGCTAAGGTTGGCAAAAAAGACACTTGAGCTTCGACAAAAGGCACTCCATTACCAACACCGAGATGTTCTCGGCAGCATGTACGATGTTGCAAGAGCGCATTACGATCTTGGAAATTATGATAATGCTGAAGACCTCGCGGACGAGCTGTACCCATTAGACAAGGAAGAGTTTGGTGGAATGTCCCCCAAAACAACGCAAACCCTGATATTGAAAGCAGAGGCAGCGTTTAAGAACGGGCGTCGGAAGGAGGCAGAAAAAGTATTGTCTCGGGTAACAGACCGTTACAGTCGCGCAGGCAAATACGACAACACATTCGCCCAAGCCATGTATTCTCGCGCATGGATGCACGAACGTCAAGGAGATAAAGATAGAGCTCTACACCTAGCGCTCTCTGCGAAAGAGGTTCTGCAGCAGCATGGGTCCAGTGAATATTACATTTGGTCTATGCAGCTTGTGGCGGAGATATACATATATCGTATGAACTATGCTGGCGCTATTTCAACACTCCGGCCCGCACTGAGAGATTCCCAACAGGTATTCGGGACAGCTAAAACAACGCTTGATATAATGTTCTTATTGGCCTTTTCACACTTCTATATGGCCGAATATGACAAGGCGGAGCCCGTGGCGAGGAGAGCAGTGAATGAAGCAAAGAACATGTTCGGAGCAGGTGACTCCCAAACTCTCCAAGCTCGGATTCTGTTGGAGAAGATACGAATAGCAATCAGAGATTGTGAATACGAGAGCATCCCTCTGAATAGGGCATCCATCAGCCACGCTTTGAATGAAAAGTTGCCGATCATGGATCACATATCAAATTGGAGGGCTCGACTTTCCGCAAGACTCTTTTTCTGAGTAGTGGAACTCACAGAAGCCGCCGATATTGAGAAGGTCTTTGTTATGATGCATTGAAGGTTCCCTATGTATTTGCACTTTGGCCGAGAATTTTTCAACACTGTAAGACAAGTGATAAAGTGATAATACCCGGACATATCCTCTCAAAGGACTACTATGGATTTCTCCGTTGCCGAGGCTTGGTATTCCCGCAGTTCGACTGAAATCACGCCACGAAATTTACCCAGTACGCCTCATTGTTGTGCCTGCGGGCACACTAACCCAAAAATTGGGGTATAAGCCATCGGGTATCCATGAGTTTGACCGCCCGTTATCATGCCGATCAAGTTGTCTACGGATGGAAAGGGAAGCGAAAAGAGGCCCACGGCCAGGGCTCCAGTGGTGGCGGAACAACCGGGTGCAAGGATCACCGCTGCTTGCATGAACATGAGGACATCGTTCATCTGAAAGGCCAGTCCTGTGACGATGCCCCCCCTGCTAGGCGGGGCCGGTTTATTTGGGATTTAAAGCCGGAACGGGCGAAATGAGGCACCGCCCTGGTCGTCAAAGGGGGTCACCTGAAGCGGATCGCGCCGCAAGTAAACATGAAGGTTGCTTGTCCTCAGGTGGTGGTGCATCCGCGGCGGCCTCCGCAGGTTCCAAGGATATGGATAGGGTATCAAGATCCTCGTTAGTGCCGTGGCGAGCTGAATGACCAAATCTTAGCATTGATGAGTGGCATGGGCCTTGGCCCGGACACAAGCTGAACAATGCGGCCGCGTTGGATACGAAGCTCGGCCTCGCTCTCAGGAGTGCTGCCTGGGGTTTCGTCAGCAGCCTGGGCTTTCTACGCTTACAGTCGGTAATACAGTACTCCAGGCATATTATCAGTTGTCCAGCAGACCTGAGTAGATTGTCCCGCTGTTTTTACTGCCAAGCAGAGGATATTGGTCGCTTAATTTGGGGATATGGGGCAAGCGGGTAGAAGAATCTGACGGCAATCTAAGCCCTATCAATAGACGATGGCCACGAACCAACGTGTTGGTTTTGGATGCGGGAGAGGATGATGCAGACGGGGATCACCGATGAACTCCTCCTCACCCCTGCAGGCGAGCTGTCTTGCAGGCATCAGGTTCTCCACCCCCAGGTGACAAGAGCGTGTTCCAGCGGAATGTTCAGGCCATGTTAATTACTCGCTAGGGTCTGTCAGGGTAGTTCTTACAATGTCATAGGTAACAAATGAAAGTTGAAACCACGTCGGAGAGACAGCATCTTGGCTAGTTAAGAGAAAGTAAGATAGCTGAAGACAAAAGGCGAAAGCGAGTAAATTAGATAAGATAAAAAACCGGTTTTGATTTCGTTAGACTGAGAAAGCCTCACCTCCCAGCTGACCTTGGACGAAAGCCAATCTTGTTTCCTTCAACCCCTCGTCCAGTTCAAAGCCATTGATTGACGGAAGAATAGCATATCCCAGAATTTCAACTATCCTCTAACTGCAAATAGGTTGGCTGCTTGGCTTTTGAACAGAATTACTGGGGTTCGTCTGGCCACATCCATTAGCCGCGCCCAGGAGCGTATCGTCAACCGCGGCATTGTAGGCCGCACCGCAGTTTGGGTCACTAAAATCAGATATTACTCTCTGTAACAATAGAGATGACGAGCTGTAATTCGTGCTTACCTTGAGCCGCCGCTTGCACTATTAAAGTAGGAGCATATGTCATGCGAAAAGCAGTCCTGTGTGTACGCATTTCCAAGCGCGGTGCCTGTACAGCCTGCGCCACATCGACCATTGCATGAATAGCTAGATATTGAAGTAAGATTCTTGTATGCGGCAATAGGAATTGATCATCTGAAAATCACAAAACTTACTCGCCAGATCCGGAGGGATTTGTGCCAAAGTTACTTCCCACTGTCCCAGTCCATCGACATGACTGGCCAGCTGAGTTGGTCCATTGAGCTGTAGCTTGTTGTCCAACGGTCAAACAAGTTACAGATCGCTTCTGAATGGCTGGAGAGGCAACGGATAGTCCCGCCAAAGTGAGGAATAGGGTAGTGTTAATAAACATCTTGTAATCGGCTCATCAACGAATTTCAAGTACAAACAAACGCCTGGACCAAATAGCGCAGGCTCATTATTTATATACAATCTTAGGATTTCCTACTTCCATCTTTTCTTTTCATGAACGGCACTTGTCCCCGCACCAGACTGGCAACGTCTCGGAGAAAATCTCGGAGCCAGCCTCAGTCTTCGCGCGACTCAACAGCCGAATTACCGCAAGAGGGCAGTACCCGATGGAAGACAAATGGTGTCATCGGTACTTGCAACCCAATTTGGATCTCGGGCTTCTCAATAAACGCATGTGCAGACAACTTGGGTCGTTCGGGATTAGCCTATCGAGGTCCTGAATCTCTGCTCCGCTTCAATGTAACATGTTCAACACACAAATAAGACTACGCGCGTGACCTAAATTCTACGGCCAATTATGTCCATAAGAATGAAGTGCAGCTATATTGAAGAAATTATGTCGTTACTATTTGCCTACTCAACCTGGTGGGCCCTGAATGACATACTCTCATGATATTTTGGTTCTTAATCTCAGTCATGCGAAGTAACTCAGCTGACTGCTTGCTATGTAATATCTTCTACTTAATATAAACTTATTGTAGGCCTAAGTGCTGTTTACATATCGTAGATGATACTCTGTGATGCTTTCATTACCTAGTTGTCGTCACTGGCCAGCCTGATGCTACGTCTTTATGCCTCAGTTTGTTAAACCATATAACTATCCATTAATGGGCATTTGTCGTAATTAGATTAGTTGTTTGGTTTCTGGATGTTAGATAACGGATATAAAGAAAATCTGTGATCCAACCGGAGCTCTACGTAGCCGATAATATTGACTGAGAGTCTATCTTAGAGAATCGGGAGTAGGTTAGCTCTTGCATCGGCTGAATACGGCTTGACTACAAATGAAATATACAACCGAAGACGTAATATTGTCGCTAGATTGACTTATTAGGAAGAAGAGAGTGTGATTTTCTTTTATTCATTGATGCATGAACAATAAACCCTTGTGCTTTCTGTGTTAACTTGCCGGGCAGGGAATGCACGCATATAAGTCATGGTTCCGCCGTGGGCGAGGTTCTCTTATACTAGTTCTCTGCCTAATCTTGTCGAAGAACATCACTCTGAATTCTGACTCGACAATGGCAGACTTAGTCTTAGGAATTTCGGGTATATTTGGGAGATGTGCCACCATAATGCAAAAATATTGATCAAGGGAAGAGAACGGATCCAAAGCTTGTGAGAAGAAGCAACTTGTGTGAAAATTTGTCTGTTCTATTGCTGCTGCCTAATAATGTCTTATTGACAATGATATGCCTCAGCATGCACAAAATGACTCACATAATCTTTATAAATAGCTAGTTACTCTCATGGCATGTCGCGTGATGTGGTTCACAGCTCATCCACACACCCACAAATCTCGATGTTACCGCTGACGTGATGATGCAGGGATATTCGTTTCGAAGCCCTCTGGAAGAACAATTGCTGGATTTTTAGATTTCAAGTATTAGTCAAGAAGTATCCATGATATTGAGGATTGTGTGTGACAGTGAGGCTGCAAGTTCTGATGGTCAGCATAGGCCATCCATCAGAATCTATTCCTTCTTTATTCGCAAATATTCCATTGTGTCTGACCTCACCGCTCATAACTTTCATATTTAGCCGCTGTTTCCAGAAGGCAGCCAGGGGCTTGGCAACGTACCGTGCATAGAGCCGTGCATGATCCACCTGAGAATGAAGGCTTTCACTGTAGACGATCAAACTGCCCACTTGCGTCCGGGCCGCAGATTGAAGGCCGAGATGTGACAGGGCAGGGCTCATCCCCAGTGTTTCGCTTCACTTTGGCCAAGAATGGTTTCAAATGACTGGAAGCTCTCCTCTCACTCATCCCCGAGCATTGACTTTGCTCTTACTACCCCGAATATTCATGAGGGTGGTCAGCTTTCTATACGAAAAAGGCGGTGTGCCAAGAAAGCTTGTGATGTCAAGGGTTCACACTTGGACATCTCTCCAGTGATGCACTTCCCCAGCCCTCTCACTGAATCACTGGTCTGTTTGGCTGCTGATCATCGGTGTCGACGACTTCGGCAGCAACGGCTTCGGGTTCTACGGCTCAGCGGGTTCAACGGAAAATGCACCCGTATTCAGTCGACAATGCGCCTGAATGAAATGACAGATCTGATCGATTCACCGAAAGTCAAGCACCACCGATATTGCCTGCAGGGGAGTGGGGCCCCGGGTTGTCACCCATGGGCCAGGAAGTACGTACTGGGCGAAGTTTGCGATCTCTGCGACTTGTTCAGGGCTCACTGGATAAAACTGGGTTGAGTTTTGACTCCATCTGCACGTTTGTGTGTTGGTTACAGGTCATCATAGCGTCGAGCTGTTATGGGAAAGAGGTCTGGTGCTGTCAATATGCCCACTCCTAGCCAGGCCGGACCGCTCCCATGGGCTGGTCGTCTCCTGCGGAAAATCCCAGGCAGGTAAAAATAAAGCCATCCTCAGAATGCGCGTGTGCTTACCGTCACCCCAAAATGGTACAATGTAATGGTAAGCCACGTGGTGCTTTCCATTTTGGTTTGGGATCCTCGCGATGAGGCAGGCTCACTCACCCTTCTTATCTTACAACTTATTTATACAGTGAATTGCTGCTGCCTCAGTTCTTCCCCCCCATGATTAATAAAGGACCGTATTTCAATCGGTGGCGGAAGATTGAGGGTTCCCCCTTGTCACTTCCCAAATAAAATAATCAAACCCCCTGCCCATATTATAGCTGTGGACCGCATACAAGAAGGGGTAACCCAACGATTAAGGGTTGATAAGTTCAGATGACGTCTTTCCAATAAGAATACGGAATTGGACGCAGGGACGAGTCGCAAGTTCTTACGGCTAATAACACCAAGAATCTTTCTCGAATTTCTTTCCAACAACAACCAAGACACCTCGAGTCACACCACAGCAGACCGTATCCTCGTCACAGTCAGATGACCTACACTATTTATACCGTCCAGCCCCCACGTCCAACCCCGCAGAATCCTTCATCGAGGCGAGAGACAAGCATCCCATTTTCTCACAGCATTGGCAAGCCCATCATGGCATATCAAGTTCTCAGCACTTGGAACCAGTGCGCGCCAAGAGGCTATGTCCGGCAGTGGTTCTGCTTCCCCTGCCGACAAGACGTCAACCTGAAAAACCTCAGAAACCATCTCGTCATCTGCTTAGAACAGCTCTCAGCACGGTTTCCGTTCATCAAGAAACGTGTGTGTCTCCTTTCCAACCCGGCAGGATATGTGGCTTTTGGGCCAGGAGAGTTCCCACAAGTTCCACTCGAGGTTCTAGACCAAAGAAACACGTTTGCCTTCACCTATGGAGAACTGAAAGCGCAAGGATTCCCAGCCAAAGCGTTTGTGGGACCCTCATTCGGAGACCTGCCCTACTCGCTAGCGCAGGGCCAACCGGGTGTTCCCGTGTTTGAGGTCCACGCGAGAGTCATCAAAGGTGGATTGCTGTTGTGCAACTACTGCCACCATTCTGTCACCGATGGCCTCGGGGTGGATCATTTGATGCGGACGTTTGCTGAGCTATCTCAACTTTCGACACAGGATCTATCGGTTAAGAGACCGGTAGACGTTCAAGTTGACATACCGCAAAAGGTCATCACTGACTTTAAGCCGGAGCTTAAGTCTATGAGATATGAACAGTTGCTGCGGTTATGTCCGGAATACCGCCAGTTGCGGTTACCTACCGGGCCGACCCAGTGTCTCATGAAGCCAGAGGGGATTCCGTTGGCACAAATCCAGAAAACCGGCCGAACATTCGTCTTCAGCGTTCAGAAATTAGAGGCACTCCAAAGGGGGATTCTTTGCAGCAAAGGCGGATCATGTCGAAAACGTGCTCCATCGAAATTCACATGTCTCGCGGCGATTACCTGGGCACACGTTACGAAGGCTCGCCTATGTATGGCCAGGCGCCGGTCTCAGGGCTCTATGGTGTCTTATCCTAAGAGGATTCGCATCATGCTCTGCACCAACTGGAGTCATCGCGCATTTGGGGACATTATGATGCACGCTTCCGGTAACACAGTCGCACTCCCCGTCTCTTCTATTGATACCGCCACCATCTTTGCTGCGTGCAGCACCAACAAAACGGAGTCATTTCAGGCCTTGAGTGCTATCGCACAGACCATCGAGTCGACGGTGAATAGTGTAGACGACGATTTCGTGGCCCTACGAACGGCGATGATCCGCGCGAGTCCTGATCCACGATATATCGGAATAGATCTTGATCCGCGGGACCCCTCATCATTCATCTTCAATACTTGGCGACATTACGGTACAGAGGTCCAAAAATGGGGACTCCCAGGATTAGGCTATGATGGAGAAAGTCAGGACGGCAGCCAAACCGGGAGAGGTGCCTCTCCAGATGCCATTAGAAGATCTCAGTCAGAGTGGAATATGGGCGCCGGACTTATACTGCCAGCAGGAAACGATCCCAACATCTTTGAAGTTGTTGTGACTTTGGCAGTCGATGAGATGCCTGAATTATGCGGCGACCCGAGTTGGAGGCAGCTGGTGGACAGGATAATAGAGTAAGAAACAGAAAAGGTTTCAATTATTGATAGCATGACGAAATGATAGTGAATTAACGGCAGTTCTTCAATTTTCTCTCACCCGCTATCATTTTGTTTTTCTCATCGTGTTTTCTTCTGTCCTGGTTGATTCTAATCTCTCTATGACCCCTTTTTGAAAATCATGAGATTGCCAAGAGGAGTGATATTCCATTCATGACAAGGTCTAGGACTGCAGCAGGGATACAATGAATCTTTCAGAAGCCCTGACCGTTTTACGATCTTGCGCAGCTATGAAGTGGTACGTGCAGAAACAATGAACGGCCATTGTTTGAGGCATTAATAACCATTCTCCAAGCATGCTCAAGAAGCGGTGTGATGGAGTGAACACGGAAGTATCGGACGATGCATCACACCATTGCCGCATGAGTTGGAAGGTGCCGGTCACCATTGCACTTCAAAAGACACGAGATGTAAGATACTAAGTTAGGCGCAAGTCTAACCGTTGATTAACCTTGACAGTAAATTTTGGGGAAGCTTGAGGCCAGTCACGATGCTTGTTGTCCCGATCATGCGACACGAGGTGGTGTTGTTCGGTTGGCCTTGTTAACCTTGGCTGCATGAGAAAAAGGCATGGGTGTGTGCCAACACACCATCATTGAACGAGCTGACACGGCAGTTTCCACAGGAGCGGTTCCATGTGGATCCTCTTCGTTAGAATTTTCGACTTCATAATGCGCGTGATTTCATGTTCCGGGAGTAGAGTAGCATTGTGCGGAGTAGGAGGAGCCCTAATCCCTGAGATGTGGGCATGCTGAATCCTACCCGAGAGTTACCTGGGATACCCGGAACAGTTTCATTCTTCCCCTAGTTCAAAATTATAGACTCCCTACACTGGCTGCTTAATGCCTCTGCCTGATACCAAGTTGTGATGTTGCCACCAGATACTGTATCAAAGATCTAACACTCGATGGGAGCTTTGCAAACGAATATCCGAGAAAGCTAGAATACCTCTCAGGAAAGCCGCCGACGTGATCTCATGGGTCTACCTGCTCTATTTGGGCTAGGTGTAGAAAAAATGTTTATTTACTTCTGAAAAAAGAAACCCGACTGTCGGAATCGGTTAGCCAATCATCCGACTTTTCGTGTCAACCTAGTATTTAGAGTCTACACTCCCCAAAATATCTCTTATCTCTACCACGAGAACTAATTTGATACATTATAATCGCCTCTTCTCACATTTCTCAAAGGTTGTGACAAGTCTTCTGGGGATAATGCCGAAACCATATTGCGTGCTGCGTGAATTGTGTTGTTCACGACTGGGGCGGGCGTCACTCATTTCTGTTTCTATTGTGTTGGGTAGATATCCCCTTCTTATCAATGCAAGATCTCGCTTGGTATGATGTATGCTGAGAAACACTCCAGCGAGTTGGTTTTATTTTCCTGATATAATCCTACCTCGTACTAAACTGACGAGGGCTCGAGTACAAAGTAAAAACAGCAATGGAAGATACTAGACCCGACATCTCAACACAATGAATAATATCGTACTGAATAGTGCGCTATTAGAACTCTCATGGTCCCAGAGACAATCTGTAAAATGAAGTATGCAGAACTTCTCGCTGACCTCTACTTCTATATAGAGTAGATATGCTTAGAATAATTCCTATTAAAAATAAACTCCGTTACGTGAACCATTCCTGAGGGGGGTTGATGACATATACTAGATTTATCAGAGATAATGCTGATTTCTCACGATGCTATTAAGGCAAGTCGCCAATCAAATCTAACCACTTCATATGTATTCTTGTCAACCCAGAGCCCGAAAGTTCAACCTCTCGCAATCAGAACCTCGCGTTGCATTATTCTACATTTACAAGCTTGATTTTGTTGCCATATCGGAGCGATCCAGTCCCTCAGACTAGATTGGAAGATACATTTAATGGAGCTAGAAAGAGCGCTGGGCAGTTTTCCAAGGCACCTATAACATACTAAAGTGTATCGAGACTAGTGATAACGGCTAATACTAGTCTAAGATTTTACAGTAGGCACGGATCCATCACCAAATGGGTCAACTTTCGATTTTATATTATTCTAATTGACTTATAGAAATGATGTACATGTAAAGGTCGAGCTAAGAGGCAAGAGGTTTATCACACCTGCGCGAGTTTAAGACTTGACGTCGGTAAATTGACTACAATACAAGCTGAAAGCTAGTACCAGCAGCTAACTTACCAGGCTGGTGTACGCTTTATCTTGTCTTAAGATATGTTAATCGCTGAAAACTTGGAGAGATACCGCCACTTCGACAAAGCTTATCCTGATTTCGATTTCAAGTGCGCACATTGAATATTCTATTCCTAAGTAGAGTGTATGGGCGAGAGAGTTTGAATGGCTTGGCTCACGGAATAAAAAAACAGCAATAGAACTATGTAGAGTGTATACTCTTAAATTAATGCAGAAGCCACATGACTGACACCTTGTTTGTCCCCAGCACATAGCTGCTTTCAATTGAGTTACATTAGCACTAGGGTGCAAATCTATGAGGGCAGGAAAGGTTCCAGCGTGAAGTAATAAAGACAGGATACAATTAGCAAAGGATTCAAAAGCATCTTTTTTCCTTTCCTCCATCTCGATTCATTGGCTCACCAACACTAATAAGGTGGTCACATGGCGTGCAAGTAATCTCAGAGGTTACATGTATATTGTCCTCTGGTCTAGGACCACAATTGAACATGATTTCTGCATCTTTGAAGGAAACAATTTAATCTCTATCTTCCCCAGGCATTGAGGGACACATCGGGTTTCTGAGTCACGTACAGAGACACCACGTTGGGTGTTGTTGTACTAAAGACACGGCGTGGGACAATGCTAAAAGTCGTCGGGTTTAGGGAAAGACTAAAATGAAAATAAAGTATCAAGTATGAGATCTAAGCATAAATTACATTAACGTATAAGTTAGCTTCATTATCAAAAGGGCGGATTGAAGGAGATAAGCATACTGACCTGTGTGCCCTGCCGACTGCCGATCTACGCGGACGCAGTCTAATACGAGGAATCCGCAATTCAGGGCCACTTCATGGCCTACAGCAGATCTCTCAGCTGGCCCGGTCAACCGCAGCGGAGCTAGTGGGCTCATGACCTTTCTCGGATTTCTCTGCATGCGTTTGCCCTATCCGATGTGTGGGGTGTTCGGGGCAAGTCAGACAGAGGGAAATTGCAGGTAGAAAGGCGCCAAAGCGGTCATGATTCAGTTGCTAGCGCGTCAACTCACAGCTCGTTGGAAGCCTAGAACTTGACCGACTCTCTCACCCGGCTTGGCTGAAATTGGTTACGATCGGCGGATGGTATGTTCCTCGATTCAGGCTCAACTGAGCTACTGCACGCGCAGTCATTTTGGACCGTAATATATTGACCTCGTACCGCATGTGAATGCAGCCGGTGTCAGGCACAATCGAATCATGGGAGTCAGCCAATATTGGATTTGGGCCCTAAAACGGCTAAATCAACATGAGACAGCAGACATATCACATCAGCTGAGTCCCAACTGCAGGGAGGGGCTGAAAGAGAGTGCAGCTTTGCAGCTCGTTTTGGGTCACTGCGGCAGGAAATGATGGCAAGCCGTAAGCTCGACGCATCCAGGCCAACGGCAGGAACCTGAGCTAACGGCTGCGATCTCGGGACTTTTTCCAGCTTCCTCACGGCTCGGACCTCCCCTGAGCTCGTATCTGCAGGGGTCGTCCGTTCTCAATTCCTAAGTACCGAGCCAAGGGATGGCCTGTGTGGTTCCACGAGGGGCCACGAGGGGCCAGACTAACACAAGTGGCGGCCTAGTGCAGTCGAAACGGGAAGATGTCATGGGGATCGAGCACACGGCTCGATACATGACCCCAGTTCCAGTGCATTGCATCTCAGGCGGGGCTTCCATTGCAGAGAGTTGGCGCATATACGAGAAAAGGGCAGCATTCCCATTGGCCCCGTGCCTGGGCCGTCACCGTCAGCCGCAGCGGGTGTGGGTCGTAGTGCGGAAAAATGGTCTTGCTTCAGAGGTAATATATTGAGAGAAAAAGGCCCGGATGAAACATCAAAGCGTCCATGTGGCTGCAGCTACCGGTGTGAGCTGAATTCGATTTTGGTTCGTTGAGATATAAGATGACCCTTTAAGACTTACTTATCTGACTTACCGGCTGCCCAACTCACCCATCTCACATCAGTCGAACATCAAACGATCACCATGAGGTCCTTACTCCTTGCCTTACTCGCGACACCCATTCTGGGAAGTCCTGTCGTGGAAACACTGAGTGTTGAGGTCAAAGAGAAGCCCAGACAAGTCAATGGAACTGTCGAGTACAGTACCATGTGCAAGTCCTGCCCTTATGACCTTTGTCCCAACGTCAACATTCCCTGGGGTGGCGACATCGTTACCCTGACCTGCTGGGCTGAGTGAGTTTCGAGATCAGTGGAGCGAATAGGCTTTGGCGAAGACTGACTTAGGATGCAGGGGTGACACTGTCGGAGACACTAAACTCTGGTGTATGTGATTTTCCCTCGTTAATTCTAGGGCCATGCTAATACGATATATAGTGAAGACAAACGAGAACTGTTACATCTCCGAGTATGACCTCGTCGAGTACCAGGGAGACTGTGAGTTACGTCTTTCCCTTTGCCTGAGCAGGCCAGTCGGCGCTAACTGTACCACCTAATGTAGTCAGGACTGATCTGAAGACCTGCGGAAAGGTCCCCCTGAAGATCACCAAACAGCCTGCCAAGGTCAGGTACCTCTCTGAATGCAAATGGGGCTACGATACTTCAGCCGAGTCCATGAAATTCTACGGGCGAGATCTTGATGTCACCCTCACCTGCTGGACTGAGGGTGGAGAAGTTTTGAACAATCCGTAAGTCTGGGCAAACACCAGCGTCATGAAACTCGATTACTGACAATCGATTGGTAGCTACTGGTATAAGGTAATAATATCTGGACCATTGTAATGATTGATGTGAAGCTAATACATACACTACAGACCACTGATAACTGCCATGTTTCCGGCTCCGGCCTCTGGGCGGCACCTAGTAAGTCTATGGAGTCCATACTTCTCATTGACCAAGCATAGCTAACATACAGCAGACCGCGAAAAGCTGGATAATTGCGGACCTGAGCCTGGCCCACGCATCAATGAGACAAAGCGGTCAATTGACGATGACGGAGCTCGCCCTGTTGAGCTCCCCTCTCGGGAAGATGACGAGGAGGAAGTAGAGATCGTGGACGACGAGCAGCCAAGCCTACTCCGCCGCTGGCTTCAGCCAGAGCAAATTGGTGAGGAGTATGCGCCCTGCTACAAGTGCCCCACGGCCACAACAAGCTCTGCTTGCCCTCGCCAGAAGAGATACGAGTACAACAACACTGTTGTGAGCCAGTGCCTGACCAGCGAGGACGTCACATACCCCAACGGATCATTCTCCTCAACCTACTGGATGGTGGGCCCCCCCTTCACAGAATTACTTGGCATATGCTAATGATTTACTTTAGCTGACCACTGACTGGTGCTACGTGAACGGAAATGATTTCTGGGTCCCACCTTGGGATAACTACCGGTACCCCAGGTGTTCAAACTGGGCTGGGTATCCTTAAGCCCTTATATCGATGATGATGAGCTAGTTTCAGCACTTATCTCGAAGGCTTACTGGGGGCATAGAGTCTGATATTTCATATTGAATTTCAATTTATGCTCAACCACCGTCTACCTTGCCTGACGTGAACATGGCGTAGAAACTAATGTTGAGGACTTTGAGGTTATGTTATGTTCGGTCTCGACCAATAAACCACAGACAGGCTCCTGTTTAGTTATCCCTTTTAGTCCAGGGGCTCAGTGCTTGTAAAACACACTCATACAGCCTTGGTTCACCAGAGCTCTCCAAAAGTCCATTCCAGACGTCATCGCCCATTCCTTTGTAAAAAAGCAACCAGCCACCCAAAATAAAGTCAGCATAGCTCACTTCCTCGCCTAAAAGGAATGGTCCCTCGTTTTTCTTGACAAGGTCATTCAGCTCTCCAAAGATAGGAGCAAGCTTCTTGAATACTAGGCTTTGGGGGTTTTCTTTTTCGAATTGTTCAAGAGACATGCCGAGACGCTCGGATCTCGTCCTATGGAAATATTCTCTGCTGGTTTCACTCAAATACACCTTGGGAACTGTGGTTTTGTAGATAGGCTCTAAAACCACGTCCAATTTATCAAGTGCATCAAGGAGCGGCTGCTGGAGAGAGTTGCCTAGGTGAAGGCTCGGTGTTGGATGGCTTCTCTCAATGGCTTCGGTAATGACGTAAGAGTCCATGAGGTACTTTCCATCCGGCAGCTTAAGAGCTGGACTGGTGAATTTGTGTCCATTGGCATTTGGGGCAACACTGCAGAATGTCAGTATTGAGAAACATACATATCTACCAGGGCTCTCTTACAATGGCTCGAGTCTTGCCTCGAGATGTGGGTATTCGACCTATTCTCGAGAGTGGTCAATTGTCTTCTCGCTCACCTAGCACAGGAACCTCCATGACCTTACCCATTCTGTCTGGTAGTCAATCGATTTATAATTTAGAAGCATCCGGGCTTAGGACTACAATTAGCATATCTGTCACTCTAGAGAATGAGGTGATACCTCTTGCCTACTTTTCCATGGATTCAACGACCAGCACTTTCGCGGTTCCTTGGTCGGAATATCGATCAGGGTGAATGTACCTGAAGCCATCGTAAAAGCTCGGATAGTAAGAGATGAGATATTTCTGGACAACTTTACGTCTCTGAATGCAATATATCAAGGCCGAGTGTAGATGCCAGGGCGTAGTGACTCATTGTTGATTTCCAAGCAGCCCCTCACTTTGACCCACAGCCGGAGCCAGCCGCTCGCGATCGATGACATGCCAGTGGTGTCCAATCAATTGAGGTCCTAGGAGAATACTTTCTCAATACAGCAATGGTTGGACAGGGAGGTGGTGCCCTTCCCAGACATGAAGTACACCAATGGGACAAGAGACTCAAAAGCACACACTGCTGTTGCTGGTTCAAACCCGCTCTATGGGGTTTTAAATACGGGGATGGTTGTGTATGTAATCTTGGATGCTATAAACATTACCCTGTATTGTCGAAGGGAAATAATATTCTTCTCGAGCGAGCGATGCATCCAACCCGCAATATTATCTCCCAACAATCAGCGACGAACCAGTATTCGGGGTAAATACCAAAAAAAATTAAAAAAAATTCGGTGTCTTTCCTCTTTGTACATTATTAAAGGCTTTCCTGGGTGACTCCAACCACTCGACTGTTCAAATGAATGCTTACGATTTGAGAGGGGTGACGGATGCCTCCCCCTCCTCAAATCCAAAAATAAGTAGACAACAGATGTTATTTCAACTTCGATCTCGAACATGGTGATAGCTAGCTCGTATTAAAAATCTTTCGCATCTTATTTCTTGGCTGCCTGGGCCATTGCCTTGTCAAATGGGAGTACGCTCTCTATCACCATATCCTAATAGCTTGTTAGTAGGATGATCAAAGACCTAATATGTTTCCACTTACCAAAACTGATTGGGGGAAGCAATAATAACCGAGTTTACCCATTTCGGCAGAAGTACCAACCCAGATCGTTCCGGAAGTTCCCTTCTCAACCTCTCGTATTACTCGTGCTGCATAGTTTCGTGGTGTGATTGCGCCTGGCTGGCGTAACAACCCCGGAACGCCTTCCACGAAATCTTTAATTCCGTAGTAATGAGAAGTCTCGGGAATTTTGACTTCAGACAGTGTCGGAGTACTTGAAGAGCCCACGGAGGATGTGGCCAGCGTGATGGTCCGGACTCCGAGGGGCTTGAGCTCACGACGCCAAGTATCACTTGCTGAGATCAGGGCAGCCTTGGAACCATTATATACACCTTACTATGTCAGATGAGCCGTTGTAGAATATCTTGATTTCAGACCTACTCATGAGCGCCATCGGAAGATAGGCGCTACAGGATGCATTGTTGACAAGGCAGCCTTTAGCCTCAATCAGTAGCGGGGAGAAAGCTTGGAGGATGGCAAGCGGAGCCCAGAAATTGAGATCGAAAACTTTCTTGCCTTCTTCGATTGAGACGTCCAACGCAGGCGCGATTGCTGCTTGGCCACTGTTGTTGATGAGGACGTCTAGCGTACCGCCGGTTTTTTGCTTGACGCTTTCGACGGCGGCAGCAATGGACTCTGGCTTCAAGACATCGAGTTCCAGAACAGTGACGTTGGATGCGCTTGCTAGGCCCTGTGAGATCTTTGACGTGGTGCGGGCTGTCGCAAAGACGTGATATCCTTTCTCGCAGAACCCTTCAGCTAGGCCGGCACCGATGCCACCAGCGGAGCAGCCGGTAATCAACACAGACTTTCGACGAGGAGCCATTATGGTAGAGATGAATGTGTGTGAAATCCAAAAAGATATTCTGATGAGGTGCGATAAAAAGTTTGAAGCAATGCCTGGAAACGACATCCTTTTATATGTATTGATTCTTTGGTAGAGCGCAACTCTCCCGTCTGCATTGTACATGATGCTTCGTCCCGCCAGCCGATGGCCCCTTGCAAACTCCGCCGCTATACCACAAACAGCAATCAAAAGATGGTCTTGGCATTCGGGGTTGATCCACAAGGCTTCATTTTCTGGAGCTGGACGGATGACATGGATCTTCATCTCTCTGGCCCCACGCCGACTGACCCATTCATAAAGACCCTTCTTCCTCCTTTTACCAAGTCTGGCAAACAAAACAAAAGCCAAGACCAAGCAGCATGGAACGACTTAACGCCGGCCGGAAGAGCCGCCACCCATCGAAAGTGGCCGAGATGCCATTCATTGTCTCCCGGGATCTTGAAAAGGCCGACGCTACCACCAGGAAGCTTATCCGCAGCCATGTGATGCAGGGGAGGAAGAAGAGGGTCCGTCCTCGCAAGAGCATGCAAGTGCAGGCCGTTGTAATACACTCCATCCCGAAGGAGGTGGAATCCGAACCAACGCTGGCGGAGGAGATGAGGCATCGGTACACGACCTCCATGCCGAGACGCGTTGGCTCAGACCTCTCCTTCATTGACTTTGCTGATGATATAGAGCTGTCGATGCTTCTCAACATGACGAAAAGTACGTACACAATACCCCTTGATGTCTAAGTTTACGAATCTAACTGATCTTGTTCAGTCGCTGATGTCGCCCTGGGCATCATCTTCCCCCTATTGAACGTAGTCGGGCTGCGGGTGGACCAGGAAAAGCGACTGTATCCGATACAAGGTGACGCCGCTGCCCTTCACATCTCCGTCTACGCCGTTGAAGATTTTATCAACAAAGTATTGCTGTATAACCGCAGTCCTAGCTATAACGCGATGATCCACTACCATAAAGGATTGCGGATCCTTCGGGAGCGGCTCCTGGGTGATGATGAAAAAGCAAAAGTAGCAGACTCTACACTCGGGGCGATATTGAAGCTTGTAAGTGCCGCGCAATTCTGCGGAGACACGCAGACAGCTGTCCAGCATATGAGGGGTGTCCACCGGATTGTAGATATCAGGGGCGGGTTGAACGTCTTTGACGGGACGGAAATCCAGTTCGAGACGTGCAGGTAATTCCATGAAACTGGAACTGCGAAGGGTGCCAACTAACTTGCCATAGATATGACCTGAGCATTGCTCTCCTGAATGGGTTGAAGCCCTTCTTTTTCACTTCGGAGAAATCATTAATTCCGTATCCCGAGGAGCTTCTGGTGTCGGGTGAAGAACACATGGGCTCTCAGGAGCATACGAGCTTTCTGTGCCATGTACACAATGATCTAGCAGTGGCTTGGCGCGTGTTGAGAAGATTCTGCTCACTGGCTAATCTTGGAGTACAAACTCGCCGTCGGATGCGTCCTCGGCTGATCCATGAAACAATGAATTCAGTCATGTACCGCCTCCTCCACATGGAGTTTGCTGCCGATTCGATTGATGAGTCTGTGCGGTTCGGGCTACTGGCATTCTCTCATCATGTCTTTCTCCAGTGGCATGACATCCGGCCAGTCAGTTCTTACTTTTCCCACACCTACCGAGGCCGAATTCTGCAATCAGACTTTTCTAAGAGATTGCCACCGCATCTAATTCTTTGGTTTCTGATGATCGCAGCGATCTCAATCTTCAACGTTTCGGCAGAGATCTGGCTCGAAGATGCCCTACGGGAATATGTTGAAAAGAGTGGTCTGAGAAAATGGAAGGATGTGCAAGAAATGATGAATTCAGTCATGTGGGTTGCAGCGCTTGATGAGCAACCAGCGAGACGCATTTTCAACTCGATTCGGCCAAAGAGACCTAAAGGTTGACCAGTTCAGTCGCAAACAGGCGATCTTATGGCACGGGTCAACCCAGACAAGCATCATGTCTAGTGTCTAGTTTGCACAATCAGTAGATTAGAAGGCCTTCAGGAGTGCATATCCCAAGGTCGAGAATTGCCCACGTATCAGTATCACTATCTGATATCATTGAAGAAAAAGGAAATGGTCATTTCAAGCCGAAGGAGAACATTGATGCGGATACAGCAGATGAACTTGGCTCTGTCTCGACATACTATCTACCCATATCTTTGTCAGGATCACTAGACTAGTCATGACGATTATCAACCAACACTTTCTGCCACGCCATAAATCCCATGATCGTCAATGCATCTCCGCAACAGGCAGTCAGTTGTCCTTTGGTGGGTATGTATGCTCCACAGACTGCGTTAATTTCTCTCTTCAAGGTCATGATATCATATGAAGTGTGACGAAATTGCAAGTATTCCGTACTATCACCAGAAATCACATCGGTTGTTCAAAGTCAACCGTTTCCGAGACTACCGTAGAAAAAAGGAGACTCGGGTCTATTTAGCCATGATGTGCTGCCCCAGTGACTAATTCAAGGACCACGGCCGCCAAGGTTCCATGGCTTGATGAGTAATTGAGATGTGATGACTGACAGATATTAAATATATTTTAGGCCAGCGGCTACAAATCCTCGGGTGTTCGTGCACCATCTCGCCTAATCTCGCTTCAATGCAATGGCAACTCGCATCACTCCAGTCTTCTTCTTACAGTAAACAGTGAACGCAGCTGAGTCCGCTAGTCTAGTTCACTCTTAGCCTGCCGAGGCGTATTACACCGTATCCCCGCCCCATTGTTCTTTGTTAGAGTTACATGTGAGCCACCGCAAATAAGCGGAGAGAGCTAAGATATTGAATTCAGCAAGGACTCAACACAGATATTCTTCTCCTCTCTTCCGTTTCTACTTCCCTCAATTCATCTAATCTACACGTACAGTCAAACTCATCCCCATCATGCGAACTTCGGCTGTCCCCATTGCCATCATCGGCGCAGCCGCGGCGGCAAATGCCTCAACCGCCGTCGGATGCTCCGGCGGCCTACAGATTCTTCTTGCCCGCGGCACCGGAGAGCGACTCAACAACAGCATAGCCAACAGAGTCGCTGAGGGTATCATGAGCCGCATCCCGGATTCCAATTTCACCTCTTTGGACTACCCGGCTACCTTTACGAACCCGCCTTACAAATCATCTGTCGCTGAGGGTGTCAATATTCTAAAGAGTGCACTCGATAGCTATCATTCCACCTGCCCAGATGGCAAGATTGCTGTTATTGGATACTCACAGGCAAGAAACCGATGGCTGGATTGTATGACCGGGGATATGGGGGCAGTGCTGATCGATATTTTAGGGTGCTCAAGTGTCCACTTACGCATTTTGCGGGGGAAATGGGACAGATATTGCCAGCACGGAGGTGACCAAAAATGGTTCGCTCCCCGAGATTTCTACGCCAAAGTTGCTCCGTCTTTGAATCGAACAGCTAACTGCTCATCGTGCTGCCAGTTATTGCGATCCTCGAATTCGGCGATCCCACCCATGTCTCCAGTGCGACCTACAACAGGGGAAACAGCACAAAGAACGGCGTAGGTGCACCCAGCCCGGGTTTGACTCTAGAGGCAGGCGTTGACGCTAAGCTGCACAGATATTTGCCCTGGACAGCGACTCGGTGAAGAGATGCGAAAGCCTCGGTGACAGTCTGAGATCTTACTGCGACACAGGCGATAGCTATTGCGACCTTGGCAATGTTACGGGCGTCCACACCAGCTACTTCCAACGATACACCAATGAAACCGTTGACTTTGTTGTCAGCCGCTACCAAAACACAGGCGACCAAAGTTCCACCACGACATCACCAACGGGCTCGGTTACGACTGGGGTAGGTGGCTCAGCCTCGGCAACAGGAGATGTTGGCGGTAGTGCGCCTTGGCTGGGGCCGGGGAACAATGGCATGCTTTACACAGCCCCTCTAGCTGTATGGGCCTTCTTTCAGCTGCTCTAAATGAGTATAGCGCCTGTTATGGTGAACCATACATTGCATTGTTGATATTTCTGATTTTATCTTGTTGCCATGCCATACATGGTAGTCAAAGCTGTTTTACCTTGGATCAAGGAACGAGAGACATTTATTCTATGGAAGCCCTCGAGTGCTCGTTCAAACAAGAGAATTTGAAACCATTCTTGGAGCTTCGCAGTATATATAGCGTACACTAAATCCTTAGGTTCTGGAGTGGGAAAAGAGCACGAGATAATCTAAGAATCGCCGCACCTGTTCATATTAGCATGCGAGACAAGAAGAAGACGATGGGAGGAATTGTCACCATAACAGAAGCGAATGAGACAAGCAAAAAATGCTCAGTTAGGAGCCGTACCATAGGTAGTGAGCCATAAGCCTCCCAAATTAGGCACTGCTTTCATACGAGGCAGGAGTACCGTCCACCAGCTAAACATTGTTTATACGAGAGCTCTGTTTTTGTTCATCTTCTATAAAATATTCATGAACAAATTAAGAGTTAATAGAATATTATCTGGTTTCATTACGCCCGCAAGACGGGGTAACATTTTGTACACTATGGAGACCCTTTTTGCATCAGCCTTGATCCTTCTAGTGTCAACCAAATCACTATCGAAGAAATGTTCCATTTTTTATTGGAATTAAATCCTATGACCTCTTTTTTAGGCTCTCTATAACCTAGTGTAAACGGAAAGGAATTTTGTTCTTTCTCTTCCTTCATCTACAAAGCCGTGTTGAGTAAATAGCTGCATGGCAAGAGCCCAAGGTCCTCATGATAAATTCTAAGTCCTCACTTTAATCAATGAGGTCGTCATATCCAGGGACACATTAATCCCCAAAGTTTGTAAGGGGCAAATACCGGGCAATTTGTATTTCTAGCAACCTGGAATATCCAACTACTTCCGCTTGGTTCGCTTAACCGTCCTTCCCAATTTCTTTTAACCCTGAGCTAATAAGACAAAACTCATGGGCACTTTATTGTAAACATGAGAATATAAATAGTATGGCTATTAATTTTATTTCATTTAGTTGTTTCTATCATTGTCACCTAAGCTCCGGCCCTTCATACGGCCACCACCCACATACTATGCTGCTGTCACATGATAGGTTGAATTACGGACTCTCCTTGAGTTGGCCTGAATTTATCCGTTTACAATGCAGGTAAGTATGGATTCAATACCCGTAACGTTTCAGCGCCGCTAAACATAGTTCCTAGCCTAGGTATCTGAAACGTAGCACCCGGGGGATCTTCACCATCTACATGTGATACACATCCACTTGAAGGACGAGGCAAGCCCACGTTCCCCCGAATAGGATCGAATAGCCCCAACTCTACAGCCGGGCAGCATGATAGATGAGGAATCTGTACGGCAAGTACATCGAGTTCTACAGTTAAAACAGTCACGTGCGTTGAGTTGGAATAATAAAACCCCAATCACGTCTCAGTCCTAGCCCAGTTGTCTTCCTTTCCCACAACTCATCAATTGAGCCTACAAGAAAACAGTATGTCTAGTCTTGCAATTCAATACATCTGACTCTAACTCGTGAGCCTCTTCGAATCCAACATCTCACTACGGATCTTGACTCTAGTCTTGTCTGCCAGGATAAATAACATATGGCAGTGATAGTTGAAGAGATGAACCAACGGTTCAGACAAAAATCAACCATGAATCAAACTCCGCCAAAGTTCATCACAAGGTTCTATCTCATCTGGTATTTGTGTAAGAATTCTGCAAAAGATATGCTGGCTTGAAACACATATTGACTTTTCCATAGCAATCACGGATCGCATTCACAACGAAAGGGGATCATCAAGCGTTTAGATGGGAAAAGCTAAATTTTGAGCGATACTCTATATATGGCTAAGACCTTTGGGAGCTCTTCAGACAGGACCACGGCTTCAAAGGATACTTCCCATTCTCCAATGTTTCTTTCAATTCGTTAAGTAGTGAACCCCGAGAACCAAGTCAAGGGGGCACATGAGTTTCATTGCAACATTCAATGACGTTCAGAACATAATATCCCGAAAAGAAAAGGGGACATCTACACAATGTGGGCGAGGACGTTGGAGGTTCCGCTGGGGACGCTGGTGATCTTGCCGGTGAGGGCGTTGCTGACGATGTAGGCGCACAGGCTGCCGGCGGAGGCGCGGCCGAGGCCGAGGTAGTAGGCGGCGAGGCCGGCGACGTGGGGGGAGGCCATGGAGGTGCCGGAGAGGGTGGCGGTGCCGCCGGTGTTGTAGGTGGAGAGGACGGAGGTGCCGGGGGCGAGGATGTCGACGATGCTGCCGTAGTTGGAGTAGCTGGCGAAGCCGTCGCTGGAGGTGGTGGCGCCGACGGTGCAGGCGCTGGCGGCGGAGGCGGGGGAGTAGTTGGCGGCGTTGGCGTACGAGTTTCCGGCGGCGACGGCGAGGAAGTAGCCGGCGGAGACGATGTTGTTGGCGGCGGTGTTGAGGGAGGCGGAGTAGCTGCCGCCGAGGGACATGTTGACGACGACACCGTTGGGGCAGCTGTAGGAGCCAGCGCTGTTGGTGACGTAGTTCATGCCAGCAATGACACCAGAGCTAATAGAGTCATCATTGTCAGCGATTATATTCAAGGGGGGTTGGTGGGATTGGTGGGACATACGTGGTACCGGAGCCACCGGAGTCGAGGACCTTGACGGCGTAGAGCTTGGTCTTCTTGGCAACACCATAGGTGGTTCCACCGATGGTTCCGGCAACGTGAGTGCCGTGGCCATTGCCGTCGGTGCTGCTGCTGTCAACATAGTTGGCGGCGAAGGCAGCACGGCCACCGAAGTCCTGAAGAAGGAGGTTAGCATATTGGGATCAGTGGCCTTGAGCGAAGTGATGGGGTATCTTACGGTGTGGGAGGTGTAGATGCCGGTGTCAATGACGAAGGCGCAGGTGCCATCACCAGCAGAGTCGTCGTAGGTGTAGGTGGAGGAACCAGAGTTGGTGTTGGAGAGACGGGCAATGCCCCATGGAGCTCCGGTCTGGGTGGCGTAGATGGAGACGACGGCATCCTGCTCGACGTACTCGACCTCGGGGCTCTCACGGAGGGCCTGGACCTCAGCCTCAGTCAGGGCACCAGCCTGTGTGATTCCTTGTCAGTAATCTGCAGATTCCCAGTTTGGCTGACCAAGGAAGTGGAAGTTCTTACGAAACCCTGGAAGCTGCCATCGTACTCAAAGTCGGGCTTGGCATCAATGGAAGAGATGGTGGAGGAGACGGAAACGACGCCCTCCTTGAGCTTGACAATGTACTTTCCGGGAATGACCTCGACGTCGCGGGGGACGTGGAGAGGAGCGATTTCCTCGCGCTTGGCTGGTGCCGCGGCAACCAGAGGCAGGATGGAGAGAAGAGCAGAAACGCGCATGTTGACGGTTTGTTGCTTGGTGAAGTACACAGAAGATGATTTGATTCAGATGGCCCACAAGAGTGACTTTGAGAAGGTCTCGATTGCTGGTGAAGAGAAGGAAAGAAAACGACGAGATGGAGAGGAGGACAGGTAGTCTTTATAGTTGACGCTCGTGAGGTCTTTGTTGTCTCGTCTAATCATGTAATCCTCGCGAACGCCCTCACCTTCCCTTTTCCCTTGTCAACTCGCGTGCAGTCAGTCATGTTCGTATCTTGGTTGCAATCAACCAAATAGGGCAGGCTGCTGGACGCAGGGCTGCCGCATATCGACAGGTCCTACGTTGACAAAGGGCCCTCCTCCCTAAAGAAGCTTGGACCAATGGATTGATATTGGTCAAGATGTTGAATCAGACAATCGTATACGACGAACCCACAGATGAGGGGCTGTATAATCCGGTTTTTGGCTGCTAAGCAGGTTGGTTTGCCACTCGGCTCTGGAAGAGTGATACTGTGAGTGCCGATCAGCGATTTCTGACAGTAGATCTATCTCGTGTAGGTTCGTTGGTATCCCGCGTTGTTACTGCCAAACACCACTTCGAATCGGCTCGGGTGTCACACTACCAGAAGACAAAAGCTTAAGCATGGGCTACTCGGCAAATTCACCCGTGACTTCCCCTTGTTCACAGTAGTAGTTTCGTGTTTGGCCTTGGGGGCCAGGTCCAAGCCCCCTCCCCTGCGGGATTCTCTCAAAGAATGGAACGTCATGATAACACCCTGACGGCGCGCATGATAAGATGCTCCTGGGTTGGGGTCAAGACTTGAGATATGAATCGATTAGCCAACAAAATGCTTGACTCCCAGCTGGCAGAGAAACCGCTTGGACCATTTGTCGAGGCGTGGGGTCCAAATAGGAAGTTAGAAGCAAGCTGGAAAGCGAGAAAAGGGGACAATAGTACCATATGTCACCTTCCCATCTTCCAGCCGGGGGTCTGCCAATGATTTCCCGCGATCTAATGGGGAACCCCGGGACGGGAAATTGATCACCATAGGAAGCTAGTTGGCTGTCAAGAATGATCTCGGCACATTGCAGCACTGTCAATGGTCCAGCTGAAAATGGGTGGCCATACGCCGTGGGAGGTCCAAGGATATCATTGGCCGGACGCGCATGTAACCCTATAATCGAAAGCGCTCTTGGCCGGCACCTGAGGTTGCATCCTGCCAGGCCAGCTTTCCCTGTGGAGTGATTTTTCCAGTTCCGAGGGAGTAAGCTTCTCGTGATTGCCCCAGACTCGAGTCCCGGAGTTGATTAGTGAGAGTCGCAATGCCGTGCGATGTGTGCCACCTCCCCCCTCTGCGTGGGCGCTCATCACGGAGAGGGTGTGCCAATGCTTCAGTTGCAAGAGCGATATCCGTACGGGTGATTGACATGCAAGTCAAGTGCTTCACGCTGGGCTTTCTGGTTGGACTGTCACGGCATGTTCCGTTTATCCCGCTCTATCAATGCATTGGATGCAGTACCACCTACTTCCAACGGGCTGGGGAGAGGCTGAAGCTGGAGACGAGACCTATCTAGGCAGATCTCTGCAGGCAATACAGCTCAATCCGCACAAGAGTGCCTTGCTCCCCGCCTACATCGCGAAGCGAGTGACATCACATCACGGGCCCCTTGCCAGCTGCCCGATTGAACAGGGGTCCATGGCATTTGGGTGCCAAAGTTCCTCAACCGCGAGCACCAAAATGGACGTGGCGAGTGAAACCTCTCCCAACCAGGTAGCAAGCAAGGAACGCAGCTTTGACTCGACCGCCGCTGTACTCCGTAGCGTTGGCCCAGAGCGGGATCACAGCTTCTCCGCAAGGGAAAAACGGCACAGAGTTAGAGTATACGCCCAGTACCTTGATGAACATGACACCCTCTCTGGCACGAGGCCGGTCTAGCAGGTCCCACCGATCGACACAACGCTGGACTTTTGAGGCATAACAGCCTTTTAGCTATCGGCACTATTGCAACCTTATTAAAGAAGGTTCCATTGACGTCTGTGGCCGGCCCACTCGTCTCGTGCTCGCCAACGCTACTGATCTAGGGAACTTCAGTCGTCTGAACGCTTCTTTATGAAGCCCGACCATCCGAACGGCGCGAAATGGGCAGATCAGAAGGTTTCTGGGCATATTTCCCTCCAGGCGAGTGGAATGCGTTAGTCAACAAGGCAACTCGTCTATATCAGGGATGCGGGGAGGTGTAAGCCAAGAGATAGACGGCGTAATTTGGATGCTACCTGGGCTGGCTATTGGCCGTGATGAAGAGAGTATTACGGCGTACCCAGCGGTCGGTTTGGTAGCATCAACAACAACAAAAGTCATCCTTCTTCCCAAAAAAGCCCGAATCCTTGACTGCTGTTGTTCATGCAGATCCCTGATCGGTCTGCATTAGCCGCGCGACCCTTGGGTGAATACTAGATTTTGATTATTATTCTTAGCATATCAGATCAATGGTCACGAGTCCCTTGAGAAGGAGCCTATTTTGGCCATTTCTTCTTGGGATCAAGCGCCTACCCGCACCGGCCATTGCCGACTCCGGCAGGAGAAGGCCCGGGGAGCATTTCAGAATCAACAGCGCTCAGCCCGGGCCCGGCGCCGGAGAGGTCCATCATTTATTACTATGTAATGAGAATGCATTTTAGAGCCAAAGGAGTGGAGTGAGTTGTTATGCTCAGTAGCAGTCGGATCATGCCGGGGGCGTCTTACAACGGTGTTCCCTGAAGATTTTGAGTGAATATAGATGGATCAGTGGATATGAAGTGGATGATGGGAATGCATTGACATCCGAACGCAAAGCCAGACTAATCCCCGGCCAGCTCACATCGATGTTGTTGGGGAGATGCCTCTTTCAGAGTTCTCTGCCTCGCGCATGGAAGCGGCGTTGCATCGCTTGTATTTCGAGTCCAGAGCCGTCGCACTGCGTAACGCTGCTTATCAAACTCACGGATATGTGTACTCGGATATGCGTACTCTTGTGTTGCTGTTCACGGCGAGCACAGGTGACGTGGTCTCCTCTCAGCTGGTCCAGCGATGCATTCAGATGCACCATAGCGGAGCGCAGTGCAGCCTTACAGGATATCAGAAGCAGCGCGTGCTTGGCGGCTCTGAGTTGAAACGGGACCTTCCTAATATGAGCAGCTCCCCATCTCCCATGAGTCAGGTTGCAAAGGTCCCCAGCCCAGCGAGGGATCCATTCGTACGCCAGATGCCCTGCTGCGACCTTATAATCTGCAGTGGGACATGCTATAGCGACCGACTTGCCTTGTTCAAAGCGAGCACTCGCCATCTTGTCGCTCTATGGCGCAAGAAGCTTGTTCAAGGGAAAACAAGCCAGGCACAGGCTTGGCGTTCTGTGACATGACAAAACCCCAGATATTGAGGGGGTTGTATCGTACCACGACCGAGAGCGCGAATCAGGATCTTGAAAGGGGTGGGGGCCAGAAGCGCTCTCTGGACTTATTAAGGTTAGGTCTGCTTTACTGACCGGGGCCAATTCAAGATGGACGGCACCATGAGACTGGTGAATATGGGAGGTGACGCGTAATCCTGAGCCCTCATCTTAAATCCTTCGACACTCATATCTCAAGCCATTGGATCCCGCGGGAGGCGATAGCCAAGACCTTCCCTCGGAGTATTTATACACAGAAAGTTCTCGGCCGTTATGTGTCGCAGGCTCAGGTTTGAGGCAAAAAGGGGCTCAATCGTAGGGTAACGTAGGCAGAACAATGGTCGCATTCGGGATGGGCTCGGCTTGTTTGCTTGCGTGCTGCCCGACTTCCGCCAACCGAGCCGGAATCCTCCAGTGAGGGGAGAGCATTGAGAAGGATTAGTTCGCCAGATTCCTCTGGTGCACGAGAGGATGTCGTGAGACAAGAGCGGTCGGAGGTCGTTGCAAACCTCCTTGTTCATCACTCGGAGCTTTTCTGGGAGGAATGCGCTAATTTATTATGGATTGGCCAAATACCGAGCCTTGGGCGATATAAGCTCACTTGGCTTTCTCATCGTCCTCCCCGATTCTTCTTAGCCTTTTTCAGTCTCGGTACATACCGTCCGTCCTTTTCTTAGGCCTCTCAGTCTTGCTCCACATCCGCTCACTTTCGCAGCTGGATGACCGTTTAGTTCCACATAGGGTGTGATCGGAAAGTCCGCTAAAGGACTACTAAATAGTATAATTATATAAAAATTACTAACCTTTCCTAAATTAGTATATAGATTATATATAAATTAAAGTATATAAGGTCTACCTTTTATAATTTTACTATTATCTTATTATACCTCTAACTTTAAGGTATTAAGCTAGTAAAGGTAGCTAAGATACTTATAAAAAGCTTAATTATTAAGAATCTTTACTTATTTTATTATAAAATAAGTATTTTTAATAAAGAGTTTAATAATAATTAATAAGCTATTAAATATAACTTTTAATAATTATTAAACTTAAGATCTTAAGGCTTAACTTATAATATTAAGTACTTTTATTAATAATAAATTTAGACCTCTCTCTATAAGTTATTAAGTAGATTATTAAGAATAATAAGTTTAAAAGTAACCTTATAGTTATTTTATTTATCCTTAATTTAATAAAAGGTAACTTTAATAATAAAGTTATTTAGTAATATTATAGCTTTAATATCTTTAATAATAAATACCTCTTAAAGCTATATTATAATAATTTAAAAGATATAGTAAATTTTAAGGAGTTATTTCTTTTTTTACTAAAAGAGAGGTTTTATAATTTATTCTATATAATAAAAAGTACTTTTTATTCCCTTTATAAGTAATTAAGGCTTAATATATCTCTTTATAATTTATAATATTAAATTATTAAATTTAAAATAATAATCTTTTTATAAATATATATATTTAATAAGTTATAAAGGAATATAATTTATAGATTTAAAATTAGTTAATTTAGTATATTAATAATATTTTACTAAGTTATTAATTTAATAAGGTAGCTATATACCTTCTTTATAAAGTAATTAGATTTAACTTACCTCTTTTATAAGGTTAAGCTTTAAGAGAAGTTTATATAGTTTAATAAAGCTATTAAAGTAATTAATAAAATATATATTTTAGCTTTTATCCCTTTAATTAATTAAAAGAGGTTTTAATTAAAAAAGAATAATATATCTTAAAATATATTTATAATTATTAGCTTTAATAGCTTATTTACTTATATATTAATTAGAGGTAAGGGCTTAATTTATAATTTAATATTACTTATATATATAAAGTTAAAATCCCTTTAAATCCCTTTAAATTACTTCCTTTTTATAAATATAAGGTTTAAGCTTTATAGAGGGATAATAACTCTATTTAAAAGTATATATTACCTCTTTAAATTCTAAGATTATAATAAGTAACTATATAATATAAAAGAGCTTTTTAACTTTTATTATATCTAGCTATAGAGCTAGATTAAGAAAATATTTAGTTACTATAAGTAAAAGTAAAAGATTATTAAGAATAATACCTCTAAATATATATTTATTAATTAAATTAAGGTTATATATATTATAATAAGCTTATATAACTTTATTATACTAAATAGAATATTACCTTAAGCTACTTTATAAAGGGAAATATAAATATTTACTTTATTAAATTAGTAAATCCTTATATATTATAAATAAAGGCCTCTATTAAGCTATAGGAAGTTATATATAAGGTAAACTAATAACTCCTCCTTAAGGATTAATAATATTAGCCTATTACTTTAATAGAGTAATAACTTAGTAATAAGATAGTAATAGCCTTACTATATATATATATATATTTCTTAAATAGAAATACTCTCTTAAATAGTTATTAATATTATTATTATTACTTTTATTAAAACTAGCTCCTTAGTACTTATATATTAATAATAACTTATATAGTACCTAGATAACTTAATTATATTACTTAAAATAATACTTTAATTAGTTTAACCTTAATTTACCTTAGATCTCTATTTAGTATAAGTTACTTAACTATTATATATTAATAACTCTTATTTAGCTAATTACTTTATCTTAATTACTATATAATAATAAAAGATAATATAATTACTCTAGGAACTCTAGCTTAATAAAATAATACTATAAGAATATTAACTATTTAGTAGATAATTAAATAGCTCCTAGTATATATTAAAGAACTTAAAAAGAAATAAGTAAAAGACTAAGGGGAAATAATATAATTAACCTTACTAAGACTATTTACTAGAGATATCTAGGAATTAGATAGATTTAAAATCTAACTTTAAGCTTACTTTAAGTTCTTTTTAATAAAGCTTAAGGAAGATAAAGATAAAGTTAAGTTTATAAGAACTTATCTTACTAGTACTATAAGATAATAATTCTAGGTATTCCTCTATAATTAATATAATAATAAAGCTAAACTAAATAATTAAGATTAAAATATAGTTAATATCCTTATTAGCTATAAAAACTTTATTATTATACTTATAGGAGCTTTTAGTAAGGTTAATTATAAATAATAGGTTTTAAAGGAACTTAAAGATTTATAATAAACTAATACTACTTTAGGATATATTATAAAGTTTAAGGAAGTTATATCCTAATTAGACTAAGATAATAAACTACTTAAGTCTATATTTTATAATAGGCTTAAAGATAAGGTTAAAGACTAACTCTTTAAGATAAATAAGCTAAAAGACTTAATTAAATATATAGCTATAGTAATATAAATTAATAATTATCTCTATAAGAGAAAGTAATAAAGAGGAAAAGGATAAAGTAATTAAAATTATATTAAAATTGGAAATAAACTTAACTAAGGAGTATAATAAGTCTTATTACTATTTATAGAGTCTAGGATATACTTAGGTCTTATAAAGCTAGGGATTATAAAAAAAAGGAAATACTATAATTATAGAGAAATAGAGTATATATCCCTTTAATATCTAAAACCTAAAAAGTAATATAATTAAAAGCTTATTAAAGAAAATAAGAAATAGTTAGGAATAATTAGAAAAACTAAGAATTAAACCTTAGGAATAATCTAATAAATAGTTTAAGAAGGAATACTTATAAGTATTATAGCTCTTAAATTTTCTATAATATTTATATCTATCTTTATTAAAATACTAAAAGAATAAGAATAATAAAAAGATAGTATAGTAAAAGAAAATTAATAATAAATTAAGGAAGTCTTCTAAAATATAAAAAAGAAATATAAAAAAGGTAAGATTAACTTAGAATATAATCCTTTAACTAAATATAAATTAGTATTTTAATACTATAATAAGTTTATTAAATATATACTAAAAGAAAAGAAATAATACTTATAAGTAAGAAATATAATATAAGTAGAATATAAAAAAGTATATATATACTATTAACTAAAAATTAAGTAATAAAATCTATTTACTATAATAGTACTTATAATTTATAAATAAAAAATAGTAGATATTATTTAATACTTAAATAGCCTTTTTAAGTTATTAAGTTATTAAAAGGGTATCCTTAAAACTAATTACTATATAGAATTATAGATAATATACTATAATATCTTTTATATAATTTATTAATAATAGAAAATAAAGAATAATACCTTTTCTTAGCTTAATAAAAAGATACCCTTTAAATATATTAATAAATAAATACTTTACTTTATAAATAAGTTACTTAATATTAATTAATATTTTATCTTTAAGGAAGACTTAGAGAAGTACCTTAGAGAATATAAATTTAAGGAATTATTAATTAAGCTATATTAAGAATAATAATATAAAATTTATAAGGAAGATAAAATTAAATTATAATATAAATAAAAAGCTTAAGAAGATTAAATAGCTTATAATTATAAAAGATATATTAAATAATATATAAATTAGAAATACCTAAATTATTAATATATAAAATAATTAGTATTTAACTTAATAAGAGAGGGAGATAATAATAAAAACTATATTAAGAAATCCCTTAAATAATAATAAAACTAAAAAGAGAATAAATATTAATATTAAGAATAAGCTATTATAGTATTATTAATTAAAAATAAAGAAATTAATAAGGAATAAGGAATTACCTTTATAAATAAAAGGGAATAAATTATAAGTTACTCTTAAGGAGGGAAGATATCTTTAAAGGAATAAAATAAAATTAGTTAATAATTAAAGAAGTTCTAAAAGTATATCCTAGGATATATAAAAATACCTAAAATACTTAAAGAACTCTTAAGATAAATACCTAAGTATAATAATAAATATAATAAACTTAAAGAATAAGTTAATTAAGTAAAAAATAATAATTATTATTTATAATAAAGCTATAGAATAATAAAATATTAAGTTAAAGGACCTTAGGAGTAATAGAAATTAAAAGCTTTATTAATATTATAATTAATATTAAGATTATAGGAAAAATATTTATTATATTAATAAACTATAAAGTATAAGGAGATTATATCTTATTAATAGTAATTAACTAACTCTACTTACTATAGAGAAAAAAGGAGAAACCTTATATAATATTTAATATTAAAGGAATATAGTTTAAGTATAATAAAGGGATTATTAACTTAAAGATTAATTACTTTATAATAAGGATCTAAAGAAAGAAGTTTAATATTACTTATAATATAGTATTACTAAGTACTTATAATATTATATTAAGATTACTTTAGCTAAGAGATATAAACTTATTAATTAATTAGCTTATTAGTTATATAGAGTAAAGAGATACTTTTATAAGTTAATATTAGAATTAATAAAAATTAAAATTTTATTAAATATTAAAAGAGTTTAATAAAACTTTAATAATTAAGAGTATTACTATAAAAAATAAAGATAATAACTTATAATAATAAGTAAATATAGTAAATATAGCCTTAATAATACTATAATTTAATATAAAATAAAGTATATTTTAATAAGAATTATAGAGAATAATAAGAATATTAGCTTAAATATAAAAAATTAAGAAACTACTAAATATTAATTTTATTAATTAAATATAAATAATACCTTAATAAAAAAATAAATATAACTTTAAGTTTATCCTTTAAAATAAAGAAGCTAAATAAAGAAAAAAGTAAAAAGATAAACTAAAAAAACTTAAGAAGGACTAAATAGAATATATCCTTAAAGAATACTAAGTTTATAAGAAATTATTTAAGGAAACTCTTAAGATTAAATTACTATAATATAATTAATAAGATTATAAAATCTTTATTATTAAAGAAGGAGAATTAGCCTTTTATAAACTATATAACCTTATAGAACCTTAGCTATAAATACTTTATAAATATATTAATAATATAATAATAAAAAGCTATATATAACTATTAACTTTATTTATAGGATACCTTATAATATTTATATTAAAGAAGAATAAGAAACTATAATTAATTATAGATTATTATTAACTTAATAAGATTACTTATAAAGATAAAATACCTTTATTATTAATTATAGAGTTAAGAGATTAACTATAAAGTAAATAGTAATTTACTATATTAAATCTTAAGGGAGCTTATAACTTAATATAAATTAAAGAAAGAGATAAATAGAAAATAGTATTTAAAATAAAGTTTAACTTTTATAAGTATTTAGTTATACCCTTTAGATTAATAAATATACTTATAATATTTTAATAAATAATTAACTAAGTACTTTAAGAGTATCTTAATATCTTTATAGTTATTTACCTTAATAATATCTTAATCTTCTTAAATAATTATAAGATATATTAGGAATATATATATAAGGTCTTAAAAAAGTTAAAAGATATTAATCTTTTAGTAAAACTAGAAAAAAGCTAATTCTTTATTATAGAAGTTAACTTCTTAAAATATATTATTTAACCTAATAAAATATAAATAAAAAAAGGAAAAATTATTATAGTTACTAAATAAGAGGAACTTATAAATATTAAAGAAATATAAGCCTTTCTTAGATTTACTAATTATTATTAATAATTTATTAAAGATTATAAAAAAATTACTTTATTATTATATAATCTTATAAAAAAGGATAATATATTTAAATAGACTAATAAATAATAGAATATATTTATTAATATTAAGAATAATATAACCTTTAAATTTATATTATAGATATTTAATCTTATAAGGGAAGTAAAACTTAAAACTAATACTTTAAACTATATAATTAGTATATAAATTAGCTAAAGAGATAATAATAAAGCCTTATACCTTATAGCCTTTTACTTAAAGAAGCTATATAATATAGAACTTAGGTACTTTATCTATAATAAGGAATTTATAGCTATTATATATATATTTAAGGAATTTAAATATTATTATCTAGGGATAATATATAAAGTTAAAATATATATAGATTATAAAAATATTTAATACTTTACTATAACCTAATAGCTAAATAAAAGATAAATATATTATATTAAATACCTATTTTAATTTAATTATAAAATTATATATAGAAAAGGATTAGAAAATAAAAGAGCTAATACTTTTAGCTAGAAATTAGAATATAAAGAAATAATACTAAAAACTAATAAATAATTATTCTTAATAAATAATAAAGGATACTTAGTATAAAAATCCCTTAAAGCTATACTTAAGGAAATAGTATATACTAAAGTTTAAATAGAAATTATTCTTAACTTAAAAAAGCTATAATAAGAAGTAAGGATAATACTTATTAAAGAAATCTATAAATACTTACTCTTAGGATATTAAGGAGTTAAGAAAACCTTTAATAAAATTAAATAATATTATAATTATTTTAATTTATAAAAAGAAGTATAAACTATAGTCTTAAAGTATAATACTTATATATAGATTAAATTAATATAATATAAACTATATAAAGAGCTTAAACTAATCTTAATATTAAAATAACTATAGTAATTAATATTCTTTAATTATATTATTAAACTATTACTATTTAGAGAACCTATAACTAAAGTAGAATATAATAATATCTTAATAATTATTAATAAACTTATAAAGTATAGATATTTTATACTATATAAAGAAGTAAGCTTTATAAAAGACCTTATATACTAAGTCCTATAATATATAATTATAAATTATAAACTATTTAATAAAATAATATTAAATAGAGGAATAATATTTACCTTTAAATTTTAGTAATTACTTATAGTATAAATAAGTATAAAGTATAAGTTCTTAATAGCTTATTACCTATAAAGTAATAAGTAAATAAAGTATTTAAACTAAATATTAAAATAATATTTATAAGTATATATTAATTATAAATAGGATAATTAAGTATAATTACTACTTATAATATAGATTATATATAATAATATAATATAAGAATTAATTTAATTATTATTTATATATATAAACTATAGTTATAAACTAAAGTTCTTAAGTAAATTAGAACTTAATAGATTTATAGTACTTACTATTATATTTATAAAAGAGATATTATACTTATTATATATAGAAATATAAGCTAAACTAAGGTTTATATAATAAAGAATAAAAAATACTATAATAAAATAAGATTAAAGGGATTAATCTTAAAGGAGGGAGATAAAGTTTACTTACTTTAAAAAAATATTATAATAATAAAACTAAGTAATAAATTAGATTATAAAAAACTTAGATTATTTAGAATTATAAAGAAAAAATTAAATATTAACTATAAACTTTTATTACTAAATATAATATATATTTACTTAATTTTTTATATATTACTATTTAAAAAAGTACTAGAAAATATACTAAACTAAGATTATTTAATTAAAGTTTATAAAGAAGAATTTAAATTAAAAAAAATCCTAAAAAAAGAAATTAGAAATAAGTAAATATTCTATTTAGTAAAATAGAAAGGCTATAATAAAAATAATAATATATAGAAACTTATTAAGTATTTAAAGAACTATTAGTATTTAATATACTAATTCTACTAAAAGAAGAAGGGTTAATAACTTTACCTTAGGTAATATTACTAAAGAGATCCTTTATAGAGGGATTAAAGATAAAGCTAGAAAAATTAACTACTTATATAGTATATAATATTTAAACTTAGAATATTAGCTTAACTTCTTAAGCTTATATTTACTTTAGCTCCTCTTAATAGTTTTTCTCCTCTACTTCTTTTTACTCCTCCTCTTTTAATTCCTCTATATTATTTAAACCCTTTTTTAATATCTTTATACCCTTCTTATAAAGTTACTTTTATATCTTCTATAAATATAAAATTTATATAAATATTATTACTAACTCTACCTCTACTTTTAACTTCTTATCCTCTAAATAAAATAACTCCTTATTAATTTTCTTAATTATAATAAGTTAATAAATATAAAGAAGAATAAAAGAAGAGGTACTTACTTAATAATATTAAGGAGTAAGTATTATTATATAAGTAATTAGTATATATATATATAGTATAATAATTTAGACTTAGGATAATAAAGTAATTTATATTCTTTTTTATATACTTAGTATAAGATATAACCTTAAACCTATAAGTAAGAATATACTTAAATTTCTAAGTATATTTATATACTAAATTAGATTTCTTTTATTTTAAGATATAGCTAGATATCTTATTAATATATATATTATATAAATAAATATAAGGCTAAGTATATACTAAGATAAGAAGATATAATAAGCTAGTCTTAGGGATAAGATTAATAAGGAGAGGGTATTATATTATAAATAAAGGCCTTTATTAAGCTATAGGAAGTTATATATAAGGTAGATTAATAACTCCTCCTTAAGGATTAATAATATTAGCTTATTACTTTAGTAGAGTAATAACTTAATAATAAGATAGTAATAGCCTTACTATATATATATATTTATTTCTTAAATAGAAATACTCTTTTAAATAGTTATTAATATTATTACTACTACTTTTATTAAAACTAGCTCCTTAGTACTTATATATTAATAGTAATTTATATAGCACCTAGATAACTTAATTATACTACTTAGAATAATACTTTAATTAGTTTAACCTTAACCTACCTTAGACCCCTATTTAATATAAGTTATCTAACTATTATATTATATATATTATATATTATACTAATTAGATTATCTTAACCTATATAATAAAGTAGCTCTATAAATATATAAAGGATTAAGTCTAAAAGTAATATACTTAATATTTAAATTCTAATTTTAATAAAAAAAGTAAAAATAAAGGTTATAAAAGTAATTTAACCTTATAAAATATATTTTTAATAAAGTTATTATTAAGTATTTAAAGAGGTTATTAATTAAAGGTATATAAATTAATTAATTAGCTTCCTTAAAAAGAGGTAAGGTTATATAGGAAAAAGCTTTATTAAAAGCTTTACTTTTAAATAGCTTTATAACTTATTACTTTATAAAAGGTTAAACTTCCTCCTAATATATAGGCTTTTTATATTATTTAATAGTAAATTTAATTATAGAATTATATTCCTTAACTCTAAATTTATTTAGTTTATTATTTTTATTTTTAATTTTAAGTTATTTAAGCTAAGAAAATTAAAATAGTTTTTTATCTTTCTCTATAGCTTATTAAGTAATACTAAAAGTATTATAATTATATAAAATTATATTTAAGGTATTATAAAGGTATTAGCTAGCTATTTAAAATTAGCTCTTATAGTAAGTTAAGAAGCTTTCCTCTTTTTTAACTTTTAAAGTATATTATTAATATTATTTATAAAGATTTATAGTAAAAGCTATTATAATCTCTATTTAACTTAAGAGCCTTCTTTATTATAATAAAGTATTAATATTATAAATAAAGATCTATATTATAATAATAATAAAATAATATTAAAATTACTTTTATTAAATTATAATTAGTTTATAGTTATTAAATTAACTATTTCCTCCTCTTATATCTCTATATTATTATTAATTTAATTAATAATAATAATATTACTTTCTTATAGCTCTTAAGTTATCTCTTTAAATATAATATTATTATAAGTTTTAATAATATTTTAGCTAATTAAGAGGTCTTTTATAAAGATCTTAAATTACTTATTAAAGTTAATATTATTTAATATTATAAAGCTTTTATTAATAATCTTATTATTAAACTAAAGATATAATTATTAAACCTTCTTTTTATTATTATTATTAATTATTAATATTTTAATATTAATATTATATTCTATATTATTTTAACTCTTAGTCTTTTAAAAGGCTTACTAAAAGTCTTAAATATAATAATATTAAGATTTAATTATTAAATATAATTATTTATTAAGTTACTTAAAGTACTTTTTAAAGAGCTTAATAAACCCTTTAAGAACTACCTTAATATAAGTATTTTTAAGATTATTAAGTTTCCCCTCCTATTAAGCTTTAAGTAATTACTCTAATAAGAAGATTATCTCCTTTATATTTTAATAAATATAAAATACTTATAATTATATCTAATTATCTATAGAGGTAGAGGTATTAGTTATTTAGTAAGCTTATAATATATTAATAAGTATTAGGTTATATAGTATAACCTCCTTAATCCCTAAAAAATACTATAATCTTAAGGTATTATTAAATTTAATAAAAAGTAGTAAGTTAAGCTATATAAAAGAGGGATAATTAGGTTATATTAAATATAGGATAATATATAAGTATATTTATATAAATTCCCTACTAAAATTAGTACCTAGGTACCTCTTTAGTATCTCTTAGTAGACTTTAGCAGACTTTCCGATCACACCTATAATGTACCAGGACCATACTCACGAACTTGCGTATAACACAGTAAAGTGCCTCATTCACGGGTTTGCTTCCCAGAATTGTAATCTTGAGCCGAACTCGTCTGATTTGGGACATGGAGGAGGAGCCCCAACTGCCTTGATACCGCGGTTCAAACTCTATATCACGCAATATATCTACAAGTCCTTCTTCTTATTTTTCATGTGAATGAGGCTTATTTGATTTGGTAGAGAACACCAGATGATGGCCCATGCTTTCCCTTGCAGGTCAATCAACTTTTTCTCAGATTTATGTTTTGAGACACACAACCCGTCCTACGTTCTAGAAGTGTAGAGAATGCCAAACACCCATCTTTGCGGAAATGTCACCATTTCTTGATCGACTGTGATTTCAACTCAATTCATCCTGCTCTTCGCTCCGTGTCCTTATGCAGAAATTTTCCGGCCGTCCTCGCCAAGCCTCCGGATGCAAGGGTCACCAAAGCTTGGCCCAACGGGAGGGAGGTATTTATCAAGCCCAGATGATCTGATATAAAAAAATTCTTTTTTATCTGATTTTGTTCAACCAAGGCTCCATTTTGGACCCTTTTTCTACGCTATGGATCAATACATGATTAATTGTGTCGTCCCTCGGGGGCCTCCGATGCTCCGTTTTGCGCGACTGTCGAGGCCATTATAATGGCTTCCGCTCTCATGGGACCCCGATTGTACGCTCAATTGACTTGACAATTTTGCCCAGTCACTTGTTTTTCGATCATCGCCATTCTCATATGAGGCTCGCATCTTTTCCGGGTGTCCTACTTGCCGTGGCACCATCTCTCGCAGCGGCGGATGAATACATCTGGCCCTCGCGCTATGACGAACTCGAAGACATCCTCTCGCTCCAAAGCGGATATCAAGGCAGGAACTTCTCCAGCGGTATGTACTCTCCACTGGGCGAAATACATCCCTCCCGCGCCAGTTCCTAACATCCAATTCCAGCTATCACGCCGTGTACGCAAGGCGGCAACGTCAGGGGGCGTCAAAACGCCGCGGAATGGATCCGATCCGCCTTCCACGACATGATAACCCATGACTCGGCCCTCGGCACCGGCGGCCTGGACGGGTCGATCTGGTTCGAGCTCGACCGGGCAGAGAACGGGGCGCTCGCGTTCGAGAACACGTTCAACTTCTTCGCCTACCTGCACTCGCTGCGGGCGTCCGCCGCCGACCTCCTCGCCATGAGCGTCATCGTCTCCCACTCCGGGTGCGGCGGGACCACCAGGATTCCCTTCCGGGCTGGCCGCGTCGATGCCAAGGGGGCCGGGCCGGCGGGCGTGCCTGAGACGGACACGCCGCTGGGGACGGTGCTGGGGAGGTTTGCGACGGCCGGGTACAGCCAGGAGGATATGATTGCGCTGGTGGCCTGTGGGCATACGCTTGGGGGTGTGCATAGCCACAACCACCCGGATATCGTGCCGGGCGAGTCGGGGGATCGGTACAACGACACGGTGGTGAAGTTTGACACCACCGACGGGGAGTTCGACAACGCCGTTGCTGTTGAGTACCTGAGCGACAATACGCAGAACCCGCTCGTCGTGGGGAAGAACGAGACCAAGAACTCGGACAAGCGGATATTCAGCTCGGACAACAACGCGACCATCTCCAGACTGGCAGGGGACAACGCGGAGTTTGAGAAGACCTGCGCCGAGGTTTTCGAGAGGATGATTGACACCGTCCCCTCCACCGTCGAACTGTCTCAGCCGATTGAACCAACCGATATCAAGCCCTACATCACGGACCTGTATCTGAACGACAATGGCAAGCTCGTCTTTTCAGGGCGGATCCGTGTTAGGACGACAGAGGGTGCCGCTGCGGGACGGCTGGCCAGCGATTTGGATGTCCAGGTGCACCACGCCGTGAGGAACAAGCGCTGGAGCTGCCCGCGGATCAACGCGACGTATGTTGGGGATGCGCGGGGGCTCTACGGGGAGACGTTCGCCTGGTATGAGTTTGGCATGGAGTTGAACGCGACCAAGGGAATCAGCAAGTTCCATATCGAGACCACGGTACGATCTACAGGCGAGCGGATACTGTACGACAATGGAGGGGATGGGTACCCTGTGACGGATGAGCTGCTGTATCAAAGGGCAGACTCCTGCGTGGCGAGGCAGGCTGTGAACGGAACTAGAGCGATGGACGCGACGGTAGCTGTTCGTAAGGACCGGGCATCTCTTCCCTTGAGGCTGGAGCTCGCGAGATACACGAAAATGACGGGGCTCGTGGTGCGGGAGTGGGAAGTCGAGACGGTTGCGTTTGAGAACACGGGGGAGACGAGGGGGGAGGATGATGGGTGGGTTATCTTCAAAGCTCCAACGGGACTCAAGACGGCCAGCTGGCTCACGTGGTTTGATATCATCCAGGAGGGAGACGATGGGTCGAGGATCGAGTTTTTGAAGACGGAGGCGTGCCCTCGTACAAGCTCATGATGGATGGATAATGATGGCATAGATGCTGCTCACACCACTAGACATAGATATTAATCGTATTATTGCCAAAGAAAGTTATATAAGTATGATATATTTATGAGACTTGCGGGATTACCAGCAAGTAGATAACAGTGAATCATGAACGCAAGTGTACGATACAAAATAGTCACCGTCATTACTACTCGTTCCGGACTTTAATTGGAAATAATCATATCGCCAAGCCTTCCTGGTACCAGGATAGGCATATGGCAACTGTTTAACTTTAGTTTACAAGTTGCTCCCTCGCTCAATCGGCATATGGCTGATTAGATTAACTCAGCTAGCATGTCTTGCTCATAACAGTCGACCAGCCTAGGAGACCAACTCGACTGGGAAATAATACATCTTCAAAGCCTCTGAAACTAGTACAAGTAATATACAGCCTAATAGAGCCATGGTTTGTGTGCAGCCTATCTAAGGTAGATGGTGAGGTGATCAGTACTCTACTACGGCGAACTTCATCACTGCCCACAATTACACCGATACTTCCGTGTCAATATTCCAGAGGCTCTTTTGTTGTCTTCCTGTATCCTTAATAAACAAGTGGAGAAAGTACCTCGCTATAGCTTCCGATGTTTCAAAGACATTATCGATGCCTTTACTCGTAATCTTATGACCGTATTGTAGGCTCTTGAACATATTCCTAAACAGAGGAGCAGCTTTTGAGATGCGAGAAAACCCTTCCGTAGAGTTTCAGCATCATTGTCAGTTACTATCAAAAGACGGAATGCTCTTTTTTTTTTTCTTTTTCTTCTTCTACTTCTTTTCTAATTTGCTCACCTAATGGTTAGATTGTAATAACTAGGTAGGTACATCTGTTTCATCTCACTACAATAACTAGTCAACTTGATGATCAACATTAATTAAACTATGTCCTTACTCACATAACAATTTCAGGTCTGCAAACTCTTTGCCCAAACTTGGCTTAACTAAAGTAGTTTATAATGCAGCGAGAAGGATTAAGTTACTCCAATTTTACTCCACGGCCATTTTTTCTCCATTTCTTAACGTCGCTCACAATCAATTCTTCTATTAGCAGAGTTCAAAACAGGCAGGCGCTATTTCAAGTATCCGTTTCGGAATTCCGCGAAGCCTTCGGTTGTAGAGGAGCCGATGGGAATAGGCCTGTTAGAAAGGTCGGATGATGGTTCGCCCCAGACCTGTGAACCACATCGGGTTACAGGGTAGGCCATCAATGGGTCCAGTCGATCATAATACGAGCTTGTCAGTGACGTTGAAGGGGGAATGAGATGATGTGTGACGTGGGATGTGCTTTCTTCATGACGGAACGAGAAGGTCGTGAATAGCATCAATGCATGTCCTGGCCCAATAAGGGGCAGAACTAATAATTACAAACGCCGATTGCTTGGCCCAGCGAGGAAATGCCCATCAGCCTTCTTAGTCCTGTTGGTTTGTCTTGCCTGTTCCAGCTTAAGGCCCATCGACGTCCTTCCTAATCAGGCTCATCTTGAGACTGGCTTGTGACACGCTGCCCAGGCGATTCCCTTTCCCGGGCGATCCTGGGATGGTTTCCATGTTGTCTGGTGCTTCTGCTGCGAGGGCCAGACGCGCGGCTTATTTTCAACCGTCGCCGCGCGCAGAGCCATGCCGTGGTGTTGATCTCTCGAATTGGTGACGGACACGGTCTCGCTGTGACCTCAGAGGATGCATGTTTTACAGGCTCCAGGGCGTGTCGCGCGCCATCTGGTTCCGCGCCAGGGCATCTACAGGGCCTTACAAGGCCTAACCCCGCTGTAGGCTCTGCGCTGTAGTGGTCTCTCGCTCGCCCTGACATTGAACGTGAGGCAGATTGGCCCCAGATTGGGAGAATAGACGGCTTTGCATCGTATTAATTGGGCTGCCACACGTAATAACTTCCCGCAGAGTTTAGTGACGATGATCGGCAGTGTCAGCCAGGCAGGGCTTGGTGGGAGAAGGCCCGAGGCGAAAGGCTCGAGTGCAGGGGGTTCAGCCCACGATGCTGGCAGAGGTTTCAGACATACCAGCAGTCACACCATGGCCTCTGTTTCCTTTTGTCTCTTGCTCGTCGCACTTGCCTCTCTGTTCAGGACGAGATGGGATGAGTGTGCGTCCATGCGGGTGTCTGGCAACCGCAGCCACGGCCTGGGGAGAGACGAGACGAGACGAGACATATTCACCACCTTCACAAACATGAAGATCTCAGGTTACCACAGTTAGCACCCAGATGGCATCAGTGATCGACACGGATTCACAAGGTCCTCCTGCATGGCATGACAGACCCAAAGTCTGGGGTCGGGCAATTTTCCTGCACACGTTACATCACCCACTGTCGTCGCCTGTCCTCGCCGTGTTTGTGGTGTTTCAAGAGCGCAGCCCCTGTTTCGTTTCACCTTGGCAGCTGCTGCATCAGGCAATCCATCGTCACGGCTGGAGCAATGCAATGTCCATCATTTTCATGCGTCCAGCCCTTATAAAACACCATCGTCGCAGGCCCCGTCTGGCTTCTGCCCTTCTCGGCTCCTGCTCTGTTCTCCAGCGTCCTTCTGCCGTCTCCTTCGTTCATCCACCCACCTCCTTTGTTTCGATTCACTGCGATACCGCTTCAGGCTCGGTACACCTCTCTTACTGTCGTTTAATTCTCACAAGCCAAACAAACAATACAATACAATGGCCCCTCTCCGCACCTTTCTCCTCCCCGCCTTGATGGCGGTCGCTGCCGTCCGTGCCGCGAACATCTCCGACTACGTCCCCAGCTGCGCACCCAGCTGCATCAACGAGGCCGTGGCCGATCACTCGACCTGCGACCAGAGCGATGGCGCATGTCTCTGCCGCGACATCTACTCTCTCAAGAGGCACAGCGAGAAGTGCCTGAAGAGCGGTTGCTCCGACGCCGACTACGGTGCGTACCACGGATATCTTCTCCTGGAGGGGCTGAAGGCTGACTTTTGACAATAGGATCCGCCATGCTTGGCTTCGACAACTTCTGCAAGGACGTCAACAACGGCGGCGGCTCTCCCAGCACCTCTGCCAGTGCCTCTTCGTCTGCTGCTGCCCCAACCAGCACCAACCCTGCCCCGACTACATCTGATGTCCCAGCACCGTCCACGACCGCCGATCAGTCTTCCGCTCCCGCCCCCTCCACCACCGGCGGCTCGGCTCCTACATCTGCCTCCTCCAGCGACTCTGCTCCTACATCAGCCTCGTCGGGCCCCTCGAGCTCTGACTCGTCTTCCCCCTCTAGCAGTGGCTCTTCTGGCGATGTTTCTTCCACCCCCGCCAGCACCGATGGCTCTGCTGCTCCCACCACCGCCCCATCTTCATCCTCTGGCGGCAGCTCCTCTACCGCCTCCACCCTCATTACCTCATCTGCTACCACCGGTGGCAGCGGCGAGAGCACCTCCACTGGAAGCAGCCCTTCATCCACCTCATCCACTCCTCCCAGCGCTGGCTCCCAGCTGCAGTTCAGCGCCGGCCTCCTCGCTGGTGGTGCCATCCTGGCTGGTTTCCTGGCACTGTAAAGTAATAGTCTAGTGTGGGGGATTGATGGTCTCAGACAGGAGACCTCGGGTAGGACAACCCGTCATCATTCAATGTAGCCTCTCTCATCGCTGGAGCGACGGGTGGCTATAGCCGTGGCAAAAGGATGGTGCCCGGCTTGTTGTATAAAGCTGTCCGTGTTGGAGCATCATGTATATACTTTGAAGAATACCATGTCGTATAGAAAAAAGGTCAAATCACTCAGGTTAGGGATTGCATATGCCTATAAGGTTGCATAGATTGCATCAACTATTCAATATTGAACGCTCAAACTACTTGTGCCTGTGGACTGCTCTTTATGAATCATATCCACCCAAGTTCAGGCCCGAGTCAAACGAACCACCATGCTCTACAAGTCTGTTTTTGGTATTGGTTTACTTATGAGTAATTTCAGCTTCCAATGAGTATATCGTAGCCATGTTGGTTTCCAGTTTATTCTTTTGAGGTCCCCGCTTGCTCTAGTTCTTTCGCTTCTCTCCACAATACCCTTAATCAGTGAAGTGTAGGCCAATATACTCATTCATAAGGCTTTGCTTGCCCCTTTCTTAGAAATTATGTTAAGCAGAGGAAAGCCAACCAATATCTCACGGCACTCATTGATAGCATGCTAAAAGCTTTGAATTCGCCAACAAGGCTAATTATGCTAAATAGAAGAGAACATGAAATCCAAAACCCATTGAGCAAGCCCTATCTATACCCGTAGTCAACACAACCAACTTAATCACCTAACACCCCGTATCAACCGCCCCGATCGCTCGTGTTGACAAATCAAAACAAATATTACAGATAACATATAAACGACTATTCCACTCCCTCCCGTCCCGTTTATATAGCTCGTACAGTCTTCCAGATGGTCTTCATGCGGGTGACCTGGCCAGTGGAGAAGCCGGTTCGGCAGGTTCTGTACCACGAGTTAGTAACGTTGATAACACTGAAAACAAAGACAACATGTGGCTTCTTACCCCATAGTGTACCCCATGTAGTTGTGGATGGGATCAGAACCGGCCTTGCCAGGGCAGCTGTCGCGGGCGGCGCAGGTCCAGTACGCATCCTTCTGGGCGGGCGTGTCGGCGATGCCGTCCCCCGCGCCGTCGCAGCCGCCCTCGAAGACGTGCTTGAGGCCGAGCCAGTGGCCGACCTCGTGGATGAGGGTCTTTCCCTTGCCGTTCTTGACCTTGTCGTCGTTGCTAACCGGGACGGTCGACTTGATGATGGTGCAGCCGTCCTGGTAGAAGTTTGTGCCGCCGGTGGCGTGGGAGCTCGTGGGGTAGTAGCAGTATCCCGTGGTGCCGCCGGTGCCGATCTTGTCGATGACGTAGACGTTGAGGTCGCGGTAGGCGCCCTTGCGGAGCTTCTTCTTCATGTTGAGCTGGTCCTTGTCGTTGGCCCAGTTGGTGTTGACCGTCTTGGACTTGCCGGCGAGGGTCATGGTCCAGCCGTGCTTCTTCCACTCATCTCTGATCATGGCGAACTGGCGGTTGATCATGTCGTCCTGGCGAGTCGTTGTGGTTAGCTATACAGCCTCTGGGGGGAACTGGGAGATGGTTTGGGGAAGGGGGTCATACGGTGATGAAGGTGCTCTGCTTGGCGGACACGACGTGGACGTAGACCTTGGAAGAGCCGGGCGCAGGAGCAGCCAAGATTGACATACTTCCATTTGTGAGTTTGGCATCCTCATCTATGAAGAGAGAGGTCATCTCGACCAGCTCGTCGGGGTAAGGGGCAGATCCGCATGCCTCGGGGCGCTCGGCATCCTCTCTAGTTTCAAGGCCAATGACACTGGCGGAGACCGCCGCAGCGAAGAAGAGGATAGACTTGACGGAAACCATCTTGAACGAATCAGGTAATGACTGGGTGAGAAAAAAGAAAGTAAATGCCCAAAGGAATGTGGCAGTTGGTTATTCGGCTTGAGGATAGAGAGAGAGACTCTTTCCCTTCAGACGGACTGGACAGCATCTTATATACTCTTTCCACCGAGCATCTACACAAGTTCTATTCAGATTATTAGAGGCGTATAATCAAATCTCCTCCGCAAAGCAGAATGAACCCGTGCATGTTACCAAAAGGAGACAAGCAGCAGCAGAGTCGAAACGGCTCGGCAAGCCAAGCTGAGCAAGGCACATTGGCTCAACCCACCTATCAGGCTACAACTTGACATGACTCCTGCAATCGCCACCGACAGGCATTTCAAAGATAGACACAAGCCCACAGCCCTGCCGTCGCTCGTCCCTTGCAGATGCCAGGGGCGAATTCACCCTACGTGTGATCGGAAATGTGGCTGCCAATGTCGGCACGAGCCTAATTGAAGTCTCCTGCAGCTGGGGAGAGGCGACCTGCCGCCGGATCTTCTGAACACAGCCTAGGGGCGCAATAATATCCAGTCTAAGCTGCCAAGCTGCCCTAGCCTCTCATGCAACGACGGATCTCAGCCCGGCGGGCGGGCAGCTCTCTCTCTCCTCCTTAATTGATCATAGTGCGCCGATATCCGGACGCTTGCTCCCTACCAAGGTGTGTGCAAAGCATACGGCTGACTCCACTGCTTCAATGCTCAGCGCACGACCTGGAATCCAACCAGCCAAGAGGCATCACAAGACATGACAAAGTTCAGTAAGCTTAATATTAGCAGTATTACTGCAGCGCCCCAATTGTGATCGGCAGCCCGAGAATGAGCACCTGCAAGCCATCAATCCATCTGAAGCCATAGTGGCGCACGAGAAATCAGCACACCGGAATCCGCGAGCAGCAGCGAAAAGAATCTTCGATTTTTATCTGCTACAATGCCAAGAAGCGGCTGGGAAATAAGCTCCGTAGGAAAAAACCTTGTGGTTATATTTAGCGGACGTTGAAACACGAGCGTCCCGATTCATCATGCGGTAAGCGGCAACTATTCTGAAACTCGCCCAGTTTTCCCCATATTATGGGGGTATTCTTTTTCTGTTCCAGCTGCCTGTTCCATCGGAGGACTCGATTCGACAGTGGATGAAAACGGCAGAGGGCAAGGGCCCAGGCGTCATTTGGAGATTAGTAGGATTGCCAGCAGATATAAAAAAGGGACTTGTGCTCGCTGAACTCGGTCGCCTCAATATTGCTGGATTGGGTCGCAGAATGTTCGGTATTGCCACCGCAAGGCCAGAATAAAGCGTCGCGGCAATATTGATTATCTTGCGCCTTTCGGAGCTCGTATATTACCTATATACATGTCGAGACTTGATTCCAAATAAAGCAGGAGGGTTTGACAACAACCAGAGTTGGCCACCACGGCAGGTGAAATAAGGCACAGAAAAATCACACGCTTTATTTTCTCAGAATAGTGCTGACAGAGCGTAGGTAGTGAATAAAAGTCCCATCTCGATCGCCTTCACTGTGATGAAGCACGAGGCGACTGCCCAATGGCATTCCATATACACCGACGTGCCTCATAGCAGCTTATTCATCTCGTCATCAATTTTCCAAAGATGAAAGGTAATAAAGAAATTACATCCATGCAGCCCAGTTCTTGGCAGATTTCATCTGATGTTTCTCGAGCCACTTTGTCCACCCTTCGGGGTAATTGCTTACATCTTCCCCAGCAATCAGATCTAACATTATGGGATTCTGCCGAAAGACACCTCACAGATACAGTAATATAGACGAAGAAATGATCCAGGCTATGTTTTTGTCATAGTAAGATCCGCGTGATCGATGTAACATCGGCTTCGACTCAGCTAACGAGTTTCCCTCCCAGTTCAACAAGTGATGTCACACCACTACGCCTCAGGTCTTTGGGAAGTGGTGGGATGAAAGACAAGTATTTTACTTAGAAATGAGCACATGATCAGTCGTTGGCATGTGGCGAAATTTTTGATTTTCTAGGGATAGCTGACGAGGACTATTGTAGGAAACTGATGGCATGCATACTGTCGTCATCATGTAACCTGAGAATTTTAAGCACATTCATAAGATCTTAAGCACATCCATAAGTTCTTGTGTACATTCATAAGTTCTTAAGTATATTCATAAGTCCAAGCCTGCTGACATCGATGGAACTAACAAAGCACAAAGGCCTCTTGCGAGCCCCTGACAATCTAAACTATGCAGCCGAGCCTAGAATGGGTGTGCTTCTAGTGGTATTTCAAAGTTCTACCGGTTGATGTCATACAACAACATGCTTATAGTTTCTTTCAGTTTTTGGGAGTTTGTACGATATCTCTAAGATGAAAAGCCTGTTCAGTGACTGGCGTGGAATGATCTTCCAAAGAGCCACCTTCTCCAAACCGGAAATGATCGGAGAGGAGAGGAGAGGAGTATCCCCTAACCCATGAAGGTGGTCCTCGGGCTTTTCCCCCACTAACCATTACTTGGGATCTGAGTTCAAAGAAATGAACATAACGTGCAGGTACATGGACTTATCTCGATTCCTGAGTCTAAATTTCTAGTTATGGGTGGCAGAATCACACACGCCCGTCTGTCAACCTCAGCTATATTAAGTGGGCAAAATCTAATGCATGCCGTCGCTCTCGAAATCTCAACCGCAGTTCAGCAGAGCCTGGTGTATGTCACGATTTACGAAAGGGCAGACGAGCCGTTGGTTCGCTTTATTCCGTAGGATAAGTCGCTCGAGATGACTCAAGAGATGTTTCCTTGATTCTAAGCGTCAACTAAATCCTGCTCCTATATCGACGACAAGCTAACATAGTTGCATCGTAGGGACCCTTCGATAGCCACGCATGTCGCATAGCTTCCAAAAGTCCCATCGCATCTGAGCTAGTTATTACTCGCAAGACGTATTAGCGGGCCAGCATTGAATGGATGTTAGCTGCAAAGGCTAATGCGACCAACATCTAGCTCAGACGTGATAGAACTCTACGAAACGATGCGAGGTGCATAGCTATCGAATTACCTACCCTCTGATACCAGGGTTGCAAGATGACATACTCAACAGCATTAATCACGGGAAAAGACCTAAAGTGAGTCGCTGTTATTAATTCATTTATGTAAGTATGCTATCATGTACAGGTCAGGCAACATCAGCTTCCTTAGAGACAGGACAAGCCGGTATTACTGCCCAGCAATGGATTCGCTAGATATGCTCACGCTAGTGTTCAATTGATCTCCCTTTGTCCAGTCGTCCTCCGATCCTCGACTCGTCATCGTTAATTTGGGAATATTCTATCTCCGCACGTCACTTCCCCCAAGCTCTGCTGCGTCACTCCTGGCCCCGTGGCTCTCGGAGGCGGGCAGCTCGCTTGGGGCCGGCGACATCCAGGGTCCTTGCGAGGACGTGCTGTGCAGCTCTGCGGCCTGGTTAGGCATCTGAGTAGGAACCTGAGTATACCCGCCTTGGGGAGGGACGCCGGAGTAGATGGTCTGCGGAGGTCCCTGCGGGTAGTATTTGTAGGGCTCGCCTACGGGATCGGCGTAGCCGGCCGCGGGTGTTACTTGTGGCGACGGGTACATTTGGGACATGTTGGAACCCGGCGGCAGGTTGTTGTTATCATATTGATTGTTGTCGGCTGCCGCTGCTTCGACCCCCTTGTTCGCACTTCGTCTCTTGAGGAGCAGCACCACCCAGACCAGCAGTCCGATGATGGCGAGACCTGCAACACCACCGACGACGGGGCCAGCGACCCAGGCCATGCTTTGGCCGCCGCCGCTGGAACCATCTGAGCCCGGGTCAGATGTGGCCGTCGCGGAGGCTCCGGTTTCGGTCGTCTCGCCCGTGGTCGTGGAATCATCGCTCGTAGTGGAGATGTCGGATGTGGTGCTCGTGGAGGAGACGTGGGTGGTCGCTCGGTAGACGACGACCTTGTTGGTGTTGCCGGAGACGAAGCACGCCCACCGGCTCCATGTTGACTTTTGGTCGAGGTTGTCGAAGATGGTGTGGTATGAGCAGGTGTAGCTTCCCGTGCTGGACCTCGGACGTCAGTAAACGGGCACCGAGGGGACATGTTAGTCTGAGTTTGAGTAGACCTACCAGGTAGCGTTATCACCATTGGGGTACACGACGAGGGTCGCGCTGGTGCAGCCTGTCGCAACCGGCCTGGTGTTGTCCGTCACGCAGCCAGCATTTCGCCCGGCCGAGCTGTAATAACCCCTCGCGCATGCCGTCTCTCGGACTAGAAGCAATTGAAAACTCAGTCAGAATATGTGCGCGCAAAAACAACAATTCAATCGCAGCAGCCAGGCTGCTCTCCGCTTATTTGGGGGCGGCGCTTACAAGTCGTGTTATCCGAGAGATATCCCATGAAGCTGGGAGCCTCATTGTCTCGCTCGTAGAGAGTCGCGAGCGCCGGGGCTTCTGTGATCAGAGGCTGGGGCTCTGGCAGAGCAGCAATGCACGAGGCAAAGCCCAGCAGGTGAAGCAGCGTAATCGACTTCATTTGGGGGTATGTCGACGAACCGAGACGATCAGAGGACGAAAGGTCTGAGAGATGCAGAAAGAGGAGACACAGGAAAAACCAAGACTACGCCAATTGGGGGGGTGCCTAGGCAGTTCAAGGCACAGTCACGCGGTTTCTTGGGCGTGCTTACATCGAAATCCCCGTCCCCTCCACCGCCCGTGAAGGGCTCCCATGAAAAGCATGAGGGCGATTCTTCCCGAGTGAGTTAAGTGCTCTGTGATAGCCCGTCGATAAGGCTATATTAAGCATCAGGCGCAGGGATCCATGCTTCAGCTTGCCCCCATCTCAACAGGGGTTCCATGCGGGCGAGCTGCCTCTATTGGCCAGAAAAGCTCCCGGTTGAAATTGAAGGAGATGGCGTCTTTGCCAAGACGCACAATTTAGGACTTTGGTCAGAGGTGACGCACCAGCTAAACCCCTTTTACCATGCTGCTGATTTGGCGCCCAAGCTTGTGTGCTAGTGTTTCGACCAAGTCGGCAGTCCAGGCCGGCCGGTTCAACGTTTTCACTGTTGTGGGAAGATAGGACGAGGATGAAAGAGGAAGCTGCTGATCGTCTGGTCTTTCTCAATGGACGAGAGAGTTGCGTGGATCAAAGGTCGTGTGGTTTGGCCTTTTAGCGGCTGCTACCAAGACTTCTCTACGGGTCAGCCCTACACTGCTACCATAGATACACGGACATAATACACCTTTATTAATACCCATGGAAGCGATCAAGCAATTTACAAGTGGAGACTGGCTTGGACACATGCAGACAAAGTCCAGCCCGGGTTTTCGGGGTGATGGTTTCTTCAAGAAGACGGCCCCCAAATCCCGTAGTATTGGTCATTCATTACTCGGTAGTTTGCTCCCCCTGTTGGTGGCTGTCTGCAGCTTACAACCTCATGCATGTCCCCTCACTTTAACACTCACGACCTGGCCGCCGGGTGAGACGGACAGATTGATTGGCAACCGTTGATCAGACTGAAGCTATTTACGTGCATGGCAGTGGCGCTTCGAGTCGCGCTATTGGAAACCGGATGCAGCCTATTTCTTGATTACCTACCCATCGTCATTGACTTTCGTTTAGCTTTTTTGGCAGTCTATTTTAGATCTTTAGTCTCACTTCGAGTCATGCCACAACGCAAATATTGGTCTTTGGCGCGGGGCAGTGCATTATGCTTTCCTCGGTATCTACCTACCCTAGAGCGTCATCCACCAATTCCTTCTATCTGCCAAACGCCCTTTCCTCGCCTTTCAGTATCAAGGACTTCATTTGTGAGTCATGCATACAGAAACACCTGTTTCATTCAGATAAGTTTTATGCGCAGGACTGTTGTAAGCAACGGCGTAGATAGCCAGAACAGGCATATGGTAACGAAACACCAAGAAGCCTCCAGTGTGCATGTAAGCATGCGTGTAACGACCGGAGTCTTTGGTTGGAAGCCCCAATGTTACCCGGAGTGAAACCCTTGTACTGTTGACATGAGCTCGGTTGTTTATCTAATGAACCATATGATGCCCAAATGTATAGTATCGATTGGCCGGTTCTAGTGAATTAATTTTGATCAGCAGGTTGCGGTGAAATTGAAAAGGCTGGCCATCCCCTGGTCAACTATCAAATTGCCACTGGGATGCTCAGGCATTGAAATTTGAGTGGTTAACCAATGTAACATCACGCCTGCTGGGCTCGGAGACTTTTCACACTCCAAAACACCCGCGCGCTTCGACTTGCCGGATGGGGTAAGAATGCCGAATCTGTCGAAGGGCCGATGCACGGGACTTGAAGGACGGAGAACGGACTACAGAGTGATCCGATCTCTGTCCCTGTAGGTAAGGTAACTGGCAATCTTCTGGAACAGGTGGCAAGGGCTCGTTTGGGCTTTAAATACGATCTGTGCTACAACGTGACTCTACCTTGTCGTTCTGCCAAATTACAATTGCGAATCACTTGACGCAGATTTGCCGGAAACATGGTATAGAAGCGAGAATTGCTCTCCTCTTCTCTGAATTGCGAATTGAACTGTGTTGCGGCCTAGAGCCTAAATCATGCAGATATATTGTCACATGTTGACAACTGCTATGTGCAAGTCGCTAGTTTCAATAGCAAATTGTTTGTTTTGATAGTAATGCCGATTTGCTTCTCCCCCCCTCTCACATCAACAGGGCGATGTTCTTTTAAACGGTTTGATCTATTTTTGAAGGTCTGCAAGCTTGCCAGTAGCTATGATGAGCAAGTACCTATCACTGCGTATCAAGGGAACCCTAATTTCTACCTAGAAATGTTCGCGGCTGAGCGTGAGGGTCTCCAGTCCATGTAATCTAGACTCAGGTGCTCTATCTGTCGTAATTCGAAACTGGGATCATCGCAAACAGGTCCTCAAACAGGGCTCTGGGAGCTCAGAATCATGCCAGCATCGTCAACGACTATATCCGTTGACGGCCACAAAAGAATGTAAAACAGTCTAGATAGGCGAGGCTTTCTGAAAGACTAGCTGATCACATCGAACATAGCTCGTAGCACATAAACCTAAGAGAAAGAGAATAAAGTTCAACAGCAATGGAAGCTGCCAGAGCCCGACAACTCAACACAATGAGCTCGTAGCACATAAAGATGGGCTTTGTCTACTTGGAGGGTGTTTTAGATATAACCAAGACAAAAAAGTTCGCCTATTTTGTTGCGCTGTTTGAATACATGGGGAATTTTCTTTTTCTGAATGCTTTAATTCAAGCCTTTCTCTCAATGACAAACAAATCCAAGGATCCTGTCGACCCTGAATGATAATGGCTTGTTAGAACCGGGGTTTTCGGCCCGGAAGACTCATAATGGGTCATTCTCGTTTCTTACTTCTTGGCAACGGAGACGGCGGGGAAGTTACTCAAGACACAAATTGGTTGAGAACATATATAATCAGCGTTTCCCCTACAAACCTTGACTTCGTGGGTGACAAAAAATACCAGAAGACGAACTGTGCTGATCGTTGGAAAGAGGGAGGCATCCTCCAGTGCATCTCAGCAAATCTTGTATCTTGGCACGATGACATCGCAGAACAAGCCCTCAGCTCGCGAAGCTGCTCAAAGGTTCATTTCAAACCTCGCTTCTCGCCAATTCGCAGCGCTGGGAGACCTTTTTGCGGCCGACGGCACCTACTGGGTGTCCGGCGAGCAACCCAAGGTACCGTGGGCGGGATCCATGCCTGCTTCGGAAAGACTTCCTCAGCTCCCAGATATGCATGGAAACTTCACAAGCTTCAGCATCAACCAAAAAGCTTTTGTCGCTGAAGACCGAAGGGCTGTGATAGAGTTCAGTGTTCATGGGATAGATTCAGCCGGGGGCCGATACGACAACGATGTCGTCATGATTTTCGAGGTCAATGAAGACGGCAAGATTGTGGCATTGAGGGAGTATCTCGACAACATGCAACCGCTTGCTTATTTTGCATCGAAAAGTTCATCGGGAGATGGTGTATTGGGCTTGGATAGCAAGGCATCTTGAGAGTACTAAGGGCGGACCTCAGAAAGACCAACATAAGCATAACCCTCGCGTCACTTAAGTTATACACTGGTTACAACAACCAAGGACCATTTTATAGCGCGGTTGCTTTCTTCTTGAATGTAGCATCAACGGTGCTCTTGGTTCGAATCAACTGCACTACCACCTCATAACCTGACATGTTGCAGCCTCTTGTGCATTACTGGGTTCACTCCTCGAAATGTGTTACTAGCGCCTTAATCGACCAAGAGTCCGGCTACATATTTATGCACTGTATGATGCGGCCTTGAAAGCAGTTCATCTCCCCCTCGATATATCAATATCAACTCCTTTGACTCCCAGTATCTACAAAGTCTTCTCACAGCCGGCAAGTGGCGCAGCCTGGACTTCTTTGCTGAAGAATCCGCCCGTGACATTCACATTAGAGCCCTTGGAAAGCAGCGCATCCATCTACAGTATTTTCACATCCTATGTGTGGTACTACCTGAAGCCGAGGATTATGTGATCCTTTTTGAACATCATAATCGACAGCCTTCTTCAACTGGACCCGAACCGCGCCCTCATGTCGCTCACGAGACGTTAAATGGAGGGAAGAATAGTGCTTCTATCCCTGGGAATTGACTTTGAAATTGTGTTCACATAGTGTTTGAACCAGCTTCTGGTATCCCCGAGCTGATGTTTCGTATAGCGCCTTATTATATTCTCCTTGACTGATAACACTGGCATTATGCTCTAGTAGTCCTTGTGCCGCTTTCAAATCATATGCTACTACCTCTGCCCGCAAATCAGCCCCTTGTTGAAATTTTAGGTCGGTTGTAGCGTTTTCCAGTAAAACCTGTACCAACCTCTAATACACCCAAGTTGATGCCTCGTACACCACACTGCTCTGTTCTCCTTGATCCTTAACGTCGACACCACTGTCCACAGGTATCCGTAACGTCCGTTCGTGACCATTGCACTTCGGTTCAAGAACCACAGTGTTATGATCTCTACTCCCGGAATCAATACTAGCACTAGCATCTGACAGCATCTCCGCTGCTTCTGCGTGGATCGACTCAGCTGCCTAATATAGTGTCGTTCTGCTAGTGTCTTCCTTATGAGTTTTTTGGTTCATGAACCATCTTTTCAAGCATAACGCTTTGATCTTTCATCGAAGCGGTGGTATGCTGCGTCAGCAAGCTCGGGATGTCATAGCAGAGTGCTAAAGATTCCCACATGATTAGAAACCATGAGCTAAAGGACTTCTCATCAGTAGCATGAAGTGATAGGACTTTATCTAGAAGCCAGGTTTCGACTGCTTCCACATCTCCTTGTTGTAAATGCGAGGTCCAATGCTCAGAGCAGTACTCAAAAAAGCGGTCTCCGGAATATTTCGAATGTGGGAGAAACAAATATACGTGACACACACAATCGGGTCATCCATCCCTCTCTCATGAAAACTCGAATTCCACATGCCTGAGACCCTAGGCATAGGATGTGAGCCGCCCGCCACAAGAAAATTCCTTGGTAGTCGGATGTATGTGGAAGAGATTGGAGTGGTTGATGAATATCTTCCATTGCGAGGTAGAGCCAGGGATATGTAGTGCTGCATATGTTTTAGGTCCTGCCCGCAGCTTTTCCGTGATTTGTATAGACAGGCCGAACCCAGCCGCCAGATCGTTGACGCGTTGATCAATAACTAGCTTGATCTCGTCGCGGATTCTATCGTTTTGTTCTTCACCGCGGGGCCGAATCTTAGGAAAGCATGATGTCCTTCGCTCGAACCAGCGCTGGACGCTATCGTATGGTCGGCTAGGTACTATAAACTTGAGCGAGTTGTTCTGAAGCCGAACAATAAGATAAAGCACCATTTCGGGGTTTCGTTGCAACGGCAGACCCATCTCTTGATTCTTCATGTTTTCGAGTGAAACGAAGGGCATGTACTTGAGCAGCGGTAGTCATTTGTTGATACGCTACTAAGAATGGTAACATAAGTAACCACAACAATAACGGGAGTTTAATTAGCCCCTAAAGGGATACTTGAATATTCGTAGTTTTCTTGCTGCTAGTGTATCATTCCTTGGTAGACGGTGACTGAAGATAGGCTGAGAAGACCATGAAAACCCATCCACACCGCCTTGACACCGTATAGCTTATACATGACTGCAGCAGAGTTAACAGTAAGCCATTTAATTATAGACGCTACTGGCAACATCTTTCAAGCTCTCAGTTGTATTTACCAACTCATTCCCCCAGTCGAGGATGTCCTGAAATTCCTTGCCCAGTGGCAATCTCAGCTTCACATCTCGCCCGGCAAACATCCCTGTCTTATCTACAGCCTCAACAATACGCAAGGCTGTTTTGGTGGGACAGGCGGAGATGGACTTGAGGAATTCAGCGTTCGTCAAGGTCTTCAGGATAACATCTGCTGGCGATCCTTGATAAGGTTCACTTCTGGCGACCTCAATGCCGGTTTTGGTGACGTCCGCCACGTCCGTGTCAATGTTTCCAGGCTCTACGAGCAGCGTACGAATATTGAAAGCAGATACTTCTTTGGAGAAGCTTTCTGTGAAACCTAAACGATGGATGTAAGCGCATTAAATCGTACTAGGGACCGAGGATAGAAACACACCTTCCAGAGCGTGCTTGCTACAGGCATATGCATTGACTCCGGGCTCTGCAATGATGCCACTGAGGCTTCCAATGTTGACAATGGTCCCTTGGCCTTGGCTGCGCATGATGGGAGTGACAGCTTGACATGCTCGGATGACACCGATGACGTTGACTTCTATGATGTCTCGGTATAACTGTATGCTAGAACGCCGGACACTTAGGACTTCATAGCTGGGATGGAACGACTCGCTCGAGGAAGGTTGGAACATACCCGATATCCTCTGCAACCCCCCCTACACCGTAGCCGGCATTGTTGACCAGCACATCGATTTTCCCGTAGTTCGCTGCCACCTCCGCAATCCTCTCTTCGACATGTTCGCCAGCCATTTCAAGATTGACCCAGTGCCCGCCCAGGGACTGTAATTCGGCTGCTCGGGGATCGTCTTGGCCAGAATTGCGCCGGCCTGCTACAACCGTGTGGCCGGCCTGCAACGCCGCTTTGGCGATCTCGAAACCGAGTCCTCGGGAGGCACCCGTAATTAACCAAACACTAGGAGACGCCATCATCAGGGGATTACCGACACCCGGCAAGTTATGGTGATCTCGAATATGAAGCCTTTACTTGGCCTTATAGTAGTGATGTGAGAATAACCGGTAAAGGAGGGGGATTTGAGTAGAGTTTCTCGGTAGGTTGGATTCGAACAGCTTATTCATATGTCAATATACCAGCCGCGGATCCTGATTTAGGGCCGATACCAACATTGCTTATGACAAGGGTCGCGACATGCCCCAGCATCTAGTGACATGATGATACGACAGAAGCGGCAACGTTGACATCAATAATGGTACGCGTCAGCAAAACTGGCAGGGTAGTTTCCATCTGATTAGTGCATTGAATACATAGCTGATGCTAATATGTATGTCAATGTCTGGATGGTGCCGTTTCACTGGGCATGGGCTGTTGTTCTATTTTTGAAGATTACCGATTGTGGTAGTCTGCTGCGACGGATTCTCCACTCTCGGAAACGTCCAACTTCCCGCCCATGCTCGCAAAATATATGCCGAGAGGCTCTGTGGACCACTGCCAGGTTGCTCGAGAGTTATCGAGTGAGGTCCAGTGGTGCCGGTAGAGCGCCCCATGTCCAGTTGCTCACCTTAGTTCATCGTGCTCTCTGCTCACATGTAGGCCTTGCCGTATCCTTTGCTCAGAACGGAGTAACAAGTGATAGGGAAACAGTTATACACATGAGACCCCAAGTGTTCTAGTGTATTTATAGAGGAAAACCTTGTCGATCTTTCATGACTTATTTTAATGGCTTATTATAATGACTTATTAACTGCAATCTGAATACGAGCCCCAATCGCCAATTATCAGTAGGCTCAGAAAGAGAATAGACTTCAACTCAAGACCAAAAAAACCTCATCTGGACATTCGATAGCTCACTGAACAAACCTGCGAAGGAAAATAATACCCACCGTCGAGAAGCGCTGGGTTGAAGAAGAAGAGAATCAAGAGAAGAACAGGTATCCCTGATCCTGAAAACATGACCAGACCATCATTTTCGGCGAAGAAATTCAAAGTGAATTCCTGAAATCATACCTCATACATTAAAGACTCATAAAATAGAAGGAAAGCAGGTTTTCGTGGTTCACGAAGGGAGTCATGCCGACGAAAGAGTCACCATGCCGGACACAAGCCATTGTTGGCGTTGAACCTCATGCTGGGCGTAAGCCTCGTGGCCGGGCAAAAACGCTGAACTTTGATGTGTTGAGCGTGTTGCGATGCTGGGTATAGCATCAATTTGTCGATTTGTTGGTGTTCGGGTATTGGCCGCTTGTTTTTTTTCAGCAGCTGCCGTATAACCTGCATAGCTCGCTCACTTAATACCACCATTAGACACCCATTACTCCCTAAATCGGAGTGACCAAGTCCTGGAATCGTCCGCCAGAATCCTGCCCAGCTGTTCAACAGAGATGTGCAACTGGAAGAAGAGTTCCATCGTAGGTTTCTTAAAGATTGGAAGGCCGTCGGCCCCCGAAAAACCAAACCTTTGCTGAAAACACCAAGTCCAAGCCCTAGATTTCGGCGCACCGGGGTCCGGAAAGAATTCCCCGTCGCAAATAGCCCTCAAAGTCTCGCTTCCTGTTCGACCATCGAGAGACTCCTCGGACGCTTCAGCGGACAGGTCGGCACCATGCTGAACGAGAACCTGTAAACAGTCTATGACGATGTTTATCCTCCTTATGGTCACTGCCTTTTCCAACACCGCATCAAGCACACGATGGACCATGCTGGTTGCATGTTCTTGCCTTACGGGGGACGATGCACCCAGTGAAACGAAGAGAGCTGTAAGTGCCTCTGTGCTTCCCGCCATACAAGCCTGCAAAATATACTCAAAGGGGTCGATATCTGGGGCGTCTTTCAAAGGCTGATGCTCCAGCAAAACCTCGAGAACTTCAAACGATGTATACCGCATGTGGATAGCCAGGCCCAAGGGAGTTTGAGGAGCCCCTTCGTCAAGGTCCGTAAAGTGGAACGGCTCTAGCGTCTGGAAGATTGAGGCTCCGAATTCCAGAAGGCTCTTGACTATGCGTAAAACTATCGACTCTTCCGTGCGATCTGCCTGCAGGATACAGCCTAGCGGAGTGTTGCCCGACCAGCTGACGTTGGGGTCAACACCCAGCTTGAGAAGGTGCTCCACGAGCTCAGGATCAATCTCATTTTGGCAAATGACAAATGGCAGAGCGGTCGGGTCTTTCTTCGCGATTAAGCCTTTCCTATCCATCTTGATGACATATGCGATGTCGTCTCCGGAGGGGCGCGATTTAACCGCCTTCCAGAAGCCGAGAATATCATCGTCCCCAAGTGAACCCTCTGCAGATTTCGAGAGAAGATACTCAAACTCTGCCAAATTGCCAGACAACAGCTCATAGTCTAGAGCGGTGTAATACACATCATCACCGTTGGATGTCCCTCTTCCGGGGTTGGAACCTTGCTTCAGGAGATAGTCTGTCACCTTGTCCAGCAGCCTATCAGGGATAGGTTCGTCGTCATCAAAAGCCCGATGGAGGACCCATAGAGGAGCTTCTGATAGGGGCCTGAGTCGGTTCACGGAAGCGCCCGCCTTGACTAGAAGAGTCACCAGCTCCATTACCGGCTTGCCATTCGTATATTTGCACGCGCAGGCCAAGGGCGTGTTCACGTCCTCTTCTGGATTCCCATCAACATTTGCACCGGCCTGAATCAGTCTTTGGACTGCGAGTAGATTCCCGGCGCGGGCTGCGTAACCCAGGGCTGTATATCCCAACTCATGCCCTTCATCGTACATTAGGGGCGGATACGTAACGGTCTGCTGGAAGTTGAGGCCCAAATCTAGGAAGCGGTTGAGGAGCTTCATCCCGGCGGTCTGAACAGGCTTGCTTTCCACCTTGGTGATGTCCCACGGGAGGGTGTACCATGCAGAGAGGCACAGTTTGTGGATCAGCGACTTTCCGATTCGAAGCGTTCGGTCCGTGATTACGGGATCAGCTCCGAGGTCGAGGAGCCGGAGGGCATCGTCGAACCTGGACGGCGTCATTGAATCTTCTAACAGTGTTCCTTGTGATAAGACATCGATATCATCATCGACAATGTAGATGGGGTCGTATCCCTGCCTCTCTAGCATTAAAATTATCCTGTTGTCTCTGTTGATATCCGCGCCGTTGCGAACCAGAAGAGTGACACAGTCCCAGTGATGAGCGTAATAGGCATAGAGTAGAGCCGTTTTGCCACTGGCATCCAGGGCGTCCACGTCATATTCATGGTCAGATTCCAGTAACCACTCCAGCATCTCAGCCTGGCCAGACATGGCAGCGACGTGGATAGGAGTCACTCCAGAATAAGCCGTAGCTGGATTTGGATCAATGCTCTGCATTTCGACGCCACCTCCTCTTGAGGAGAGGAGCTCGAATGCTCTGATGTTCCCTGTGCATATAGCGACATGAGCAGGCGTCCATCTCGGATTGCGCGGCGATTGATTGATGAAATTAGAGGTGTGGCTCGGATCTGCATATTGCTGAATGTCGTAGCACCTGCAGACCCTGGACGAGCCGGCATAAGGCTCGGCGCCATGATCAAGCAGCATTCCCATTGCCTCGACGTCGCCCAAGGATGCTGCGATGTGCAGCGGGGAACAATAGGGCCGCGGATAAACGAGATTGAAATCAGACTGGGTCGTATCGGGTACACTGCCAATACACTCGTCAAATGTAGGGGCGCTCCTCCGTGCAGCTCCAGGTTCGAAATACCGCCACACTTTGTTGGGGTCGGCGCCGGCAGCGAGGGCGTGGCTCAGCGTGCCGAGTAGACGAAATCGGATGGCCCAGACAAGAGCTCTGAGGTCGAAGCCGTGTTCGGCGGCATGCTCGTACAAGAGAGGATTGACGACAGCATGAAGGCGGCGACACGTCTGAGCCAAGGCGGCCACATCCCAAGGGTGCTTGAGGTGGTCCACGACGACCATCCACATTTCCGGCGGGAGGCTGGTCGCACCGACTATGTCACTCATGGCTGCGATGGATGACTTGAGTTGCTGGATGGCGCTGGATGGCGCTGTCTGCTTTTCGAATCCTGTTGGCAGGAATGGAGGTTGGTGAGTTTGATTGATGGAATCGAGTGTAACGACATAATATATAGCTGTGGTTCCGGATTATGGTGGATCGGGTGGCCCTGCGTGATTCGTTGAATTGCATTGCATATACGGGGTTTACCCAAAGCACTCTGCTTTGATTATTCGATGTAACAAGAAACGTTTTCCTTGCATATGGGCTAGAATTACTGAAGGTGGTTTGAATCGAGTAGTTGCAGAGGCGTATCGGATATATCGGCCCTTGAGTGCGCTCAGTTGTGTCTCCATTTGCCTAAACTTTCCATTTGCCTCGTGAGGGCACTTAGGTCAATAATTGAGGTGCCGCTTTGGCTTGCACTTTGGTTCCGACATTGTAGCCGAGAGAAAGGTAGACTTCGAAAGACCTAGAAGATAGAGATGAAGATTTCGAAATTAGACTGAGATATGGATGCAGAGAAACCCGGGAGGGCTCGGTGGTGCCTGATCTGACTTTTATAGAGGACCATGACTTGGAAGTAACTTAATTCTCAGCTCACGGGATGAACACGAACAAAATAAGAAATAAAAAACCAACGCGATCAATTCCAGACCGTGTGACAACATGCTGAAATTGTGAACTGGACGTGGAGAAGGTGTTGCGCTTCTCTGGCCGTGAGTTCCAGATTATTTCCATGTCAAAGATTCCTATGATGAGACTATGTATAAACCAAGTTTCATCTCGATTTTCATGCGTTGGAAACAGCAGTGACTTGCCATTCTTCTTGGTCTTCGAATATAGATCACTGTGAACAAGAGCCGCTATGATCTGAGCTCGAATTTCATTTTTTCATAGTCGAAAACAAGGAGAGCTTCAATCTCAGCTACGACTCAGTGCGCTTGGAGAAATTATTCGCAAGTTTATGCGCGAGGAGAGCAACTCTGCATTTTTACGCTTAATATTCACTCTTTACTGAATCTTCCAGGGGTTTTTTTTTAATATATTTGATTTCATTTTATTGTGTAACTAGAAAAACCAAAACACTCTCTATTGTGAGAAGAAATTGAAAAGAAAATCATAAATGTAAAAAGTAGAGAGAAGAAAAGGCAACAAAATAAAAGGCCGGCAGTCAGAATATCAGATAGAGGTCAGCTCTACTGATATTAAGAGATACCAAACCAAGACAAAGGAAAAGAAAAGGAAAAGAAAATTCGTCAAAAAAGAGAAGAGGAAAAGAGAAGCAAAGGAAAAAAGAAAAAGAAAAATGAGCGCAGATTTCAAAGTGAAACCCACCCTCTGACACGAGACAATTGAGCTTTGTCAAGTGCGCTCGAATGCATGTTTACAAGTCTTTCTCGCTGATGCTCGAACTAATTGATTTGCAATCATCATCGTCGGAGTAGGTCGAGTCGACGGAGCGCGCTCGCACGTGAGACTTCTGGTCCGAGTACCGGCAGTAGCTTCCGGTGTTCATGAAGTCGCCTCGGGTCGTGTCGATGTAGCTTCTGGCAACCTTTCGCTTGTTCTCGGTGATCTCAAAGCAGCCAATCACAAACATGACGACGTGGAAGAAGCTGCGGAGTGAGATGTTAGCGTCGCTCTTTTGGTTACAGTTATGCCGCGGTGAGACGGGGTCATGCTTACATCTGGAGAGACGAGAGTGCGAGAATCATGTTGTCCACATACTGGGCCATGCAGTAGGCGTAGTCGGGGAAGCTCTCAGCATAGAACTGGTCCCATCCGCCGTGCTTGAGGCCGTAAGTGGTTGCTGCAGCATGGTAGCAAATCATGAGGATACCGTCAACGGTGACGGTGAGTCCTGGGTTGATGCCCCGGCGTCCAGGTCGGGTGTAGACGGAGACACCTTCGACGAGTCCCCACAGAAGACTGAGAGTAACCTGTAGATTCCTATGTTAGCAAAGGTCGGCCACACTTGCAATCGGGGGTGCTTACGGGAGGTGCAAAGTAGATGATGCCAACACGGCCCCATTCCTTCATAGAAATAACGTTGAGACCAAGCAGAATGAGGCAGAGAACTCCTGTTACAATTCGGAATCGCAGCTTGGTGATGTAGATTCTTTCAGGGCTGTTTCTGTTGTGCTCGGCATCTAAGAGGAGACCCATCTCCATGGTCTTGTCTTCTTGAACTCCGCTCATGATGTCGGTAGTGATGTCGCAAAGGTTGAAAACCCGAAATGAGGTAAGGCTAGAGGTGGATGCGTACCAGCCGCTAGGTAGTCGATAATTAAAAATATTAATCAAATAAAGATATAGTAAAGAGGCAAGAAGCGAAGTGCGTGCCAGACGCTGGTGGTGGGATTAGAAATGAGTAAGTGGTCAAAGCAAGAAGTGAATGCGTCCCAGCCGCCTGATGATCAAGTGAATGATTCAAGTTGAGAAAAGCGTAAGAATTAAATGCGTGCCAGCGCGGATCGACTATTAAAAGGGTGAGAAGGTTGAGTGATGAAGGCGTGAGGAGAGAGAAGACGTTGTTTACGGCGATGGCGGAATGTTAAATATGTCGTCGGCAGTTGTTCCCAGCTCTAAATTCACGGCGTGTCCCAGGCGTATCTCCCCTGCCTTGGCTGGCGCGGTGGATCCATCGAGCGCAGTCAGTCAGCAGATAAGCCAGGTGCGGTGAATCAGAGGGCTGGGCCTGGTACGATGATGGAGAGAATGCGATGCTTTTCGGCGACAGGCATCAGAAAACAGGTGCTGGGTGGCGAAATCAGGGTCGATTTGCTGGGGGGTCGATGGTACCTCCATTAGGAATCGGGAGGGCGCTCGAAATAGAACAGCGGTCCACTGATTGATCACTCACTGGGCCAACGCTGGAGCTGGCGCTGATGTGGTTAGTAATGGAATGCACCCTCTGTAGCGTCCACTGTAGCATCCACGATAGAGCCTGCGACAGTGCCTGCTTGGCCTGAAACTGGGTGCCTCCACTGAGTCCACTCCCAACACTTTGCGCACACAAACGGAATTGCTCCCAACAGCGCTCCTTGACTGGTCTCTGGGTCCAGTCTTTCATTACTCATCCGGCCATTTGATCAGTCCTCACCGCAAGCCCAGTCCAAGGCTTAGCAATTACCAGAGTCGCGTTAATCTGGTGGAGCAGACGCGGTCGCGTCAAGCCAACCTCGGTCCTCTTCCAGACGGCATGTCGCCACGCACAGTGATCTTTTCTGGCAGATGTCGCTCGCGCTTGTCAAGAAATCGACTGCCACTAATCAGCACATGGTTTGACCCTGGCTACCAGTTGAAAATAAAACGACGCTATCGATTGAATTCCCTGGGGGTTCTCTTCATGGTGGCCCGGTCTTTACTCTCTTCATTCTTTTTATAGAAGACGAACCTGGTGATTTGCCCGTGCGCCAATCTTACACTACTGTGACGAGCATTGATGCTGACAATATGCCTACCCTATACTTCCCGGTGTCATAATGAGATACATCCAACTTCAATTAGTTTCGTTATTCACAAGTTTTGCAACTTTAAGCGCTATTTAATGTTTCAATTAACTACGATAGAGATGTTGGCGAGTGTCTGGACGCATCATAAGAGTATTTGCTATCCTATTCGTAGAGTTGCTGTCTGCCTGCCCGTTTGTATTGGGATCGTGTTTGAGAAGCCGGGAACATCATATGAGTAGACAGATAAAAGGCTTGTGACCATGCATCTAGATTCAGGTAGTGATGAGGTACCCAGCTAACGATACGGACTTAGAGAATTCTCTTAGCATGTTAGCGCTTGTTTGATGTTCTCATGATCCATCCAAGAAGCAGCGATCAGAGAACTTTAGTTTGGGCGTGACCTGATATTTTTTCACTTGCAATGTGAGAACATTACGTGTCGCCGATGCAAATTCCGAGCATCGGGGTTGATGACTACGTGATTGAGGCGCGCACTGGAGTGTCGGAATGTATTCGGCCATACTCAAACGTTGATCAACGGGACTTTTGGTCTACAGAGACATCGTCATTCATGCGTGCACGCGGACGACAAATGTTCCCAGTGCTCTGTAGCCATCGTGCACCAACTCACTTGCCCGATTCCTCGGTCTGGCGACCCAACTGTCCGAAAGTCCGCGCTCTATCTGGTTCATGGTCCTGAAATCTGTACTTTTCTCCAGACAAGTATATCTAGATTCTACCGCCAACATCTGACTGGCATGCCAAGCGACAGTTCTTGGGCTGCTGCTGGAATGGAGTGCAACGCGTTCCCACCACATCCTGGGAAGTGAGCACCAAAATCTTCGTAATCAGCGTCATAACGTGAAAGTATGATTGTGATGATTGACATTTTCCAACATAAGGACCGTTTTGCATATAGAGTAAATGGAAACGATGGCGATGAAGAGGAATGAAAAGAAGCATGAGAGTCTGACGTGAGAAAGCCTCATTTCATTCTATCGTCATGCTCTCATGAGCAGCAGCGTATTGGTATTTTTTTGGTCGATTTTCGGGGATCCTTGACAATATTGAGAGTGGTATTAGTACTTTGGCGTATACGCTTCAACGTACTTCAATACAATGTCGAGAACTATAAAGATAGCTGGGCTGCCCTGGCTGTCGCTAGAAGCAGTTCTCAGAAGCCACCAGCATCTCCTACACGACTACTTACATACAGCAAAGTTAAAAAGAGACAAGTCTTCAACATGCTATTCTCCACGCTCGTCCCATTCACCCTTATTTCTCTCGCCGTTGCGCAAAATGATGCTGTTGTTGCAGTAGGTTCCCTCATCCTCGCCGAATGTCTCAATGAATCCTCTACTGACCCTCCACTAGGGAACTGTTTATTCTGAAATAGACTACAGCGGAGTGAGTAAAGCTATCGGGGTCTCAAGATGCAATCAACTTGGGCCACCGCTGTAAGAACCCCTGCTCCCTGCTCCTTCTGCTGCACAACTCCGCTAACGAAACGAATGGCAGCGCTGGCCATGTCCGCTCTATCAAGGTTTCCAATGGCTACACTTGCCGAACATTCTCGTGAGTGATTTCTAAGGGTATACTTATCTATTCCTCAAGCTTACGACTTGGCAGTCTGCAGAATTGCTTTGGTGCCGTTAACGAGTACCCCGACAGCGTTCCCAATATACAAAACAAGCCCCCAGTCAGCTCGATCCAGTGCTTTAAGACCCAGTGATCTTTTTTACTCATATATGGGATGTATAAGGGATGGGTTCAACAAGACTTTCGTTAAAAATCTAGTGTTGGGTGATGGCTTGTTCAACCAGGCTGGGCTCTTCGTATGGCATCGCTTTGTTCGGCAGTATTTACTTTCTTTATTCAAAATTGAAGTTTGTTAACAAGATCGAAACTATAACTTACTATCCTGCTCCGCGAATCGTTCTTTTTCTTTCAGGCTTTGCATGTATAGTAAGTTGCTTACTGCAACATTGTGATAGAATGAAATGAAATTTCATGTTGCTGATCGTATAGCTTCATAAGATGGAATGCTAAGAATCGTAAAGTCTTGTCCTAACCACAACCTTCATAACACGGAAAGAGAATTAATCACCTTCAAAGACATCAAATTGAGGCTCTTGATGTTGGCCAAGGAAATTTTGAAAGTGGTGGCCCTGCCATTAGTGAATAATGAAGTTCCTCTTCGTAAATGAGCCCTTGTCCAGCGTCTCCAAGGCTTCACCATTCATGATGCCATGAACGTAAGCGTCCCCTACCAAGATAAACCCATTGCCGTCCTCCCTCGGCCGTAAGATGAACGGAACCGCACTCCCAAAGAAAATGCATATAAGATCTCCCATCTGCGGCTCATGGGAACCAGTCCCCAAGTAACCATTGCGAGTTCTTATCAATCTCCGCCCCAGATTGTACATTCTCACCATCCTATTGTATCTCGTATAGAACACTTCCAGCTCTTCATCCGTTGTATCATTCAAAAATGGCCTTTCATCAGAGTAAAGGCCTGGAGGATAATGACTGTCTCCTTCGCGCAAATGCTCCTCTGGGCCCGGGCGTCGCAGCCATTGCAGCCAGGCTACGAAGTCAGACCTGTGGTGGGCTTCATTTTCCGGTGCGCAGTGGAGAGCATAAAATCCTTCAAACTCGCGACACATGGCCGTCATTGTCATGGCGTAGGCCTCAATTATGGCCGGCGCAGTAGCGTATGGCCCGATCTCTGAATCAGGATCGTATCGTTTCCATGGGCGCAAAGGAGAGAAGTGTGGCTTAGCCGGGGGAGTAGCATTATAACCGCGGATAAAAGTCAACTTGGAAACGTCTTCCACTATGTCGAACTCGAATCCCGCTACCTGCAGCCTGTGTCCGGAGAGAAGTTCAGCAGAAAACGGCGACGAAGAACTCTCTGCGGACGGTTTAGTCTTCCCTGCGGCATAAAATCTGTACCATGTAGATGATGCACTGCTCGTCTCGTCACCCCTATTCCACCGGGGCACCCAGGAAGGCAGCTGAAGAGCTGGACTCTGGTCTCCTAGTTCTCGATCGACGCGCATCAGAATTACGAAGTCTTTATTTCGGCGGATTGATGCAATAGTTACATCGACATACGTTTCTTCGACGGAGATTCGATAATTTGGCTGAATGTCGGGATACTCTCTCTTGAATGCCGGGAGATGCATCAAGGCATACACCTTGTCACGGAGGTTCGTCGCGCCGAATCTTTTGCATCCATCGAGAAGATTATCAAGCGACTGATTCTCGCGGGTCCAGTTGTCGGGCCTCATTTCCATGATATTGAAGCACATGGAACTGGAGTAATCAGCTGGATCGAAAGCCTTATCGTAGCCCACCTTTGTCCCGTTTACGAGAACCCAGTCCGCGGCGAAGTAAAGTGGTGCATATGTGGTCGTTCTGTTCCCGCAGAAAAAGAGGATATCTCCGGAGAAGTAGGCTTCTTGGATGACCTTGGAAGAATCCATTAGAACGATCTAGACACGACGAGGGAGTAAAAAATGAGGAGGGTGCGATGCTCACCCACACGCGAGAGAACCATGGCCGGCAAAGAAACTGGAATAGCGAGCTCCATTGCTCCGAGTCTTTAGGCGGAAGGCCGTCAAAGCCGATTTTCTGAGCTAGCATGGGATCTCTGCCATGTTGGTCTAGGTGACGGTCGGCTTCATCAACCGCAATGGCCATATGCTGAGTGTACAGTCGAGTGATTGCTTGAACCAAGGCCAGTGCGGCGTCCGAATGCGCGTCGGGAGCGCCAAGCCAGACCAGGCACCTAACACAGGATTGATATACCGTGTGCATCATCTGCACGTGGAACGATTTCTCGTCCAAATCTTCTTGGTTGATACACAAAGCGTCCGCCCACAGCTTGCGAGGTTTGTCTTCGAGCCTAAAGTTGTGAAGCGCAGCGTGGAGGTTTCCTGTGACGCTGATGCAAACATCATCACAATAGATGTTTTCCCTTGTGGTCGGGTCACCCCAGACATAGGAAATGGCTTCGAATTCCGGCTCATCGTCGAGAAAGGCCACCTGAAGGGAGACGCGAATGGGATCATCGCCAGCTCCAGGAAATAAAATAAGGACACGGATAAATCGGGAACGCGGCAGTGCCTGGTAATGGTACGCAGGCTGCGATTCATTTAGCTGTAGCATAATGTAATTGGTTTTAAAAATCAATAGTTGCTAACAAAAGAGGAGATTGCTGGCAAGATGGCCTAAGAATCCGCGCATATGAATTCCCGCCCGTGTGCCAAGAACACATGTTCATGCTGAGTTACACGATAGTAAGACGGCATGCGAGAAAAAACTTGACAAACACAAGACGAGCGATCACTGTAGACCTGGCCAAGCTGTCTACTGGCAAGGAAAACCATTTTATAGGCTTTTGAGCATATAAGAATCACAATATTGAGTATTTTCATGCTGGTTCGAGTGTTTTTTGTCACTGCGTGGGGCGAGTTTTGACAGGGGTCAAGGAAGCTTGAATGTGAATCTCAGCCCGGAATGATCACTCCATTTCACCTCGCCATCCTTCACCTCGCCTGGCTTGGGGACTGGGATGGTACCAGGGTAAAGATTTTGCAGCTCCATTGATTCCAACGGCCCCGTGATTGCTACTCTATCTAGCCTTCGGGGCCCGAGAAAATGTTTGGATTTCTGGTCGGTGCTGACCTGGGGCTGCGCTGCATCTGCTCCATACAATTGAAACCAGGCATCAACAAGTCCATTCTTCATGGCTAGCTCCTCATCTTCTTGGCAAACGGCGTTGAAATCGCCTGCGACAAGACCTATGTTCGACTGTTTTGTTTGTGAGTTGCTCTCGTGCAGTATTTCAGAAACACAGGCCATCTGCTGCTTGCGATAGCTCAGCGTGGAACTCAATGAATCAAGATGCACATTGACGAGACGCAGACGGCAATATTCTTCAATCCCTATGTGTGTTGAAGAAGATGCTGTAGACGGCCGGAGAAACACGTCTGTGCAGAGTGCATCTCTTCGGTACTGGCTCGGAAGCTTGAACCTGGCGACGGGGCCGATGATTGCGCCTTGGCTTGAGAAACGGGCTTTGGATAGTAGCATCATAGTTGCGAATGGAACATCGTCAAATGCGGTAGTGTCTTCGGCGTCTGTTGCTAAATAATTCGAGCGAATTCGCGTGTCTCGTAGCAGACAGCTACGAACTTCCTGAGTGACTTCTTGCAGAAAAATAATGTCGCTTGATAAGTGTGCTTCAGACAGAAGCAGGTTGATTATTGCGGTCGCACGAGCAACTGGTCGAGGCCAGAATGCATTAATGTTCCAGGTTGACAAACAGTAACTGTCCGACTTGACACCTTGGCTAAGATTTGCTTCATCGAGCCGTGGAGGAGCAGCCACCCAGCGTCTAGCCGACGGCTTGAAAATACTGAGGGTCCGTGATATTTTTGGAATAACCATTGCAAAGTACCTGGTTCCCGAGAATAAGGAAGTAGAGATGATATCGGATTGAAATACAATAGGGGTTATAGAGGTATAAGGTTTGATATTCGAGGAGGGTGCTCTAGGATGCAAACGTGTGGGGAGAAGTCTGTTCGGAAGGAGGTACAAAATTTTTTGATAAATAAACGAACGTAAAGAAAACTCTCACTGTCGCCGCCTGACCTTTAATTTTAAGCGACCTGTAACCTTCACCAGGGTAGGTCTTACGTGAGAAATAGAGTTCCAAATAAATAAATTCTTTTCAGCCTCCCGGACTTTTTATTTATTAAAGTCAAATAAACCGAGAGAATGATGGAGACCAAATAGTCCCAATTTTCGGGATCGTGGTGTCATGATCAAACATTTGTTTGGGGTCTTGTATTATGGAAAATTTGTGTTGAGTACCTATATTAATTTGTCACTCCACGCCCCTAACATGCATATATAATTGTTGGGCTCTGAATTATGGTTCGAATATCAGTATACTTTCTCCTCCTACACGGTATCAACATGTGATGTGCCACCCTTCTCATTGCTAAACCTTTCCAAGCTTTCCTCAGCGTCACCGCCGACTCTTACTAGACCTTCAGTTACGGTAATCCATATATTCCAACTGGCGGCCCCGGGATAGGTATTATAAATGTGTACGTAGAATCGCCGAGTGTGGGGTCAAGGCGTCTCAGCTCGCCCCAAACGTCATACGAAGATGCTTACGCGGCGGAGCTGAGAGAACTGCATGAATGCACAACTGGCGGCAGGCAAATTAAAACAACAGCGGCGGATGCTCTGGAGGATCTTAAACTTTTCAAGATGATAATGGAAAAACATCCTGAGAGAGGAAGAAGCATGCGGGCGAGCAAGCATTCGACGAGCGGGTTCCTTCCGTTAGGTTCTTAGCTAAGCTGTTATTAAGTATAGTTGAATTCATATCCTATCTCTGGAGGGCGAACCAAGTCTCTCAAATGAGCCAAAAGAGTCAGTGTATACATTTATTGAGTAACCCGTCATCCACGAGTAGGTTGGGCACTTCCTTGCCCCCAGGGATCGGAGCCCAACACCAACAGTAGGCGGAATTGTGATTGGGACAACATATAGCGAATCAGAATGCCGACTTGGCTAAAGAGGCCTGTAATTAGTGAGATCATGTAGGAGGCCCTTTTTAGAAAAGTGAGGGGGTTATTCAGTCAGGCACCTTGCACTTTCTGGATACATAAAGAGCATAAAAAGCTTCCGAAGAATGCCGAGCTGGCCAATGAAGCCTGCAGTGAGACGATGCGGGAGGCCCTCCCTTTTTGAAAGTGAGGCGGTTATTCGTGCACTTTTGCGCGTTAGGCATCTTGCACTTTTTGAGTATATAAAGAGTAGGAAAAGCTTCCGAAGAAGGACACCAGTGCCTCTCCTGACAGCAAGCTCGTGCCCGACTTTTCGATAATGACAATGGCCATTCAAGGACAGTCAGCCGCCGCTCTTCAAGCTCTTCAAGTTCCCCCAGAGGAATCGACCAAACGATGCGTTCTCAATTCAATTTTGCTCTCTCTCATCGATCCGGTTCGAGGCGAACCGACAGTCTATAGCCTTGACACCCATCCGCACGAAGATGCAAGTCCCATAGCGAAGTTTCTTGATTCATATGCATTGATTTGCTCCACGGGAAGCGGGAAAGAAACCGTCTCCGCTGTATGTATGGAGCAAGGCGGCCCAACAGGTACAATCTTACGATTGGCCCGGAATACTAGCACCCCGGAGGAACTTTTATTGCGTTTCCAGGCCGTGCTAGATGATCTCAGCTCGATTGCGAAGGGAGGTTTGTGTTGTCTTTTCAAGCTATTCCTCCGGAAGAATTAACGGAAACCCAGCTAATTTTATTGGTTCTAGACTGCTCTCCTGACGAGAAAGCTTGGGAGCTCATGTCAAAAATTGTCGAGCTGGACCGATTTAAGATTGATAGCATAATCGAGAAATTTCAACAGAGGGGGGCTCCAGAACTCATACAAAAAGCACTACAACGCTTGGAGACAGGCCAGTTTTCTGATAACAACGATTTTCTGAACTGGGCAAAAGATCTCCCATCTTTGTTGTCTCTTAGTCCTGAAACGGAGACCGCGAAACTCATCGAACAAATAAAATGGGCATCGCAAGCGCGCTGGGTATTCGCGTTTCACCTTCAAACGATCGCATTTCCGGACAGTATGAGCGTGCCTGGTTGGGTCAACAATATATATAAGCTGGGGCGCTACTATGCTGCTCTATTGGCGATGATCAAGCTCGCGACCACTCGGGCGAATCTATTCATCCCTATTCGGGTTGAGTTGGTTGAAGCTCCTCCGCAGGCCGAGTTCTCCCTCAACGGTGAAACTGAGGCGCTGGACAACATAATTCGAAAATCCACCAGGGCCGAAGTTCAAAATATCAAAGCGCAGCTGAGGGTTTATTGGCTGAAGAGTCCAGACGCTCGCTTTCGTGCAGCTTGCAAAGGGCGTGTACTCACCGTACATGCAGAGATGCAACTGGCCTGCTTTTATGACAGCAATACAGCACTCACTCCGAGGCTTCTCTTTATGGGAACTAGCAAAAAAGCCTGCTTCCTGTGTTCTACATTCCTGGGTAGACATGAACGGGGATGGTCCACTTCAGCGACCCATTCGAAGATATATGCGAATTGGATGCCCCCTTTGTTTTCTAGTGGCAGTGCTCGGAAAATCCACACCAAGTTGATTTGGGATATCAATCAATACCTGGAGCAAACTATCGGCAGGGAACTAGAGACAAGGTTACAAATTCCTCGCTCTAGGAAGGTTGTCTTTGATTCTACCGCGGGCCCTTCTTTAACTTCATTTGTTCTGGGAGGAGCATTTTCTTTCATCAAGCCCCAACCTCCCGCATTGACCAGCAAGCCAAATAGGGTCTCAGGGGAAGATGAGGATTCTTCTTAGCAATTAGTTTTTCCTATCATCCATTTAGTATGAGTTGTTACTTCGAATATTTTATATGCGAATATGAGGTATTGCCAGCCATGGTATATATGTAGCCATCGGCTTACATGTCTTGGTTTACTAATGGGACCTGAAGCATCCGCCATGCGATCAACTTATTAAAATAAGATTTTGTCTTTACCCCTAGCACTGTGTCTAGGTCAAGCAGGACATACAAACCTTAACCAGTTTCTATGCTCTGCTCAGACAAACCTAGGCAGGTTTTCTGAGATATTCTGTGACCAAATCCCATTCTTGTTCCTGATTCTGCTTTCCGCAAGACGTGATTCCGACCTACCTACTTGTAGGTAGGGGATCGGCTAGATTAGACCCGCCAACTATTTTGTTTGGCCATTAGACAGGGAAAATTGAACAAGAATGCCGAGAATAGCATAGAGTCGGAAGAAATCGAGAACAGTCTCCTCACTTCTGAGACAGCATAAGACATGCTGAAATAGTTACCAAATATCTCGTAGCCCCACTGATGGATTCCTTTAGTTAAAACACACATGTTGCCAAGAGAACACTTGTGGCAATTTCAGTTTGACCGGTATATTGCTGGTCTCTGAAAAAACGAAAGCGATTGCCGCGCGTCCCGAGTGCCACGGCAATTTGGCCGAGATCGTCACCAAGATCAAGATCTATACCATAATCCAACTTGGAAGCTCTCACTTTTCCAAGAGTATAGACTGGATACGATTATAGCGCCAATCGATCAGCTTTGTCTTTTACATAAACCAAGACATTCTTACACATGAGCTAATTCCCATCACCGTCTTATCTTCTTAGCACGGCGCCCGTCATGCTTGAGAAACAGTGTGTGAGATATATGATATTCCCCGTTGGATTAAAATAGAGTTGTTTCATTCGAACCACAAGACAATTGGTCCAAGAAAAGCGCTCAACAATAGGCCACTCTCCATGTACTCATATTAGTTGTGTGTGAGTCTCTACGCTCGCTTGTGGTGGCTGAAAACCGACACCGCTACTTTGTTCTACTAACTTTTGGGTCGCAGATAATCCCAATATGACATGTCGTTGAGCTAGAGACGCTACAGGACGTCCACGTAATGCATAAGAGCGACGCCCGGGACGATCTATTTATTGATCACGCGACCCTGAGGGGAACGGATAGCTTGATTGGTGATGAGAAGCACCGTCAAAGTCATCCTCGCCACGCAACACGCATGTCTCGTAGCTACATGTAACACACTCAAGACAAAAAGACCGCTCTTTGAGCTTAACCTATTTACGGGAATCTTCTTGACTCGACAATAGGCTCCGCAGTAGGGCTTGCTGTCCGTATTTTGGCTCGAGGTCTTATCTCCTCATTTGGCTAGCAGAGTAAGTTCTCTCAACTGATGTTCCCCAACATCAATTTATGGCAAAATTCTCGCTCAAGCGCAAAAATATCACTAGATTGACCTTTTTCAAGCGACGGCTTACTTGAAATCATCTGAGACTCCAGAATCCCTCATCAAACCATTGTGCTGGCACTCAATTAATGGATGAGTGTCCCCCAGATGGTTGATTGAATTATACTCAAGACTTTGTTTCATTTTGCGGGAATATTCCTCAAACATGGAACACATCTTCCCTATGTCTGCGCCAGACTCGCCCCAGCGTCTCCCCCGACGGAGACCCGATAACGACGTGGATTCTCCCCCTAGCCTTCTTAATAGGCCTTCCATTCACGTTGGAGATTTCGAAGAAGTTACGATCATCAATGGTGATGATCCCAAGGCAGATTTTGATTCTCTAAATGTCCGCTCCCACCGAGCGAGCGGGAGGCCTGCGGAGGAGGAGAGGTCCGCTTCTCCTCCTTCTTCAATCAAAGCTTTTGCCTCCGCTCGACGTCGGCCGCGCCGAGAGATAGGAGCAGAATGTGAGTTGGATGTTGAAGAGAATGGAACTCGAGCCGCGTCTGTCTCGAACCGAAGCCACAACAGCAAGCCCCCGACGGCCGATTACAGACCGGCAAGCAATCTGAACCGCAGCTACAACGAAGATCAGAAGAAAGAGGCAGGGGATCCCACCGAGGCCGAAACTAGTGGTGAAAACAATAACAACCATTCGGAAAGCTCCAAGGAGGATCTATACATCGACTTTGAGTTCCTCGAACAGTTCATACAGACCGAGCGGGCATCACGCCAGAACGCTCACATACAAAATGATGCCATTCCCGGGTTATCCGATGACGTTACTGTCTCGCCAGTCGATCCTGAATCTGAAAAGCTTCACAGGATTCAGAGAGGAGGTCGGGCACTTGACCTGAACCGCTTTAGTTTCTTTTCGACCGTTTGGGAGTCCACTGTTCACGCTTCCGAACTAGCCAATTTAGTCCAGGACGGCGAGAGCCTCAAAAGTCTATTCGAACATCCCCGGAATGAACACTGTGTGTGGTGGCTCAACTGCAACAACCCAACCAAAGAAGAGGTCCAAGGCCTGTGTCAGGCTTTCGGAATCCATCCCCTAACCGTGGAAGATATTATCACGCGTGAGGCACGAGAAAAGATTGAGCTTGTCAGTTCCTATTACTTTGCCTCTTTTCAGTCTTTCCATACAGTGAAATGTGGTGAGAACTTGGAGTATGAAGGTTTCAATATGTATGTCATTGTGTTCCGGGAAGGCGTTTTGAGCTTCAGCTTCATGCCGAATCCACACGCAACTTCTGTCCGCCGGAAAATCACCACTCTCAAAGAATATATCTCACTCAGCAGCGATTGGATTTGCTATGCTCTGATGTAAGTTTTTCCACAAAAAAGGGCCCTCATGAGAATAACTGACACTAGAATGACAATCAGTGATAACATCGTCGATGACTTTGGACCTGTGATACGCCAGCTCGAACGAGAGGTAGACTCTATCGACGACAGCGTCTTTTTAATGCGAGACCGTGATTCAAGCGAGTTTCTCAGACGTATTGGATTGGCTCGCAAGAACTGCATGGCGCTCATTCGCCTGATAGGAGGCAAGGCGGACGTGCTTCGCAGCTTCACCAAGCGCTGCAACGAGGACTATCCCAATGCGCCTCACACTGACATTGGAATATATCTCAGCGATATCCAGGACCACGTTGTTACCATGACGACCAACATTATCCATTTCGAGCAGATTCTTGCGCGTGCACACAGTAATTACCTCGCCACGGTTTCTGTCATGAGTATCTCCCAGGGGAACAACACGAACAGGATGCTGAATAAGATCACGCTCCTTGCCTCCATTCTAGTCCCTCTCAATTTGGTCGGCGCCGTTTTTGGTATGAATATACCTGTTCCTCTTGAGACAGTTGACCGTGATAACCTAGGGCCATTTTTTGGTGTCGTTGGATTCATGGCGCTGTTTACATCTTTTATGCTTGGCTTGGGAAGATATCATGGGCTCATTTGAATGCTAAAGCTGCGTGAGTTCACAGTCTCATGGCACAGGAGGACACCTTTATGTAAATAGGGACCTAACGCGCGAATACGGGGGGGAATTTCATTACGAAAAAGTATCTGCATTTCTGTTCAAGGATGGGAAGTCTACTCAAAGATATGGGGTGTCTAGCACTGGAGATGATTTTCCCCTCCAGGGGCCTTTCTCTACATCTAAGAGCAACTTTCAACAGCTTCAATAAGTCATGGGTCAAGAATTAATGAATGTATTGATGTATTACACATCATTGGTACCATAGGTGCGTGATGACTTGGGCGGTTCCAAGCGTAGTTGAAGCCATCAACTGCCAAACAGAAAGCACCAGACTATGAGCTCAGTATACATGTAGTCTTATCCTTAACTTGCCAAAGCATCGTGCCGAGAGCTACCAACACTATTAAAAGTGGGCATTGCAGTCTCTTTCAATGAGAAGGCGGCTGGCTCGGCTGTAACCACTGAGTGTAATATTAGTTAGGACCATTCAGGTGCCTACGCGTCTCAGATATTGTGCAGATCAAGGGAGGAGAAGAGAAATGAAATAAGGGAGTGAATGATTTGCTTCCGAGTATTTGAATATTATTAATCCAAAACCCCAAATCAAAGAAGATCCAGTGTGTCTCACACTACAGATTCTTAAAAGCGAGGGAGAGGCATCTGCCCTTGATCAGGAATTTTTTATCTACTTTCATGATTTCCACGTATGTCAGTTCACGAATACGGCGTAAAATCCCTAATAAAAAGACCTATGAAGGGTATCAGTCAGGAAACATTCACAATGACTAGCAGAGCTTCAGATATACTTGCTTGTCTCTTGGAGACTGGCAGCTTCAGTGATTTTACCATGAGCTGTGGAGACAGAGAATTCAAACTCCATAAAAGTGTCGTCTGTCTCCAATCAAGAATGATTCACAGAGCGCTTGAAGGAGATTTCCAGGTATGGTGCATCAGCTGATCCAAACTGCAAGCTGTGTAGCGAGGTGTTAATGAACGACAGGAAGCCAAGACGGCTGTTTTGAAAGTGAGGGAATTCCATTCTCCAATCATTAAGTACATGGTAGATTTTCTCTACAAGGGGGACTATGAAGTCGTCCTGTCCGATTTGGCCAATATTTCGCTATACGAGAATGAGAGATCATTAGGGGGTGTGGGGTTTTCTCATCGAAAAGAAAAATCAGAGTATGACAATATGTTAAGACTCAACAATGAGAGTTACCTGAAGACAGTTCTCTGTCATATTCATGTTAATGCTGCTGGAGATTACTACGGCATTCCAACCCTCCAGCAGGCATCAATCACTAAACTCGAAATGCTTTTTTCCAAGGATTGGAGGTCCAAACTATATCCAACTATTATCAAGACTGCGTTGCACAAGGCGGGTGATGCAAACCTGCATGACTTTCTTGCCTCGACTGCCACATATCACCTCAGCGACCTCATCGAGGATTCTGATTTTGATATCTTGGACTGGGAGACAGAGTTCACCGCCAGAGTATTGAAACAGTGTGCTTGGAAATTAGCTAACGGGCCGGCGAATGGCCCTACTGCAGAAGGGTGCCAGAACAAAACTGATCAGGGATCTTGGCGGCCAGTTAAATGTAACCAATGTGGTGATAGTGTTTATGTAACTATCCCACCAGAGATGAAAAGTGGCGTCTCGGATTTCGCTTGTAAGTTATGCCGAGGGCCTTTTTCGGAATAATTATAACTCAATTTATCTTGTTCTGCCCTGAACTGGTGTTATCTGGGCGTCATACAAGCATAATCCTTATCGAGAACGTTGGCATGGAGGAGAAGAATGTAGAAGCCAAGATTTGGAATTGCTTTCATGTATCTACGGAGATGCTAATTCAACATGCCAAGTCACTATCAAAAGCGTTGACCGAGGTATAAAAAAATTATTCGCGCGAAATTCCGTGAATACTTCTGTCAGGAGCTCCCTTCCTAATGGAGAGGGCCTTTAAAAATATTGTTGTCGCTCTTACAAAGCGCTGTGTTGAGAATTCACAATAACTAAATTCTTAACAACTAGATCTTAACAGCTAGATCTTAAAACAGCTAGATTTATAGCAGTCACTACATTCAGGATAATAGCTAGACTTATAATCACAACTAGATTTGTAGTAACTCGATGTTATCAGTTCCTACACAAGTTTAATCCAAGCAAAAGTAGCATCCTTCCGGTAGAGAAAGGTTAACACCCTCCATGTTTTCCAGGCCAACTGCGTAAAATCTTCACAACTGTCTGATCAAGGGAGAAAATGTTGCAACCTTGCTCAAACAGTTTTTACCAATCATATCAATCAAGTCAAAAGCCGCCTTAAGTCAAGGCACCACATAGGTAATATTCTCACACCAGTCAACCCTCAAAGATATTGGAAGCAGGCGTTAATATGCGTATCTTAGCGCAAGGGATGGCCAGGAGGGGACTCAGATGGTTTGTGATTAAGGATACCGATGCCTTGGTTGTAAGCGGGCAACTCTGAAGGCTCAATTTGAGGGTGTAGGCCCCCGTTTCCATCCTGGCTCCCGGGGACGCCCCATTGTGTAGACGGAGGGTTAGGGCTAATGGTACCCACGGTGCTGGCACCGTAGAAAGACTGATGAGGGTTCAGATGGGCCTGTTCTTGTGCCTGCTGCTGTACCCGTTGGGCGTACTGCTCCATCTCACGCTGGCGCCGCTCATCACGACGCGTCACAACGACCTTTCCAACGCGCCACCATGCAAACGAGATGATCCCCACTGCCACGGCACAACCAATCACGATTCCAACGATAGGACCGGTACCAAGCTTCGAAGAACCGCCAGTGCCTGGGCTCGGGGAGCTTGTTGCACTGACTTGACGAGTTGGTTTGCGCTCAGGAGGTGAAGCTGTCCGGGTCATGAGCATAGACAGCAGAGTGTTTCCCGAGTCATATCCATTCTTAGGCTGCTTGGCTGTAGCACCCCCTGCCTTTGTTCCTCCAACTACGTCGTAGACGATTTTGGGCACGACATTGGTGTTGACGTCGGAGTTGAACAAAGCCCACCACTTGTCGTTGTTGTTCCCTGCATTTTGGAACGTACCGGTCCAAAGGTTATGCGCTCCCCACCACCCATCATCGCACTTATCGGTAGGGGAATCGGTGTAATTGCCGCCAATGACCATAAACTGAGACATGTTCTTGACCATGTTGCAGCTTGAGCCATATTTGCCATTCCCTGGCAGGGTGTAATTACCGCTCGTATCTGGGAACGCTTTCACCCATTGGAAGCTCGGCAAGGTCAAAACGTAGATATCACTATATGAAGTGACATTGGTTACAGGAGGATAGATTGAGTGTCCTCCCCAGAGGTAGCTAGTGTGTCATCCAGTTAGAAAACTCTCGTTCATCTCGTTTGAGAGATAGAAGACCTACATGTTGAAGCTAGATTTGTCAGGCGCCCAAGCGGCATCGATACAAAATCGGCGTCTGTGCTGTGGGATTTCCCCATCGGCCTTTTGCTTTGACCAACGGTTGTCTTGTGCGTCATATATGAAAATTTCATCCAGGGGTTGGGGGGCTGTCGTGCCGTTGTCGAATGGGGTTACAAGACCACCCATATACACCAGCACTCCAGACGTATCGCCAGCAGGAAGCCATACCATCCCTCCCTCGGCTCTCGCGTGATCGTCTGGAGATTTCATCCGATCGAATTTCCCCATGTCGTATGAGTAAGAGTAAAAGTTCGATGACATTGTTTTGTCTTTGGTCCATCCATTCATCGATTTGTTGCTAACCCATCCTCCATAATAATACCCCATGCCTGTCTCCGATACTCCGACACCAGCGCCAAAGCCAGCGATCTCTGGCGCTGGACTGGTATTAGGCTCCCCAAAGTCATCCCATTGGTCATTTAAAATGTCGTAGCTTAGGATACGATAGGATCGTTTTGGGAAGCCGGACATCTGCTCACCGCCGTAAAGGTAGAATCGCTTGTTGACAGAATCGGGCCAGAGAACGCCTCCAGACACTGTTGGAATACTATGTGATCACTTGGTGAGCAGCAATACTACGAACCGCTACTGGGGGTTGGTACCTATCGTTCTTGTTTAACCCAATGTTGAAGTTCGGCCAAAGTTCCCCCTTAATGGACACCAGATCATTGAGATCATGGTATCCCAGCCAGGTGTCTATTTCCTCAAGTTAAATCACAGCATCTTTACGTAGCGGCAAAGTTGAAATGGCCAACTCAATAGAGATTCTACTTACTGTCATGGTTTTCATGCGATGATGCAAAGTCTTTATAGTTTACAGTTCCACCATCAATGTACAGCTTGTCATCGATAACCGTTGACTGGTGCTCGAATCTTCGACAGAAGTCGTCTTTCGGAGTAGCAGCAGTGGCCCAGTTGATCGTGAAAAAAAGGAAAAGCGAGAGTATCGTCAAGCTTTGGCTATCCAGCCGCTGCTGCAAACGGGCCATGGTCGTTGATGAGACTATGCGACTCAGTGTATCCCGGAGTTTATGTTCAGATGCGGTGATAGAAAACCTTGAAGAGAGACAGAACCGCAGATTGCCATCGTCCGGGGGAGCCGTCGTACCCTATCCCCATCTAAGTTCCCGCTCTCACACCCATCTTATTTCTTTTTGGTGATTAGAACGCCACTCAGCTACATGCTGCTGCGGCACGAGCATGACCAACAAGCTAGCCTCCAAATCTTACGGATATCTAAAGAGGCAAGGATCATATTAGTGGCGCATGTAAACTGGCGGACGCGGGTCCGCGGTTGCATACGTTAAGGTGTTCCATATCAAGGACGTCATTCCATATAGACTGCAAAATTAGGAAATGGAACTGATCCAGTACATTGCAGGACTGTTCTTGGCGAGGTGCTCATCAAGACCCCATGTTTTCACATATCTTTATTCCCTTTTTCGGCCAACAGACCATGTTTCATACAGTGCCCAAAATAATAACTCGTACAGCCCACAAGGTTTGTGACCTATCACATCAAGGATTCACGTACAACCACAAGGCTGTCTTGAGGACTCATAAGCTGATATTGAATCCCTTGGTGGGAACCGGTGTTTCGCCTTGGCTGGCGCCGTCTCACCCAATATCAGGATTCAAAGACCTTGGGATTCTTACCACCCTCACTGAACTCTTGAATGCGTGTTTAGGCTCGCCATCCAACCTGGATGTGCTTGTGGTGGGGCGAATCCTTCTTACGTGGCTGCTTATCCTTGCGTCACTACTGCTTGCGGCTGAATATTGTCGCATTAGACTACTGACGGTATGCTTATCTTTAAATATGTAGTTTATACTAGTTGCCTTTTAGTTTTTCAGCTTGCCTGAGGGAGTGGGAGGCAAAGAACTCGTCATATGATATTTGTCAAGCTCCATCGTGACTTTGAGCCCCTAGATTACGGTAGAGTGTTTCTATGCTTGCATTGTCCCTAAAGAAAACATATCTCGATATCTCAATAAGAAAGTTGAGAGCTTGGGATGACTTATTACATAAAATAATAATACACACCTCGCATATGACATGTGACTGTGCTACAGGCTCGGGCAATACAATCTGAGCCATTATGGATGGGCGGTCAGCCTATCTCACCTGATATTGGTATCTCTAAAGGGGCCATTTCAAATAGATGGCTGCCAGCTAGGCAAGCTATGAGCCACTGCGCTGAGCGGAGTATTAGAGACCTTACCCGTGCAGGTATACATATCCATACTTAGAGCCTCAAATATAAATAAACACACCCAACGACGGTATGGCCACGGCCAACCCTGGATAGCCTACCCGACGCAGGAGTGCAAGGCAGAGATAATCACCAAATAGTCAAAGCCTTGTTTCAATAATTTTCAGCCTCAGGAGGCGATGCCCGTGCCGCATGGGTACGTGATCTCTAGTGTAAATACTCAGGTATCGTGGCATCTACTAATTGGGCGCCCCGTCAGCTTGCTGATCTCATCTCCAGACACCCAACATCAAGTTTGGGGGAACCATGGGCCGATCCTGCACTTCTATTAGGCTTTGGCTTATTCAACTTGAGTATAAGAAGATCACTCCCGATATTCGAGACATAGGCAACTCTTTCGGGGAGATCATTCACATGAACAAGGTTCATTGCTGCATAAGAGCATTATTGGATCTCAAGTTATTTGAAAAAGGACTACAAAATAATCCCACCGCAGTCTACTTCATTCTAGAAACTAGATCAGTGATGCCTCACGTGGATGCAGGAGAAAGTTATTGACTAATTACATAAGTATGTGTCCCGCCCCTATCAACTCCCTCAGATGAGCAAATTACAGAGTTATAAACTGTGATTCAAAAGGAATAAATTCCTTGGTCTGGTGGTCTAATGGTATGATTCTCCCGAAGTATTTCAGTAGACCAGATTTCTCTGATGTCGGAGGTTGAAATATCGTGCACATAATTGAGCACACGTGGAGCGCGATGTACGCGCAGCGGTCTATGCTAGTTCTTCTCAATAGCACGAGCATGACGACGCGATTCGAGACTGATACGAGCCAGGAAGGACTGCAAATATCGATCACTTGAAGTTGATTTGCCTATGTTGAAAGGGCGGGTCCGCGCTTATATGGGGAGCTTGAACCTTTTGCTCTTTATGACTTCGGTGTAGTAGATTTCATTTCGAAGAAGTCATAGTACAGTATAGTCCGCATAATACCGGTGATAATGTTAATCTAGTCGGGCTTGTGGTCGACTTCAGTAAAATGGCGGTAGATGCCCAATAACAGGCGTAGTTGTTGGCGCATCGACACCATCATATCTGCCATTCTCGCCCACCATCAGGGCCAGCTGGCGCAGAATGACGATGGTGCACCATACTGAGTCAAACTTAGTCGTGAGTCTTGGAATCGCTGCTTCGCGCACAGGTTGCCAGCTCGCATTGGTTGCCGGAGAACTTGAAGATGGAATCACGTTGGGCGAAAGAAAATCGTAGAGCGGTAGATCTGTGTTTTATGCCTACTTCTATTCTTAAAACTAAGTAATAATTCTATATTTAATTAAAGTCTAAGCTAATATTAAGTTAGAACTAAGCTAAATTGAAGTTAAATAAAGCCAACTAAGCTATACCTTAGATATACGTCCAACGAGGTTATTGTTGAGTGGGCTTTCCACCAGAAGAAACCATGATTTATATAGAAAACCCTCCAGCTCAGCTCGAGTCTGCGTTGTTTGGATTAGTTATCTCGCCGTTTCGCTTAGCCGCAGCTCAACCACAACCCATTCATAGGCTGGCTGACTCAAGGCATTATGCTGATCTGCATGTCAGGCAGCCACCATGCCACCCAGCTGCACCTTGGGTAGCAATATGAGATGCCAACACAACGCACAGCCCCTTCACATAGGCTGAACATTCCCCCGCTATTTCTTCATGGGGGCTGGTCTTCTCTCTATCTTCATTCTTCAACCCGGCTCAAGCAGGTACAATCCATCACACTTGTAACCCAGAATCATTTCGTGGTTTCTGGCAATCGATACATATATATCTCTCTTACTATCCTCTAGGCTCCCTATAAGAGCTATATTTGATGCTTCTTGGCAGTGTCTCATTTGCTGTCACTTTCAATGTCTTCAATTGGCAAATTCAATGCCTCTCTTCTCGGGGCAACACAAGAAACAACACTGACGCTCGCCAACCTTAATTTTGACTTTTCTCTATACAAAGTTGAAGCCCCTGCTGAATATCAAGCCTTGGGCAAATGTCTTACGAAAAATCGTCTAGACGCAGCCGAAAGCGGCAACGAGCATATATTCGCGCGCAAGCTTGCCGCCCTATTCTCACAAGCCCTTCCACCCACCCCTAACCTGGTACGAATATATGGAAACAGGGCATCGGAGATCGTACAAGAGGTATCGAATGATACGGCAAAAGGGTCCAATAACCGGGGCTTATTCAGCAACTGGCTCGGACCTGACGCCACAAGTATATGGGCTGCTGCGACTTCTGGTTCAGGCGCCATCTCGGCCCACCTCCTTGCGTGCATGTTGGCAAGGATTTGGACCTCATCCGAGGCCGTGGCTATTTGGAAGGAGATAATCCAGGCCAGGAAAGACATCCTATCCAAGATTGACGTATCGGATCCGATGAAACCTGCGGCGCACTTCGCAGCCCAGATAGACATCACAGAGTCTCAAATTTCTGGCTGGGATAGCAGCGCACGAGCCTGGCTTGAGGTTGCTGATAAGTCAAAATTGCGGCAACAGAAGCAACTCCTCCTACTCATTGAGAACGCTGGAATACCAATCAGTGATGGATCTGACACCTACACCAGTGTTCTCAAAGCATGGACAACGGCACTCACCACGATGGAAAACATTGCGAGCGGTATACCTCAAAGCATCAAGGATGGATCTGCCATTCTTGCTCTGAGCTCTTGGCATCTATACCCCGACATGTTCGTTTTGGGCGCCGGTCCCGATCGCGTTATTCAGAATGATCCATTGGTGCCTGCTAGTGGGATGGTTACACTTGGACAAACGAGTTACTCCACTCGCTCAGACGATGGACCATTCTGGTCACTCCCCCTCGCCTACCTCAGATACTATGGAGACCCTGTTACGACATCTAGGATTTTTGGAGACCATGCGTCACGGCTCTCCATCTCAGATTTCAACTATGTTGTTTTTGGCTCTATTCTTTCCAACTGGGGGATTTATGGCAAGAGCATTTCCATGGCGGCAGAATTCCTCGTTGCCCTTGACGAGTTTCTATTGCGGAACGGTTGCTATGATGTCAAGGGTCACGAAAGCTGGATAAGAATGCTTTCAAAGACTGCCCAGAAGTACTTGTCGGCTTCTGAAAATGAGAAAAAGTTCATCCAAAGCCTCATTATGCGTGGCCACCGACGGTATAAGAATTTTTTCTCCAGCAAGAGCGGTCAATGGCTCCCACTATGGGGGTTGGCTCATGCCGACACTTTGATTAGCCTTGCAAAGGATATAGAAACTGCGGTTTCCATACTGAGGCTTGTAGCACAAGACATAGGCTGTACTGACCCTAGCTCGCTTCTCATTCGTTATCCTTGTTGGATGGTGGATGACCGTTTCACCGGGGAAATATCATCCAGCCTAAATACCGTTGACGACACACACACACACATGTGTGAATATGCTTCGGCAATTAGAAGAAACGAAATGAGCAAAAAAGGGAATCTTGACCCGTTGATGGATTTATCTGGGCATGTCAGGTGGAGTGGCATGGATGCAGCTTCTAGGCCCGAGGATTCACACGGGGAAGAATATAAAGACATCAATGATGTTTCCGTGATTGTTATGGCTGAATCAGAGTTCAAGTGGCTATCGCCTCCATTGGCACCTTCCATTCCCTTTCAAAGATCTCATTCAGAGGAAACCACATACGAATATATCATGGGAGATCCTATGGGCGTCGCACTATTCAAGCGAGCTGACAGGGACATTTCTGGTTCCGAAATGCTTGACATCGAGCTAGTTCTCACCATACTCCGTTGTGGTTGGCTTGACCGAAACAAGATGGTAGGGTTCCTGGATTTTTCTGGTGAATTTCAGCGATCTGGGGTTCCTCAGCATGTTGAGTCTTTGAGAGCACTAGCAGCTGCCATCAATGTATACGAGCTGATGCCAGGAGCCACAATCAGTACCAGTGTCTTCTCTTTACCGTTAGAAGATGCGCTCTGGTTGCCATGTGACCCTGACGATGCGGCTTTAGGGAAGAACTCAGAGATTGAACCCAAAGGAAAGGTCTTTCATAGGAGTATTGTGAAGCGCAGGATTGGGAGTTCTGTGAAGCGCAGGGGTATAAATAAAGACCCTGAAACTCCAGTTCCCAACATAAGCTGGCGCTCTAAACAAGGCCAAGCCGAGTCACCAGAGGGGCCCCCAGAGCCGCTCGATCGCAAAATTGGCACGGTGGAGCTCAGCAGATCTCAGATCTTCTCTTGCATTGCCATGTTTGAGACTCGCAATATCAACTTAGAACCCCGCAGTTTAGAGCGAGATGGCGATTTCCGCTGGGAACTCATTATACGTGGCGATGCCACTAATAAGCGATCCGTTTGACTCTCCCGATCCAAGTGAGGTGAAGCACGTGGTCGGCAACATTGGAAGACCAGGCATCAGCCTTATGATACCCCCTGTTGCTCCAATGGTTAGAAAGGTGGACGAATCTCAGTGGGTTATGATCAATCACACCGACTTCGATGGCTGCCTTAGTGATTCCTTCCAGCATACATCACTACATCTTTCGTTCACACGTTACGAGTTGCCCGTCATATCTGAACATGGCTACCAAGGGGCTGAAGCAAGCTTTATTGAGACGATCGTATCTATCTTTGACCGTAAGGAATGGGTGGCGGATTTGGACGTTCTCTCCGCTCTCAACCATTTCAGTCTAGAGCGAGTCGGCGCTCATGAGATCACTTGCACTCACAAGTCTCGATTAAAGCAGCCTACATCCTGTTTAACATCTATAGACTCGTGGCATGAGTTTCTGGATCAACCACAAAATCCTTGTGTCGTTCAATCTGCCCGGAATTGGATCGGTCGCTTGTCAACAGCTGCGCTTAGCATACAGCAAGGGGCAAGGACGGTTATCCTTAAGGATGCTGACCAGGTGTGTTGGGAGTGTCTTCTACAGCGATGTGAGATGGACTGGACAGTTGATAACAAGAGACTTGCATTTATTTCATGAATCCTTAACTCGTCAAATTTGGCCTGTGTGCCCATGCGGGTGATTCAAACTGCATTCGACTACACATAGAATATATCTTCATTGTTATATGCGAACTGAAAGATAGTCTATGAACTATAGCAGGCAAATGTTTCGATTTTCACTCCATATGACCTTCCTACTCAGTATTCTTCTCCTCCTTAGCTGCCCGCCTAGTCAAAAGAGGGGCATTCGCCCCGCGGCACCAAGATTTGTGATGCGTTGCGTAACACTCGACGTCAATACTTGGCCAATCCAACTCTCATTGATAACTTACCCTCATATATATTTTCCCAGCTTAATTTGATAAGATTAGCCAGCAAGATGCCCGTCTCGCAGATTCTGTTGCTTCGGCATGGCCACCGTCAGCCGTGGTCATTAAACCCCGCAACGGGCGAATACTCTTCCCGCGAGCCTTTTCCCACGGGCCTGCCGGCCGACCCTCCTCTTGCCCCCGAGGGTGTTTCCCAGTCAGAAGAAACGGCAAAGCACCTCAGTCGCTACCTGAAAGAGCACGCTGATCAAGGCCGGCTGCGCATCTACTCCAGTCTTTTCTACCGCTGCCTGGAGACACTACGGCCTTCCGTGGTTGCCCTCAGAGACGCCGTGGGTGATTCATCAGTCAGTTACAACCTTCAAGTCAGAGGCGAGACAGGGGTTGGAGAATGGTTCGGTCGTGCATGGTTTATCCAGCCGAGGCCGGCAGATGCAGCCCAGCTGCGCAAGTTCTTCCCCTGGGTAGACGAAAACTATGAGCCCAAGTTGACGCCGGTGGACAAAGGGGAGAAGATCCATGAACTACATGATCGCGTTGCAAAGGGATTAGCATTGGTGATTGAGGATGTTGACAATGAATTTGCTGCAGCTGGCAAGGGTGACCAAGAAGTCACTCTGTTACTTTGCAGCCATGCAGCGGCCATAATCGCCAGCGGCAGAGCTTTGACGGGAAATGTTCCTGTCGACTACAATGAGATAGATTTTGGGTGCTTCACCTCTGGTATCAGCAAATTCGTGCGCAAGAAAGTCCCCGCTGCGGGTGAAGCATACTTCAGCGACGACTGGCGTAACAGCGGAGGCGTGGCTGGAGGATGGGATTGCGAACTGAATAGCGATACTAGCCATCTGTCTGGTGGTCCTCAGAATGGATGGCACTTCCAAGGCGATCAAGCATTTGATTCGTACGAAGCAGCTTCAAAGATGGGCATAACGGAGTTGAGTGGCAGCAGGGATCCGTGAGGACTTACCCATATAGACGTAAACACGAGGATTGGATCAATCCCGTGCAATCAAGAATATCAAGAATGGAAAAAGGAGATGATTAAAACTTAAAAAAAAAACGAGTTCTAATACTTCCCGCCATATACAACCTTAATTGGACTGTCATGCCATAGAAGACCCAGCCTCTACCCCCTATTAGAAACAGTACTCCTAGTATTTATTTCTCAGGTATATTTGACAATACACAAGACATAATATAGGATTACGAGTGGAATAGAAGGAGCAAAATTTCCTCCTGATTTATGCGTTATAATCAAACAACAAACATGAAAATGTCAGTCTCCTTGACGAACTGATCGATTCATGCTCACCCTGGTATTTATCACTCTAAAACGCTCAACCGTAGGTCTTCAAAGCCATCTCAGGACATCGCGCTGACTTATAACAGACCTCCCAACCAAAAGAGAGCCGCCAGAGACACGACCAACGTAGCGGCCATTGGTATACCAGTTGCGGTTCCTGCACCGCCCTTGTCGCTGCTCGAGGTGTTATCAGAATTACCCCCGCTGTTGCTCGAGCCGCCCGTAACCTTTTCGATCTCATCCTGCGAAATTCTGGTGCAAAGCATGGTGAATTGTATCTGGTCCTTTGTGTAGTTCTTGCCGTATTCCTTGGAGGGCTGTCGATTGATGAAGGTAACGGCGGTCTTGTTTATATATGATGCCAATGAACCAAGAACAATCTTCTGATCGTAGTAGGTCCAAGAGGAATTACCCGATGGATTCACCCCACTCCTGACAGTCGAAAACTTATCCGTGTTATTGTACTCAATGGCGAGGTCTGCATGAGGAAGGGTGACATGTCAGCAAGTAGAGCAATTTCCATTAAAGGGGTTTCCTACATGATGAAGAGCCCTGAAGGTAGTTTATGGTTCCGTCTCTCCCTTGGATTTTGTTGTATTCGCTAAACAAATCCGTTGGGCAGGCGTCTCGGAGAAGTTTATTCTTGTAGGCCAAAGCAAGGTCGGAAATAGTCTCCAGAGTCCCAGTTTCGGACGTGAAAAGAGTTTCGATAGCTTCATTGATCTTGTCAATGCATGTTTTCCCCAAGACGTTCTCGCATCCGTTATTGCTGCCCCCAGTTGGCCCCGTGCCGTTGACGTATGTGGTGAGAACGGTGGTGTAGTGTGGACGAGACAGGGTGTGGTTGGGCTTGATGGAGCTGTACTCAATCCACCATGCCCGCGCGGTCGCGAATTTGTCTCTGGTCGTCAATTCATTCCAGTCATCATACGTGACATTGTCAAATGCGTACACGAACTTGGAGGTCTCGGGGAGCAATGGGTCGAAGGTGAACTCGGTTTCTGCTTTGTAGGTAGGCCTAATGCAGTTGACTGGTCTGTTTGAACCGACTTTTGTGTTATAATCGCAAGTATCATCCGCAAAGGCCATGCCGAAGAGAAAACCAAGGACCATTAAGGACTGCATGATGGAAGATGTTTGGATCAGGCAGCTAGGCGTCGGGTGCGTGTCAGTTCCTGTTGGGAAGAGAGACAAGATGAGGTTACGGAGAAACCAGAAGACGAGACAGCTCAGAGCTCACAAGCTATCGGTCTGCCACTTCTTTAATGGAGAAAATCCTCCACGGAGTACTCCCTGGCAACATTCATTCCCCAAGACAACTCCATGTTTTCCTTGATACGGCATCGCACCGCATACCCAATCTGGAAAGGGATCAGCATATTGAGGATCCCTTTTGATGGTTACAGGGTCGGGCCAATGCGGCTGATATCCCTGGTCGACAGGGCGAAGGGGATGGGTTGCATCGGGAGGGTCAGCAAAAGACAGGTTCTTATTCTCCGTCTACCTACTTGAGGCATAAATGAATTCATTTCCAGACCAAGTTGCTTTTTGGCGCGAGATGAAACTCGCTAGAGCCTATCAAGTAAGATCTGGTGGATTGAGCTTGAAAGCATGCTTGTTGGTTTCCATCATCAATGCACTTATGAATGGGGCTACACGATGAATCGAGGACATAACGAAGCGAGCAGCATAAGAAACTGATCCAATATATGAACAAACTAGGAACGATTAGTCGCAGGTAAGGCAGGCAGATACGTGACCCCAAGGATTGACAGCCACCTGCTGCAGCCCTACTGCTGCCCTATCTCACTCGGTGTGGCTGCTGCAACCCACGATGAAACAACCACGAAGCTATGTGGCTCTGTTCCTGGCACCCACCAGCAGGTATAGCATAGTGCCTATATCATCTCCATAATGATTACCGTAGCAAGCCAACGAGTCTACGGGGAGTTACTCTCTGGGAGCTCCAGTCCCAACACTGGATGCCCAAATGAAGAGTTTACAACAACTAGCACAACTTACTATTATTATTATTATATTCCCTCGGCCCGCAGTCTTGTGAGACCCACATTGCATTGCGGCTAGATCAGTGTCCCCTCCCAGCTCCCTAGGGCTGGGGCAAGGGGCAAGGGGCAGGCATTTCACAACACGACGGATACGATCGATACCACGTATTTCCACAAAACCCTAGGACAACGTCCCTTTTATCAATGGTGGCCTATTTTTATTCCACGCTTAAGATGGAATAGTTAGAGTCTCCGGCCCTAGCGTCGGTCTTGGTCAAAGAGGGACAACCGGTCTCTTATCGGGGTTGTCTCTCAATATTACTTGTTACTTTCATCATTCTGGATTCAGGTCGCCTGTCAAGGGCTCAGAGTTAAAAAGTGCTTTGAAAGTGGGGAAGGAACAATACATGGCTATCAGGAGAGCTTGAATGTATATTAATTTCCTGTGGAAGAAGAATGTGCATGTCAAGACTTCGTTTGATACTTGGCCCATAAAGATCGGAGAAGTTCTCTTGCTCGCTTGTCTTGCAATTTTAAGTCAGGGTCGCCTTCTTCATTTTCCTTTTGAAAAATATCTTCAAGCGATATTTCGAAAACATTCAAAAACGAACAGATCCATGGATACCGTCTAGAGAGCCATTGCTCCTGTGCCGGCTCTTCTAGCTGAATTAATCCACCACGGAGGTATTGATGTGCCAACCAGGAGATATATGCCGAAAACTGCCTCGCTCCATAGGAAGGGCCGACAAAAGTAGTCCAATCACTGCTGGAGGGGGGTGGGATAAATCGGTCGTTCCTCCGGTCGATTTTGAACCCCTTCTAATACGTTAGCAACTGTACAAGAGATAGACCATACATGGGTACCCACCTGTCTCTCGGGCTTAGGTGGTTGCATTCGCCGTATCGCCTTGGCTTGGGACTCGCGCTTCCTTTTTCCGTCGTCTAGTGCTATTTTGAAACACAAGATGAACTCGTTAATCAGACTCTGGTGGTCAAAATTGGAGACCAATCTCATTTCCTCCTCCAGAGACTCGATAAACTCCGATTCCTCTTCTAAGATATCGTCGATATCCTCCTCGCTGATCCGGGGCACATCCGCCATACTCCTCAGATTGTCCCAGAAGAAGTCTGTTTCCAAACTCATCGGACAATAAACATGGCTCACGTCTTGGTGCTTGTGCTTAAACCTTCGGAGGAGTGCAAGGAGTGTCGTCCGGGCATCATCTTCACCTCGAATTTCATATATTTGCGTGATCCATTCCAGCCACCAGATGGGGGCTTCAGATGGGCCCCAAACACGGCCGAAATCGCTATTAGTATTAAGCTCAATGTCCGGCGCAAACCCATCGGGCGAGCATGGACATCTGCATTTCTCCCTGGGATACAATTCAACGCCCTGGCGCAGGAGGATACCTAAGATTTCCATGCCTCTGCTCGTCTTGGACTGAGCAGAAGAGTCTATGTTTCGAAGCGCATACTGTAGAACAGTGCAGCCTTTCTCATCCTTGAGATTCACATCAGCACCAGCTTGGATGAGTTTGGATACCAATGGTACAGATACCCGTGCTGAAATGGCACACATGAGTGCAGTTTGCCCAAGGCTATTCCTTTGGTCAATGTTCTTGAATCCGGCAGATATCAACTCTTCAATATCCTCGACGGACTTGCAATTGTGCAATAGAGTTTGGGCGCCTCCTTCACCGAGTCTCATGAGAAATGTAAAGTCAGCATTCGGGCACCTGGATAAAAAGTCTCCAAGCGAGATATTTCCTTCTAGACGGCTTATCGCGTATGAGAGATGAAAAAGTACTGTTGCCTTCTCTGCCCATGGAGTTGAGTGTGTTTCCCCTGCGACTTCTTTGATATGGTCAACGATATCAAGAAGTAAACGCCAATGGCCGCGAGAGGCAGCATAGTCCGTGAATAGGCGGCGATGGTTGTTCTCGCGGAGGCCAGGATTTGCGCCAGAGTCAATTAGCAACATCGCCGATTCAGCTTGGTTCATTGCTGCCGCGTACATAAGCGGTGTGTTCCCGTGGTAGTCGACCGCATCTAAGTCGTGACCATATGCAATCAGCGAGTCGAGGTGTCTGCCTTGAGCAGCAGCAAAATGGAGTGGTGTCTGTCCAAGGAAATTCTTCTGGTCATTTTCTGACTTCAGAAGCCATTTTTGCACAGTCTCCTCGGTCCCAAAAACTACAGCCTCGTGGAGCGGTGTCATTGCACCAAAACCTTGAGAAAAGAATTCAGAATTCCGCATATATCAAATTGCCCTAAAGCTTCAATATAGACCTACCTTGGCTCTGCTCACATAGAATTGAGATGTATTTGATAAAAAACGGATCATGAGTTTGCTCCTCAGATATCCAATTAGGCGAACATGGTCGAGGCCAGTCCAGGACGTTTGGGCAGCCGAGACTGTTCACATCAAAGCCGTAGTCAAATAGTTCGTTAAGCAGCGGGAAATGGGGCCCTTCTCCGATCCATGTCGCACATTGAGTCAAAAAACTTGGATGGGATCAAGTTAGGAGGCTAGATAAGCTTGAGACAAGAGCGTGGGGAGTAAATCTGCTCACCTAACATCGTCCCTCCCACGAATAATTCCAAGTTCTCCCATAAGCAGCTCAAGAAGGTCCAGCTGATCGTTCGGTGACCAAACAGACTCCAAGAGCACCTATTCCTGTCAGCACTTCCCACCTAATTTGAACCGAATTTGGCTGGCTTTACTTGAGTATATGACTTCCCACTCGGATCGACATGATTCTTGAAGTTTGGTACTGTTTGAAATAGATGGATGAATGCTTGCTGAGCTTCCTGGTAAGTCATTCCATCATGCCGAAGTCGGGCAATGATCTCGAAGCCAGGCGCAGTATATGGGACTATCTGTTCTAATTCGAGGATCGGAGAAACTGTAAGCTTTATGACAGACTTTGTCACATTCATTCCAAGGTTGAGAGCCCAGTTAAGACCGAATTGGGACAATGCCAGTCTCAGAGTTGTGTTATATTCGGTGGCAGTACACCCAGCCTGGTCACACTGCCGAGAAAAAGGCAGGGCCGGCGTGTATCTCAGTCTCCAGAATCGAGAAGACACCTCATGAGTCCTATGACAAGAACATGAACATCTCCGCGACGTGCAGTCGGGAAGTTGAAAATCAAGAGAGCCTCTCCGACGGATGATCAAGCGACCTGTAGATGGTGTGTTCGATACCTGTACAATCTGGGATATAGTTTCTTTTGCAGCGGCTTCCGTGTCTTCCCCGGAATTCAACTCGGCTTCTATTTCAAGTCTTGTTCTTGATTCTGGTTCTTCTTCTGCCGCCTCAAGCATACTACTAGGTCTGTCCGTCAGAGTATTTGCCTGGGGAAGAAGACCACAAGTAGAAAGGGTTCTACCAAATACTTAGCAAGAAGTAACACAATATCATATCTTCACTTACAATGTCAGGCTTAGTTTGACATCCCTAATCATATTCTCGACATACATCAGATCCCGTTCCCAATTTCTCAATGCTGCAGCCTTGGCGAGCTTATCCAGCATATCTTTCTTCGCCTCCGAGCGGAAGGTCTTTTCCAACTTGTTAAGCTTTTCTAATAGCCTGTCACAGTCATCCCTGCACAGTCGAAAGGCAATCTCGTGGCAGCCCGGTATCTCACTGAGCTGGCTCATTAATTGATACAGACCTTCAACTTGGGCTCCTACTCTAGCCAGTTCTTCTGGTATCACCTTTCGAACATCGTGTAGCATCTTCGCTGTTTTCCCCATCCGAACGACCAGGGAGAAAATGTCTGCCGAGCCGGGGCCCAGACCAACGGCGGTGGCCATATTGAGAGATTTGTCGAGCTATCTCAATCACGATAAATTGATGGGCCAGGGTTGGTATGTCGTAGCTGTTGAGAAGTTTACATTAAGCTACCAACAAAAATAGCACTACTGCTAAAAGCCCGCAGGATGCCTCGGGGTCGCCTTGCATGAGGCTTAGTTGGGTCGCATGCTGCATGAGATGCAAGATGACCTCAGACGTGCCCCCCATCTCAAGACACATGACAATGTAATTCTCATCCAAATTGAACACGGGTCGGAGGTAGTTCTCATGTCAAGATTTATACAAAATATAACCCTTCAATCATAGTTCATCTTTCCCAGATCCAGGGGCACCCTGTCCCGGCATCGCCGCCATCGGAAGCCTGCATTTGCCCTCCTGGGCACAGTCCTTGTTAGCCTGCAGACTAAAGTTGACAACCTCCGCCAAAACCTGATAGCCCTCATCCAGCAGCATCTTCTTGAACTCCGCCTGGTTCTCCTCCGAGCTCTGGTCCCAGGGGGGGTACCAAACAGCGCCGTAGATCTCCATGCCCGACTTGCCGTTGCCCGACTCGGCCGCGGTGATGTCCCGGACGCCGATGTGCAGGATGCCCCAGACGGTTCCGGAGCGGAGGGTCTTTGGCCCCGCGCGCTGGAGGAACCCAAAGGACGGGTCGATCGCCCACTCGGCTGGGTACTCGTCGGTGCCGAATCTGCGGATCTGGAAGTCGGGGACGGTGAAGTCTATGAGCTTGGAGCCGAATGACGACAGGACACCGCCCCAGCCTTCGAAGATGCGTGACTTTTGCTGCAGAAGGGATAGGTTTTCGGTTGCCTTGTAGTAGTGCTCTGCGTTGCCGCGGAGGTAGCATTTATCAGCATCCTCAGAGGTCATCCAGGCTGCAAACTGTGGCGATGTTAGAGAACCGTCGAAGTAGGCGCGGACCCAACCGCGGGCAGCGATCCAGTCCTTCCGGGAAGCAGTAGACTCCTTCACGACCTTCTCCCAGAAAGCGTCACCCTCGTCGAGGTCCTCAGACAAGAGGCTGAAGAAGGCATTCTCGTCCTCGGCGGCTATACATTCCTTCAGAGCGAACAAAGACTCCGCGTCGGTCTTGCCAGTAACCTCGCACTTGGTCTGGAAGTTCTTATCGGATATGCGCTTATACAGGCGGGTAGCGGCCTGCTCGGCACCGGTATTGACGTAGAAGTCCCGGATCGGCTTGGTCTCCGGTTCACCGCCGGCCTCCCAGCGGACCTCGAAGTCGATGCCTCCGTGCGTCTCAATGGCAGCTGCCATGGAGATGACGGAAGCGACGGCAAGTTTTTTGAAGAGCATGACGGACTTTGGGGACCCAGAGGAGGACTGGGGTTTCTGAAAGGAACTTTTCGGCTCAGAGGCTGCTTGGGGGTCAATCCAGTCTATATAGACACTCTCGCATGGCCATCGCAGGGGGACAAAACATCGGGAATGTGCAGAAGTCGGCACCGACTATTGTACATGGTAAGCTAGTATATGCAGAAGATATAACACTCGCCGAAAAACCAGGTTCTTGAGAGGCAAGGCAAGGGTCAATCTTGCACTATCCCGGGCACGGCCTCCAGGATCGCGACGAAGCAGCTTATAGGATAACACTGCTCGAATCCTCCGAGGACACAATCCCGGCAGTTATCGCTCAAGGCAACAGCAATGCAACAATGTATCGTGAAGTTCCGCCCTTACCCACGGGCGACCGGCAACTGAGCTCTTACCAAGCCGCATCCTTAAGGCCTTCGTGGTGCTGATTCTCGTATTCTCGCCAATCAGGTTACTCCTCGGCAGTTGGATCGATAACATCCTAGTACTAGACGAAAGAATGACATGCCCATCAACCCCTTTCGAGAAGTTGAAGACGATTCGAAACCTTGTAGAGTGTGATCCAATGCGGGGACGAGTCTGAGCCCATGCTGCACCGATTGACCTAAAAACCATGGGGGGGCGCGCGCGATGGCTGTTCCTGAAGCTATGACCCTGGAGGATTCCTCGTTCTTGTCGCCGAGAGTCCGTCCATTGTGGGCCAAAAGAGGCCCGTGGCGAAGTGTCTGGCGTGACAATTATCGTTCTGAAAGACGAATCTCCTGAAACGGAATTCCCGCGTCTTCTTCTATGGTTGAAGACAGATAGTAAGGGCGAGTGTCCGCGTCAGCATCACAGTCCTTGTATCTGTCGATGCCCCCCCCACACAGACCAGGAACAAAAAATCACTAGACTTTCCCCTCAATTCAATTCCCAAAAGGGAGCTAATAAAGCAGCGTAATCACCTATTCCAGAAAACCCGCAATTGACCGCGGAGCCAACCGGTGCAGTTATGATCACCGCTGACATACCCTTGCTGGAAGACCACAAGGACAGCTCCCGTAAGACGTTTCGAATCTTCTCCGCTCTCTAAACCGATTGAGAATGTGAGATGCAAGAGCTCAAGAATACAAGCTAAGTGTCGGTGAGAGCCTTTTCAGGTGGTGAGACTTTCCAACCAGGGTTAGGGCCGTCATCAACTGGGATCCTCCCCCGTCACGGGCTTTTCAAGTCTCATTTTAAAAGTCCGTTCGTACGTAGATAAACATCACAGACTAGCAAGGCCCCCAGAATGACCTTCCCCAGATTTCGGGAGATGAGGCGATCGGCTCTACGACCATTCATTTCGACGAGACTCCATAATATCGCTCTCGTGGGAGCTGCGGAACACTGCCAGCTAGTATATCTGCGGGACTGAAGAAATGGTGGTGTTTTCTCACTGCACCAGAGATGAGAGCAGTTACGAAAGACGCAACGTTTCCCGTGAGGTCTCGGAGTCGTGTCCACATGATATAAGCCAGCAGTCCAATCGCGTGTGTTTCTTAATTGCTGTTCAATTTCAGACATGAGTTCGTTTCGATGCTGGACAGAATGTGATAGCATATTCCCACGCAGGGAAGCTATGTTTGGCAGATAGGCACATGAGAATGGAGAAGTAGTTTTCGAACCCAAATTGTATATAAATTTATGTAAACCAGATATCTTGAAGCAGGCAAATAAACTCAAGCCCGTCGTCCGGACGGGAAAATATCACAAAAACTAGTACAACAACTGCCCTCCAGAACGAAGCAGTATTCCCTCATTCCCTCGACTCGGCGTGCAGTTCGCTTCGTGCTTGTCTGTCAAGCCCTGATCATAACCACCATCCGCTAGGGTATATATCAAGTGTGCCAAAGAAGGGCTTGAATAGAGAGTCCCCCCTTGGGGGGACTTTGGAACCATCAAATCGTAAATATATCATCTCCCTGGCGGGAAACTTTCATCACACAACCACCCGTTGCGCATGTGGGATTTTACGCCTCGTAGAACTCGCCGCCGTCGACGGATCGGGTGCCCTTCTTGGACTTGCGGGCCTTCTTGCCGTGCTTCTTGCCGGACTTGGGACCCTTCTTGCCGTGCTTCTTGCTCTTCTTGGAGCCGGCCTTCTTGCCGAACTTGCTCTTCTTGAGGCCCTTGAGCTTCTTGCCGAGCTTGCCCTTCTTGAGGCCGCTCTTCTTGGGTCGGGGGGATGGTGAGTCGTCGCCGCCGGATGGGCCCTCGGCGGCGGCCTCGTCCTCGTCGCGAGCCTCGAAGGAGACCTCGTAGTCGTCGAAGTCACGGGCCTCGAGGAAGGCGTCCTCCTCGTCGAGGGAGCGGAAGAGCAGCTTCTTGGCGAAGCCAAAGGCCTTCTTCAGGAAGCGCTTGTTGACGACAACCACGTCGGGGTGGGAGCCCTCGAGGATGGCACGAGCCTCAAGAGGGACATCGTCGCCGAGGTCGCGGGTGTCAAAGGTGACAGTGTTGTCGTCGATGTCACGGGCCTCGAGACCGGACTCGTCGTCATCGAGGGATCGGAAGAGGAGCTTCTTGGCGAAGCCAAAGGCCTTCTTGAGGAAGCGCTTGTTCACGACCACCAGGTCGGGGTGGGAGCCGTCGAGGATGGCGCGGGCCTCGAGGGGGAAGTCGTCGCCGAGGTCACGGGTGTCGAAGGCTACGAAGTCATCCTCGATGGATCTGGTGTCGAGGAAGTCCTCGCTGTCATCCAGAGATCGCTTGTGCTTTCGGTGGCTGAGGGCGCCGACGGCCTTCATGCCGATCTTGGCAACCTTTCCGATGGCCTTGGTGAGGAAGAAGCGCTCCTCGAGGGTGTTGTCAATGTCACGAGTCTCGTAGGAGAGCTCATCTTCAAAGTCACGAGCGTCGAGGGCGAGGGGCTCGCCACCCTCGTTGAGAACGTCTCTGGCGTCAAGGGCGGCAACGTCGTCAAAGACGTCTCGGGTCTCGGTGAAAGCGGCGGCACCGTGGATGGCGCTCAGGACGGCAATGCCGGCAGCAGCGGTACGAGTAACGGCAACCATGATGGGCAGATATTGGCCAGCAACTCTGAAATGAGTGGATCTAACAAAGAGTGACTGAAAGTTGAAAGGAGAGGAAGATGAAAGAGTAGGTAAGTACAGAAGTACAGACGATAGGAAAAAGTAAAAGTAGAGAGGAAGGCTGAAGACAAGAAAGTTTGCGTGTAGATGAAATTGGGCTGGAGATGGAAGAAACCACGGCAACTACCGGGCAGAGCAAGACTTAATATATACTCTCCATTTCAACAAACGGAGTTCTATTACTGGAAGCAAGCGGTTTTGCGACCGTGAGACGAGACTCAGTCAGTCAGAGTGTGCCCCGATGCGGACTCCGAACAACGAGTTCGGTGCGCGTACCTGCCATCGATGTCTGTGGCTGTGAGCATTCCTGCAGCTAAATGGCATTGATACAAAAATAGGCAAAGGCTGGAGTAGTTCTGGGCGAAGATGGGCAGAACAGGGGTGCTTATTTGGCACAAGCCCGCTCAAGTGGGAAGATGATGCGACACCACCATCAACCAAAGACCTTTAACGGCCTCGGTTTTGGCAGCCAAGATGCGACCAGGCCAATCGGATGGGCATTCAGCCAGCAGAAGTCCCTCCATCCTCCACCAGCTCGCGGCCAGCCTCCCGCTTACAGCTTATTATGCACTGAGCACAATAAGCGGCAGATGACCAGCACCCAACCGTATGCAGACTGAATAATATATTGGAGTAAGCCGCCCCTACCCCTGGCTAGCACTCTGACAGGGCTGACGGACTGGCCCAAAACGGACGCAGCTCGCCTTCAGTGAGGCCTCTCCAGCTAGTAAAATTGCGTGTTGCGTACAGATTACATGTGCCGCACTCTCACTTCTCGCCCCTCACCAGCTCGTCCGTACTGCCACTTCCCGGCCAAGGATCGCAATAGTCTCTGCCGCCCGCCTGCATCCACTTGAGCCTGATGGATCCTCTTGGTGGATTTTCCGGTCAAAGATCCCCTGGGTCGATATGTATCTGACATGCAGCTACGAATATGTCCTCTTTGGGCGACACGTTTCCACGTTGGCCCTATGGGTTGCTATTTATACCGGGCCGCATGTTGTGACAACTTAATCTTGGCTGAAATGTAAATGTCACCAGAGGGCAGTCTAAATATAACACAGTGCAACAATAGATCGTCCTGGGTGCCAATCGGCGAAAAGAGAGAGCATCCAGCAGCCATGGATGGGATTGGAGTAGGTTATCTGATGAACCGCCTCGTGGGTGATCTACCCCGCCACCGAAAATGAGTGCCATGCAGAATGCTTCTTGTTTCCTGGAATGGACGGTGGCGAAATGATGGCACGCCCTTCTGCGAGATAGATGAGATAGATGGATGCTACGCCTTCGGTGACCGTTCGTGTTAGACCTCATGTCTTGCCACAGACATTCTCCTTCTCTTCAGGTCCCAAATCGCGCTGCGAGTCGCCACGGTGCTGTCAGGTATCAGAGAGAGACAAGCTGCAACCTCTTCATAATGTCAGCCCGTCAGCGTGTTCAGCGCCGAACAGGCAAGACACACACCAATTTTCTCACTCCCGGACCGTGAAATCGCCCACGAGGCTTCATAAGTCCCATCACCAGGTTTGTTATTGCGATATGAGCCGACGTTTCCGTTGCAGATCGCTATATCTCGGCCAGTTCTTCATCAACTGCGCATTTTCATGATCATGCTTGATTCTGGCACAGCTCGAGAGACGATCCCGCACCTTCCTGGTTCATCGAGCCCTATGCTGGCAGACCTCGGTCTCATGCCGTATCACGTCATATTGTCCCTGCCTGTCACCTTTGCATCTGTCTGCTGGTCAATGGAACTCGGATGCTTCCTGCGGGTCACGGCGGGACGGCGCAGTTGCGCCAGAAGAGTAATTAATGCCTGCAAACGACTCTCCAGGTCAGATTTAAGGTGGTTCATCCCCACAAAACATGGGACGGAGAGAGTCGCAGCGGTGTCAACGGAGTATCAGATTTATCACAAAGTGCGATGCCTGCCAAATTAGCATGATTCTCTAAGCCTCCTTTCCCACATTCCTTGATCCTTTCTTTTTTTTATAGACTTATTGTAAAGCCATGGTGAAACTCATGCATACTCATTGACAGAAGCGAGACTGGTGGCTTGGATGTATTGCTCAGGTTCCAGTCCAGTTCCAATTCTCCTATTTTCTAATCAGCCATCTAACCTAACACAATAGAGAAACACAAATCCGATCATAATAACCTAGGAATGATTTTTAGCTCTTTGTGCCGTCACTCTGCCATCCGACTCAATAAATCGCTTCAAGGAGTAAGGCCGTGGGAAGCTCAATGAATTCTCCCGTTACAATACCTGATAGTATCTCTTTACATCCCCGAGTACGTCCGATCGAAACGTTGTCCATCGAACCGGGGCCATCTTCGAAGTCCATTATCCAAGTGACACTATATCGCCTAACTGTCCGTCTAGTTCTACTATTCAGCGCGGTAGGACTTCTGCATAACATATGCACGGCTTGAAGTGCCAACATTGTGCAAAACACTCAGAAAAGCTCGTTGCAGGCCACGTTCGTGAATCTTCACGAATCATACAAAAATCCATCGGAAATTACCCTGAGAACTTTTGATTTAAGATCTGACTTTAGTTAAAATACATTGCGTGCTGTTGGTCGATACCCCAGTGCTCCAGACCCACGGCAATTGTGCGAAGTGCTTTTGTCCTAAGTTCTTTGTCCCATAATACGTGAACTAATATCGTGCAAGTGCTATTGTATGTAGAGGGATCCACGCTTTAGGGGCGTATCCATAGGTTTCAGCATGTGTTTTGGTTCCTATTGACTCCTTGCGTATCAACAACTCAAATTTAAGCTCAAGCACGTCTCTTCTTTTTATACGTCAATTTAGGGTTCTAGTATTCGTAGTCGTTAGGCAGTTTAAGTAAGGTTTGACTAATAGCAGGCCTTATAAGTCCAACACCTGAGCGATCGTATCAAGCTTCCTAGTGTCTAGATTTTCCTTGGTGAATAATTTCTCATTCAAGCTGGTCCAGTCGACGAGTACATGCGATCTTGTGCCGATCGCTCGACAAGGCAGCCGATTAAAAGTACTTTATGGATTTTTGAGGAATCGAGTTACTTGCCGGGTTGTTTGCAATCAAGCAACTAAGAGCAACAAATTCTGATTTTCAACGCAACTCACATCTTGCACATCCTCTTTCATATTTATATGCCAAGTCATGCCTAAAATACTGTATATGATAGTAATCCATTCCGATCATTAGCGAGGCTGTATTTGATCATTTATTAAAGAACACGGCTCTATGCAAGAATTGGATGTGCCATAGGGTAGGCGTCGACTGGGTACAGCCAGGATCAATGTTATGTCCTGCCACGTGAATGATGTTTTCACCTGTAGGATTGTGACATCTCGCATTCATTTCATCATCCTGTCTATCAATGCAAATAGGAAAATATAGCAACAGCTGAGTTGATATCGGAAAGTACAATCAACATACGCAAAAGTTGCAATTATCTCTACCTACGATCTCTTCAGGGCACCATCCGCTAACTTATTGCGGCCCCGGTTCTAGAGACAGCAATTGTGGGGCATCGATGGGTGCAATCTTCACCCCTCTAGTTAATCGAAGAGCCGCCTGTAAGGCCAGCAGCAGAACACCAGACGAACCTTTAGTCAGGGCCGTAGCGGATCGCTGGGCCAGATCAAGCACACGTCGCTCGCCATCAGCATCAATCCCCCCGATCCAGCAGAACCAGCGAAGCCAACCCAACCCCCGGCCAGTCATCCTACAACTCGACGCATCTCGAGGCCCTCGCTTTGGCATCATCACCCTGCCCATCTCCTTCCACCTCAGATGCATGCAAGGCTGCCCACGTGCCAGGTATCGGCGTAGATACACCCACTGAACCATGTATCACCTTGCCAAAGGAATCTACCTCTACGCAACCAGCAAGCCAGGTCAGCGCCTCCTCCCTTCCACCCTCTTCCTAGCATACGTTGCCTCTGTTTAAATCGCGGTATCCGCCGTTGCCTGCCCTCCCCCAAAGACCCTTAGCTGACTTGAAGGCGCCCGCGACAGAATACTCCGTCATCCTCCTCGGCCTCGACAATGCCGGCAAGACGACCTTCCACGAGCAGGTCAAGTCCCTCTTCCTCCCCAGCAACCCCGAGCCCAAGCTCCGCACCGTCCCCACCGTCGGCCAGAACGTCTCGACCATCCCCGTCAAGGACATGTACCTCAAGCTCTGGGACGTCGGCGGCCAGATGACCCTCCGCAGCCTCTGGCAGAGCTACTACTCGAGCTGCCACGCCATCGTCTTCATCATCGACAGCACCGACATCGGCGACGGCGACGTGGAGAACGGCGACGGACGCCTGGACGAGTGCCGCCTCGTCCTCGAGGACGTCCTGCAGCACTCGGACACGGAGGGCGTGCCCCTGCTCATCCTGGCCAACAAGCAGGACCGGGAGGACTGCGTCGAGACCATCAGGATCAAGGAGGGCCTGGTCAAGAAGGTCATGGAAGGCGAGAAGGGTGCGAGCATCCGGGACTCGAGGGTGCTGTCCATGAGCGCGCTGACGGGTGACGGCGTGAGGGAGGCCGTGGACTGGATAAGGACGAGGGTGCAGTGGAATAAGGAGTCTAGGCCGCCGGTGATGCGGTAGCTGATGGGGGGAGCAATGCTACGGCAGGACGGGCTGGCTATCTTGCTACCAGTGTCCAGGAAGTTGGGAAAGGGGGGCTACTCGGTCTCGGCTCATCTCTCACATGATCATGATGATATGGAGGTTCTGGGAAGATGAGACTTCCCTCTGAGCCCCTTCTGTCTCTTTATTTAACGGTCTTATCTGATATTCGTCATGGCGCATACGGGTGGAATAGACGTGGGCATGTCAATTCACAATTAGGTTTCTTGTTTTCATACCTTCATGTAGATTTTGATAGCGTGACAGGAGTTGCTCAATGAGCCTTGGTTGCTTCTTTCTTTGAGGGGGTATCATGCCTAGTTTTATATATTTTCTGGCTTTTTTTTTCTTCTATACTTTTTAAACCAACGACTGGAGTCTAGATTTTTGGCTTCCTTTACCGATCATTCTCTGCTGTTAATTCTGCCATGAGTCCTCCCTTGTCTCTACTCTTCGCATCCTCAGCCAGTTTCTGGTCCACCAGTTCGGTATATTCCTTGGACTTTGCCAGCGCAACCTGCGCGCACTGCACAAAGACGGGCGCATCAATGGATACGCCGCCCAGCTTTGAGACCTGGCAAATCTCGCCGTGGCGGTTGAGGCTGAACGTGCAGCTGCTCGTCCGGAGCTGCTCCTCCAGCCACGAGGTATCCAAAAGCACGGCGGCGTCGCCCTCCTCGCCAAAGTAGCTGAACGTGATGCAAAAGGGCGAGTGCAGCCAGCTCAGCGGCACGGGCTCGCGCTCTGCGGGTGTGTAGACGGTGAGGGTCTCGCCCTCTATGGAGGAGTCCGGCTTGCGAAAGTGGCGGAGGGCGGCGACGACGGCGAGGCAGGCGGCGTCGGTGAGGTTGCCGTCGAGGGAGAGGACGTGGACGTCGGCGCGGATGGACCAACACTTCTTACCGGCGACGAGGCAGAGGGATTCGGTGTCGAGGGCGCCGGAGCGGCGGATGGTCTTCTCGAGCAGGCGGGAGAGGATGACCTCGGTCTCGGTTGGGCGGTTTACTTCGAAGGAGGGGGCCACCATTGGACTCAGCTCGGAGGCGATGGAGAAGACGCCCTCGAAGGGTCGGTCTGCGTATGGGACGGTCACTTCAGCGGAGACTTTGACGAGGACTCTGGGGAAAGCTCGTGTTAGCAATGGGCCATGTGCTTGAGACAAGGGATATGCGCTTCGGCTCAATGGAGAGAAATGATGAAAAGAGCCCATAAAGCTGCTTCAGCAATTTTCGTTCGAGTTTACTTACTTCGTCTTTCCGAATTGGACCTCTGCGACACCAAACTCATCGCCAAAGTTGAGTGAGACGGAACGGCATTGGTCGAACTTGCGGCCGTCGACGCGCAGACCCTCTTCTAGAGCTCTCGACACGAAATTCCTCTCATTGAGCGAGGGCTCAGCTTCTCGAGGCATTGTGAAAGCTGTGCTGTGTCTGTATTCGGCGACTCCTACACAGCTCCAACGTCGCTTTGCGGGTGGTGGGGCAGCTTCAAGATCTTGGTGATGTCGATAAGTTTATTCTTGCAGGGAAGATTATTATGCCGGGCGGTGAGAGCGGCCGAAGTCGAGCAGACAAAATAAGAGGGTCGTGGCGTTGGTGTAATAGTGGGGCATACACAGATTTATTTTGTCACCCTTTTACTCAAGCATGGCCGTCGCCGCTGCCTCGCCGACTCAAACAAAACACCATCTCTCCCATTCATACCCTCGACACTTCATCCATATCTCATCAATTACCCATCCGCCACCATGACTACCGCCCACAGACCTACCTTTGATCCCGTACGTATCAAACTCCGCCCTCACTCCTCCCCTTTCCCTCAATCAACCCGTTTTCTAACCCAGATCCCCTAGGCACGCGGCAAGGAGGCCCAGCGCGGCCCGGCCTTCCACACGCGCATGCTCCCCGCCCACACGCAACTCAAGTTCCGCAAAGCAGGTCAGGGAGGCGCAGCCGACGCCGAAGACGAGGTATCACAGACCGACCTCGCCGCGGAGCTGCTGGCCGCCGAGGCCGTCCACTTCAACAAGAAGAATGGGGGAGCTCTCGCCGCCGATGAGGACGACGAGGATGCGGAGCACACCCTCTCCGGTCTGAAGCGGCCGCATCAGATCGAGGGCAAGGGGAGCGAGGACGGGGAGGAGGATCTGGAGGCGAAGCGGCGGCGGATCCTAGCGGAGACGCGAGAGATGGACGCCGACGAGGACGACGACGACAGCGAACAGGACGAGGATGACGACTGCGATGACAGCGATGACAGCGATGACGACGACGAGGATGCGGAGCTGCAGAGGGAACTGGAGCGGGTGAGGCGGGAGCGCGAGGAGAAGAAGAGGAAGGAGGAGGAGGCCAAGGCCAAGGAGGAAGAGGACGCAAGGGAACGGGACATTGCGCTGGGGAACCCGCTGCTGAACAAGCAGGACTTCACGATGAAGCGGCGGTGGGACGACGACGTCGTCTTCAAGAACCAGGCTCGCGGGACGGAGGATAAGGGCAAGAAGGAGTTTGTCAACGTGAGTTTCCGCCCCCAATCCCCTTTTCACATCTACTTTCTACCTATTCACCCTCACTGGACTGCGCGGCTGCTGTCTGCTGGTTTCTATTTTCTTTCATTCTTTATGACTATGTTTTCGAAACCCCCCATGAGACGGTTGAAATGCTAACAAACGCCTTGCAGGACATGATCCGCTCAGATTTCCACCGAAGATTCATGGGTAAATACGTTAGATAGGCTTTTCCCAGCCCCATCTGATTAGTGTTCTTCTATTGTTTTTTTCGTCCTCTTTTTCTTATGATAGATACCCGTCAAATATTATATGCCCCGACGATGAAATTAATTTCGTTTATCATGCATGGTCCCATCAGTGCGCTGCAACGTAGACGTGCAAGGAAAACAACGCTTCGCCCCATCTTACATGTCTTCCCCGTTCCTGCGGTTCGAGTACCGCCTGGCGTGGTGGCCAACCCCATTCTTCCCCTCCACCTCGGGCTTCTTCTTCTGCTCCTCCTCGGGCTGCTTCTTCGTCTCCTCGGCGAGCAGCCTGCGCTCCATCTCCTCGAACGCGCCGAGGACGTTGCCGTACCCCTCGTACACGCCCTCGCGGTAGCCCCGGTCGACCCTCTCGATGGCGCCCTCCTCGCTCCACCGCTTGCCGATGAGCTCGTCAAAGGTCTCGCCCTCGGCGCGCTCCGTCGCCCACAGCGCCTTGTACGCGCCGCCGATGGCGCAGGCGTTGCCGCCCACGTCGAGCTTGTACACGCCGTCGACGCCGCCGAGGACCTCGCCGACGACGCGGGCGATGGCGGGGTTGAGCGAGCCGCCGCCGACGAGGTAGATGCGGCGGGGCTGGGCGGGGAGGCGGCCGCCCTCGGGACGGTGGACGAGGTTCTGGGAGCGGAGGCGCATGGAGAGGGCCTGGGACTCGACGATGGCGCGGGCGTCGGTCTCGGGGGACCAGGGCTCGGGCTCCTCGCGGAGGTCGGTGCCGTTGGCGGCGGAGCAGGTGAAGCGCCAGGTGCCCGGGCGGATGTTGGGGACGGTCTCGCGGAGGGGGAAGTAGAGGCCGATCTTGGCGCGGTCGGCGTGGACGTCGAGGGGGGTTCTGTCGGTGACGGCGTCGTTGAAGTTCTCCCAGCCGGTGGGGCCGACCTCGGGCTTGGGGAGGGCGTCGCGGATCTTCTCGCGGGCGAGGCCGCCGTTCTTGTAGCAGAGCATGAACATGTAGTGGCCGGCCGTGGTGGGGTGGTTGAAGAAGTGGTAGGCGCCGTCGGGCTTGTAGGCCGGGGTGTTCATGAGGAAGGTGGTCGAGGTGCCGAGGGAGACGATGGCGTCGAGGGGCCGCAGGGGCAGGGCGAGGATGGTGGCCGGGTTGTCGCCGGTGAAGGGGGAGACCTCGCAGTCCGGGCTGAAGCCGTACTTCTGGACAAAGTAGCTGGAGACGCGGCCGAGGGAGGCGCCGCCGTCCATCTCGACCTCGCCCAGCTTCTTGTGCAGGTCAATGGCGCCCGCCTTGCCGCCGCCGGCGAGTCGGAGCAGCTCATCGCTGTAGCGCTGGTTGGGGATGTCCCAGAGGTTCATGCCGCAGACGTCGGCGACGTCGAGAGGAGCAATCTTGCCGATGAGGACTGACGCAAGCCACGACGAGACGAGGGAGATGCGTGTGGACTTGGCATAGACGTCTGGCTTGGTGCGGCGCAATCGCATAATCTGAAGACCTGTGAAGCGCTGATTTTCGTGTTAGCCTTGTACTCTGTTTCCTCGAGTCTCAATGGCACCATAGGAGGGTGAGGAGATCTTCATCCGAGCCCATCTGATACCAATCATCATCAAAAGACAAAGACAACAAGGGAAAACGTACGTGGTGCGCACCACTACCCGTCACCTCAGCCAGCTGCTCGCGATCACCCAGCTCGGCATCAAAAGCCTGCGCCTCCTCCTCGGTGCTCTGGTCCTGCCAGTTGGGGGACCACTCGTTGGCGAGCGAGGCGGCCAGCTGCTCGGAGAGGGAGCTGGCGGGGTCGAGCCCCTTGAGGAGGGACTCGGCGTCGCTGTTCCAGAAGACGCTGCCGTGCTGCTGGCCGGAGCCGCTGACGGCGCGGATGCGCTCCATGGGGACGGGCATGGCGGAGGCGAGGCGGGAGAGGACGAGGTCGAGCGAGTCCATCCACATGGCGACGGGGGCGTAGACCTCGCCGGTGGACTCGCGGACGTGGACGCCCTTCTTGATGCCATACTTGGAGGCGAAGTCGCCGTCGAAGTCGACCTTGGCCTGGCCGACGGTCTGGAGGTTGGAGTCGACGACAACGGCTGTGGGACAAGGAACGTTAGCACGGGTGCTGACGGGCGGTGGCGGGGATGGTGTCGTTCGTACCCTTGAGCTGCTGCGTCGAGAGGTCGAAGCCCAAGTACAGAGGGCCGGAATCGGAGAAGGAAGGCATGTTGTGAATAGTTGGGAGGGGTAGAGCGGTTAGCTCTTGGTGTGTGTGTCGGTGTTGCCACGCACCAAGTCTTCGGAGGGGGGAGCTTCAGGTACGATGGCGGATGAGATGGCACGCAGTCAATTGGGAGGATATATCGTATCTAGGCACCTGGGTAGAGCGGTCACAAAATTCAAGCAGTGGCGGAGGCTACACAGAGAAGGGGGTGGGCGAGCTTTGGAATAAATACGGCAGCCTGGCCTTAGCCCCGGTCCCAAGACAGCGGAATCCATGGCGGATGGGGAAGACGGGGACAGGACAGAGATGGTGTCGGTCTAGGAAGAGGAGCCGGACGACAGTTAGTTCGGCTTGGCTGGTTGGTAGTTTAGTTTAATCGGGGACGGCACGAGGCTGGTTGAAGGCGGGATGTGCGTGGACGGCAAATCTGGCTGACGGCACACCCCGTGGCGGTACTCTGTACGGTACACACAAACCCATGCCTGCAGCCACACAAGGAACAAAGGGAGCTGGTGCACTCGTATGTACATCCAAGGGCCTTTTCGCCATCTCCGGAGCGGTCACGATCGAGAGATCGAGAGAGAGATGGGCCATGAATCAGGGTCCCCGGCTGGCGGTTTAGTACCGAACAGTCTAGTGCCAAGTGGGAAAATGCCTAAATAAGCCATTGCAGGCCGTTCCAACGTCACAGCCGGGCCAATGCAAGGAGCTCCTCCCGGTCTATCACGTTGATTTCTGATCATTACATAGCTGTTCGTGATTTTCCTTGCCTCCAGTGTTGTCTGGAAAAGCCAAGTACAATGCCGTTCCACTCGCCGACGCCCTGCCAGGCTGTACCACTACCGTAGCCCATCGTTTGCGTAGATGCTGTACTTTAGCAAGTGGCAGATCGGCTTCCCTCCCCACCCGCTGACTCTCACCCTCACACACAAGTACCGTCTATTCGTACATAGCACAGCATTGAAACAAACGCATCTGGAAAAGTACCCGCGACCAGAGTTGAGACAAAACCCAAAATTTCCCAATCGAGTTGCGTGCCTCTTCACTCCGTCTGGCTCGCTTGACACTGTAGACGATGGTCCGAGGTGGTGGCAATCCAACCATCCCTCCGGACGTGTGTGTGCATGCAACACCCCTACACGACCTGCCTGCGAATCAGGCCGGTCCGCCCATGTTGATGCTGTTGAAGACCAGCAGGACGAATTGGGCGGAGGCATGGATGATTATCCCAGGTACATGGTCAGATGACCGACAGAACCTACCAACTTCTTCACTGTTTTCTCTCTGCTCTGCCATCCCAGCTTCAAGGATGCAGATCCAATTTTTATCTCTACTTTTATTATATGGCCTGCCACCGACTCCGAGCTCCCCGGGGCTCTGGGAAGGGGTGTGTGGGCATGGGTGTGGATAGGAATGCAGATGTGGATAGTGGGAGATTCAGATTTGGATTGACGATGAAACCAGCCTCACCGAATAAACAACTGCTGTGCACACACACAGGCCGCAGGCTGCGAAGCTGTGCGAGGGCACCGAAGATGGCTTTTAGGCTAAAATCCCACCGGTGGGCCGAGCTGTCAAAGTCTCTGTTGTGCGAGTGGTGTCTCTAGCTCTGCAAATGGGGGAGCACCAAAGTTACTGCCACTCAGACAGGCACACAACAACATGGCAGCACGGGAAGGTGGGGGATACTGATTGCCCAATGGGCAGGCGGCGCTTAAAAGGACGATGGAAAACTCGGCCAATAGTGCATTATCAATTGGGTAACTATCAGAAAGAGGGGCTTCTTCGTGCGGGGTTGTCGCCGCTTGGTCTTTTGGAGTTGACAGTGAGCATAGAGGATACGATGGCAAAATGGTGCAAACGGGGGGCGGTGGAAGGGTCAAGTGACCATCAAGATTTTCTGTTCCATGCACCTGCAGTGCGCATTCTGCTGCAGGCATCTTTGAGATGGGAAAATCGGGGCTCCTTCGACCCAGATATGTGGAACTCCGATGAGCGCTGCCATTTCGTTCTTGGCTTGCACGATGGCCGTCAGTGTGACGGCATGTTGTAAATCTTGATTGCGTTGTCTAGGCACGCTACCTGCTCTCGAACAGGCAGTGATCAATATAAGGGAGAGACGAACATAGAGGAAACAATTGATTGATACTGCACGGATACGGCATCGGAGACCAACCCGCCAGCTTACCCTAAACACGCCCTCCTCATTCTCACTCTCATGCTTCCACCTGCTCTATGCACCAACACACCCTCTACCGCCACCATCTCACCTCCCCAACCTAACTCCATCATGTACATACCAAGCAAAAGCAACGTCCATGCCCATCTATTAATAACGACGCGAGCCAGCAAATTTACCCGCTCGAATAGCAGCCCATCTCCTCAACGCCACTGGGATCAATTCCCATCTGCCAAATTCATCAATGTCCTGCTGACCCTTACCTCTCTCTTCCCCGTGACCCTTTTTTCGTCTTCCTTTTCCTTTTTACCCAGCCCGAGGTGACTATGCATACACATACTCGTACCTTCGCGAGATCAAAATCAAACACCCGCTTCTAACCGTCACCTGTATCCCTCGATGAAAACGGGCCACCACCACGCCGAGAAGAGGCTCCACAGCCCTGCATCCCCAAACCCATGCCGCTGATCCAGGAACGCACTCTCCTCCTCTTCCTTCCCACTCACGATGTACACATCCGCTGCACGGGACGGTTCTACCCGAAGTTGGAAAGTAAAATTGCCTTTGTAGATTTTCGGTACGCCTTCTACCGTCACGTACGTACTACCTATATAGTATAGATTGGGGGGGGTATACACAGTCTCGGCTTCCTTGCCCCTCCCGCAACGCCTGGGTTGGTGTTCCTCTATCGCCCTGTTTTCTTCTCCTGTTCCCCTATGGTGGACTTGGAGGGACGAGGGCTGAGCCGATTCTAGTTGGTTTATGCTTTTTGCTGCCATGCTTTGAATTTTCCCTCATGAAGACAAAAGAAAAGAAGAAGAAAAAGGACGGATGATGAAGATGAAAACAAGCAAGAAGAATGGTGGGCGGAAAGGAAGAGGAAGACAAAAGTGAAATAATGGCATGTATGCTCCTACTCCTTCCGATGTCCGTTTAGCTCTTTCGGCTTCTTATCCTCCTCGCCTTGGTGGGCATGCTCGTGGATGAACTCGTCGAACCGACCGTTGATGGGCTCCTGCACCGAGACGAACCGCACGCGGACCCGCTTGACGCCCTTGACCTTGGCGCCGACGGTCTGCCGTATCTCGTCCTCCATCCTGCGCACGTGCTCGACGGACCACGATCCGGGGACGGCCATCTCGAGATCCATCAGGTAGTTCTGCCCGGACTTGATGCCGCTCACGTCGCGGAGCTCCACGTCACGGCTGTCCTCGAGGCTGGCGATGGCGCGCTGTGCTTGCTTGCGGACCTTGCCCTTGACCTCGGGGTCGACGCCCTGGTCGGCCAGCTCGCGCAAGGCGTCGGCCATGTTGCCGGCGCCGGCGTGGATGACCATGAAGGAGATGAGGAGGCCGCCGACGGGGTCGAGCCAGCCGGCCGTCTCGATGACATTGGCGCCGACGATGGCGGCGAGGGTGACGATGCCCGTTAGGCTGTCGACGCGGTGGTGGATGGCGTTGGAGGCGAGGACGGAGGAGTGCTTCTCACGTGCCACTTTCATGGCTGTGGAGATGTGGAGGTTAGCTCATGTTTCGACGGGAAAGCTTGGAAGGACCGTGACGTAGGTGAGGAAGTCAAAGACGAGTAATGGGGAAATCGTTGGGCTGGGGGGAAAGCAGCAGAAACCAATTGGATCACTGGCCCCGACTGCGAGTAGTTATAGAGAGAGACAGAGAGAAAAGTTGAGGCACTCACTAGCATGATAGAGCCATTCCTTCACGACCACCGTACCAGCAGCCAGCCACGCAGCGTGAATACTGGGTATCCCCAGGGCGGCAGGGCTGTGCGAGTGCGAGTGCCCATGTCCATGCCCAATGTGCTCCATGAGAGTATGCGCCGCCGCAGGGTCGAAGTGGCCGTAGAGACTGATGGCACTCTCCCATCCCATGTAGCAGCCTCCGACCAGCAGCAACCCGGACACGCCCAGCGCGCCCAGACTCTCCACCTTGCCGAAACCCATGGGGAACTGTTCGCTCGGGGGCTTGATGCTCCAGGAAACGGTGGCCAGGGTGAGGACATCTGAGGCCAGGTCGGTCATGCTATGCCAGCCGTCGGCAACCATTGATTTCGAGTTGAAGGCCCAGCCGCCGACGAACTTGGCAACGGCCATGAGCAGGTTGGAGACGAGCCCGATGTTTGTTATCCGAACGCCGGGGTCGCTGCGGTCTTTGGAGAGGAGATACGGGTTGTCGTGGTGGTGGTGGTGGCCCAGGCCGTGGGAGTGGCTGTGAGAATGGCCGTCGTCGTGATCGTGTTCATCGTGGTCATGGTCGTGGTCGGGGTCGGGATTTTTATTTGGTTTGGAGGAGGGAGGGCGCGGCGGGTGGTGATCGCCCCCATTGTCGCGGATCTGGTGTGCGGTGCCCATGACAATGGCGGGAAGATATGTGTATCGCAGCCGACGCTGGCGGCCGCCGAGCAGCAGACGAGGAAAAGAACGACGGAGCGAACCGGGGTCGACGGGGGGCGAGTAGGACGAGGACGAGGACGGCGGCGAGGACGACGATGAGGGAGGGGAGGGCGAGGACGAGGACGAGGAGGTCTGGAGGCCACGTAGTTGGAGATGCTGCTGCGGTATCTGGCTCTGGTGTGGTGGTGTCCTGCTCTGGACGCGCAGCGGATGGTTCGGGCGGTGGTCACCTTGATGGCCCAGCACACACGCTGAAACAGGTGCCGGGCCACCACCTACCACCGCTATCGCCCTCGCTGCGGCGGCGGCTGCTGTTGCTACCCTGCGTTTCCCGCCGCTGACAACGACGCACCGCAAGGCTGAGCGCCGCCCAGCCAGGGGAGACATGCAGCACTGGACGCGCGGAGGGAGGCCGGCAGAGGAAGAAGGCTGCGAGGGGGGGACAGCGACGAGGAGGAAGAGGGTGGCAGAGTTGGGACGAGAACGGGCAGATCGGGATGGTCTGGCTGAGGATGGGATGGATGGCCCAGCGCGGAAAGGCCAGTGCCAAGCTCAAGCTCAGGCACGACACCACAGGCACACACGGCCGAGGCCGACCTCTTTTTTTTCTTGCTTCTTTCTGGATTGGTCTTTTCCCCGATTGGCTTCTTAGATCGCACAGCTGCGGGCACGGATTGGCTAATCACCTCGAGCTGTTTGTAAGAGAGAGGAAGAGAGAGGACGAGTGGGTGGCGTAGCGCACCAGCACCAGCAGCGCTGTAGCGGGCTGTAGCGGAGGGTTGTAGTGGGCGGTAGAGGCAGAGGCAGGTGATGGCGAGAATTGATGGAACTCGGGCGAGCTGGCGCGACAAGGGGAGAAAAACTGATGGAGAGCGATGCCTCTCCGAAGCTAGAGCACGGCGAGTCTATGGGGACATCATGCCAAAATCCAAGGTAGGTCAGTAGGCATCAAACCAGTGTTGGCGAGGTCGGCGGCCCTGCCAGCGGACGAGGGGTTTCTGTCTAGCGCATCGATGAGTGTGTCCAGGTAAATAGGTAGCTGCGGTGAGGAAGGGTTTTTTCCTTCTCCTCTGCTGCTCGACTTGCCGCGTCGTTCGATTTCTTGTTCGCATTTACGTACGTACACGGCCCGAGTTCGGACTTTGGCTGGCGCTTTCAGCTAGTCCATGTCCATCGCGAGCCAAAACGCTCGGCATTTTCAACATCCCAGATTGATAAGCGTCACGGCCGCCAACTTGCTGACCCGACGCTGGCTCAGCAATCCGCAGCCGTCAAACTCAATTCCTCGTTTCTCGATCGAGCTGTTGGTTCTCTCAATTGGCTTCCTTTCCCTTCCCCCCTCGCTCGCTCGCTACCTACCGCCCCCCGAGCTTCTTCGGCCTCTCATTTCCATTTCCCGATTTGCCATCGCGCAACTCGGAGCCAGGCTCGGAGGTAGGCGGCTCATGGTGCCTGCCTACATACCTGGTACATCAAACATGCTGGTAGTGTGTGGGGTTTCCTGCCAACCCCAACTCCAACTGCCCCGAGCAGCCAACCCATGATGACGACATGGTTTACAGAAGGAGCCTCGCGGTGTAGCGCTTGCAGGGGTGATTCAGGAACGATGCTGCACCTGAATCCCGTCTCCTCTCGTCGAACGAAGCACAGAGATTTGGTGCCTGTCCAGCGGTTTCTGGCGGGGCACGATCCCACTCGCCTACCAGTAGATGCCTCATCCAGCACCTGTTCCGTACAATGGAATCAATGTGCAACCTAGACTCCCAAAGCAGCCGGGCAGGCGTCAGCCTCTGCGAATCTAGGGGGCCTTACAAGCTCCGTTAGCGCCAGTGGCCCCGGGCATTATCTGATGATCTGATAAGGCACCTTGATTTAATTCCATCTCGGATCGCGGAGATGCCGGCTACAGCGTTTGACTAAGGTATTCACGCATCTGTGATTGGGTGACTCTGCATCCAGCTCGAGATCTGTCCATCTGGCACCTACGGAGATGGGACGACATCATTGCTATGGGCATATGGTGGCTCAGCGCCTTGGTAGAGACGTCCAGCCACGATCACCGTGACTGGTTCCGTCCTGTCACGTACACTGGAGCATCTCATTGGGCGTGCGGGACAAATACTGCCGGTATCAATTGCTCGCTCCCTCACTCTCGGTTGCCGGGTCTGGAATGGGGCGCAAGTGCTAGCTAAATAGGTACGCTGAGAAACCTCCCTCGGGCCCAAGTCTCTGGTAACCCACGCTCTCACCCCATTTTGAAGCTTAGGGAAATGGCTTCCACGAGGAGCAAGCTACCGAGATGGTCGGGTCGAAGTAATGCGCCCCTCCCATTGCGACGGCGTTCCACCTGTCGTTCATGTTAGCAAAAATGCAGCCGTCCAAGATGACCATCAGCCCTCTTACAATCCGAAGGTGTCCTCAGTGTCCTGTACTCGCATTCTCGGTTCGTTGCCCTCGACCTTGGTGTCCAATATTCTTTGGACCAATTCCCGGACAGACTTGGAGCAACCCAAGCCGCCGGTCAGGAAAACACGCTGAGGGTGCTGTTAGCACGGAAGAAACCACCTAGCCATTGAAGGAGGGGCTGCACTTGCCTGGACTTGACGGCCACCGTTCTCTTCGCGCTCGTGCTTGGCAAGTTTGGAAATAGCGTCTACCATCTTTTGACATTCCGGCATAAGAACTCCCTCCAAGTCCATCCTGAGAGAATTGTATTAGAACACGCGCAACCCGGGACTGAAAATGTGGTACTCGTTGCGATATCTCTCAAGGAAAAGGACGTGGTGGATTAGAACAGTGCGTTTGCACGTGGAGCAAGGAGAGGACTGAAATGGAACTATGACAAGAACACTCACCGACCGATGCTGGCTTGCATTTCATGAAATATGAACGGATAGCCTCCTCCCATTCGCACAAGAGGTCGTTCTTTTATAAAGGAGTGCCACTGGATCATCAAAGAGGATTTGACCCCTTTAGCATGCTCATGGTCGGGCTCTGATATCTGAGCCATGAGCTCACTCAATTTTCTATCAACCAACCTCTCGAAATTGCGGTCTATCCAAAGACCACCTCCGAGAACCGAGATGGAGCCAGTTGTCGGCGTGCCTCCGCATGCCGGGTCGAAGTGCCTGAACGCTGCCATGTCCTACGGCCCCCGTCAGCATATTCAGCACTTCAAAGGTTCAAGCAAATACTGACCAATGTTATACCGCCGCAGTCGGCGACAATTACCGACTCGCGTTCCTGATATGAACGGGGTGAGTAAAATCCGAACGACCTGGTGTTCCATCACACGAGGTAGGGAAATGGATCGTGAACCTACCGCGAGAGCCATCTGAGCAACCTCAGGGCATCTATGGAGCAGACCTGCCAATGCAGCTTGGGACTCTACACCAACATGTACGTCCCGGCAGCGAGATAAGATATTCGAGTAAGCCAGTCCTATCTTCAACGTGTCCTTAGCCTTGTCTCTCAGGTTGGGAAATGTCACCACCGTAGTGATGGATTCCTTGGGAGCATCAGACTTGTCAATGGCCGCCAAGGCTAGCTCGTAGAGCTTCTTGATTGCGATTCCGAAATACTCAGCCGCGAAGCCAGCATCGCCGGCTCCTTGCCAACCGTTCTTGACCCATGACTGGATCTCACGGAAGTCTCCTGTTTCCTCGAACCAACCTGGGTCGGACAGCAGAATCTCCAGTTTTGCATTCTTCACCACGTGTTTATCCGGAACATCCTGGTCTGGGCCCACAAGTTCGATTCTATTCTCGGGAGAATGAATAAACTTTGTCGGGAACTTGTTGACCGGAGCCTCTTCGATAACTCGAAAGCATCTATGTTCCTGACAAACCCATGCATGGACGGCAAAGGCCCCGGAACGGCTTATGACATATAACTGTTTTAGCATATCTGGAAGCATCCTAGTGGATGAAGGCTCTGACTAACGTGGTTCCAAAATCCAGGCCTAGGAATATGTGCTTTCTCCTGAAATTGCATTCCATGATGTGGGGGGGGGATGTAGAAATAAGGTGGGTGAAGAAGGAAGAAGGGTGTTTAAAGGGACAATAAGAACTTGAAGAGAAGCGAGGAGCACTGCGTCAAGGTATTGAGTTGTGTGTTTAAAGAAGGGACAATGGGAACTTGGAGAGAGGTGAGGAGCGATGCGCCCTTTTGTAACCACAGCCTTTGCCGACGTCTGCTGTGGCCCTCGTGAAAGAAAAAAGGTGTCCTCAACATATCCCCCAAGAGCACAACAAGTAACTCAGACCGGTCCTGTTGGGCAAGGCACGACTGCGACCTGCAGCCTCCTAGTCCGAGAGCTATGCACTGCACAACCAACCGAAGCACTTCAAACATGTGTCTCCGTGGTTATTAAAACTCCTGATACACAGCCTGAGCCATTGCTGCAAAGCAACCCGGCGGGTCGAGGGGACTCTGTCCTAACATGCTGTGTCTCCTGGCTCTGAAACTGTATAGATGCAGCCAACCACTCCTCCAAGGCAACCAGAAGGCTATTGCTGCAAAGCAGCCCGAAGGGTTGAGGGGATTATGGCCTAACATGCTGTGTCTCCTGGCTCTGAAACTGTATAGATGCAGCCAACCATTGCTGCGAGGCAACCGGAAGGGTTGAGGGGACAGACATTACTGCGAGGTAACCCAACGGGTTGAGGGCACCCTAGCTTGAAAAGCTGTGTTCCCTAGTGTCGGAACTTTGTTAATGCAGCCAGCCATGGCCTGGAATGCTGTGGCCCCCAGAGGTACAACTCCGTGGGTGCAGCTGCAGACGGCCTGCGTGGAAGATGTTGTAGCAGCGCCATCTCCACCGTGTGACAGTCAGCAGCATTTCGCTGAAACTCCCCAGCCGGATCCCATCCACGCTTACAGAGACGAGGGTACATGTAGAAATGTGTTATTATGATATCGCTTTACGCTGGGGGATCTCCATCAGGGCAAAGGACGTCTAGTCACAGCTAAAAAATGCAAGGAGCTAGCTAGGATGCTCTACTTTTAGGAATGCCATCTAGGTCAAGAACACAGCAGTTGCAGATCTTCACATGGAAATGCCCCTTACAAAGCGATTTAATAACTAAAGAGGCCAAGCAAGACAGTCAACATTGAAACTAAAGGTGATCTAGCTAGAGCATCCGCGATAACATTGCTGTATACCTGGGCAGGAACCCTTGGATTTGCCGCATCGGGTCAAAACGATTCAAATCATGAACAGAAAAACTAGCGGCAGTACACTACCATACTAATCTCCTCGGAAACTTCATCCCAACTTCTACCGAAGGGGCACAAGACACTCTCCGCTGGGCGCTCCTCAGGCCCAAACGTCGTGTTCTTGTTCTTGCCGTAGGCGAGCAGTGTTGGGAACATGACGAAGTCGACCACCTTGTCCATGCCGACCCTTCTCCTTTGCATGGACGCAATGCAGGGCGTCATTTTGTCAGGTACGAAGGGGAAACCGTGGTCTTTGTGGGTGGCAGAGTCAGACAGCCGCATTTTGATGTTCCGCCGAGCTGTGATGATCAGGCTATCCATGTTGATGGCGGATTTCATCAACTCTTCCCATTCGTATTCGTGTTCGGATTGATCCGTCTCTGAAGCAAAGGGAAGATGCTCCATCCACTCTTCAATCTTCTTCCGTAGCCAGAGAGGGTCGACATGACGCCGCTCGGGATGCATGTCAGCCAGTGTCTGGACGGAGAGATTACGCCAGTGGTGGTACTTGACAGCGAACAAGCCATTTGGCTCGCGTAAATGGGCTACATGTATCCGGTTAGTTCAATGAGAAATAAATAAACAACATGGCGCGGTGCAAACCTTTGCCAGACGCCCAGATGGCGCCAAAACTCTGCCAATCTGGCCCGTCCCACTTGTCTCGGTCTTTGCCAGAGAACAAATGGCGATCGAGCAGGCGAAACAGCCAGGCGGCATAAAAACTAGTCACATCGGGTGACAAGTTCGAGTTCAGGTAATCCTCGGGATTCGATGCCCATGTCCGGACTTCTTCTTGGTGTGTGGTGGGTAGTTCATCCCAGGAGCATTTGGTTGGGAGACAAAATTGCGCAAACGCTTCAACAGCGCACTTGAGGCGACTCCAAAGGGCAGATATTGCAATCTCCTCAGTCTGAATCAGAGTTTTGTAGGTCGTAAAGTGAAGGGCCCACCGTGGTGCTTGATCTTCTTCAGAAGCAAGGACGTTGGCGTGGGCCTGGACAGGAAGGCTTGGGCTTGTGGGCTCTCCTGGAGCAGCACTCTCATCGGTAAGAGGTGGCAAATGAGGTGTAGAGGAGAGCTTCGGAGCCTGACTCGGGTGGCTTACAGCGCCGCTGCTGTCGCTGCCAGCGGACGAGTCGACGGTCTGCTTTGGAACATGTTCATCCTCTCCGTCGCCGTGGTTAGGGAGGAGGCCTAGCCTTTCCGTGGCAAGAATATCCGTACCGGGGGGAGGGAGCGTTATGTGAGGTTTTCGGAGAGACTCCAACTCTTCGCCGGGGGGTTCACGCTCATGACGCTTAGGCTTGGGGAGAGTATCAGAAGCATCAGGGGATGACGAACGCTTGGGCGACCGTGACAATGCGCGGCTGGCCGAATGAGCTATCTGGATTTCCGGAGCGCTCTCCTCGCCACAGGCAGGGAGCTCGGTGCACTGGCTTTGTGGCGGCTCATCTTTTCCATCATCAAGCTCAGGATCGTGATGCTGGGTAAGAGTATCCCCAGCCTTGAGAGCGGCGGGTAGATCTGGGACGGGGTTCAACCCTGCCGTAGTGACGCCATCCTTGGCCTGAGTAGAGATTGATTCGGTGTACGTCGGTAGGGGTCCATCGTTATTCTTGCCAGCTTCACTCTCGGTAGAATTCAAGAGTGGCTGAGAAGCCTCGGAAGCCTCGGAAAGCGAGGGACGTTTGGGTGACTGCGACATCGTGATATCGTACGGATGATTGGAGAAACCGAGTTTGTAACGTTTCCAACTGTAGTTATAAAGTTTCCAACAGTCAAGGTTGTTCTGGGCTCCAGGGGGAGAGCTGGGCGTGCTGGAAAGGCCACGTCTACTTAGTTGCTCGTCTTGATGCTCGCTTTGTTGCCCACCTCGTTGCTGAAGCCAACACTGGGAGTGTGCACGAGTGTGTCAATCACCCCTTGAGCCCCAGCGGCACGCCATCAAACGACGTTTGTACAATTCAATACAATTGTGGATGCAGCCTTGGTACTTCCAGGCCTGACGTGCACACGAGAACAGGAGGGGTTTGTCACACACACGGCTGCATTATGCCGACGCCGATGGCCACTGTCCATCCATGATGCGTGTTTGTTTCGAATGTTACCGTGATGCAGGTTAGTTTTCGTGTGGCTTGCATGACAATCACCTTCTCCGCTCAGCTCCTCCCGCCATCTCATCCTCAAGGCACAACAGCTGAAACCGTGCACAGAGTTTTCGACCGGCCAAGACGCCACATTGGGCCAACGCGCGTTACGCTGCCCGTTTGTGCAATCAAAGCTGCCACCCGAGTGGTTGGACAAAGGAGCTTGGACAGGCTATCATAGCCAAGTGTCTGCGGTGACCAACACTAGCAGCTGCAAGGCAACCAGCGCGGCATTGTCATCTCTCTCACCGGTCCACGGGTGCTGCAGGTCGCCGCCACCGATGCCGGGGAGGGGATGGGTGATTCACAATGCATAAGGTGGTGGCTTGGGCTGATACACCGGGTGGTATACATGGCTGACAAGGACTGTCGACCAATCCAGAGGTCTCACGGACCCGTCAGGGTTTGCTTCGCCAGACGAAACATGGCTGGATTGATTACATGGTAGTACACGTCGGCGTTTGTGAACTTGTCCGCTGGTAGGCAGTCTTTGGTGGGTGGGAAGTAGGCTCAAGTTGAGAGACAGAAAGGTTGATACTATCCACATACCCTGGTACGTGGCTACCTTGTGTACTACGTACCTAGGCACGGTAGGTAGGTGGGCTGGCTAAGATTTGTGCGTGCCCATGCCACTCACATTCTTGTTGACAACATTGAACATATCTGGCACTACCCTCAGCGTGATGTTTAAGTTGTGACAAAGACTCATTTGACAGCTACCGCATAGATTCTCTAATTATAGTACCATGATAGAGTAACAGTAGCGCTTCTAAATATTCACCACTTGCTAACAAACCACATGTGCTCTTGGCTGCAGGGCGAGGATTTCTGCATTGTTGATCGAGAGGGGGATATAGGGTAGGATCACGTGCTCTAGCAGAGGAGCAGCTAGAGGGCTCTCCATTTGTCACCAATTCCAGCAGATGATGAGTGCACTTCAAGAAGCCCGTTCGCCACTGTGATGGTAAGCGTGCCAATTGGGGTTCTGGGTATCTAGTTCGTTTATTTCGTTTGGCTGAGAATCTGCTCGTTGATATTGATCCAAAAATCCTGCTCGGGTAACCCCAGCAGCCGCTTTTAGCTTCAACGCAACAGACAATCACATGGGGATCGACCTGGGCCTCACCCAGGACCACCCATAGCCCTCCATGCGTAAACCTATCCTGCGGATACCATACACCGATATCCTCCCCCCTCCCTTGATCATCCCTGCCTCGGCCAGCACACTCGCCGGCGCAGTAGCCGCTCTGCGGACGTTTTTCGCCGCCCCCACACCGGAGCATCTGCCGTCGCCCAAGACTGTTGTCCTGACCGGCGCCGGACTCTCCGTCGCCTCTGGGTTGGCAGACTACCGAGGGGTCAAGGGCACCTACCGTGTCAACAAGACGTATCGGCCCATCTACTATCACGAGTTTCTCAGCAATCACGAGGCACGCAAGAGGTACTGGGCAAGAAGTTTCTTGGGCTGGTCTAGTCTACACAAAGCTGCTCCCAACCCTGGGCACTTTGCAGTGAGGGACCTTGCAAATCTGGGTCTCGTACAGAGCGTTATAACACAAAATGTGGATTCCTTCCATTCCAAGGCTCATCCTCGTGTGCCCACGCTGGAGCTACACGGTTACCTGAGGTCGACGGTGTGCACCACCTGCAGGTCCGAGTTCTCCCGTGATGAATTCCAGGCAGAGCTTGCCAGGCTAAACCCACGATGGGCGGCATTGCTCCAGGAGGCCATCGAGTCCGGCGCTTTGGACAGGGGTGAGACCGATGAAGCCAAGTTCAAGGGGTTGAGGAGTAACCCTGACGGCGATGTCGACTTGCCGGACGCTCCGTACACCACATTCAGGTACCCCCCGTGTCCCAAGTGCTTGGATCGCCCACCCGTAGGGCCAGATGGTCTCAAGCACAATGTGCGCGTGGATGGAGAGGGTGCCTGGAAACTGCCTAGCACGGCGGGCATCCTTAAACCCGCAGTGGTCATGTTCGGAGAGAACATCGCTAGCCATGTCAAGAATAATGCCGAGAAGGCTGTCGACCAAGCCGGGAAGTTACTGGTCCTTGGAACCTCCCTTGCCACGTATTCCGCGTGGAGGATCGCCAAGAGAGCCAAGGATAGGGGGATGCCAATTGCCATAATAAACATGGGCGGAGTGAGAGGCGAGGAGCAGTTTTTCACGGACCTCGACCCCAGCCAGCAAGGCGACCGAGCCGTGAGGACCGGTCTGTCTACCGACGAGATTCTCCCTCTGCTGGTATCAGAGCTGAGGCAGACCATGGCAGATAATTCACCAATTTCATCAACGGCAGGACCTCTGGAGAATTCGGGGGTCTTCAAAGAGATGTTATCTTAGTGGAGTGGGTTCTTTTGCAAGTAATTTTTTGTTTATCAGCTTAGACATAGATTTCTTAGAATTCATTTAGAAGAAATTGCCAAAGCCGGCACCGGGTTTACCAGTGGTGTTCGACGTGCTCGAAGGAGTCTGCTGCTCTTGCTGCTCCTGCTGCTCCTGCTGTTTCGCCGGCTTCGTCCTTTGTGCGGGCGCGGGTTCTTCCATAGGCGCAGCTGACTGCTTCGATTTCTCGGGTTTGGAAGCCTTCTTCGGGGCATCTCCTCGCTCGATCGACCGTAGAACTTGAAACACAACCCGGTTAGCCTTGACGGACTCTCTTGACCTTGATGCTCCGACCTGTGTGGGCAGTGACGTACCTTCTTCCCAGTCAGCCTCCTTCTGGGCGTTCCCCGTGCCCAGAGCCGCCTCAACGTCCACACTCTCCCCGTTCTGTATCCTCTCCACCACCTCTCTGAGCTGCGCTATCTTGATCTCGGCCGAGCGCATGTACCGCTGGAAGGAATTGCGCACGGCAATCATCTGGATCGCCATGGAGCCGATCAGAAGGAACATGACGATGAAGAAAGTCGCCGGGTTCCATTGCTTCTTGGGGCCCTTCTTGGCGGCAGCCTCGCGGTACTCCTTGCGAAGCGGCTTCGGGATGAGGTTTCGCCAGAAGTCACGGTCGACAATGGTTGCCGGTGCCGAGCTTGCGAACCGACGGGTGCGGGCTTGTCCTCGTAGCACTGCCGGTGCTGTCGCAGGAATATAGCGCAGAGCACCTCTCGATGAGGCCCGCAGTAGTGATCGTTCCAACATGACTGTCTTTGTTGTGCTCTTCGTCTCGGGCTGATTACAACATCTGCACCGGTGCCATCCAGAAAATTTCCAATGTCCAATTAACGTTGGCTGGATCCAGGTCCAGGGTAGTCTTGGCGAGCCGTGCACGGACCATTTCCAGCAAGTTCCTGCCGGTTGCCCCAGACAACAGAGATCCGATGTTTAGCCCGGCCTATTTTGGGGCAAAGTAATTACTAACACCAAGAGCGAAACACCGCTTCTTTACCTCGGAGCTGTATCGTGCATATTGAACATTTCAGCCATTGTAGCTGGTAGATAGCATTTTTGTAGGACCAAGCTCTGGACCGTCTTTTGCTTTCTATTTTTCCCATGTTTTCTTAACGTTTCTTACTTGCCTTCTCTCCACATAACAGAAAAGCATGACAGTATGCTTTAGACGGAGAAGCTCCTACACATTTCCAGCATGGCTTCATTACAAGCACAGGTCGATGGCGTGAAGGCGGCCGTCGCATCACCCTCGACCTGCACACCAACCACCGTCGTGATACTCAAGAAGCTGCTCCTTCCCGAACCTGGCGAAATAAGCTCCACGACAACCACCAAACAATCTACCGCTCGAACGACCAAAGCGACCGCGAAGACGACGAAAACAAAGCTCGATGCGACCGCCGCTTCCAAGGAGGGGCTGAGTCCCAAGGATAGGACGGCACTGGCCACACATGTAATAAATGCGACCATCAAGTCTCTCACCGAAGCTACGAAGCCCGCGCCGCCAGCCACGCCCTCTCGCCGGTCTGTCGAGGCCCCCGCGGATCAACAGTCTGCTAGCCGGCCAAGGACGCTGCGGCGGTCGGTATCTGCGCCCCTCTCGCCGCTACAGCCCAGGACCCTGAACCGAGTCGCGACCTCACCCAACATCGCCGCCAAGGCAGCCAAATCGGCAATGGCCAGCCAAGTAGCCAGGATGGGCGCGACGGTCGAGTGTTCTCGCCTCGCGTTCGCTTGCCTGCGGTCTGTCAAGGGTCCCATTAAAGTCGATCAGACCGATTTCCAGATAGAGAGTGGCATGTCGTTGTTGATCACCAAGCTTGTTGCCCTGGGCTTTAGCGAGTTCGCCATCAAAGAGCTGAGGATCCTCAAGCGCAGGTTGGAAGGGCGCGCAACCTCGGACAGCGGTTCCTCCAAGTCCGAGTCCCAGACCGTATGCGACCTGCTCGATTTCCAGAAGATTGCCTCCCCAAACAGTCTCTCGATTGTTGCCGCCTGCCAGATCCAAGCTCTCAAGCTGATTTCCTCTGCGAAGAAGCCAGCGCATGTCGAAGGTGTCGTTCCTTTCCTTCGCGAGTTGAGTCCACTCTCGCCATTGAATATTTTGCCCAAAATCGCCCAAGGAGGGGAAAGTCACGCGTCCAAGGCCGCTCGCCAAATGGCAACTCTCTGCCAGACTCTGCTCTCCATGGCGCCCAGTGTCTCAAGCAGCGAGGATGAGGTCGCGCTGGAGCCTCGATTGAGCGCTGCTCCCATAATTGCTCTCGAGCTTCAGATACTGGCCTTCAAGACTCAGCTTAGGTGGTGGAAGATTGCCGGCCACAAGGGCAAAGTGGAGGAAGAGCTGTTGTCTCCATACTCGCGATGCCTCAAGTGTTTTGTTCGACGCCAGCTGGCTATTGATGCTTCTGCCTATCAGATGCTTTCAACCTCCTACGACGATATCATGTCTCTCATCCGATCCCAAAAGTACGAGCCCGAAACGAAAATTGGTTCCCCCATGGCGTCCGTCTATCAATCCCTCGGCGCCGCCGCCCAGGGCGCCCGACAGTACGAAGTCGCTTTCCAATGGTTCAGTATTCTGCGGGATCTCGTCCGACCCGATCATGAGTCGTCAGTCTGTGTTTCTTCGGCCTCTGCTCGACTTCTCTCGGTGGCCTTGAAACGATCTCGATTAACGCTTGACGACGAGCGCCTGATCCAAGAGGTGATAGCTGGACTGAATTCGCCGTTGAGCGGCACTTCTCAGGAGGTCAACGATCTCTTGGAGAGTCTCTCCCAGGCGAGGCGCTCAGTCGCAGGATTGTTGATGAAAGCTTGGAACGACTCCAATCTGGTGACAGGTGCCATGGCAAGGCTGCTCCAAGATTTCATTGTCAAGTTCCCTCGGTTTGTTGCTCGTTGGCTTGGCGCGCCCCCTGGTAAAGGCAGCTCAGCAAAACAGCTGCTTCAGTTCGACTCTAGACGGACAATCGTCATGCAATCAATCAACCAGGTCTTGGACGCGACGCTGATGGTCGTCAAACGCCAAATCCAGTCTGGCTCCGATGTTTGGGATTCCGTGAATGAGATCCTGCACGATTGCCGTCTTCTGTTAAGCAATGCCCACGACCCTACAGTCTCCTCTTCGCAGCTCTCGGCTTATTACACAAAGATCTCGACTCTCTATTTCTCTATGTTTTCTCAGCATCGCAGAAAGGCTGGGCAGTCAAAAGCAGATAAGAAGCGGGCATATCAGGCGCTGAATGCATCTATCGACACCATAAAGGACAACTCTTTAGCGGATAAGGAGCAGGCCCAGTTCACAACAAAGCTGGAACTTCTCGCTGACTTCTGCAAGGCGGCAGGTAGGAACGAAGATGCAGTGAAGAGTCTCCGATCCATCTGTACACACCTGATTGAGGATGGTGTCTTGGCTGACGTGACGACTGCCCTGGCCGCTCATTCTCCACGCGTCGCTTGGGGGATGGCAGAGAAGGCATCAACCCTGTCGCGCGCTTTGCGGTCCATTGCTAGCCTCGACGACTCGTGGAATGACTGGACCTTCTTTCTCCCAGAGGCCGAGCGCGCCACAGTCCTGGAACACCTTGTCCATATCAGCACCGAAGTTACGAGTCAGAATAAACCGCTCCAACTTCACGATCCAGGAATGGCTGCTCTACTCCGAATCCTGACTGCTGAGAGATTCCCTATCCGGCGCTTGCGTGTCCTCTTCTTGCTCCTTGCTCAGCAGCTTGGTAGACACGATAGCACCGATGACGTTGCTACTCTAATCGACCAAGCATTCAAACACCTCCAGAAGGATCTTGCTGAAGATGCTGGACTTGCTTCCTTTGTCCCTCATTTTCGGAACTACAACATTTCTCTCACCGCTCTTGGCAGCGCTGAGGACAAGTTCCCTGCATCTGCGTTAAAGGACTGTATCCAAGCATGGTCTAGGATGATGCAAAGTTGCGAAACTCAAGACCAAATCAAGGCTGTAATCGATGATCCTGAAGGCCTTCTCGACCATCTCCTGGCAGCAAACCACCTGGCAGGCCTGAGGGGGGAGACCGCTCTGCAGGTCTCAATCCTGGAGCTTTGCATAATCATTGCAAAGGCCTGTCGGAGCTCGAACGAGGATGACTTGATTTTGTATCATTGCTACCTTGCGTCGCAGTATGTTTCTACTGGCCTCTTTAACAAAGCGTCCGCGACACTCAACGAAGCAAAGCAACTCATCAAAGAACGACAAGATGCTGCGCCGAGGGTCATGATCGACTATTACCTCTCCCAAGCAGAATACTCGGCCGGGATTAACCAGACTCAGCAGGCCATGGTATGCCTCAACAAAGCCAACGATATTCACAGTGCCCCCTCCTCTTCGTGGAGTACCTTCAAAGCCCAGGCTACTCTATTGCGTTCGCAAGCTTCTCTTGCGCAGTCGGTGGTGGCTCTCCAGAAGGGTGATCTGCAGGCGGCCTTGAAATGGGGTCGGCAATCCGTCAAGACGCTCTCATCAGAATGGAACTATCTTGATGGTCCCTCTATGAGTCCCAGCGCGCAGCCCGAGCCGAGTTTGGCGGAAAGCGTTCTCGGGAAGGCCAGTGCCAAACCACCTTCGCCGGCTGTTTTCGGTACCCGGTTGTGGGTTCTTGCCGCACCGCTCATGAAGAGCCTCCTGCAAATATCCTCGGTTTATTCGCACATTGGGATGTTCCAGGAGACCATTTATTTTGCTGAAACTGCTCTCCGCGTTGCCGACGCGACCCGCTCATCCATGTACGAGGCCGAGATCAAGTCCTGGATAGCATCGCAATATGCCAGAGCAGGGAACCTGGAGAAGGCTCTGCCATACCTCCAGGGAACGATTGATTGTGTCCCCAACGACGCCTCTGCTACCCGTGCACGGCTTGCCAGACAGCTTGGCATCGCCTTTCAGCAGATGGGCGAGGAGGAGCAGTCTTTGGAGTATATGAAAATGGCGGAAGAGACAGTGCACAGCTTAGCTCGTCTTGGCGACATAACGGCAGAGGATACCAATACATCGACTGCTATGGCTACCAAGGGACGACGCGGAGTTGCCGCGACAAAGCGGCCAGCAGCAACAAAGACCACCAGAGCCAGAGCTGCAACGACAACCGCCCGAGCCACAAAGCGAGCTCCCGCAACCAAGTCAAAGGCGGCCCCTGCCCAGGAAATCACCCCGAGAGTCCCTACCGACGTATATCAAGCATCTCTACTGGCATCTATCATCCTTGCACGAGCCGTGAGCTCCCTTCAACAGCAAGATTGGGCTTCCGTGTCTGCTGCACTCGAATCAGTGAGGGAACTGCCTAAGCTCTCTGAGTCCTCCTTTATGGAGCAACTTATTCTTGCTAGCCAACATATTGGGATGAGCATGGAGAAGATGATCCAGGATCCCGTTTTTTCCGTGATGCAGGACTCGACGATCTCATTCCCAGCCGTTGTGCAAGGGGCCACGGACAAGCCTTTAGGCGACAAATGCCAGTCTCCTCCACGAAAGGGTCGGGCTGCTTTGACCAGCAGCAGGGCTTCTAAGGAGGTAGGCACACCGGCATTTGCTGATGCATTGAAGCAGGCACAGGAAGTCTTGCTCGATGCCCAGGAAGTTGCTTTCTCGTGTGGTGACAATGGCATGCTGCACAGGATCTCCAGCCTGTTGCAAGGAACGGTCATCTCCCTCACCGCAGCATCATCGCCCAAGATCAAGGCCATGATCCGGTCAGATCTCACAACTGTGGCCGTGGAATTGGCCCGAAATGCAGCCTGGAAGCGAGAACAATTGACCCTACAGGTTACTCCATCGGCTGCCGATGCAACCCAGACGTCGGAGAGGGAAGACTCACCTTCCCTCGCTACTAAGATGGAGAATCTGAGCCTCACGGCCGATATGGCCAGTTTCCAAAACCAGTTCATTGAAATGGTCCCTGAAAACTGGAGCGTCATCTCCATGTCCTTGAGCGAGGATCAGCATGATCTTTGCATTACCAAGTTTCAGGCCGGCCACAGCCCGTTCATTCTGCGTCTTCCTTTGGAGAGAGCCAACTCGCGAGATGCCGACTCGGAGATTTTCAACTTCTTCCATGGCCGCCAGGAACTCCTCGAAATTATCAAGATGGCCAACGAGACCAGCCATTCCTCACGAGATCTCACCACCAAGGCCGCGAGGAATGCTTGGTGGGCTGAGCGAGAAGCGCTTGATGGGAGACTGAAAGAGCTTCTAATGGCTGTGGAGACTACTTGGCTGGGAGGCTTCAAGGGTATTTTTTCGCAGCACAAGAGACAGTCTGACCTTCTGGCTCGATTTCAAAAGACGTTCCAGCAGATCCTTGGCAGAACACTTCCATCCAGGACCAAGGCGCGGGGCAAGAGGACGACAGCCAAGGCTCCTCCTGCCATTACGCTGGACCCCCGAATCCTGGACCTCTTTGTTGGGCTAGGAGACCCAAGTGAGCCCGATTGCGATTTTGACGAAGCTCTCAATGATCTCCTCTACTTTGTGATAGACATCCTGCAGTTCCACGGAGAGAGGAATGCCTACGATGAAATCGACTTTGATGCCATGGTCGTGGACATGTACGATGCTCTACGAGGATACTACCAGGCTACGGAGGGTGATGGCAGGCGTGAAGAAGATGCCCACACCGTGCTGGTCCTGGATAAGGCGCTCCATGCGTTCCCCTGGGAGTCTCTTCCATGCATGGACGGTCTCGCGGTGTCCCGAGTGCCATCATTGGCATGCCTGCAGCGGCTATTGAAGGAAGCAAAGATGCCACAGGCGACGGCTCAGCAGTCCAAGGGCCACTACGTCTCGACTGAGAACGGCACGTATATGCTCAACCCATCCTCGGACTTGAAGAATACCCAGAGCTATTTCCAAAAGTCGTTCGGCGAGCTCTCGTCTTGGAAGAGCATCGTTAACAAGGCACCCAAGGAAGAAGAGTTTGAGAATGCGCTCTCGACCTCAGATGTCCTGCTGTACTTTGGCCACGGAGGTGGTGCTCAGTACATCCGCGGCAAGACCATCCGCCGCCTCGAGAAGTGCCGCCCCGCCACGTTCCTCATGGGATGTAGCTCGGCCGCGTTGACGGACGCGGGAGAGTTTGAGTGCTACGGCCCCGTGTGGAACTACCTCGTCGCCGGGTGCCCTGCCGTTGTTGGCACTCTCTGGGACGTCACAGACAGGGACATTGACCGTTTCGCCGGGCGCGCCTTTGAAGAATGGGGCCTGTTCAGGAAGGGAACGTTCAAGGAGGCGGACAAGGGGAAGGGCATTGCCAAGGGTCCGGCAAAGACGGACGAAGAGGCCGGTAGGCTCGTGTCTGGGGCATCTCTTTCTGAGGCGGTGGCTCGCGCGCGAGATGCCTGCCGGATGAGATATCTCAACGCGGCGGCGGTGGTGATGTACGGAATCCCTGTGTATATTGAGAGGGAGGTGGAGGAGGCTGCATGAAGATAGATACCTGGTCGCCTTTTTTTTTTTTTTACTTATCCTTCTCACGAATGGAACGAAGAGTACGCGCATAGCGGGCGGCGTTGGCTATTCATCCTTTTGGCATAACGTGTTATTTTTTGTTTATTGGGACTTTAGACTTTATAATGTTTGATGATAGAACAGATAATGTTACTCCTTTTATAATATGATACATCCTAGAACGAATCGGTGGTGGAGTCGTCTGGCGAAATATGCAACTCGCTCATCGTCAGGACAAGGAATTAGAGTACATGAGAGTGAATTCGACGACAAGTAGCTACTCTTCCAAAGAACCCGTGTAATTAACTCGCTCTGTAAAGAACCTAGTGTATTGAATATTTATCTGGTATCTGTAAATCCTCACTATCAAGACAAGTCTCCAGTTCCCTCCTTTTCCTTTTGTTGTCTTACGCCTCAGCGGCCTCGGCCTCGCCGTCACCCTTCTTCTTCCCCTTGGACCTCTTCCTCTTCTTTTTCGACTCGCCCACTTCACCAACGATGTTACTCTCCTTCTTCTCTTCGGGCGCCACGAGCCTCGCCTCGCCGGACGCCTCCGCCTCGGCGGCGAACTTCTCGAACCCGTAGGTGGGGCCCTCCCGCTCAAACTCGCGGCCGAACGTGTCGCGGCGCCACTGCCTGAGCCGGGCCTTCTTGTTCAGCCTCTTGCGGTCGCGGCGCTTCTTCTCCTCGTCGCGGAAGGTGGCGAGCTTCTTGAGGCCGGCGAAGTCGTTGAGGGCGCTGTCCGAGGGGGCGAGGAGGATGTCGCGGGCGGTCATGCCGAAGGACTGCGGCGACGTCTCGCGGTACCGGAAGGGGGCGTGCGCGGCGGCCGACTTGGAGAGGAGGTCGTGATGGGTGAGCTCGAGCTTGGAGTCGACGAGGGCCTCGAGCTTCGTGCGGTCCTTGCGGGCTTGCTTCTGGGACTCGAGGCGCTCTCGCTTTTGCTCCTTGGCGCTCTTGCGCTTCTTGGCGGGGGGCTCGTCGTCGCCCTCGTCGTCATTTGCATCTTCGGGTTCTTGGCCTTCGCTATCAGACAGTGTGATCTTTGGTTGGTCCTCTTCGTCGTCGAAATCAGGTACTAGGTCCTTGATGTCGATGTCGTCGTCCCACTTGGGCTTCTTGGGTTGTTTTCTCTTCTTGTCCTCGGCTTCCTCGTCGTCAGAGGCCGCGGCATCGGCATCGCCCATGGCGTAGTAGTCATCGCCGAATCGCTTGCTCATCTCCTCTTCCCACTTGTCATCCTCCCATGCGTCGTCAAGGAACTTCATCCAGTCCTCGTCCTTGAGTTCTACGCCGGTAGCCCCGGCCGCCTGCCTGACCTTGCGGAGCTTTTGTTCCGTCTCTCCAAGTTTTAACTTGCGCAGGCGGGCTTTGTCCTCCCTCTTCTCCCGCTTTTCGGCCTCCTTCTGCTCCTTCTCGAGCTCTCGGCGACGACTTCTGACCGTCTTGTCTTCACGACGCACGGATCGCGCAGCTGTGATGTCTCGAGCATACGACTTGAGGACCTCGTTGCTCTTTGCGGGGTCTTCAAACCGCAGGTTGTATGCCTGCTCAAACTCGTCGGCCTTGTTCTCTTCCTCGTCATCGTCGGATTCGAAGGCCTTCCACCTGGCCTCGCCGTCGTCGCCAGGCAGCCACGCTCGGGCTGACAAGAAGTTGGACAGGAAAGTCTCCGGATCGCGGTCGGCACTCTCGACATCGAGATCCTTAACCTTCTGCTTCTTGACCCTCTTGGCTCTCGCTGGGTGGACGCCGCTATCATCCACCTTGGCTGGTTCCTTGCGCTTCATGAAATCATCGCCGTCTGAATCGGACTCTCCATTCTCAGCGTCGGCGTTGTGCATCTCCGACACAATGGACTTTTTCAGGTCATCCTGCTGCTGTGTAAAGGTTGCCGGGGCTGCCTCCTCCTCATCGTCATCGGCGCCGACATCGCCACGCATGAACTTTTCACGGTGGTAGTCCTTCAGATAAACTGGCTGCTCCTTCTTTTCCTTCTTAGGGGCTGCGCCTGCATCTTCTTCCTTGTAGAACGTCACATCCTTGTCATAGACTCTAGGATCCTTGTTCTTGATGGCCTGAAGGGTGGCGGAGATCTGTGCGTCAAGGTCTTCGGTGGCGAGGAAGCCGTCTTCATCCTCACTCTCGTCTGTGGAAGATTCGTCGTCTTCGTCGTTGGCGTTCTTACGGGAGGCGTCCTTCTTGTACTTTTCCTCCACTGTTGCATTGTTAGCTTGTCCAACAACGATGTTGTACCAACGCCCAACCTACATCGGTGCAGCTCCTCTCGCTTCTTGTTGTGTTCGAATCGGCGGGCGTATTCCTCGTTCACCTTGAACCCGCTCTCCTGGATCTGGGCACCTCCATCGCCGGAATCCGAGTCGCTGTCGTCGAGGAGTTTCCGTTTGGCTGGTGCAGAGGAACCCATGGCTGGTTGCGACAATTGGCCGGCTTTAGGAGACGTCTGTTGCGCGATGAGTTTCCCCTTTTTGCCAAATGAGTGATCGAGTTAGAGCAAGAGCAATTGCAAAGAAAAGAAACAAGACGAGCTTTGCGAGAATGTGCGCCGATGGATCGCTAGTATGGGCTTGGCTAATCGTCAAATGCTACCAACTTTTTTTTCCGTCAACGCTTCCATCACTGCCCACCATGATTTTAATGTGGGGCAACCGGCGCAACCATGTGCTTTTCTGCCGGATTGAAAATTTTGGCGGTGAGAGCTCGGGCCAGGGTCAACCTTCCACCGATCTGTAGCTGCGCCCCACCTGCCTCAGGTGGCTGTGCTCAACCCAACCTTCACTTGACAATGTTTAGAGTCGTGCTAGTGTGATGGGTGATGACGGGGTCCGGTGGCTGGTACTACTTTTAGGTCCAGGCCCGGCTCCAGTACCAGTACATGGGCGGCCATGGGAATCTGCCATCAATCCGTGTTAGAGGCAATTAATAATACCCATTTGAGAGTAGGCAAGTTACGGATGGTATCTGTCAGTTGATTTTAGTAGGAACTGGTACCTTTGATTGACCTGCTGGGGCTTCCACTTCCCGAAGGCGCTGGAGCTCGTTGTCGGTCTACGTACGAGCCCTTCGTCATCGGAGCGAAGTACCTGGTGAGCTAACTTCCACTGCCTGGCTTCCAGCAATATCCTCGCTCAACTTAACCTTCTGCCTCATCCATGCAGCAACAGGGCCCCATTTTCCTAGCCACCCAAACATCTTCGCCGTGATCTCCAGAGTAACCTGGTCTCTTTGCTTCCCTTCTTATCCGACCACAGCGCTCGCCCGAACCACATCGACACGTCACTCGCTGCAAGGCACCATCTTTCAGCTCTCGCCTCTGTTGGCTCCAGATCTTGTCGCATCCCATCCCATCCACCAATTGCTCTACATTCCTCAAATCGAGCGCCTCGAACCCTACTCGCATCGCGGCCGTGATTCTTACATTTTATATCTCTCAAGGGATAGAAAAAGACAATCATGTCTGATTCCGCAAATGCCCCCAAGCCTAGCAGCAGCGTCAAGCTGGTTCTGCTCGGCGAAGCCGCTGTTGGAAAGGTGGGAAATATTTGCTATTCTGCAGCAGTCTCAATCGGATATTGAACTAACCATACTGCCTGCAGTCTTCGCTCGTACTGCGCTTTGTCAACAACGACTTTCAAGAAAACAAGGAACCCACTATCGGTGGTATGTAGCTTGCCTTTCCCATGCTATTGGTAGCATGATGTTGCATGAAACGTATTTGTTCTAACTCTTTGCTCCTACGCAGCCGCCTTTTTGACCCAAAAGTGCAACCTCCCTTCGCGCACAATCAAGTTTGAGATCTGGGATACTGCAGGCCAAGAACGATTTGCCTCCCTCGCACCCATGTACTACCGCAACGCCCAAGCCGCCCTCGTCGTGTACGATCTTACCAAGCCCACCTCTCTTGTCAAGGCCAAGCACTGGGTCGCCGAGTTACAACGACAGGCCTCACCCGGAATCGTAATTGCTCTTGTCGGAAACAAGCTGGATTTGACGACTGAAGCCCCCACCGCGGACGTGGATGGCACCGACGGTGATGACTCGGGAGATGCGCGCAAGATTTCAACAGAGGAGGCGAAGACGTACGCCGAGGAGGAGAGCTTACTGTTCTTCGAGACCAGTGCTAAGACGGGACACAACGTTACCGAGGTATTTACAGCGATTGCCAATGCAATCCCCGAGACGTCTCTGAAGACCACGCGCGGAACCGGCGGTGCCAACGCAACAAGCCGGGCTGGTGATGAACAGAGGGTGAACTTGGGAGGGAACCGGGACGCTGGGGCCAAGGATTCATGTGCTTGTTAGAAGAAGGAATGGGCTTTTTTTTATTTCTCTTTTTGTTTATACTGCGATGATATGATATGGGTGTTTTGCGGATGGGAGGGCAAGGCTCTCCCCAGGGGGTCTATGCGGGGGATCTTGTTTCCAGCAGAAGATTCAGTATTCTTTTTGTCTTTGAGCCTCCCACGGGGTGTGATTCCTTTCATTTCTCTTGTTTGGCCAGTCGTCTGTCTATCATAGCATTCCATAATGCAAGTGTCACTTCGCTTGGTACTCTAAGAGGCCGTATTTGGCTCCGCGCTTGCAATTGCCCAGGTGCTAATAGGGCATCTGCCTAAGAATGTCTTCGGAACACAATTCGATGCATGATTTGAACCTAAATGATCCTAATAATGGCCTCTGACTATTTTCGTATAGCTTAAACTGCTGCCTCGAGCCCACCCGCGTAAGCTCCGTCGTCATGACGGCATCACGCAGCGGTTCGCCACCAGGCATTCCCGGGAGGCCAGTCGAGAATTGCCAAGTGGTGCATGCAGGTAAGCCTGTGGATTTCCAGCCAATGTGCGATAAAATACATGTAAACGATCCAATGCTCGTCGGCAACCATTCATGTACCGCCTCTGCGTCAGAGGTGTGGCACGTGACCGCCCTGCCAAAAGCCAAGTCCCAGCAAATGAACGGCGTTGGTCAGCTTTCAGTTTCTGGACTTTGTGGCGGCAGTTCCTTTGTCGAAGTGGGCGACCCACTTATCTTTTTTGGCGGCGCGTCAACTGCAAACTCCTCATCATATTCACATTCATTCATTCTACCTACATCCATGAATGCTGCCTTGCTCTCATGCGCTTTGCAAGGTCGTCCTCTCATCTTGACAGTGGTGTCAAGATCGCCGTCTAATATTCTATCACATCATCTCTAATTACCTTCCCGCCGTGCCCACCTCCACCCGACATCTCTCTGGCGATCGAGGACTCGAGCAGCATAGTTAGACAGCAACGGTTTCCACCACCCATGAAGTGCCCTCGCAGGACTTAGCGTTGTGCCGACGACATGGCTTCGTCCAACACCGAGGCCCAGGCCGAGCTCATCAGGTTCGCCAATGCTTCCCGCGTTCGGGAGAATCCCAAACCACAGACTAACACGAGTCCCAGCTCACTGGCACCCGATGACATCCCAATCAAGCTGCGATGCGCTATCTGCAGCAAGCTCGCCGTGAATGCCTTCCGGCTGCCATGCTGCGAGCAGGCCATCTGCGAGACCTGTATGTTTCGTATCTAGCCTCTCTCGAGCTCACCACCGTTACTAACCCTCCTGCCAGGCCAGTCCAACCTGCCTTCGTCATGCCCCGTCTGCGAGCACTCTCCACTGTCGGCCGAAGATTGTCACCCTAATAAATCGCTGCGAACGACGATCAAGGTCTTTCTCCGCACAGCTGAGAAGAAACGGGAAGCTCAGCGTGCCAAGGAGGCAAAAGAATCCGCGCCCCCGACCCCGATTGAAGCTCCCAAGCCGCAGATACCCTCGTCAGAACAAGCTGCACCTGAGGCCACCGCCATCAAAGCTCCGAACGGAGAAGCACAGCCTGGCGAGCAGCAGATCCCTGCGCCCAAGGAGGAGTCAGAGAATGCGCTGGCCCAACCAGCTGATTCGGTATGTCATTATTGTCTCTTCTCGAATGGAATCCACCCAGAATGGTGCACTAACTTTTGCTCTTTTATGCAGACCGAACAGACTGCCGATCCCGAAACAGCTGAGCAATCCAACAAGACCGACTCTGCTCTTGTCGCACAGACTGATGATGAGAGGCAAGGTCAGGAAAACGATGGCCCCAATGATCAGGAAGCCGTCCCAGAAGGCGAGGGCGAGGACGAGCAAGGAAACGGCGAGGGTCAGCAAAACTTCAACACAGAGGCGATGAATGGTGGATTCCCAAATATGAACTTTGGGCAAGGAGGAGGCGACTACAACCAGCAGATGCAGATGATGATGGCAATGCAGAATGGTATGGGGTCGAACTTCAATATGATGGGTACGTGTCAGCTCCAGGGTTTTGCCCGGTCTCCCGACTTGTGGACGAGCAACGCTAACATGGCTTCGTTCTCACAGGCATGCCAGGAATGGGCATGGACCCCATGATGATGCAGAACATGTACATGAACGGTGGCTTTCAAGGCATGGGCATGAACGGCATGGGGGGCTTTGGAGGAGGGTATGGCCAAGGCACCAATAATAACTGGAACGGAACACAAGCGTGGAATTTCGACCAGAATAATTACAATCAAAATGTTCCTGGCATGGGAACCGGTGACTTTGGGAATTTTAACTCAGGATTCCAGACAGGATACAATCAAGGCAATTATGGTCATCAATTTAATGACTATCGCCGCAACAACTTTGGACGTGGTCGGGGTCGAGGTCGTGGCTTCTATGGCGGTGGTGGCTATGGCTACGGCCGTGGTGGTTTCCAACAGCAGCAGCAACAGCATGGCCAGACGGGCTTCAACCAGCAGCTGCAGCTTCAGCAGGGTCAGCATATGCAGCAAGGGAACCAGAACCCCCAGGACCAGAATGAGGCTGCCGATAGTAATCCACAAGGCGACGAGTATGGCCGTGATGCTCGTCCCGAGGGCGCCGAGGAAGGCGGCGAAGGTGCCGCGGAGGGCGCTGGCCCAGGACAAGATCCCAATCAAAGTGGTGTGAGTTCTGAAGCCGGAAACCAGGATCCCAATGGACTAGCATCTCGTGAGGCTCCAGGCAGTGAAACGGCTGCCAGTGCAGCAGAGGATGCCGCCGCATCCAGTGGCCCTGGTGTGGTAAATCGTCCCGTGCAGCCTGTCCCTGAGGTGCCGATCAACGCGCCAACAGGTCCCAAGGCAATGCGTCAAGGTCTACCTAACACTAGCCTCCATAACCTGCGGGCGCGTGGCTACCAGGTGGACAACGCTCCGCGGCCCTCGTCCTCGAGTCAGCACCAGGCAAGTCCCGCTCCCGAGCGACCCCGTTCGAGAAGTAGATCTCCTCAGCGTGACCGCGAGCGTGAGAATGACCGGGATCGTGACCGTGACCTTGACCGTGATCGCAGCAAAGAGCGGTCTAATGGATATGACAGACGCGACAGGGACGGTGAAGACGCAGAGCAGGACCGCGGTCGCGGCCGTGAACAGCGTGAGCAATCGCCCTCTGACACTGTCTCAGGTAGTAAGAGCCGCAGCCGGAGCCACGGCCACAAAAGCTCACGGCGCCGGCGACGCCATCGGTCCACTTCGGCCGACGATGAGTATGACAACGACGGGTACCGCCGCAAGAAGCATCGGAGCAGCCGCAAGTATGACGACGACGCCGAGCACAACTCGTCCTCGAGACCCAAGGAAGAGAAGCCCTCAGAGCGATCTCGGTCGGCATCGCCTGACGACTCTAAACGGTCCGGTGGCCATAGAGGTAGTCGTAGAGACAGAGACCATGACAAACGCAGAGACAGGGAGAAGGATAAGTATCGCGATGATGACAGGAAGAAGTCGTCTAGCCACCGATCCCACCGTGACCGAGACTATGATCACTCACGACGGAGGGACAAGGACAGAGAAAGAGAAAGAGACCGAGACAGAGCTCGAGACAAGGACAACCGGAAAGACCGCAAAGAGCGTGAACGGACTAGGGACCGTGACAGCGACCGCGATCACCGGCAGAGCAACAGTGGCGCCGCCAGCAGGAAAGGCTCGTCGGACAACGTATCGACGCTGGTCGAGAAAGAACCGAAACCTGGCGGTCCACGGGGCTTCGACATCCGTGGCAGGGGCGACAATCCCTCCCGCCAGGGCTCGCAAGCCTCGGCCAGCGGCGGCGGCAAGTCGATGCCCGTCAAGGATGTCCACACCTTGGAGCGGGAGGCTCGAGACCGGGAACGACTGCTCAAGGAAGCCCAGCGGATTACTCGCCTGGCTGGACTTGCCGGTTCGAAGCGCGGCCGCGAGGATGACGGCGGCGACAGCGGTGGCCGCAAGAGCCGTAGGGGCAGCCGACGCAGCGAGGCGGTTGACGGCGGTGACGGAGAGGAGCGCATGAGACGGCTAGAGGCTGAGCGCGAAGGGGGTCGATGGGGCTAAGAATACCTTCTTCCTTGTTTCCTCTCCGCATCACGTCACATAACGCATTGTTTGCTTTTCAGTGTTGGGCATCGGTTGTCTTTTTGATTTTGAACAGCTCTGAGAGCAGAGCATCATCTTCGGTCTCCTCCTTCACTCTTATCCACTCCGCATTCTTTTTATACATAATGCTCCTCCCCAGATATCGGAGGAGCCTTCCGGCTTAGTTGCCTACCTTCACTTCTTTCTCCTACTTCGTTTTGTATTTATACTGTCAGGCTGGAAGGGAAATTGGGAAAACACCATGGGCGGTCATTGTGGGACAACACATTTTTTTCATTCTGCATCAACGGTGTCTTCGGAAAGCACAGAAAAAAAGGGACGAGAATCGGCAAAAGGGCAAAAAATATCACCACCAAAGAAACTTGAAACAGCGAGAGGCGAAGCATCCCTCATCACAAAGGAAACCGGCGTGGCAAAATTGAGAGAGCAAAGGGGGTTCCAGTTTAGGATGAGGAGAGGGAAAAAAGATATATATGGCCTCAAGTATGAGGCCGGCCTGGATGAGACAAGGGGGGGAAATCACGGGGCAGCCTGAGGCCGGGAAATACTAGGAAGACATCTCCTTTATTTCATCCGCCAGAGAGTTGAACCGACACAAAGGGAAGCCAGGTTATGCCCGAGATAGAGAGATTACGCATGCCCTCTATTTCACTTAAATATACCCCGTTATATGCAAGATTTGTCCCGCTTGTCTAGTTTCGCGTGATGGGTCGACCAGTTCATGAGAAAACAGTCCGTCCTCGGTTGCTGTTTTCCGAACCCTTTTCCCGCCCCTCGAGGATAAATGAATCAAATACCTTGGTTATTTCTTAGTTCACGCCATTCAAATAAATCTCCATTCATCCAATAAATCCTTACATCGCTACCATAGTCTCTAGAATATCGTGACCACCTTTGCATGATCACAATGTCAACCAGCACCAGCACCAGCACCCCCAGCCGCGTCTGCAGCATCGCCTTCCTCAAGAAGAACCCCTCCCTCACCCACGACGAGTTCTACCGCCACTGGTCCCAGGTCCACGGACCCCTCGTCAAGCCGTGGATGGAGAAGCACGGCATCACGGGGTACACGCAGGTCCACGCCACGCCGCAGCTCAACGACGCCGCCGCCGTTGTGCCGCTGGGCCCGGAGAAGGAGAAGGAGAAAGGGCAACAGGGGGGAGAAGGGGAGGATCCGCTGGGCGGGTTCGACGGCGCGGCGGTGATTGAGGCCGCGAGCTGGGATGTGCTGGCGGGGGCGTTCGAGGACGAGTACTATCGGGACGTGATTGCCAAGGACGAGGAGCGGTTTCTGGATCGGCGGGCTGGTGTTTTGAGGAAGAGGGGGGTGGTGAATAGGGTTATCTAAGGATAAGGGGTACATCAATCAGGCAGATAATCATCCGCGTTGCTTGATATAGCATCACACAGACTAGCATGTCATTGCCAGATTCATGAGAGAACGGGCCGATGTGGTTATAGATGGATAGATTCGAGTCCCAAGTGCCAGAAGCCCAAGCAGCAACACTAAAAACAAAGCCTGGATGGAAACCCGCTCTCTTCCGCCATTCGATTCTCAAAAGTGCGGTCCTTCTAGCAGTCCCCCCTCCTCCTTTTAACGCCTTCTCTGATGCTTAGATCCAACCAATGCGTATCATCTCACGTTCCCAACACGAGCAGGTGGTATGTATGTTTTGTTCTTTCTGCCTGTCTTTGTTCTTTTCTCGTTTCCATTGAGCCCCCAGATGCCCGCAGGACGTATATATTTTATCTCATTTAAGCCCGGCCTAGTATATTCCCTGAGTGCGATACTGGAAAGTGTCATATCTGCGTCGCTGTTAGTTCCCAAATATACGCAGCGGGGTTGGGATGGGGGTTCACGAACAATCGTGTGTAGTAACTACCAAAGGACTTGGCGATCAAATCCGTTTCGACGAAATTCTCTGCCTCGTCGGCGCTGAGGTGCAGCTGGAAACGCTGCCGTAATGTGTTTGTGGTCTGCAGCACGCCCGCGTTGAAGCAGGGCATCTTTGAGTCCCGACCCATAATGGCAACGAGATCAATGATATTGTCTGCGGATCGTCGCAGAGCTAGTTCACGGTACTGTTAGATTCTTTGCCGCCAGGGTACACGTGCAGTGCTAGACTAAAGGGAACAACATACCTTGGAATGCTTGCTTGCAAAGCTTCTTATAATCGTCGTAATCCTGAGATCCCAAACCACCCAAAACATCAACGTACTCGTGAGTCAGCTTGAAAGGAGCTGCCTCGAAACCAACAGAACCAGGAGAATTGGAGAGCATGAAACCAAAGTCGATGTGGACAATGTGGCCTTCGTTGTCGATCAGCACGTTACCGTTATGTCGGTCCTTGAGCTGGAACACATAGGAGAAGATGGAGTAGGCAGCCAGAGACCGTTTGAACGCCTCCACACCGGCTCTGTGCGGCTCGCTCTCCGTCGGGCCAAAAGCCTTTACGAAGTGGTCCTTCAGGGTGGCGATGCGATGGCGGGGGTTTTGACCAGACTCGATAGATGCGAGGGTGAGAGATCGCTTCAACGAGTGCAAGGAGACACCGCTGGTGATGGTCTCAACCAGACCGGAAGACTCTCCCGTGACCAAAATACGCATGAGTTTGATCCACACGTCGGACTCGGCATCAACCCAAATCTTGTGGCACACGTTAATCAGCTGGCAGGCGAACGCCTCCTGTCGCAAATCGGCACCCGTCTTCACAATCACGCTGACGAGATCCCAGTTCTTCATCCAGCCGTACGGGGACGCCTTGCGGATACGCTCCTTCTTCGCCTCCCATGCTTCACCAAAGACAGCCGCACTGGGGTCATCGCGATCGCCGCGGCGCTGGACACCACCAGTCCTGATGTCGTTCTCCATCCGCTCCCGACCTGCGCTCGCGTTCAGATTCGTGTCAATAGTGCTGTCCTCCTCCAAATCAGGATTGTCAACTGGCGAGTTCAAGGCTGAATTCTTGGCAATGATGGTGTCGAAAGTCGGCCCCTCGTCCATTTCAAAACTCTGCTCCTCCAGGCTCTGCATGCTCGCAATAATCTTGGCTCGGATCGCGGCCACCTCGTGCTTGGGCCGCTTCCCGCTCGTAGCCTCAAGCTGAGCTAGCATCTGCGACGCCGTTCGCATATGCGTGGCCAGAGCCGAGAAATCTGGCTGGTCGGCTGCCACAGTGCGGGGTGGTGGCTGGTTCAGCGTCATCTTACGGGAGTGCCCAGGACTGTTCGATCTGGTCGACGAATGGCCCGAATTCCTGGGAGTGAGCGGCTCCAAATTCGTTGACGCCATGGCGGCGGCAGCGCTGGGAATTCGCAACTGGCTGGGTTGCGGTTTACCATATTTGGGGGGCGGAGGCACCGGCTCCTCTACGTAAGACTTGATGTAGCCCGAGCTCCCCAGATCACCAGAGGTTGGTTCGAACACGCTGTCGAGAACTGGCTGTTCCGGGGGCGGGGCAACCTGAGCAGTTATTCTGGGGGAATCCGAGGTCAGGTCAAACAGTCGTTTGTTGTTCGTGTCCGGGTTGAGCAGTGTCGTGAGCAATCTCTGGTTGTCGGCAGTGTCGGGGTTGAAAGTGAAGTCATCTCTGAGCACCTCAGCCATCATGAGATATGGCACCTTCTCAGCGCTGTTGAGCACAGTCGACTCAGCAGGGTTCAGGCGCACAATTCTATGGTGACAGCTCTTCCCTGGGGAGCCATTCACCAACGTAGGCGGGCAAATAACGGGAATGTCCACCTCGGCCGGCAGGTCCTGGGAGATGAGGGCCAGCTCGGCTCGCAAGGCGCTCAGGCGGGCCTGTTTAGGTACGGCGACCAACCGATTCGAGATGCCCTCCAAGGCAGTGAGGAACGCCGTCTGCGACCGAAAGTAATGTTGCCTCAGGAGCCTCACCTTTTGCTCGGATGACAAATCGCTCGAGGTAAGGGGAGGTTTGGTCTGGTGCGAATGTCTGCGGCGGATGCTGTCCCCTGGGCGCTGGGTCAAGTCTTTGGTCACCGGAGTCACAGGTCGGCTGGCAGTGGTTTTGGTCGAGGGGAGAGGGAGCGAAGCGGAGCTCAGCTTGGCCTCCAGGGACTTCATCTCCATAGCTGAAGGCCGCTCTGTGGTGGGTTTGGCTTCCCGGTTCGCCTTGGATTTGGGGCTCGTGTGGGAGTGGTTCGCTTTCGATCTTAATGCACCGTCGTCAGGTGCGCTCGTCGTCCTGTTGGGATCCTTAGTACGTCGAGACCGTGTGCTCGTGGGCGTGACCGTGTGGGCCCTCGTCGGCTTGACATTGACGTGCTCCTTCTCCTTCGTCTCGAGGTCAAGATCATTGTCGGCGGGCTGGGGCTTTCGAGCCTGTGCCACGGCCAGAGGACCAGCCCATTGTGGCAGCATTGGCAGGGCGACACTGGCGAGGACGAAGCTGGAGAGGACGGTAACGGGAAGAACATTTTCCTTGATTCGGTCATGTCGCGCGGTATCAGCCAGACCAAAAACAATATGCTGGACCTTGTTGTACACTCGTCGGCAGATCTGGAAGGAGCTCGATTGCGGATTCGAGGAGAGGTCGTGTAAATAGGTCTGAAAGAGCCAGAAAGTCTGCGTCCATAGAAAAAAATGGTCACCTCAAGTTAGATTTGTCCACGCTGTCTATAGCTCATTATTTCGCGGGGGGGTTGGCAAGCACGGCATCTACTTGCGAACAGAGGAAGAGGTCGGACAAAAACGCACCAGAAGCGCAGCTGTTACTGACTCTTCGCACAGATCCAGCAGGAACTCCTCCAAGGCCATTGACTCATTGTCAACGCTTATTATAAGATGGCAGAGCTGTGGGAGGAAGAATTCGATGTCCTCGTAGGGGAACTGTCGCAGCTTGTTGCAGAGGACATAGTGAATGCCCACATGGTCGGCATAGCGGCTACGGCAAGGAATTCCCAATTAGCGACCTGGCAATTCACGAGGGGGGGCGCGGTGCAGCAGCCCAGGCGGTGGTGCGACGGGCGGCGGCCTGGACATGGAGCGAGGCGGTCGGAGCTGGGAGAGGGACTCACGAGAGATAGGAGACGGGGAGGAAGGGATTCGAATTGAAGACGTCGGATTCGATGAATCGTTGCAGCAAGTCCCACGACATTGGGCCACCTGTGCGCGCCGCGGCGGGAGGACGGTAGACGGGGGGCGGGAAGAAGAGACGGGGACGGAGACAAGAAGAGGATCGATATTCAAGGTCTGGGTTGGTGGTGACGGCGGCGGCGGAGGCGGTAGTAGTCCGTCATCTAGGAGGTCGGGTGGGATAGTGGAGCAACGGGAATCAGATGGAACATGGCGACGAGGAACGGCTGGGGGAGGAGGGGTCGAGTCGAGGCCAACTAGACGCAGCGGGAGAATTGAGACGGGCCTGACCAGATGAGCCGCCCTGGAGGTGCAGGCAGACGATCGATAGGGGCGGGATATGGCTGGTGGACGAGAGATGTGTTCAGATGAAATGGGTTTTTCATTTTAGGTTGCTGCCACTATTACTACGTCGACTCGTAATTTGCCTACCTCCATTGAAGACGGTGAGCGACCAGCAGCAGCCCTCTGAGTGACCGTTAAGCTTCAGGAGGACCCCAGAGGCTAGAGTGACGGAACGTGCTGCTAGGCGCTGCTCAGCTGCTACAGCCAGCTGGCGGCCCTTATTTTTAGGCGGCCCAGTCCCCACCACACCTGCTCCACAGGGTCCACGGGATTCAGTCGGGATATTTCATTAGGGGACGAGCGAACCATTGAGGTCCCAACGATGCCACTGGAAGAATGCCGTCCCAATCTCCCTCCCATGCACACCAATTTTGACGCCAAGAAGAGGCGGTGCGTGGCGGCCCTTTTTTTTTTCTCTTTCCCTAGGAGAAAAGGAGTTGAGGGGAGATAGATGGTCGGGGAGAAGGTTCTGTGATGAGCTTGGCTCCAAGAGGCCTCAGAAAATGACTGGCCCTTGATGCGTCATCGTTTTTCCTCTTCTATATCACGTCACGCACGAAAATGCCACCTCAGCATCATGGCCAATTCATTACATTGCGCAAGGGTCCATCCTCTTTTTTTTTTTTCTCCCCTCGCCGGGATCGTCAGCCGAGTTAGGCAAGTGGATGCTAGTGATGATGAGGGACAGGTGAGAGTTCAGCAACAGTGAAGTAAAAACTTGCAAGTCAAGACCACAATGGCATCACTTTTTAGAAAGGTAACCAGGAACCAGCACAAGAGTATGAAGAGTAAAGCACCGCATGTAGCAGCGTCGATATATTCCGGGCAAGGCCTTTTGACCCGCCCAGCATCTTCGGCCCGGAAGCCTACCAGGACCACCATCGGTCCATCTACAATGCAATTCCAAGATGGCCATCTTCGCACCAGAATGTCCAACCTCCCTGATCAAATGGGAGAAGTCCAAATAGAGGGACACATGACCAGCCAGAACGCCACAACAATGCTGCTAATATATGTATATGTAAAAGATCCCTTCAATTCATTGCACAACGCCGTGAGGTCGACTCCATGTGCTGGTTTCCGTCGAATAATCAAGCCTTCCCGCCTCTAATCCACACCATGCGCCCGGCAGAAACACGAAACATTGTAAAAAAAAAAAATCAGGCCCAGATCCCTTCCTTTTGCCATCTCCCAACTTTAAACCGACCCCTTCTTCCTGCGACCGCCCCGACCTTTCTTCTTGGGCTCGAACGCGTCCTCGTCGCTCTCGCTCTCGCCCTTGGTCGGCTTGGGCTTGCCCTCCTTCTCGTTCTCCACCTTGCCGACGATCTCGCGCAGGAAATCCCACTGGTCGTCCCTCTCCACGACCTGCTTGAGCATGGACGCTGTGACGCGCTTGGAGCCCTTGTCCTTGGCGATGTCGGCGCTCGTGCTGACGAGCTGGACCATGAAGAGCTCGAGGGCCTTGCCGACGGCGATGGGGGTCTGCTGCGCGACCTTGCCGACCTCCTCGTCGGCCTGCATGATCCGCTTTATTCTGGCCGTGGGGAACTTTGTCCGCACGGGGGACGGCTCGATGATGGGTTCTTCGATGACGGCCGCGGCCGCTGCTGCCCTTCGTGGAGGCATTTGTGTCTGGAGGTGCAGGGCCTGCTGCGGAGGGGCGCCAACGGGTACAGCGGTGGCGTGCGGGAGGTGGTGAAGCTCGGCTGTCACGGGAGGGTGGTTTGGCTGCTCTGGGTGCGGCTGCGCATACAATGGCGTCGGCTCAAAGCTTCGAGGCTGATGGTGATGCCCGTATGCAGCTATATGATTGGGGTACGAGCTTGGCGAGAGCTGCTGCGGGAGCTGCGAGAACTGGCGCTGCTGCTGCTGGGGCTGCTGCTGCAGGTGCTGGGGCTGGGGGCGGTGGTGCGCCGGAATGTATGCGATGTTTTCAGTGTAGTGGGGATGTGCAGAGGAGGGAGAAGCAACAGCTGGGTCGGGTGGCACGTAGGCCGAGTTGACACTGTAGGAGTGCGGTTGGGGTTGGGGATAGTAGGACGGCTGGTGGTGGTGGTGGTGGTGATGGGCTTGATGAAAGTTTTGGCTCTGGCTGAGTGAGAACGGCGGCGGGGCGGGGGGCTGGTCCGTGGGGGCTGCCGAGAAGAGCGCTGAGAGATCCGGCGACTTTGGTGCGTAGGAAGAGGATTCGTCCGCCGACATGGTCCTGAGACGCAGCGCTGGCCTGGCTTCTTATCCTCCTACCGGGCGGCTAATCAGATCAAGGCCGATACCTAGCACAATAAAAAAATAATTTCAAAAAATAAACCACCAATAAAGAGGGGCTGGGGCGCGTTTCCACACGCGGTTAATCACCCCGAAAGGTCACTTTCTTAGCTGGGGGGCCTGTGATGCCAGGAATTGACACTCAAGGGGCCGCTCCGGACCAGACCACAGCAGATTCAGTACACGCAACTTGTGCTGCTTGCACTGTCTTCTCAACCTTTCTTCCTCTTGCTGCTGGCGGAGGCTGGTCAAGGGATGGCCGGTGTAGACAGCTCCCAGGGTTGGTGGAGCCCGGTGGTGGTGAGGCAAGGGTGATGGATTGATGTGATGATATCCACCTGGCATACAAACAAAGCAGCCAGGGGCCACTTTTTCTTCTTCTCGATTTCTTTCCCTGCTTCTGGAACAGATCGGACGGTGCGCCGTGACTTGCAGAAGCCACAGGAGAACAGGCAGATGCAGCTTGGTGCTCACAGAGATGGTGCGGTCCGACAACGCGTGGTGGCAGACAGGGTAAGGATGGGTAATTGTAGTAGTCTGGTAGAATAGGGAGGGGCAGGAATGGAAGGTGAGTGGTCTCTACTAATACTCGGCGTGGTTTCGTCCTGGATGTTCTGATCCGGAGGTAGGCCACCTCTCAACGCTGAGGAGGTGCAGGCAATGGTAGCCACCAAACACGGCACATGCGCCAATGCCACTTCACTAGAGATGAAGATGGGCGGTGAATGTGGATGAGGTGAATGCGGGTGGTGAGGGGCAGCGGGCTTGTTGTACCTGACTCACTGCAACAAGGGCACTCTACTCTTGGTACAGACTGAAACGCAGGTACACGTAGATAGGTGCCTTTTACAGGCGAGAGAGACGTCCTGGAACTCGAGTAGTATGTAGGTACTATGCTCGATGAAATAGATCAAGGTACCAGACCAAGTCTTGCAGCAGGACAGGTCACACTTGTGTCACTGCAGGAGGTAGATGCGGAGCACAGCACGTTCCCTGGTATGTTCTTCTTTGAGCTGATCTCAATCTCAATGTCACCGTCTTTCAGACCAAACGGTTCTTCTGTGCTTCCTCCCGTGCCGTATGACTAGCTCGCAAATGCAATCAATCAACGGATAGATGATGCAAGCAGCGAGCAAGGGCGTGTGCCAAGCTTTTTTCGATGTTGAGCACAGACCAGGCCACAGACGCCGGGCGAATGGCAAGAGAGATACGCGGTATGGCAGGATGGTTCACTCAACACCAAGCGACCAGTCACAGCGAACCTGCCTGCTGTTCCTCGTGTATTCTTGCTCGCTAGGGGAGGGGAGGGGAGGGGTATAATAGACTCGGAGCGTAAAAAAAGACCAGCAGAGCGCAAGGGCTGGCTGCCGATTGGACGGGGTGAGGCTGAGTAATGGGGGCCTGTCGATGGGAGACAATGACGACGACGAGCTTCGACTAGGGAGCTTTCCCCTCAGCGACGGCCGACCAAAGCGGGTGGGATGACGGGACGTTTATATGCGCGGCCAGCAGTTAGCGGTCGTCAATCACCAGGGACCCAATAAGCTGCCGCGACGATTTGCCTCCCACCTCGGAAACGCGACCTGTCCCGATCGGGCAGGGGGGTCTGTCCATCAACAATCAGCGGCACGCGTTTGGCTTTGACCTGCCGCTGGGAGTGGTCTGTATGGGCGGCGAGGTAGCATGTATCTGCACAGGCTGCCGTTGCAGATGGGGCGTGTGGGAGAGGCTGAACGGAAGGCAGCAACAGGCAGCCAGCTGGCGATCCATACTGGCAGACGCCGGCATGCACACATCCTACATTGCCCACATAATTTCAGTACCGTACCGAGAGCTGAGCTGCATGCCTGAGCTGCCAGCTCATCAGCCCAGCCAGCCAGCTATTGGCCACGGATGATGGCTCGGAGCGGTTCTTCGCTTCGGTGCTCACTTGCAGCAGCGGATGGACGCCTCGCCCGATTCATGCCGCGCTCTGCTGCATCCGAGTTCTATTGCGGCTCGAAGCTTAACGGTATTACATGAGAGCTGACGCGGATTAGCTAATGCAGCCAAGCGGCCTTGAATCAGGGCTTGCATCCATCTGCACGGCTCTTGCCTCAAGCGTCGCCATCCATAAAGTTCACAGCTGTACCTAAAATTAAACGGGCAATGATGACTCATCAACACCTCGTACACCACGCCCCTCCTAAAGTTGCCTCGAGTCGAAAGCGGGAACATTTCTGGAACGCCTTGATCAATGCTGAATATTCTTCCCCTTCACCTCACTTCCCTTCCCTTCCCTTGCCGCTGGCAATGCATCCACGCTGCCGCCCGGCCACCGCTCGCTTCCAATTTATCGGCCCTCACTCCCGCCCGCCCTTTGAAATGTTTCATTAAATTGCCTACCTTCCGATTTGATGTTTGCTTCTGCCGGCAGGGTCAGAAGGCGACGTGTTGTTGCGCGCCATCAAACTTTGGCGTGCTCCTTCGGGCTTCAGGTCGACAGGCATCAGCGAAAATAGACTCAAGCAAGGCGACAATATTGTCCGCTGACCCCTGAAAGGTATTGTCAATATGCCTTGCGTGCTTTTTTTTTACCCCTCCATCCATCACCATCTTCTCTTCCTGATGATAGAAATTCAATGAGCTTTATAAACTTGGAGTTGGCCTGGGTGGAGCGATGAGAACCGAGCTCTGGTGCATGCGCCATCTAGGGGTCTCATCGCACTGCTCGCAAAGGGCTATTCAATGACTAAATTTGAAACTTGATCTAATCTGACTTCTCCCCCATATCCTGCCCCTCTACCTTGCCCGACATCCGCTGCTTCACCTCTCTAACAAGCGTCTGCAGGCCCGCCAATCTCCTCTCCGTGTAGCTTGATAGGAACAGGGACACCACCGGCCATGCGTGGATCCCCGCCGGGATGTTGAGGCTCCCAATCTCGATGCCCATCTTCGTTTGCTGCCTGACAAAGTCCTCAATGTTCGGCGCAAACACTTCATCCTCCCCGTAGATGACGTAGTACCCCCCTCCCGGGCTTGCCGCCCTCCAAACATCTCGGTCCACGCACGACCCTGGGGACGCGGGGTGCTGGTGAATCATCGCGTCCCCCGCGTACTCATGGGCATACTTCCACAGCGACTCCCGGTCGAGGTAGTCTGTCGGTGACGGACTGTGCAGGTGAGTCATGAGTGTCACCCAGGGTGAAATGAGCGTGGCCAGTTGCGGGAGGGGCAACGTCGTAGACAGCTCCTGGGACAGGCGCCCATTAGACGACGGCGTTCCTGCAGTAGCGTTCTCGTTCTTGCCACCCTGCGCACCAAGTTCCTGCAGGAGGCTCAAGACCAACGCTCCGCCTGCGGAGTCCCCGGCCACGCACACCTTGGAGGGTTCGCCGGCCGTCTTCAAGACCAACTTGTAGCCCCAAGTTACCTCATTGAGTTGCCTGGGATAAACATCATCCGGGACCAAAGTGTAGTCGAGGGCGAAGATCGCCGGGTTCCGGTACCCCGCCTCAACAAGCAGATGGTGCCAGGCGAGGAGGAACTCAAGGTAGAACGCAGCCGATCCCAGGGAAAACCCACCCCCTAGCCACATGTCAGTTCCAATTCCCCAGAAGGAAGTTGCACTCTGCCCATACCATGAATGTAGTAGAGGACGAAATCAGGAGGGTGCTCTGGCCTATGCTTGATCCACAGGCCGCTGAAGCTCTCGTTCCCCTTTGCAGCTTGTCAGCCTTTTACCGTGCATGAGGGGAGGGGGGTTAAAACTCAAAAACTCACATGTCCATACCGCTCCTCCTTCCAGTACACCGGGCTCCTGACGTACCCGTGCCTCAGCATACGCCAGCGCAGGAAGGGCAGGGCGACCCATTTGTCGAAGAAGACGCGGCTGACGCTGGAGGGGATGGACTGGAAGGCGTAGCGGACGCACCGCACCACGAGGTCCTCGAAGAGCGTGGCCGTCTGCACGAACCCCGGCTTCAGGGGCGTGGGTGTGTAGTAGCGCTCCTGGATCAGCTGCACGGGGAGCTGGAAGACTGTTTTTCGGGATGGACATAGGGTCAGTTACCAATACGGGGAGGGGGGGAGGTGGATGAAGAGAGACGCTTTCCGGAACCTACTGAGGAAGGGGAGCGCCTTGGCGGCGACGTGGACGGTTTGGAAGAGGCCTACTTGGAGGAGGAGCTGGGGTGCCAGGAAGACGAGGAAGACGAGGCAGTCTAGGAGAGTGACGGGGCCGAGGATCATGATGTGGTTTGCGGGGGGTAATGAATGCCGGGGGGGAAGAACAACGAAAATCAAGCACCGAAAGCACGCCTGCGAGCTCACGACCAGTCTAAGAAGCCACCAATTTTATTTCCGGGCAGTTCGGTATCTCTGAGTAAAACATAACGTATGTGGGAAAGAGGAAATCCTAGAATTGACATCGAGAGACGTTTCGGAGGGCTAGGCCGGCGTATACCAGGGAGGCTAGTCGCTTCGAAGCTTGGCCATCGTCAGTCGGACTTGAGCTGCGCCTTGTGCCTTTCAATTGTTGGGGCAGTGGCTGAGTGGTGACGCATGGAACAGGCGCTGGACCTACCCGGGAGCAGTTGTCCGTACGTTGTTCTTGGCTGTTTACATAGCACTTCACAAGTAAGGGTTTATTTCAGTTACACATGAGGAAGATATTTTTTTTCTTTTTTAAAGAGGATGCTGTTGGTAAAATTTTGTGGCTTTGAATGAATTAACCAAGTAATTTTCCCTTGGTGCAAGTGTTCAGTGTTTACGAATGAATGGTTACATGGCGCCACCATGTCGCCAAGTGCCGCCGAACGAGGGGCAGTCAGTCACACGGCGTGGATAATGCATGCTGGAAGTTCGTATTTTTCCATCTCCCAAGAGAGCAGGTAAACACAAAGAATCAATTGAGCAAACCATAATAAATGCGTTTCGAGCACTTCTATCAACTAGACCTGCTCGAAGAACTCGCCACAGCAAAAAGACCTCTACATCTCTCCAGTTTCTCTCACCGATAGTCAACCAGGTATAGCCAACCCCTCATCTCTATCGACAATGACTAGGGACCTGCCAACCAAAGAGGACTTGTTCGTGGAGAACTCTCCCTTCCCCTTGACGGAGCTGGACAAATGGATTCTGGCACAGAAGGATGAAGAGTTCAAGTCGCACGATTGGGAGGGCCTGAGGAAGATTATCGGTGAGCACTCGGTCTTTTCTTCTCGATTTTTCATGGCATTTGGCAACAGTATTATATTAATATCCTTTTCTCTCCTCTTTCTGGAATAGACGCCAACGACCTGGCTGCCTTCAAGCGCACCCCGGCAGACCTGCGCCGCTACATGGTCTGGACTAGAGACATCAAGGCCAAGTACGGGTCCATGACCGCGTACATCCTCGCCAACAGACTGCCCAAAACCTGGGGCTCGGCCCCCTTCACGCCCACCTCCGCGGTGCCGTCTGCCGACTCCTCCGACTACAAGGTCCTCCTCAACGACTGGCCGTACGCCCTGGAGCCCGGCATCACGCACCTCGTCGTCTGGTCGCGCACCCCCATCCCGGTTGACAGCGACAAGGGCGACCTGACGCCCGAGAGCAGAGCCCTGATCCAGGGATTCGTGCAGGAGCACTTTGTCGACGCTCTGGGAGCTGGCGGCAAGGATCAGGTGTTGTGGTTCAAGAACTGGGTGTCGCTGCAGAGCGTGCGAGCACTGGAGCACTTCCACATCCTTGTTCGCGATGTTGACGATGATACTCTGGAGAAGTGGACAGGAGAGCGACCACGCCGCGAGACCCAGGAGTGACTGTCCCTCCATCATTTAGAAATAGAGCCCCTACCCTCAGAATCAAGGTAGACGAAGAAGAAATAGAATGGACGCTTTCCCACTTCTTAAGCAGCCCGTCGGGACCTGCGGTTGCCCTGCGGCGCGGGCGCACCTTGGTCCGCCCCGAGTCCCTGCATCTGAGCCATCTTCTGGCGTCCCATGCCGAACAGCCCAGCGCCGAGGTAGAGGCCGTAGGCGGGCACGACGGCCCACAGGAGCCAGCCCCAGTTGCCAAAGAGCACGACGGACACGAGGGAGGCCCACGTGACCCAGACGACGTCGAACATGTACTCCGTCAGGCCCTGGGCGGAGAGATCCTCTCCCGAGGCCTTGAGGGCCTTGGTGTTGGGGTCATAGCGGGGCCTGCCGGACGTCTCGAGGACGTACTGGCAGACGAAGCTCGGGGCGGAGAGCAGGGCGTAGGCCAGCAGGGAGCGGGAGCGGATGAGGAAGTGAAAGAGGAGGAAGATGGCGTGGACGACGGCGGCGCCGATGTGGAGGTTGGTTAGGGCGGCCGCATTGGACTTTGCGAGCTCCTTCTTTGCCTTTTGCGCCATTGCGGGTGGAGAGAAGTCCAATTGATGCTTTTACGAGGGGGAAGCGGGATGGTGCGATGCGATGCGATGGATGAGAGTGGGAGGGGAGTGAGGTCATGTAATGTGTTATTTCAGTGATATCGGCAATGGGGGCGAGATATTGGTGGGGCAGGCATTTTTCAGGGACCTGCATTCAATCACCATCTGACAGCTGAGCACCGGCTACTACATTAGCTTAGTACCTTACATGTATGGATGCCCGATGCGTGAGGTGATACAAGAAGCCAAATCTCACGAATCCGGGCCTCATTAAGATACTCATCGGGAACACATGTAAATAACACTGTTCGCGATGATGGTGCATAGTGGCGGTCTTCACTGTTAATTAGGTGGGCATCAGCAGAGGCACAGCGCACTCTACGGATGAATAATCGCACGCAGACCAAAGAAGCAAAAAGGTCGCCCACTGCTGCTCTGTTGCTGGGGAGAGCCGGTGGGTTCCCCCTGGAGCCAATCAGACACTCGGCCAGCCAGCCATCTGGACATGTCACAACAATGATGAGATGCATGCGCGCGCTTGCCTTGCGTCCCAGCCACACTGCAATCCGGATCGAAGGCGGCCGTTGTTTCTTTTCTTTTTCTTTCTTTGCCACCGACAAGTGCGTGCAGCGAGAGTCGTTGTCCAGACACGGCTCTTTTTTTCAAGCCTTTACTGTGCTGGAGTAAACAGAGCCCGTGCAGCTGCTCACGGTGTTTTTAGTGGCTCGGTGCCTGGGAACTACACCTGCAGCGTCTGGCGCCACCTGGACTCGCCGCAAACTTGACCTTCCAGTGTCTGTGTACAGGGACTTGAGACCCACATCGATCTTGTTGTGCTGGATTCACGATTGCCCGTCCATCCATCACATCACCGACCTCACGTTCTCCTTCGAACGGCCAGGACCCGTCTCTGTCCTCGTCACGACCCTGCCCTGCACCAAACGACTCCCCAGAGGCACGCCCTTTCTCCCTAATTGTGTTCTCTTCGATATTCTGTTGTTGCTTGTCCCAATTTTCGTATCGCATTCACCCCGTCGTGATTCTGGTGGGGTTGGGAGTGTTTTGTTTTCCTTTGTTAGCCAGGGTGTTGCTGGACGACGACGACGAGCGATCGATCGTTCACAACCTGTCGAGCGCGCAAACTCGGACGCATCGATCATTTCGAGATCATCGACGAGTTAAATCCACATCCCCTTCTGTTCTCACACCAGCGCCGGCACGATAGAGTCCCCCCCGTATCGCGTTGTCCCATGGCCCGACGAATCCAATGAGGCATTGCCATCAACCACCTCTAGACGCAAACCCCCAGGGCGGCCACGGAGAGCCAACATGGCGCCGAATCCCGCTTCCATAAGCAGCCTGCTACGACAGACCATATACTACCACCTGGACCATGCCTCCTTCGAGAACGCCCTGTTCTTCTCCGAGCGATACGTTGCCCAAGACCCCAAGTCCAACGAAGCTGCCCACCTCCTGGCCTTGAGCCACCTACGACTCCGCGACTTCCGATCTGCATATGATGTGTCCAAGCCGGCGGGCTACCGCGCCGTTCACCTCGGCTGCGCCTGGACCTTTGCCCAGGCCTGTCTCGCCTTGGAGAGATATCGAGACGGTGTAACGGCCCTCGAGAAGTCGAAACCCCTGTGGAACCAGCGAAATAACCTGGGGAAGCACTCGCCTACCGCACGATCGCCGACCCCCGATGCGTCGTCGCTCTATTGTCTTCTGGGAAAGCTGTATCGCGGGAATGAGGACAAGAAGAAAGCCATCAGCTGCTTTGAGGAGGCCCTTAAGATGAACCCCTTTCTGTGGGATGCCTTTACAGCCCTCTGCGACATGGGGGTCACAGTTCGTGTGCCCAACATATTCAAATGCTCCGACCAGTTGATGCAAGGTCTCAACTTGGATAACACCAGTTCCTTGGAACCTACCACTACCACCAGCACGTCGGAATTGACGGTCAAGAAGTCCTTGTCACGGCTGGCAAATGGGGAATGGACCGCCGACCCCTTTTCTATGGGAAGCTCTACCAATTCCGACGTCATGGTGACAGACATTGACACGGCTAGCGAACCGACACAATCCGATTTCATGTCCAAGATTCAGGCGGCCAGGTTGAAATACGCCGCGAACTCGACAAACGGCCAGGCGAACGGAGATGTTAACGATACACCCACGATTTCAAGTCTGCATGAAGTCCCTGCTGCTTCTCGCCTCATGGCGCAGCAGCACGAGCCACCCCAAGCGCCACATCGTCGTGTACGCACCGCGCAAGCTATGGATTCTGGCATGGAAGCGCCGCCTCGCATGAACTATAGGTTGGGGGCGAGGAAAGCTGCAACCAGGGAGAAGGATAGAGATGATCACACGCAAAAGTCCATGGGGGACATGGTGTACCAAGAGTCGGAGGGCGCCAGTGACCGGCCGCGAATCGCCGCGCCGTCGGTTGTAGAGCGAAAGAGAACAGTGTCTGGCCACCCCGTACCAAGGTCGACGAACTCGGACGAATCAGGCACACGGCGGAGCGCTAGATTAAACACATTCAAGCCCTCTTCGCTGGCCAATTCCGGCGCGGCGACCATAGGAGGAGCCGCGGGCCGTGAGTTGAAGAAGGCTAGGCCCCACGTTTCTCGCATTGTCCGACCAGGCTCGAGCGGTTCCAACGTTGGTAGAGTAGTCAGTGGAAACCGCAAGCCTATTTTGGATCACAGAGCCGGTGATAATGATCACGGCGAGACGGCGGCAAGGACCAGAGAGGTTGCCCCTCAACCGGTCCCTTCGAAATCGGTCGAGGCTGATAATCAAGCCAAGGTCGAGGAGGCCCTGCGATGGGTCTTGGACTTGATGAAGAAGCTCGGCCACGGGTATTACCATCTGTCGCGATTCCAGTGCGACGATGCCCTCCAGGCCCTGAGCTCTCTACCCGCAGTCCACCAGTCCACGCCTTACGTGCTTGCGCTTATGGGGCGGGCACATTTCGAGCAGGCTGCATATCCCGAGGCTGAGAAGTTCTTCAGAAAAATGCGCGTGCAAGCACCATCGCGCCTCGAGGACATGGAGGTGTACTCGACTATTTTATGGCACCTAAAGCGAGAAACCGACCTTTCGTTCCTGGCGCATGAACTCATTGATTCCGCATGGAATTCCCCACAAGCTTGGTGCGCTCTGGGCAATGCATGGTCGCTTGCCCGGGATCCTGAGCAGGCCTTGCGCTGCTTCAAACGGGCTACTCAGCTAGACCCTAAATTTGCCTATGCGTTTACTTTGCAAGGTCACGAGCACGTGGCAAATGAGGAGTACGACAAGGCTTTGACGGCGTATCGACAAGCTATCGCAGCTGACCGCCGCCATTACAATGCATACTACGGCATTGGAAGGGTGCAGGAACGCCTTGGAGCTTATGACAAGGCCTACGCTCATTTCCATGCCGCCTCCACGATTAACCCCAACAACGCAGTGCTCATCTGCTGTATTGGGACAGTGTTGGAGAGGCAGAACCAGATCGTCCCGGCGCTGCAGGCATATACTAAGGCCGCAGAGCTTGCACCCCGGGCGGCACAAACACGATTCAAGAAGGCTCGTGGGCTCTTGGCCCTGGGTCACATCGACGCTGCACACAAGGAGCTCATGATACTCAAGGATTTGGCTCCAGATGAGGGAACTGTTCATTTCTTGTTGGGCACGTTGTACAGAACAGTGAACGACAAGGCTGAGGCCACCAGACATTTCACCATTGCTCTAGCTCTGGATCCAAAGGTGAGAGAAACCAAACACTACATTTCATCTGGCCTCGAGACAACCCAAACTAACCTTATTTTCTCACACAGGCCGGACCCAAAATCAAAGAAGCTATCGAGGCTTTCGAAGATGATGTACAGATGGATGACTCTATGATGGAATAAAGTCACACACAATAAAACTCCTCCACACAATAGTTCCAACAGCTCGCTCCTGGCTAATTTCCGAAACTAATGTCAGAGAGTGCGGCGAGGTCATGGGATAACGAGACATGAGGAGTCATTGGTCTGGGTCGTACTTTGCAACACTCGGCAGGACAAAACAAACATATGCGCAACGTAATTAATGGCACGGAAGCAGGGGGGCGCGGCAACCGGAATGGATGATACATGTGAGGTGGAAGTCTACTTCCCGTCTGTCCAATGCCTACGGGAAGGTGAGACGAGGCTATCTGCATATCCTGCTGCATGGCGTCAGGCGTTTTGTGAGCAGCGGACCAATCCTGGCAACCTGGGTTACATCCGATGGGAGGGAGGGTAAGGGGCTGGCGTTTGAGGAGCAGGGCTCTTGGTTTTTCTGTTTTTGCTTCTTGTTGTGTTTTTTCTCTTCACCATTCTTGTCACTTGTTAGGATCTGCCCCTTGTTCTTGTCTCCTTCTTAGGGTTGCTTGTACATAGTAGTAGCGAGGCATCTGCAGTAGTGGTGTGTACTAGTTTATGGATGGATGAATCGGACGGGATATAGATGGACGGCAAGTCAGTACCGGGTTTTGGTCAGGGTAGAACAGTGCGTTTGGACATGGCCGAAATGAAAGTTGACTTGCTACCCACACGACGTTGCACGCCCCGTTTCCTGTGTTGACCGGCTCCTAGCAGATTGTATCACCTGTCTCAACGGCACGGCTCTTGGCGGGTGATGTCTAGATCGGTCCCGTCTGCCCACCCGGGCCTTGGTGTCGGGACACGGCGTTGCCAACACAGCCCTGCCCATGCCTCCTCCCGCGACTTCCCCCACGGCGCACCATTCAGAGAGGGAGGATCATGTCCTTGGGTGCTACAGCAGGATTAAGCATGTTTCAACGTCGGGAGGGTACTGGGCATGAGGTGGTTGACTCCGGCGATCTTGGTTGCTTCTGCATCGGCGGAGCACGGCATATATGAGCGAACAGTTTCAACTAACGCATGCTACCGTCCGAAATGAGCACATGGAGCTTGATACGAGGGCCGAGACTGCTCTAGGGACGGTCTGGAGGGACACAGCAAGGGTGAAGCTGGTGCTTTTGGATGCGCTGGCCGTCGCACGCTGCTCATACCCGTCTGCGCCGCGGCGTATCGACGGGATATAACTTGGAAGTTTGTGCCACGGGGATGGCGTAAGCTTCTGTTGAGGAGATCGAGATCGGTCGTATGGACGGTTTCCGCCGATGTCTGGACCTCTTGGGCCTTTCTGGCTGTTTTGGTAGGTCTTTTCGCCCGCTCGGTTTGGGTATAAAGAAGGGCCTTCCCTCCCTCGACTTTCCAGCTTTTCTTGTCTCTTCAGTCCTCCCAAGATCCCACCACCCCAACCCCGCCTTCTTCCTTGATCCTCTTCCTGGCCCTTCATCTGGCTATAAAGCAAAGCCTTCCCTCCTCATTCTTTCTCAGTCTTCCTAAGATGCCACCACCCCAAACCCGAATTCTTTGACCCCCTTCCTGGCCCACCACAGGGATATAAAGCCAGGCCTCCCCCTCCTCATTCTTTCTCAGTCCTCCCAAGATGCCACCAACCCAGACCTGCCTTCTTGTATAACTCCCCTTCATGGACCCTTTGGCATGTCTGCTCCCTCCCCCAGGGACTACCTCAAGGCCACACACCATCCCATGCTTGCCTTCTTATGTGATCCCCCTTCGATCGGGTTTCTCCTTTTGTGAGTCCATCTGCCTAGATTCTATTTTTGTTTTGGTATCCTAACGCTAGACCAGGGAACCATCGGCTGCCTGCCCCTCTCCCGGGAGCCATTCTTCCTCACATCAGCTCTTTCCTATCTCCTGGGCTTGATAAAGGGGAAAATACAGTCAGGACCGCTATGCCGCTGCCAGGCTTGGCTGGACACCTAGAGTTGCAGATGATGGCTGCCAAGTGGTGAAGCACTCCCATCACAACAAGCTTCATGTCCAACGGATGGTGGGTGATGCTAAAGGCTCCGGCGTGGGCCCTTGCTTCTTGGGGTGGTGGGAGGAGTAAGTTGATCTTCCAGTTCCTCACCAATGCATGATAGATGGCTAACATTTTCAAATTTTGGTGAAGCCCTCCCTTCATAGTCACAACAAGCTTTATGTCCAACGGATGGCGAGTGATATCAAAGGCTGGTGTGTGGGCTCTAGCTTTTTGGGGTGGTGGGAGGAGTAAGTTGGTCTTCCAGTTCCTCATTCATACATGATAGATGGCTAACATTTTCAAAACAAGTTTGGGGATCAATGACCTTAATAATGACTGATGGCTTGGCCTCTGTCTGCGCATGGGGTGGTGCTTGAAGAGTACCTCCACGGGTTCTGTTCGAGGGAGGTGCTGTGTCACTGTGGCCCCTTTCTCACCTTTGGGGTTGGACCTTTGGCTTCCTCGCAATGCTGTTCTCATCACACAGCTTGTTGTCACTGGTTGCCGGTTGCTGGTATGTATCTTGGTGACTGTCTATGATATGACCTATTGCTAACTATTTCTAGAACATCGAACCCGGCAATGGCATGGCAACATACCAATGTCTTGCTCTGCAGGAGCATTCATGATGTTGGTTCGGCGAGGGCACGATTGACTGGGGTGGTGGCTCGCTTGGGGTGTAATGCTCTGCCTTGAGGTCGTCGGCCGTCACGCGCATACTACTCCATGATGGGGAGATGAAGAGGTGTTGTGAAGGAAGAGCCAGGAATCATACTCCACACGAGGCTTTTCGGAGACATTATGCCGCATGTCTTTGGGCTCCTGGAAGTCATCTGGTTTGGAGTTCGATGAGCCTGTATACTGGAGTGAGCTCGTGTACTGGAGCAAATGGTCTCTGGTCGAGGACTCTGGGGTGCCGTCGAGGCAGTGATGGCGTGGGACTCCCTAATCAATGCGGAGGCTGTTCAGCGCTGATGACGACCGATGAGATATTAAGTGCCTGCCGCGGGGAACCAGGACACGAGCGGCACGAGGCGACGCTATCCAATTGGGCGACGCTTGGTTCTCTCAATTTACTTGCAACGACTTATTTCCGATGGCCCAGAAGGACGAAAACATCTTCGCAGCGGGTTTGCGTCTCTACTGAGAGCGGTCTCAACACCGGGCATCCCAGCTTATGGTGTGGCCCGGAGCCGGCCAGTCTCAGGCTTAGGCGTGGCCGACAGCCCCTTCGCGGTATGATGGAGGAGAATTGGATGGCAAGATTGACTCAAACGCTTCAATTTGGTGTCCTTGTTCATGTCACGACGCTCATTCTACGCTATCCTGTCGATCTTTCCACCGCTCCTATTGTGCCTGTGGTAGACCCGGTGCATATCGCTCTTGACTCGCGTCTCCTAAACATACTTCAACACCGCAAGAGATGATATTTGGGTTCCTGGGCCAGGTGCAACACGTCCCAACAACGACGATGGCGCTGGGTGTTTCCTCTTACGCAGCCAGTTGAACCATCCTCTGCTGCTCCCCCTGAATGAACAAAATGGAAAAACTGAACCAAATATGGTGCAGAAAGGCTGTCTGATTCTGAGAGTCAGCTTTCAGACGGGCATCGAGACTTTCCACTGCAGCATGACCATAATTGGTTGGTTGTTTGGGCAACTATACATTTTTGATTCCATGAGGATCTGCCGCCCCCCGTCGACATTGCGGGAACGGCTTGCAACTATTATTTTTGGAGTTTGGTTCTGGCTCTCATACCATCGTCACCAAATTCTTTTTGCGGATCATCTAGTTGATTGCTATAGATGAGCTGCCGTGTTCCCCCTTCGACACTTGAGCTCCCTCCCGGGTTGGGACGGCCGGGATGTTCTTCTTCTACTAGGAACTCGATGTCTCTGCTTGAACTATGTCTGGTATAGATATCCTTTCGGATGGGTTTGGAGCGTGGGTTGCCAGTTCCCACTCCGGCCAGTTCCATCAAGACCACAGCGTTGGTTGCCCTCGCAGCACGGAAGAGATACGACTCATCGCGGCCGGGCGTTGATGCGTTTAAATTTTTGGAGAGGAGGTTTGGAGAAGGCCTTGGGATCCTGGGCAACGAAGAGCGGTCAGGATGACCTTGATGACGATAGGGAGGAGATACAAGCGGTGGGAGCTCGAGTAGGGAGGGCCTGTCGAAAACTCGAGACCGCTCGCCCTTCCTGGGTACGAGCCACTAATTTTCCCTATGCTTGCTGTCGAGCTGGAGGGGCAGGCAGCCATAAGATGGGCTACAAACGATGAAGGATCAAGTTGTGGAGTTTCTGTGCAGGACCATCCTGATGACCTGGTCGAGTTTCATGTGAGTCTTGGCGATGACTACCAATGGAAAGTACAAGCCGGCGATCTCGAGGCCAGGCTTTCCCTTTGGCTTTCAGGAGAAAAATCCCTAGGAAGAAACACGACAGCTGAAAGGCGGCTCCCGACCAGACCATTTTATGATTGTGATGAAGAGAAAACATTGGCCGGACACGACAGAGCTGTATGCAATGCTCGATGTTATGGTATGCGGGACAGAGACAGACTCGGCTGGGTCATATGCTTCTTCTGCATATCAGTTCTCGCCAGTGCGCGGGAGCCGCCATACGCTGCTCCTTGGAATGCGGCTACCTCACTTTGAGCCGAGAGCTAGTTGCCAGAGGCCATGGGGAGGATTCCGTTTGGTTGGAGAAATTTAAAGGAGATGAGAGGAAGATGGCCCATTGCGGGATTGTGCAGTTCCCCAAGAAAGGGTGAGACCTCCACTGGACATCTACGCCTGCCGTCAAGAGAAGAAACACACTTTTCTACATGGGCACAATGGCAAAGGCAAGAGAGAGTCGGTGCTGAGGCGCAAAGGCCAGCTGGAGAGCGCTTTTCACTCAACAAGGCTGTCATTTGATAACAGCAGGAGACAGATGCTAGCAAGTGGCCTCCGAGGAGACCGTGCTAGGACCTGAAGCTGGTCTGTGAGTGAAATGGAACAAATAGGATCATTCTGTTCCTATCGAGCCTCATTGAGCCATGAGATGTCCTGCCCCCCGGGATTAGTCCTCGCTTAGGGGATTTGAGCAGAGAGACTTTCATCTCCAATCCTCTTGGAGACCCCGGGGGGCTCACAATATTGTTCTCCATGCCAAGGGAGACATGGAAATACAACTCTTATTGTCACTGGCGAACGCGGGTGTGACAGGAACTCGGTGCAAGGGCCTACATAACGCCCACAGCCAATGCACCATCATCGATACAGGGCTGAACCGGCCTGACTTCATTCAAGAGACGAGGGACAGGCCGACTCACAGCCCCAATGTTCACGGTCCAGTACCGGATTGTCAAACCAAGATACGCCTCTCGCGGTGGAGCTTCCATTTGCGTCATCCCTTAGGGCTGCTAGTCCGTTTCTTTTGCACATTGATGAGTGACGATGCATCGCCCCTGGCGGCTGGGAAATGTGGGAGGGAGTATCGTCTTCTCAACCCAACCCAGCGAAATATATGGCTGCGCTGAAACTCGGCTGCCATTTGGTTTCGTCGTGTCTTTCGACATCATTTGAATTACTTCAATTCTCATGCCTCGCTATGAAATTGGCTGTGGGCTTTTTCAACCGATTCAAGCATCTGCTTCGGGCGCGATCCTGAAACTCGGCCGGCTTGCTAAGAGAAGGCACGAAGACATACTGTCTTCCTCCTGAAGGCTCACGATAGGCACTCTGCCAAACTCGTGCGCGGCGGACGGAAAGGAAAGCAATCTGGCTTGGTCCCCTGTCCATCATCTCATCAACCATACGCTACTGGTACGCTCACTACATTCGGCAGCATGTGAGTCCTATTTGGGTCTTGATCGCCCTCAGCAGATTGGACTTAATGGACGTTTCCGGGAGCGCGACTTATCCTTTAACTGGCTACAGCCTCTTCCCGCTCAATGCTCGTTGCTGGGTCCCTACTATTGGAATAAGGAAGCTCAGGGAAAACAAGGGACACTGCGAAGAGAGATATTACGCAAAATGTCTTTCCAGACTAATGGGATACAGTTCCGGTTCTTCTCAATGAAGGAACCTTGTACAGGCTCTGCGAGCATCGGGGCGCTTGCCGCAAGATTGGCCAACACCTTCACCCACCATTTGGCACTGGAATTCAACAAGACTCGGCAGAAGGAGAAGGGAGCAGTATGGTGGTATCCACAACTCAGGGCGATGCTTCCTCTCTCCTTTAGTCCCGAAGTGATACTAGGTGTCGTCTTGCTTCATCCCCTGCGTCGACTTCTGGTTGAGGTGTATCTCCGCGAAACCATGGACAAGGCCGTATCCACAGAGCCTGATTTGGATCAAAGAAAAGAGGAAGACCATCTAGGTGTTGCCCATGAATGTCGAGATACCATTACTCTGACAGGTCGTGGCTGCGCCATCCCCTCATGAACGACCCATTCATCAAGGGAGCTTTTTTGATCAACACTATGAGATATGATGTCTCTTCTATTTGGGACTTCTTTTAATATTTCTTCCGGCAGAAATATTGAGCCAGGGTCACTGGCTACTGAATATATCCCCATAACTGCCGGCCTTGACTTAGACGTGTTCATTGTGAACTGGCGGTGTGTTTCCCCAGTCAAGATCGACTAATGCCGTTGTGAAGCTTTGTGACTTACCTTGCAAAGGGAAATGGAAGCGCAGGTACGGTCTGGGAAGATCGAATAATGTCTTTGTGAAGCTCTGCGACTTACCTTGCAAAGGGAGATGGAAGAGCACATACGTTCTGGGAAGATAGAGTAATGTCGCTGTGAAGCTTTGTGATTTACCTTGCAAAGGTAGATGGAAGAGCACATAGGTTCTGGGACGACAAGCCTCTATCTGTTACTAAACAAATCGCGCATACCGGGTTGTCCACCTGGATACCTGCGACACTTGGTATCAGAGTGCTCTCGGGACAGAGAGCGCTCAAGACGAAGGTCGACCTCCGGGCAGACAATTGCAGGATTTCGGTGGGAGGGAATAAGAATGAGGTATTTATTATTGTGCTCGGAGAGGAAGGATGGCAAGATTTTGATTTTCGAGTGTTTGTGGACACTGATACCCTGTGAGGGGGGCTTATGATTGGAGTGTGTCTGGCATGGGTTGGTTCAGCGTGAGCAGCTGGAAATGTACGCTTCTGTGCCTTCAGCCTTCAACCTAGAGGCTGATACGACGCGGCACTTGAAGCCACCCGACGGAGGAAGGCCAAGTGAAGCCCCGTTCCTAACCCCTATCGAACATATCCACAACCCATGTATTCCCATGCATTCCCCCCATCTCCGTCCTTGTGCTATATCCAGTACAGTCCTGATATCGAAGCGGCAAGAAACCCGAATCTTTGGGATAGGCATCCGCTACCAGCGAGCAGCCCACCACCGCAGCCTAGACTGAGGCAAGCAAAAGAGAAGTGGTATACTCATATATACCAAGGCAAAGAAGGGCCATTCATCGTCACCCAAGTACTACCCCCGGGCTGATTCTCTTTGCTTCCCCCACAGATCCGAAGGCGACTCTGCCTTACCTGACACCCAGCCTACCTTCAAGCTACCTTCCTCATCCAAACAAAGATCCTCGAGAAGGCCTGCACATAATGTGTCCGACAGCCTGGCGGAATTTATTTATCGGCGGTAGCGAGATAGCTTCCAGATATCTTCTCACCCTGGCATCTAAAGCTATCAAAGCTGCTCGACCACGAGTCACTCTGGTATTCAGCGTAAATTTACACCACCGCTGCTCAGATAGGGTGTTCATATGCTCGATCCGACATTACACTTGGGGCCCACGATAGGGAGCCATCACCCCGAAACTCCTTTCTCGAGATGGGAGGAAGGCCATGCATTCTGTCTATCCGGGGAACGGAACTTGTGCTGTTGACGATTGTCGCCCGAAGGAGCTTGCTATGCGACGCGCTTCCGTGGACTCTGAGACGAAATTGGGCAAAAACGTCAGGCTACATTAGAACGCGAAATTGTCTGGTCACTCTGCGGCGTGGCCTATCAACTTCGCGCCTAAACCAGACGCTGGCAGGCCCGACCCTTGACATCGAGTTTTACTCGTTAGAAACACGGGAAAAAGCTCGGAAGAGAGCGGGAAATCGATCGACGGCCTCGATCTTCCATCATCGGGAGGTATTCAACATGTAAGGAAGCCGCACAAGCGCAACAGAAAAAAGGCCTTAGCGATACCACCTCCTCAAAATATGCTTGGTGAGGGGATGGATGTCAATCCTGCCAGTATCAGGACGTATCCTGGAGACTCTCAGGTCTGATGCTGGCAGAGATTGATGGGGCTGATGAGACTGCACGCAAGCAGCACTTTAGAGTGGCTCGCTGGAAAACCTCGACAATGTTTGGGTGCTATGAGAGTTGGCGAAGCTGAAAAGTTGGTGGAGTTAATGGTTGAGGGTTGGAGTTGTGATGGGACTTGGCGACTACGGGGTTGATCACTGGAGGCTCTTCCTAGCCAAAGACAACGAAAGAAAGGAAAAACAAACAAACTATCCGGCGCGTCAGTTAAGGGAGAAGTGCCTCGGTGGCCTTGGGAACTTACGGGAAGGATCTCGCAGCCGCAGAGGACCACATGTTGGCGCTTCGCGAAGATCCTTTATACTTCGACCGTCAATGGCGAGACGAAATGGAGCATCAGAAGGGGAGCCTCTTGGGCGAGAAATCGTGTCACACACCACGAAGAAGCTGACAAAAGCCTGGGGAGACTTCGAGAGGATAGCACCAGTGACGAGGAAACAGCAACCGCCAACTCCTTTATGCGCCAAATAAACACCACAGGGAATCCAACCACCCTCACGATTGCCCTGTAGCGCTGCTATCTCAGATTAAGCTCCAACCGCTGGAAAACGATATACTCGCAAGGAAGCCTTGGAGTCTGTCCTTGGCAGAAAATATCCCCAGATCACTGCGAAGTCGCATTTCACATCCGCAGGTGAACGATATATCAGATGTGTGCTGAAGATGGGTAGCCGCCATTGGTAGGTTGAACTTCTCTCCCCCTCTGTAGATGGTATTTCGCTAACACAAACATAAGCCCTACGTGTAAAAAGGCAGTCACCAGCCGATGTGTTAGTAAAACACACATCGTGCTATGTGAAACCCATGAGGCATACTACATTCCAGGACGAGAATGTGCTTGATATCACGGGCACGCCGTACGTGAGAACGGTGCTGCTAGAAACACGAAAAGCAAATCTAAGACTCTAATGGACATGATTCGGGAGGACGAGGGGTAGACATTGCTATGAACCTTAGGACCAGATTCTGCTGAGCAAGAATTCTTCTTGTTTGGCGTGCCAGTCGCCAAACGTTTTGCCGTGGGCTGGGCAAAAGAGCAGCAGCTCTTCTCCTCGCAAGGCTAGCACACTGATATAGCCGCGGCCTGGAGACTTGAGTGACGGAATTCCTCAAATACTCGCTATGGGTACATTCAAACCGACCAAGATTTGGTAGTTTTTTCTTCTTCCTGGAGAATGGGGAAACAAAGCGCGTCAGGAAACGCCAAGAGGAGCGCATGCGAGACCTTTGCCACTGGTGGCGGTAGCTTTCGCAAGACATTTGTTTCGCTGGAGCTGGTTGGAATGGGAGCCCGCATGGAGAGGCAGAAAACGAAGCCCTGAGAATCATTTCCCAGCTTGTCCTTATTGCCGCTTCTCTGGTATCGCCAACTCGTTCAAGTGCAATGTGGGAGAGGCGGAATCTCATGCGGGACTGACAGCATCAACTGTATCATCCGCATTGTCCCATGGTGCAGGCCCAGATCAACCTCCATCAACCCGGAGAGGAAGGGCGCCATCACGATCCTCCCAAATCTGGTGTTTTGCCGTTCATTTGATGGAGATGGGCCCCTGAGCCGAGGCCAGAAAGACCTGCTGAGCGAGATCCCTTCGCAGAGCTCTTCCCAAACAAAGTCTATCTTATTAATGACAGTCAACACAAGCTCCCGGGGACATTGCAGTATATCTGGTCCGGAGTGAGTCGGACTCGTACGATGACTTGGAGCCTGCCAAACCAACATTCATCAACTCGCATCAAGTAACACGACCGGCTCGGGTGAGTTTATCGCCTGTTACTCATTGGCAGTATCTAGGAACTCTGCGAACTGGATCAGCCCACTTTCATCATGCTTGCTATCGAATTTTAGCTGATGGTGACGCCGTTGGCCATCACAATTACTCTCGCAGTTTTCACCGCGAGATCGACGAGTCATGCCGAGCTAGATTCCATCAAACGGGTTGGAGACTGCGACATTTCTAGGCTTAAATGTCCCCAGGCAACTTCCATTGCAGAGTCCTCGGCGTGAAAGAGCTTGATGCTGGCTTGGTCATCATGCATATTGCTCTCGCCATTGCCTTGGCTGTGCAGATAGGAGCCAGCCTAGCCATCGCACACATTACTCTCGCCATTGCCTTGGCTGTACAGATAGGAGCCAGCCTAGCCATCGCACACATTACTCTCGCCATTGCCTTGGCTGTACAGATAGGAGCTAGAACGTTGACATCGGCTGACGCCGTCCTGGGTGCCATGGTGCTGAACGCGCAAGGAAGCGGAATAAGCATCACGCTGGTAGCTAAGGACGTACTGGCGGCTAGGTGGTAGGACGTCAAGCCTGAAACGTTGTGCCGTATACTAAATCGATATTGAGTATCTTAACATTTTGTTGTGTTTTGGCTGGGCTGCGGCTCAGCTACTTCATGGAACTTTCTAAGACTCGAGCTGGCTATTAATCTCTTGGAGAGAGGGGAGGGGAAAAAAAAGTCGTCCATGGGAGATCTAATTGGCAGGCCTGGGAAGGCAGCATGTGCGAAGACTGCCCATGGCGCCCGCTGCCCATCTCCCACCTCGTCATATAACTTTCATCGTGCTCTTTAATTCATATTGGAAACAGAACCTTTCCTGCACCGCAATCTTCTCGCTCAAGCGAATCATTAACAACTCCGCCGTACCCGCTGGGTGGAGAGGGAGGAGCTTTTATTACTACGGTCCTAGTATCACTGGTCGTCCGCTTTCCTCGTCTTAAGCGTGAGAGACGACTTATTGGGTTCTTGGTTTCAAGGTCCACCGGACATGACATACAAAACAATTCCGTGTGGTGATATCTGGAACACAGATCCTAATTTATTGTCCAGATTGCTCGAGGCCATCCAACAATCACGGAGAAGAAGAGCTATTGCTCACTCATGCAACAGTAATCAGTCTCGAGACCATGCTTCATCCTATTTGGAAAGAGGTTGACACGAAGTTCAAAGACCCATTTTGAAAACATTCGGTGTCTAATCCAAGGTAACATGCAGCAAATGGAAGCATGTAGCAAGAAGCGAGAGTGAAACCTCTTACCATCTTTCCCCACCACATGAGAAGGGTCGAAATCTACAGCAACCAGGGGATAAATCCTCAGAGGCTATGGTAGAACAAAAATGAGACCAGCAGTAATTTTCTTTACTTACTCGACACCAATTCACCTCTTCTGTCTTACAACATTCGTTGCTTATTGAGAATACTCAGCGAGGAAGAGAAAGACCAAAATGGTGAATTCACGGATGTCGCTTTGGTCTGAACAACACGAAAGTTTCCTCTTTGAAGCGCGACGGCAGGGTCTGAGCAGGAAGACTTCTTAGTTTGGGAAATAGCCGGAGGGTTGTGGCTTCCGCCCCAAGAGAAGGAGAAAGACAGTTCCAACCGCTCGAAACGAATTGTAGGCCTACTTGATACCTCCAGCTTATGATGTTCAAAGGGAAGAAAAGAAGCCAAGCGATTAATGATGGCGCCAAATTTCTTCTCACAATGGAGACGCGCGAAGGGTTTACACAAGGTTGAGCCAGTCATGGTTGCCTTATGGGCCTCGAAGCGATTCCGGTCCAACGATCGTGGCCTTCGCCGTTCTTCCTCGGGATGGATACTACTATGGGGCTGTGGTAAGCAAACCACGGACCACGGGTTCTTCAATTTGAAGAGAGGAGTGAAATCAGCAGAGAGATGAGAGCCAAGCCCTGAGCAGAACCTTGACAAAGAATGACGATCTGAGCTCGTCGTTGGCTTGGCGAAGTGATACCCAGACACTCTCTCAACAAACCAAGCAAACCCTTGTTCCCACCCAAACCAAACGAAGATTACTAGTCGTACAGCTTTAAAGCACCTCCCAAGGGTTTACGGCGGACTCGGTTTGCCCTCGAGGGCTCCTGCCTTCGAGAGATTTCTACTCTCGCTGGACTGGGAGACCAGGGCGAAGTGTCCGTGTTCCCTGCGCTTTTGCTGCCGCTATTGGAAGAAGACAACCAGCCAAGCTCCCAGGCAATTTTTTGGAGCGGCTAGAATTTATCATGACAGTTATGAGCGAAGGAAAACCCGGGATACCGATAATCATGTTTACATCTGGCTATTTGGTTGCGGAGCGCTCTGATGCACCCCAAAACTTCCATCGCTTGCCACTCGACCAATACCAGAAGTGCTAAGAACGAGAGGACCTGACCTGAAATCAAGGGATAAATCAAGCTGTGGAACGATTTCATAAAAAAAAAAAAAAAAAAAAAAAAAAAAGGAAAGAAAGAAAGAAGTAAAAAAGGGTTTCTAGGGTCTCTATAGCTGTTGATGGTAAAGCTAGAGCAGCTAAGAGACACAGAGGGTCTCAGAGAGAAAGGGACGAAATTTAATTATGAAGAGAAAAAGATGTGGGAGATCCAGCGCGAAGCCGAGAATGGAGGTTGGCCCGGAGAGCAATGAACAGTGATGGGGTGGTAAAGTAGGAGCCCAGAACAGAAGAAGATGTTTGTCCGAAGTTACCAAGAATGGCCTCAGAAGCAGGGACTGGGAACTGCCTATGGCTGGCAAAATATCGAGTTCGGCTTTTGAGCACGGTTAGTCGGCGGGATGAGTTCCGCAAGAAGAGAGAGACTTCACACCACACAATGGATAGAATGTTTCGTCACCAGACTCACCAGACATACCGAACACGTCTGTGTGTGCTCAACGCACTGCGTGCTGGAGGTCTGCAGATCGATATTAGAAGTGAGAGTTCCACACAACCGAAACAAAGTACGTCGGCCTCATTATAGGCACCGAGGGCATGCGGATGGACCGGGCGAAGATGAAGGCAGTGCCGGAATGGGAGTGTCCAAGGAACACCAAGGACATACTGCGGCTGTCTTGGCTCGTATAGAATGGGATGCGCTGTCGCCCTGCCATTGGAGGGACGAAAATTCACAATCAAGACAACAGCGAGTCAGTTTGGTGAGCGTCTAACTGAATTTGATCCGAAAATCTTCAACTCCCTACGGGAAGATACTATTTCGTCCTTTCGTCCGCGCTTTGAAGACGCGCTCGACCGCCTCCCATCCCTCTAGAGTTTACTTATTAGCTGGAGGGTGAGATGTAGCAGCTACGCATGGCCAAGGTGTTGTTCACGCCGGCGATGGCCAGGCGAAATTGGACTGAACCATAAGTAATGTTGTCCTGTTTAGCTGCGGGAAAGAAGGACGATAATACCTCTTATCGCTGCCACCTGCTAGGAAATCTCGAGAGGTGGAATCTCATCTCGTCTCGCGAGGCTATCAAATATCTGCTGCGGCTTTGATTTTGGAAGCTTTCGCCGATGGGATTTGCATCTGATATCAAGAACGGCAAGACGCACAATCCTACTACAATTTTTTTCTGCGAGGGTTGAAACGAGGCTAGAGAACTCGCCCTTTTTGGAACCGAGAAGGTGTGCAGACAAGTAGAGCGTGATTTGGATATGATCTGGGACTTCATGGACCAGCAAGCATGTTGCAGATAGGAGCCAGAACATTGACATCGGCTGACGCCGTACTGGGTGTCATGGTGCTGGACGCGCAAGGAAGCGCCATAAGCATCATGAGTCTTGATCATGAATCTGCTGGCAATTTCCATCATGAAACGCTTCCACCAAGCCCAACGGGATCGCATGTCAAGTACGCGACGGACAGAGACGAATCGACTATAAACTGAGCCACATATCTCTAGGGTCTTGTCATCAAACCCATCTCGTCCCAAAACACCCCGACAAAGCTACCAAAGCATAGCCAGTGATCCAGCACAAGACCATCTTACACGAGCACAACACGGCTTACAGAAGATGCCCCCATCTCGTGCTCGTGGACGAGCCGGACGCGGCAATGACAGGGACCACAGCGAGATGGAAAACGTACTTGAAACTGAAACAGCATCATGATAAGACTGTGAATAAACAACAGTACTACCATGATTGGACACAAACCAGTATCGCTTCCATCCGGGTTTCCAGAGTTAACCATAATTCCCAGGGAGAGTGACGATCCATGCAAAGCATGCGTGAAGACATATGCCTTCATTACTGGGAAGTGCACAAACTCACTCACTCCGTCACTTGTCTATGCGTCTCTCGCACCACAGGGAGAGATCGACAACAACAGGCTGCAAATGGTGCGGTATCAAGGCATCAACGTGCCGCCAGTGCCAGAGCGACAGCCCAGCCCCCGCCCGATCCCACGTATGACTGGTCGAGGTGTCCAGGCATCTCTCGCACCGCTCAGAGAGGCCAAAGACGGGTTGGTGAATTATCCAGGCGTCCATCGAATGTCTTGCCCTGCAGCAAGTAATCAACCGCACATCTAACGTTGTATATCGCCCAGCCAAAGGATGGCACCCGGACCATCTGGTTCGGCTCCAAACCTAGTCGACAATCCATGACCAACAATTCTTCCATCCTTCCATCTCCCTAAAGTGAGCAGGATGATTATGTTATCACATGTCAAAGAACGGCACACTTCTATATCTTGCCACAGTGGTGCCCTTGGCATCCGGACAAGCGAAACTTTCTTCTGACCAGTCAAGATACTCTACACGGCTGATTCTCGTGCATGAATCACTATGGCTCGTTCTGTTTCCGGCCGAGGACAATAACATAGAATTTTCTGCTGGCTGGGAGGGAGGTCAAGCAGGCTAAAGAGGTCTGCAAATTCAATGTTTGTCGCACAACCACAATGACATCCTCCATTTTCCAAACAACCCAACCAATCTTGGCCATTTCTGGGGATAAGGGCCCCGGCAAGGTTTTAGGACCATGTTGATTTCAAGCAGAGGAGTGATTGACATTGCACCTAACTCCAATCGAGAGAAACAAATAATAGCCACAAAAGCTATAAGGCTAGTAGGAGCAGACCTGACCCTACCTCTTCAGTTGATCTTGCTTTTGATCGAACTTGCATTATATCTATGCAAATATATCCAGCAGCTTACAGAGCCCAATATTAGCCCAGATGCTAGGGAGGAAGGGTAGAACCCGGACACTGGAGAGGACGTCCAGGACGCGGATGCTGGGGAGGAAGGGCAGGACTTGAATGCTGGGGAGGAAGGGCAGGGCCCGGGTTTAAGCGAGGAAGGGCAGGGCCCAGATGGTGAGGAAGAGGAGCAGGGCAGTCAAGATGCAGAGTCGCGAAGACGGCGAAGCATATATCGACGAACCAGAGTATTTTATAGTATATGGGGGCCTAAGTTCTCCATGACTCTACATGTTGGACGTGTCCGAAGACAGCAGAGCGTGTCTCTCGTTGTCAATGCATGATCGAGACGTCGATCACAGGTAGGATCCCTTGGCCCGGATCAAGAACATGCTTCAACAGAAAATACTGACAAAATTATAGATGCTTATGATTCAGCCAACCTGAGAGGCTCTTCAACTGAAACGAACGGGCCAAATCGATCCGAACCATTTCAACCTCAGTTGTACCAAAACATGCTGGAACCCAAAGGAACACACCCGAACAGCAACATACTTCTGCTTAAATGCGGGCTCAAAACGAAACGCACAATACGAGCAGGAAGCTAGCCGCTGGCTTCAGAATCCTGGCAGAATGGCGTCTGCATTTTGACTTCATCTCTCTCCTTCGACGCCTTCCCCGGCCATCTATTCTCCTTAGACGGTTTATCTGGACATGAACCCCTTTACACCGACATGACTGATCACATGCAAGCCCAGGCTTTTCCATCACATTCCAAAGGGTGGCTCTGGGATTCCTAGGGTATGATATATCATGTTCGTGCCACCGGGAACGCAAAGACCATCTAGTGGTGCAAAACGAACTACAACGGCCCAGCTCTAGAACTGAAATTCTACCTCGGCAATGGTACACAATGGAGAGAGAAGTGTGTGGTGCGCGAGGGAAATGTCCGCGAGCGATAGCACCTAGACTGGAAACATTGAAGATCAACATAGAAGCTCTGGGTCCTGCCACTCAGAAATGGTTCATGCTCGGCTCGATCTTTGATAGAGAACATGGGAACTCAAAACACGCGGGTACTCTATCTCACAGCAATTAATAGCTGAGCAGGTCAGCTTACGACAGCTCTTAACTAGTGGTTGTTGACTTCTTGAGACTATTCTACATTAACGGGGATGCTCTGGCTCGAGCTCTGTCTGCTGCAAAGAGAGAACACTGCGTTGATCACCCGAAAACCATCAACCGTCTTGATTCTTCAACTCTCTTTCTCTAAGAAATGAGGGTATATGAGCAATCAGAACAATTGCAGAAGAAATATCTACCCGCGGACATGTCTTGCCGTCTCATGGGAGGATGCCAGAAATTGTTCTGCACCCTCCAAGACAGACCATACAGGGCTTAATATAACCTTCGCAAATCCAGAACCAACAAATTGGAGTACAGGATACCTGCCTCTCTATTCAACTACCATATCATCTGGGGAATCCTGAAGATGTGTGGTATGGGGGCAGGGTTGTTGAGATGACGATATTCCAATGTACAGGAGGAATTTCTTATCATGAGAAGGAAGCCGAAGCATCAAGATCCCAGCCCAACCGGACACCGACTTATGACGGATGAGATTCCGGGACACTCTTTCATGATGGCCCGTGGGAGAACGGATTGGACTTCGGTTCAGGCGGTTGGATAGAGCAGGGGAGCACTTATGTTGTTTGTGACCGTGGTTGCTCTTTTGTGCCAGAAGAAGCTGGGATTGAAAGCTATCTTTTGACGTGGCCGAGTTCTTTTTACGCAATACCTTGAGTCGCTGTCCATGATGCCTAGATGGATCAGAGAAAGCGATGGACTGGGATATTGGACCGCACTATGCTCACGGCGGCTGGCTGTGAGGCTCTCATTCGAATTGAATAAATGCCACTTCGCTGATGTAGCGCTGCGGCCGAGAGCAAGAGGAAGGCCATTCATGAAATTCTACGATCTTAAAAAATACTGTCCGCAAAGTCGGGCATCCATTTTCCCCCGACCATTAGAAACTCATCCAGAGTCGCCTCCTCCTCTCTGTTCACAAGGAGATACAGCCCGCACTACCGCTCCGGCTGCACCGTGAGCATGGACATATTTTTCTTCCTCCTCGTGCTCAACATCATCTTGAAACCATATAATGTTATCCTCTCCCCTCTTCCCCTATATTGATGGTCGGGATGCTGGGCGTGAGGACTAGGCACTTTGGCTATATCTGCCCGTGAAGATATTGATGAAGCTGGACGAATGTGGCTGTCTAACGAAGGGCGTGGCTGAATAATGCACAAACCACATAAGGCTTTATTTGGGTGCTGAATATATGCTGGCCCCTTTAGGATGGCGACAAACCACCGGCATATGTCCATTCCGATGACCCATTCTATGTTGGGTGGGATCTTGCCGCCGAGAACTTGGATATGGTACTTCTCCGTGTGTTAAGGAATCCTTCACATCACTGCATCCTGGGCAAAGAATACACTTTATGACGAGCTACGAAGGCCAGGAAGAAATGTTTTCTGTACGAAAGCCGCTATCCATGACTCAGACCACACCTCCCTAATAATGAACATAGTCCAGCACCACTTATCCTCTAATCTCAATCATACCCTATTATCTGACATGGGAAACGGGATGATTTGAAGAATGCTGGTGGAAAAATACACGCTACGCAACGGCAGGAAAAGCTGACGGAGTCCCTTTGCAGTTGAACAAAAATCGCAATTGGCTGAAGTGCGAAGACCAGACCTCAGTCCTCGAAGAGAGCTCATGTCGAACAGCGCACTCGAGGCCTTTTGCTTGAGAACAGCAAGGAACACATTTCGGACATCAGCGTAAACTTTACCGCCTTCGCGATCCTTGATAGTTTGATGTGAGCATACGCCTACGGTTGTGCCAACCCATCATAGACTCCCAGCTCGAAGGTATCACCACGAATTCACAACCACAAAATCTGGTTTCGCGCGGTCACAGCCATCACGAATCAATTCCTGGGCGAGATGGATGCTACAAAATAAGAAAGATCGCTTTGTTCTTCAGTGATTCCCTAGAAACTGTGCAAGCCCGGTTTCGCCTCAGGAAGATCGGACCTCTGTCCCTGAGATTTCCAGCTCTTCTTTTTCTTTTCACACTCTGACAGCTTTGTATTCATTTTGGTTCTCATGGACATGAGAGAGGGATATTTGGACGGCATTGGTGCCACGGATGCTCGCTCACTTGATCTTTCTGCCTACCACTCATGTTTAGACCTGTCGATTATCTGATAACATGCGTATGTGTTCTCTGGGTTGATTTTTACAAACGGAATCATCAAGTGTCGAGGGTTCAAACGGTATTTTCACATCATTGTTCCCAGGAACGACCACAACATGGAGGTTGTCAACTAATTCTCGGATCCTATCGACGGGGCCGTTATATTGACTGCGGAGCAAGAGCAGCGTATGTACGAGGCGTATGTAGAATGCATCAATGAAGGACGAATAGTGAGGACGGTTCTGGAGGACTTTGGGAGTCGGTGGATCACGGATGTGAACCCGCCGTATGACTGGAGGTCGCGTATCAACGGAGAGCCCAACCGGCGTCTGCTTGATCGCTTTGACACAGCGCGGGGTGTCTTTGGAGGATGACACACAAATATCGAAGCCCTACTACCACATGCAGTGAAGACTACTTGCTTAGGCAAGTCGTTAATGAAGAGCTCATCGGCCAAACATCATTGTAGCTTGTTGAAATAAGCCGCATATGCTTCCAAATTGCGATGCTTGCGCGGATTGTCCTGTTCGTGAGTCAGCGGCTCCCACGAGGTGCATATCACGAAATTTCTCTAATCAACGATCTCATCAACGCCGCCATCACAAAGTCGGTCCTTTCCCACATCTTGACCTACCATAATCTTCAACCTCTCCTTGCAGCGTATAAGTCCTTCCATCTCCCTATCTAGGACTCGGTATTAGAATATGCTCGCTATCAACAACCTTCATCATTGCTTCCTACTGGCAGCCCATGGCTCTTCTCGCCCGTTCCAATACGATACTTGATCAACAGCACGCTTAGATCAATACAAATGCTATTACTTGGCCTTGATCAAGGTTGAGCAGGTCATCTCACAGACTTAAACCCTTGTCACGAGAGAGCAATCTGAGATGATACTCAGTCCTATTGATCCTCAATTCACCCGTCTTTCTTATGGCGGACCTCTCATGGAAACCTAGAGACACCATACTCCGGGGCTTGTATCACAGCCATAGGTCGGCGATTACATAGAGAACTATCAGTCACTTCCACAACACTACTGTCCTAGACCGTGGGAAAAGAGAAGTGGTATAGCGGGGTGGAAAGACTCAATACCAAAGACTTCTCGCATGCATAGGCAAACAAGGACCAGTCATTGACGAAGTTTGTTCCGCCCTATCTGACTGTCTTGGTATCCCCCATAGATCCAAGGGCGACAGTACTTTACCACAGCCATGGCTCAATTACCTCCAAGCGCATTGCTTCGAGGATACACCCACGAACTATCCTTGGTGCGAAGTATCATCAAGGCGCGCAAGATTTGTCCCTGGGGGCAGAGTCACCAGCCCATATGTGGTGAGTGCAGAAGAGACAGGAGAAGCAAGGCCAACAATCTGCAGAAGCAATACGTGGGCGACGGACATAATGAGCCATTTTTGGTCAAAGCAATCCACCTCACACGATGAACTAAGAAAAACATGTTGTTTCACATCTAGACGGGAAGGTTTCAACTTTCAAGTGGCGCGGGGGCCACTATTCGTTTGTTTCCTTGTTATGAATGCTGGGTTCAGAAGATAGGGCCCGATCAGGCACCCTCTATGTCCGAAGCTCCCTCAAATCTTCTTTCTCAGACGCGAGAGCTCATGTGTTAAAACGACATCTGGCGAACGACAGCTATGATTGCTTCGGTTGCTTCCATGTTTGTCCAAAGCCTCCCAAGGACCCAAACTACTCGTAGGCTTGGAGATATCTAAGCCCGCAGGGATAAATTCTGTCTCCATCAGCAGACCTTATCATGCTTTAATGTGTGGTATATTGCAGCTATGGCTCTACGGGAACATTCGCGTTCGCGAGTAGGTCAGCCGAGACAAATCTGGGGGTCCCTAAGGAGGCTCTACAATCAGCCACAGAGCTCTCTCAGCTAGATGACGCCAAGCTTGAGGCTCACGTATCTGCTCAGAGAGGACCTCTTCGATGTAACGAATGCTGCGGGCCACATGTTGGCGCTGGTCGCTGTGATATGTGTCCTGGTGGATTCTCTTGGGCCCGTCCAAACGTGGGTTGACGCCCCGATAGGTGGTGACACTGAGCAGCCTAAGCTGGGAGAACACGTACCAAAGCTACGTCCCAATCGCAGCAAGCTTATTGTCGTCACCGAAAAGGACGACGTCATAAGTGGGATGAGCTTTTCAGAGCATAGAGTCAAGAATTCAAGCGGCAGATGTCGCCGAAGTCCTCGGAAATTAGTCTTTGGTCCATCGCATACGAAGCCCTAGGAATTCCATCTTCTTTCGATGTAGGTGGAGATGATTACGAAGAGCTTTTTGCAAACTCTGGGGGCGGGGACTGATAACACTGGCACCTCTCCCTCTCACGACTGGTGGAGTGAAACGGTTCCAACTTGAGATTGTATCAGGCTTGATACAAACCAAACTCGCCATGCATAAAGACACGCTTGCAGTGATTCTGGATCGTGGTATACCACCTTTATCGACAAACAAGAGTGTCTACTAGTGCGTGGGGATCTACTTTCTCCAACACTTTACGCCTTGTACAGCGTGCACGCGCCTTGGTCACTATCGTTGACGTCTCGTTTGCTTTCTCCCAATGATCAAATTTGACCCACGGGTTTACGGAGCAAAACCATGGATTGTGTTCACTTATCGAAGCTACTGGAATACCGAACCCTCGCCGAGTGTCATCAATATGGGTTGGACCAAGAATGCAGCCAACTTCCTCATGGGCGAATTCCATTGCAGGTCGTGTCCAGTTCGTCTGCTTTCCAAATTTCCCGCCTCGCTGCTGTTTTTGTTTCGTCCTTAGGTGTGGTTCACCTGAATTACACTCAACTACTAAGGGGGGCTGGCCGCGCGAAATTCGCAAATGAGGAATGTGTGACTTTTGATCAGTAAGGGAGGGTATATATATGAAAGCTCTTTCTAATGAGGCTACTCGAGTGAGTAACACCGGCAAGAAATACCAAGAAAGTCCGGACATGTCTCTAATGACTGGATATCTTGATTTCCCTCCTTATGCTCTTGAGAAATTAGTCCAGGGGTTCTATGTACCAATTATTGGAACAGGCATGGCCGTTGTTTGCTATAAAGTCGCATGTTCTGTGGTCGCATCCCCCACCCAGACTGACTAGCTATTTGTTCATCACTTCTTCCATCTTTCGTGAGCATCCATTGCCATTGTTAAGAGCTAGATTCCAAGCGAGGACGCGTGAGCCTAGGCAGTCGGAGGGCTATGAAAGAACGAGCCGACTCCTTGGGTGAACATACTAGCGGGAAAGATCATTGGGGTCAGTGAAGGTCTGCGACCCAGTTCAGTCGCTAAAGTACGCCTCTGATGAAGATGTCTTCCCGGCTTGCCACAATTCATGTTCGATCAACTATCTGGATTTCAACCAGGAAGACGAAGCACAAAACAGAAGCGCTACATGTATGATTCTGCAAGAATCGTCGGGAATGATATTTGGATCTAGGTAGCCATTGACTCACACAGAGAAAATGACAGAGGGTTCACATATGTGCTGGCAACTCATATGAACAGGCTGACAAAATCGAGAGAGTTTCAGGAGGTCAAGTGGAAGAATGACACGTATTTCTCTGCTCAGGTCCGGATGGCAGAGGAAGAAGCAGAAGAAGAGGAAAAAAAAAGGGCAGGGATCAAGCAGTCTCGGGGAGGAAGGCTGCGGCAAAATCACCGGCAAAACTGAGGCCTTTCATCTACGATTAAGAAATCTTATTTATTTCCTTCAGCCGCTTTATTTTGCTAGAAGAAATCAAGCCCCTACGAAAAGCCTACGCGTGTGGACTATGGACGGAGGACGGAGAGCCGTGTCAAGACTATCGAGTCGTCAGAACCCCAAGCCAGGTATGGAGAAGCGCAGTCGCAAGAGCGATTAAAGTCGATATTTGGTATCCTTGGCTGCTTACATCTTTTTCATCACTACGGACGTATGTGCTTCATGCTATGAGCTCTCTCGATAATTTAAGCGAGCCCTGCGACAAGCAACACTATCAACTGAAAGAGTGCTCACATATCCTCAAGTCACCATCCGTTCGAGACTCATAAGGCAACAGCCAAACACTTCACTAATGTGGTGGAAGTTTCTGTGCGAGCGGACGAGGCTCGTGTCTCCTGAATGGTAAAAAGAAGGGCTGAGCTATGTGATGATCTCTTGACCCAAAAAACGAGCAAAATCGACGCTTCTGGAGGCAGCGTTTGACGGCTCAGATAAGAAAATGGGAGCGAACCATAAGTGTGTTGAATCAATCGACCCGAATGGGATCATCTCAATTGAAATCCCCGAATCACAAGATAGTATCTTGGGCAGCCACTAGAGGTTGAGCAGAGCTGTCGCTCGTATACGAATGTTCCTGTGGGAATATACGTACTCGGCAACAGGATGTGTTCAATGGCAGGAGTTTGGCGTTATGGCATAACATGGAACGGCATGATTACAGTCGCTTATCCGATTCTTTTCGTTGGCGTTGTTACCTTATACATCCAACTAACGCATGGTTAGTTGAAACGTTTGGTTCGCTTCTTGCTCTGCTCCCTCTGATAGGTTCGCTGTAACAGCAAACCTATGAGTTTCATCTTCTTTCCTTTAGCTTCTCTAGGGTTCATTGGGAGTAATCCTGGATCTACAAGAGGTGGCTAAGATCCTCTTTGTTTAAGTTAGTTAGTTAATCATCGCAACTACTCCTTCCAACTAGGTTGCTAGGATATAGCCGAGAACTTTAATCTTCAACCTGATGGTTTTGTCTCACCCACATCTCATGAGTATCCGGCCGTGGCTTAGGAGTGGGTTTTGCCCAAAATGATCATAGCGGGTGCGCCCATTATCAAAAAAGCTTCATCTGAGTCTAAATTTACAACTTGTGAGGAAGCCGGGGAGGTTTCCTCCATCCTGCCGCCTGAACGTCAAATTTGAGTGACACCTAAGACGACAGCTACCAGTGTGCCTAGCGACACAATTATTCAAGGAAAAACATTTACCTGCTGTGAAGGCTCTGAGTTTGTTTCAAACGTGGCATACAGGACCAAACAATGAAGTATCGAAGCCGGGATTAACTCAAGGAAATCGACCCAGAATATTACATGACACTCGAGTCTTAGCTAGGTAGACGAGCTGGACACACGGAGCAATCTTCGAGGCGGCGGAGTTGCCTTCTAGTGTCCACTACAAGTCTCATCACACATCCCAGCCCAGTTGCCGCCCGCCTACTCGCCGAAGTGTGAACTCAGTGACGGTGTTCGTTCAGCGGCAATTATCACAGAGCTTGACAATTGAAGCAGGCGAAGCGACGTTGGAAGACATTTCGGCTCGTCACCTCTTCTTATTCCTTGAGACCGTGCCCAACATAAAGACACGCAACAAATTTGTGGTGCTGGGTGTGCGTCCTCAGTGGTTCCCAAAGTTTAGACCTGTGGTTATCCAGACATTCGAGTTTCAAAACCATGCCCATGATCTATACGGGGGAGGTGCTCGTCTGGCTACCATTGATGCACGAGGAGATACGCTGAAGAAATATCGTAATATGACACCTGAAGACCTGCGTCGTCTTTCGAGAGGAACAGACTCTGGAGTTAGGCTTAGCTATGATGGAGTTAGATATATTGGAGAATCTACCTCCCATATATTAGAAAGGATATCAATCCCAGCAACTCGACTACGAGGACTGCACCAGCAACGTCTGTTGATGGAGAGTATGGGATCTATTCAAATGACTACTTTCGAGCTCAAGAGTGGCCACGAGGCTCACTGACTTAGGGTGCAAAGCTCGGGATATCGCAATCAAACCACAAACCACAGTCCTTAAACTACGAATACTTGAAGGGATGTGTAGGGGGAATATCTAGATGCATGCTTTGCGTCCACGGCCATCGCTACGATACCCCATCGTGATGCAATCTTCTAGTGGTTGCCACACGTGTCTAGTAGTGCAACCATGTCGCGAGACGTGCTGAACGTCTGAAGCCTTCCTAGGAAAGCTAACTAACAACTGGTCATGTTTGGATAGCATTGATTCAAGAAGCACGCGCGTTGCTTAAGCAAGAGACAATATATATTATTCGAAACATAGGAAAGAGCATTATGTAGGGTATCATGTTCTATCGAAATCGAGGGGAGACCTGATCACGAGTCTAGGAAGAGAAGCGGATCTGATCCTTAACCAAAGCGAACATGAAGACAGTAAACCCTCCTTCATCTCTTCGAAGCACGTGGATTTTCAGCTGAACATGCATCTTCACATGGTGATGCTTCGCGTGATATGGAACGACTAAAGCCCACGCAGTTCCTCAAATCATCTTGCTACAAATTTGATGTGCTGTTAAAAAGAGGCCAAAACCACTTCTTTGACTTCATATCGAGGCTAGAAAACAGGAATAAGAAAGACGGGAAATCAGGTTCTAGATGCTCCATTCTGGAGTCACCGGAAAGAATTGGATTCAGATATCGGCCGACGGACCTTTCGCACATATGGAGCGAAGGAGAATGTCACAGAATGGAGCATAGCATGCTTCCTCAGTACTTAGTCCATGTGCAGTTCAAGTTTCCACCAAGATGGAGGATTCTCGGCCCCCGGTATACCAAGAGGGGGGTTTATGACACCGCTATCCTGCGGAGTTGTGACGACCCTGCGGACAAGGCGTCGATGGCGAAGAAGATAGGCAAGAAGAAGGATCAGTGTGGCTGGAAAGGCACACCAAGTGACGAAGAATGTCAAGATGAAGTTCTACGAGCCACATCCGGAGTCGAGAACTACGCCATTTTGCGCACGGCACATAGGAACGCGACTGGGGAGACGATTTGTCCATCCTTATAGGGCCAAAAAATAATCTACCCACCTCCTCAGAGTAAAAAAATGGTTGCTCGTACTTGAAAACGCACAGCTGGAAATCTTGTACATGGAAGTTGAAACCTGCCGGCTAGCATCATTTAACGATATGCTCTCTTGGCCTTCTTTTCAAACGAGTCACAGTTCCAGATCTATCCCCATTTCATAGCGCGAGTGGAGGGCAGCAAATGGAAAACACATGGCTGCGACAGTTTGCTCGGATGATTGCTGCTTGAAGATCGCGTCTATTCCAGAACAGAAGGAAACCCTCTCAGAACAACGCCAGCCCATCATACGCAATCTCTGGGTCTGCCAATGATTTTTGTTAAAGGGGCTGCGATACAAGACCAATACCACCGATACCGATAATCCTGCCTTGGGTCGAAAGCTGAAGTGCAAGAACGAGATCAAATGGAAAGCATTGCTGAGAGGCAGACAGTATGGCCTAGATTCATTCCAATGACGTGGTGAACGAAAAGAAATCGAAGGCGCTAACACTTGATATCTGTTATCCCTCATGTCTTGTTCTGCATTTTAGTAACTGTCTAGGCACGACAGTGGTTCATAGCTATGTGCAAGAGTAAGAATGGATTTGGCTATTGAAGGAAGAATCTACCAGTCCGTTGTTTATGGGATGTGAATATCATAGACGAGCCGTGCAATTCTGAGCCAAAGATAAACGAATAAGGGGGATCGTGGCTTGCGTTATTGGCCACTCTGTAAGCATTACGAGTTAACCCGGATTAGGGAAGAGTTTCTCGATGAGGTGAAGGGGCTGCAGCCTTATAAGTGTAGTGTTATTTGTCACAAGATAAGTGATGTGAAAACTGGAAAAATCCTGTACCTAGAACTTGATAAACCGAAAACCCTAGATATCAAGAAAACTTGATAAAACGCAATAGAGCTTCCATATTGCAACTCTTGACTGATTTTGTAAAATAGTTAAAGAAAGCTGAAGTCGAAAATAAAATATCGATATTGACTAGAAGGCGGAGAGTAGAATGTTATGATATCCACGCTCAGTCGTCTGTCGACACGGCTAAGACCGCAAAGCTTCGGAACCATTACCAAAGTTCCATATGAGATAAGCGGTGTAGTGCTTCGGCCCATTTCATCCTTGCACCTTCTGTTACAGATGGTCCTGTCTTACACTGCTAAACTGATTACGGTGCATTGTTTCGGTGCGGCACATTGAGCAAGGGAAGTCTGCCCTGATTGATCAGCATTTGTCATCGTCGTGAGTTTTCCCTGACCCAATATCCCACAAATCTCCGTGTTCTGTAAGGCGATTTGTGAATGGCTATAAGAGCCCGTTGTCGGTTAATATTCCGGGCGGATGTCCCACGAGCCCGCAGATATCCACTTCTGTCCGCCGCAACTCACGGACCACTGCCGGGGCCTGCGCTTGTGTATGTCATGTATGTTTGAGGCAACTTATGCGCCAGAAGGGCGCTTGTTATTGACTTTAGCCGAGGAAGAGGCCTCCAGGGGTGCGAGAGGTATGAATATCTGGCCCTTATGCTCGTTCCGAGATTGTAGCCGAGCTCTGTATACTCTGTAGACTGTAGGGCTTGCTAGATCCAAAGTGTTACTATGATTTTACTCATGGCCTGCTACTATTAGTGGATAGAACCAAGTATCATCTAGTTTCAAAAAACCGGTTTTGCCGTGCAATGACATCCTTGATTTAGGCTTATTTCCTGTCCAAGTTGTAAGTTGTAACAGCCGCCGGCCACGGTATAATGCCGGTGGAAGGATGACCCGCAAAAGCTGGCGTGCCGCCCATGGGGAGCAAGGGGGATGAGATTGACTGATCCTATAGGATCTTCTGTCTCCAAACGCTAGGCAACATGTGCCGTGAGCTAACAAGGGTTATCCTAGACATGGCAGAGCAAGATGGTTGCGATGAGAGTGTCATGAAAGCTCGGTATTGCCGCAAGCGACAAGGATCGACTTTATATATAATACATGAAAGCTTCCGGTAGATCTAGACACCAATATCCAAGCAGACAGCACTCACACATCTGTTTCATCTGATAACCTTGTTTCAGCATTCTAACTTCAAAATGGCCTTTCGAACAGCAGTCATCCTCTCTTTGATCGGGAGCACTTTTGCTCAAATCAGCAAGTCCTGCGTAGATATCGCTCTTGACTCTGCTACCAACGTGTTATCAGCCAAGTGCACGCCCGCCGACCACTCAGCCGCCGTTCCAACATCCTTGGACCTTAACGCTTGCTTTGGCTACGACGGATCGCAGCTCACGGTGGGGATTGTCCTTCCCCGACGTAGCTGTCAGATAATGAGTGTACAATCTAACAAGACCATTCTCTAGGCTACTCGTCCAGGCAACTTTGGCGCAAGCTGCAGCGGTTGTTCTCTTTACACGGCCCCAGACCCATGGTACCTCACTGAGGTCTACTGGATCAGTTGCACCTGCACTGGCCAGAGTGCCGAGGTCACTATTAATCTTGGTAAGTCATCACATTGTAAATCTCGTGTAAAGGCATGTGGCTAATTATATTCACCAGAGGTCGCAAGTGCGCATCAGTATATAATCAACAACAATGGAAAGCTCACCTGCTAAGTTACGGGTTCGATGAAAAGGTAGTTTGGTTGTTCTGGTATGGGGAAAAGGATTTTTCAGCACGAGATCCATACGGTTTCGCAATATCACAGTCAGGGGCTATTGTCATAGAATTGATGCCACTACTTTTAACTGTTCCGTATGTGTCAATTTCGTTGTCCTCATTTGGGATTGATGGGTGATTGCTTGTTATGTCATATTGTTTCACCCCGGATGCTCATTCAAGATATCATGGCTTCGTGCAAATCTATTCACGGGTATGTAATATCCGGTTTCCCGCCAGGCAGTGCCATGCGGAACGACCAGCCTTGCAACACGTGAATTTCCATCACCACCCAGGGCAGCCATATGGTTGGCACAACGGGAATCCAGAACTCGCAAATCTCGCTTCTTAGAATCTCTACCCCCATGGCCCAGGAGTGCCGACCGCTGTCTCTGTCCCCGATACTCAGCTGAGCGTGAGCCATGGACAGGTATATGATGGCTGCTATGAATCCACGCCTCGACTTGAGCGTGTGCATCCGCTCAACCTCCTGTAGAGCAAACTTCCATCGTGATATGGCCTCTTCGGTGTCAGGCCGCATGTGGGCCACTCGTGCTTCGGCTAGCAGGTGCCGCATATGGAGCTGCTGGTCGTGGAGGTCATCCAACTTAGGCGGCACGGTGCTGTAGAGTTCCTCGAGCAATGCTTCCGCCACATCCAGCCTGTTCAGTCCAATATTGGCTTCCGCTGAGGCTAGCAGCAAACGTCGAAATGAGCGGCGCTGTCGTTCGCTGTCGTCGACGCTGTTGAGTTCCGCTTGAACAAGATGCATTGCCTGGGAGTATTCCTTCATTTCACAATGCATGTCTGCCAATCTTCCAGCTATGATATGTCGTGTCCCAGAACGTATTGGCTTGGTTGTATTCAGGGACAGAAACTGCTCCAACGAGATTCTTGCGGCACCAAAGTCACCAACGGATTGGAAGAAGCGTGATGCGGCAGTCTGAAGCCTGGACGTCACCTCTATCTCCAACGTGGATAACGGCTGTTTCGGCTCCCATTTGTAGATAAATGAAGGCACATCGCTATCATAGCACTTAATTTTGTTCTCAATCAGAGAAATATGAAGACGCCCCAGGAGTGCGTGGTCACGCCGCGTAGCAACCGACGGACCCCGCCACATGAAGTCTCGTATCCGCGCCTCGGCTTTGGCAAGATCTCCGTCAATGCGATAGAGAATGCTTTGAAAAAGCACTACCGAGGCATGAAGGTAGTACGGCATTGATTTCTTCAAGAGTGACCTGGCCTGCTCGACAGCAACACGACGGATCATCACGGAGTCTCTCTCGCAGAAGAAGAGGATTGCCTCAAGGACTTGTGATCTTAGTAACGGAGATACAGTGTACCTTCCGATCATCTTTTCAAACACTTGCCACATTGATTTCTTTAACGATGGAGACCCGGAAAAACTAGTTAGCTAGACGTTCTATCGTTGGGGTCGCGTTTCATACCAATTTGTATTGCCTTCGTAGCATGGGGGGCAAGCCAAGCATATGAGCTTGAGTGCCATATCCCCCAGATGAGTTATTGTCTGAGGAAGTAAGCATTGGGAAAACGAAGCTTGTATATCAGTACATAATGACCATGTGACTGTCCCATCATCCAAGAGCTGATGCGTCACGTTTGGGTTGTCCATTAGATCATTGGACCTCCCCCTGTCCGAGAGAATATTCACTAGTTCAGGGGGAACATTCAACCCCGAGGCTGTGATTTCTTCTATCTCCCCGTCGGCAGTCCATCGCCTCTGTGGGAATTCCACACTGCTTAGAAGTAGGTCTGGAATATCAGTGCCGCCTAATGCATACAGAAACAGCAACAGCTGGTTTTCGCCCGAAAGAAACTCATTGTATGAGACGGAAAGATTTAGGCAAGAACATAAAGTAGGTGGGTCTGTAGCCGAGTTAGACATGTAAGAGCGATGCCGGCAGAACTCACTAACCGATGAGCTGGCTTATGATAAGGTGCCTCACGAATTCGGTGTAAATGTCAGTCCGGGGAGCCAGGAAATTCAGATGATTGAAGGATTGATCATCATCCAAGTTCAGATACCTCTCGTAGCTACTTAAAGTAAGTTATTGTTGAAACAGAAGGGACCTTGTACACTGACGTCGAAGGAGGGACATCAAGGGGAAGCCAAAACAAGCATCCGATGCCTCCAAGCTTGCGCCCGATTGTGATGTATTTCCGCCCGGCATTTTTCAGCTCCGTGTAAGATTTTTGCCCTTGCAAAAGTCTCGCGATCCGAGGTGGCACCGCCGCTGTGGATTCCAGCTTTGACCTGAGGAAAAGAATCACACAGATGAGCCGTCGTCGTAGCTCAACATGGGCGGGATCCTCAGAATGTTCCCAGAATGAATCAGGGTCTCCAGCAAACCTTTCGTGGACTCGATTTATTGGCGAGAAGTCAATTGATTGGATGGATAAAACCTTGGATGTTCGTAGATTGTTTGGTATGATTTGATATTGAACATCTCGGGAAAGAGATTTAGACTGAGCCAGGAGCGTCCGAAGTTGTTCCAGATGCTTGTTGAGAGCTGATACCAATTCCGCTGTTCGAGTCTCATCGAAATAATTAGACAGCCTCCCAACCGTACTGCAAACGCATTCTTGCATTTTGGAAATCTTCAAAACGAGAAAAGGCGGTACCCATCAGGAACCAGACAGGTGCTGCCGGAGGAGCCGATCAGAGGAACCACGAGTTTCCCCTTTATCTGAAAGCATCCAATATATTTCCTTCTACTATAAATGATATAGCATGATAATGGTGATGCCTTCTGCTTATTGAGCGCGTTAGTTCCGTGTTGAAGGGGATGAGCTTGGACTGCGCAGGGGTATTGATCGATATTGGCTAACGAGTCTGCCCTACATACCAAAGGAATTCAAGAGAAGCCGATATCCATGAATAGGCTAAAGGACTGGGTGAGTAGCCCTATGAAGCTCTCAATCGTGCAATTTGTTGATGGTGAGATGTCCCAAATATCTCGCAAGAAACTCGGCGATAAGTTCTCCATGGGGTCAAACTCTGCGCGATGGTGGAGTCCAGATCCCTGTTAATCTGATTGATAAGATGAATGGCCTGTTTTCCATGGCACTAATAGCGCTAAGAGTCTGCAAAGTTTGTACAGGGGTCTAGGTGAAGCAGAGCTTGGTTGACAAAATTAGGGGCACAGATAAACCAGGGACGTGTCGAGACAGCATAGCAAAGTGCGGGAAACCAGAAGCCCAAACTTCAATCAAGGATATATGCACTAGCCATTCAAGAGTAGTATTGATTCATCAGACGTCACCAATCATCGAGGTGTCTGTTGATTACGGGTGATATCTAAATTCTTCATAGCACACGTCTATTTCGTCCATACCATGACCCTGTCCAATTTACATTTGCACCTCCTGGATATACACGAGGAGCATCCAGTTCATGGCGGCCAGGATGGTCAGTATCCAGAGAGGCAAAGCAACAAAATTGTGCGAGAGACCCCATCCCAGCATCGAGCCACCGACCGTCGGACCTACAATGCGAGCAGCGCTTGAGACGCTGGTTGCGAACCCGTGCACAGAGCCAAGCAGATTGGGACTCGGTGCAGAATTGTTGACTAGGATCACCGTAGCTGGGTTGACAAATGTTCGAGAGACAACCTGTAAGACCAGTACGACGGATAGACACGTCCAGATGATTCTTGTGTCCTCGGGCAGCAGCACCAGGTAAGGGAGGAGGACGTATGCGCCAATGCTAGCCGGGAGAAACATGCGATACGATCTCTTGACCCCAATTCGAGACGTGATGATTGGGTAGAGAATCAGCTGTAGCGGGAGTCCAATAAGTCCGATCGTTGTGTTAGCAAATCCTATTTTCTGCGTGGAGAGTCCGAGGCCACCGGTGAAGCGGAATGGTAGCTCAAAGCCGTCTTTCGCTGCTTTCGGAGTGGGGAGAAGACTGAACAAGATGGAATTGAACGCGGAGACATGGATTGATTGCAAAAACAGTAGCATCAATGCCAGAGTCACCTGTTTTGTGAATATAGCTTTAAAAGGGGGCCGTGGTTTGTCAACGAGCTTCGGTCGATCGGCGCCTGTTGCCTCATGATCGTCATTGCAGACGGTTGTCCCAGAATAATCATCGTCTGAGATGAGCACGTATCCAGGTTCTTGATGCTTTAGCAGTCTTCCCGTCAGGAGCCTCCCGAGCTTACGTCCAAAATCCGGCAAATGGCGTCGCTGTGGGTGGGTTTCATCAAGGCCGAGAACAATTCCAAGAGCTGCCATACTGAGGATGGTCGAGAAAAGCAAGTTCGGTAGCGCGTATGGGAACTTTGCCATCCACCAAACGCCATCGGTGCCACCAATTGCTGACCCGGGCCCGAATACGTTCGGGAGGGAGTGAATGGGGTCGGCAAGAAACCCACTGAGAAGTGGCCCAATGATGACACCGACATTAAAGCACATTGGTAGAAGAAGAAAGGCTCGAGACTGGTATCTATGAGAGATGTTAGAATTTGGTTGACGAATGCTGAAACAAAACTCAACTTGCCGTTTGTCATCAATAATCTCGGATATCATCGTTCTAAGCACGCCAACATTTCCATTGAGAGCGCCAGCCAGGAATCGAAACAAAAACACAAAGTAGATCGATGTCGAGAAGCCCATCCCAAGCGCAGACAAAGCAGACCCAGAAAGACCAATTATCAGAACTCGTTTGCGTCCCAGGTGAGGGTGATCTGCAGCTCGTCCCCACCACATGGATGTCAAACACTGGGCAGCAGCAAACACAGCAGTTAGATATCCCGCTTGTTTCGCAATTTCAGATGGTTCAAGCCCCGGGCTGAGCCATCGTAGCTGGTAGAAGAGGTACGATGTCAGTGAACGCTCGCTCAGGGGCTCTGCCAGTCGAGCCAGTACGATGATAGCCAATTGGCCTTTCTTCGGTATAGATGCCCATGAAACGGCTTGAGGTTCTTCAGGTAAAGGAAGGCTCGTGTACCCTGCTGGCCTTTCAGCGTCAAGGAGTGGACTCTCAGCTGAAGTGAGCTCGTTTTCTCGGGGCTCGCAACGCGGTTTTGGAGTCATGGCGGCTCTGAAAAGAACGAACGACTTCCCGCCTACAGTTCACAAGCAGTGTTCAATAATTTCAGGAAGGGAAGGAAATTGGGAAATGGGTGGTTCAAGAGGTTTGTGGTGGGAAGACATGTCTTTGGTGTAATCTAACTAAGAACTCCATCGATAATCCTCATTGGGTGAAGAGCAAAGATTCAGCCCCTTGGTGACCTCCAAGCGTGATGGAAATCCCTCATCGGAACTACCCTTCACATACGAGTTGTATGTGGTGCGCGGAGGAGAGAAGCGCCTGGACTACATTCAGCTGACAAAATTAAGCGGGTAGATTTCCCAGTCGCATCGGTGTGCTACTGTGGGATACAGCTTAAAATTTACCTTACGGAGAGATTGCCCCATTTCTATCCCTGTTTAGACTGTTCAGACACGCGTCTCCCACGGTCATGAACGAGGCGATGGAAGCGTCTCGTGCACCTAATTGGCGGCGGTGGACCAGAATCACAGTGAAGACCTCGGGTGGGCCAACATGCCTGCAACCCGGGGTCGGTTCGGAGGGTGTTTGCTCACAGTGAAAGAGTTCCAGCTCCAACATCCCTGCTCTACCAAGTTCTCCACCGTTCATTCCTAGATCAGTCCTTGGCGTTGCCCACTAGTTGAAGAGAAGAGCGAGTTGACCAGCACTAAAGACTCTATAGCTTTGCCTCATGGCAGAATCTGAGCCGCGTAAAACTATCATGTGTGGGTAGCAAAGGATGATGCAGTTGCTCGCCCAACTAATACACAAAAAAAAGAAGTAAACTTTTAACCTTTCATCTCATTCATTGCTGAGCCTTATACAGCCTGCTCGGAAACCGAGCAAGACCCGCAGTGACTTGAGATATGCATGGCAGCTGGACACTCCACAGTGGGAACAATTTGACAGGCTATACAGGGATGCAGTTCGACTAAGCAAGCCGTCAGGCCAGGAGGAAGAAGCAAGCCCCGATGTGCTCGAAGGGTCCAAGGGGCCCTGCCATTTACCGTTTGATTCGGCACATAGATTATCTTATCAATCAAAGCCTTCAAAAATATCTCGGTAGTCCTTGAACTCAGCCATCAAATGGTATTCATACCAATCATGAACGCAGGCACGATTATCATGGATACCTTGACCAAGCCGCCAACGGCCAAGCAATTAAAGAATGAGACAACGTTAAAAGTGTATTGTGCTTTTTTATGTACGCTTATTCTCCTTGTTGTTATGGCTCGCCGTCTACACGTTCTCTTCCATAAAACTTGGCCAGAATCACCACGGTCTCAGGGACCCCAGGACCTTTTCCGCAGGCGCTGCCTCCCAATCTTTGGGTACAATGAGCTCGTCTTTTCTTGTTCAACATGGGAACTAGGCTAATAAGGTTTTACAAGGCTCTTACGGAAACGTGCTAAAAATCTGCAATGGGTTGATAAACCAGCCTGGGGTCTCGTTGTACTGGTTGGTATCTACCTTGCCGGCAACATCGTCCTATCACCAACTATTCTTGCTCTTTATAGAGTCAACCATTTTGCCTCTAGATTTGGCTGGTTAGTTTCTCCGCCGTCGTCATGAATAGCAATGACATCTAATATACCCTTAGGCTTGCCGCTGCAAATATGGCCCTCTGTGTTTTTCTCGGAATGAAGAATACTCCCCTCGGAATTCTCGCAAGCACCTCACATACGCATATAAATCGTCTTCATCGCATCGTTGGCTATACTACTGTTTTCCTGGTAGCCATTCATGCTGCCTTCTATACTGTTCATTTTGCCCGCAACGGCAAACTGCAGTCCTTACTGAAGGTTGAGGACCTCGCAGGGATCGGTGCCGGGATCTGTATGCTCATTTTACTGATGGGATTCTTCAGGAATCGGCATTACGAGGTCTTCTACGCAAGCCACATTGCTGGCTTTGTATTTGCTCTTGTGCTGACAGCCCTTCACCGCCCAGATTGGGCGAAGAAACTACCCGTTGTGATGTCTTTTATTGGTTTTCTGTGGGCGATCGACCGTCTTATTCGAGCATCCAGATTCACATACAATCTCATCAATAACCAGGTAGTCATGTACCCATTACCGGGCGGTGCGACACGTTTGTTACTAAGAAAGCCTTCATCGCAATTTGCGAGGCCCGGGTCTCATTGCTTCTTATGGATTCCGCAAGTCAGCATTTGCCAAAACCACCCATTCACTATCGTCAGCAATGATGATGAGGGCCTGGAGTTGCTGATGAAACGACGCGAAGGGTTCACCCAACGAGTGAATGATTTAGCCCTGCGGAATCCCGGTCGTGTAGCTTGGGTCTCTATAGATGGTCCCTATGGCTCGTTGCCTGACATAAATATCTATGACAAGCTCGTCCTGATTGCCGGAGGCAGCGGGGGCGCCTTTACGTTTGGGTTGATGAATTACTATTTCAACTGCCCCAAACGCACTCTTGTTCAGTCTATTGACTTTATATGGGCCGTGAAGTCTACCGGTATGTTCGTATTCCAGATAATATAAATTTTCAATAAAACTGACGACGAGTTAGAGCATTTGGGATGGTTCGTTAAACACCTGAAACGAATCACAGAATGTGGCTCGAGTATCAAAGTCACGATATACATCACGAGCGAAGAATCAACTCTCTGCGATGATTCTGGGCCAAAATTCATACCCAACGACACCCAAAGTGGACTACACACTATATCACAACACATGGTAGCTCCGGACTACGGGACTCGAGAATATGATAGACCGGAAGTCTTGGGATCCGAGAGCACTATCAAGGCCATAACAAACAACGCAAGTATTATATACGGTAAACTGTGTACGACGGTTCTGATCCATGACGCAATGCGAGCAGTGAGGAGTCAAGATCGTGTTCTTGTAGCAGCATGCGGGCCAGCCTCACTAACTTCCGATTTGAGGGATTCAGTCGACGACTACGAGAGTCACTTTGGTTCCACCATAGATATTTATTGTGAAGATTTCAGTAGTTAATAGACATGTGGAGTGTGTTTGGAGATTTTGTAATATGATGAGTAAATGCAACTTTTCTTCTATTCTAGGCCCCGTCACTGCTCATGCAGACTTCTCGCCGATGCCGGCGTGACTTGATCTGAGCTGAGCAGACCCTTGATGTGATCCCATGCGCCCAGGAAACGTCCGTAAGGGTGGATGGTTGCACCCTTGCAGGTGGATGCAGTTAGGGCAAAGTAGGGGGTGTGTTACGAACTATCCAGGGATGCTTGTTCAGGGCTCCACTGGTATGTTGAATGGCACACTACCCACCTTATCCATGAAGATCTTGACAAAATACCGCATGCGAACGATCAGTTTGGGCGTGCTTAGTGGATGTGTTCGTGAAAATCCTGGTGCCGGCTGTGGAGCAGTGGCGTGTATGGAACAAACTGTGCCCCACGGTACGTTTATCAGATTTCAAGATTAGATGGTATGAGGTTTGGATATAAAGTCTGGCATCGCGGTGTACATTCCTAGACTTTCCCTCCCCTTCACCACACCATCCCTTTTCATTGTTTTGCCTTTTCCCAAACCAGGAAGCATTGAGAAATCTCACCATGGCTTCAGACATGACTGCCTCTGGGCCTGTGCCTGCTAAGGAGGGCGTTGTTGTCACGTCCAACTTTCACGAATCTGAGGAGAAGAATCAAGCCAGGGTTGACAGCCACGACGCATCTGATACTGAGGAGCCCCATGAGGACTTCCCATGGACTTGGAAAACTGTTGCCCTTTGCTGCGGTGTTGCGCTCTCCTTTGGCTCGTCATTTGCGGAGAATATCCTCGGACCACTTAAGAGCACGTTGATAAAGGAACTGGACATTAACAATGCCCAGGTAAGATGAAACCCTTTAAAGCACCATACCATACCGATGTCTTTACTATCACTCAGAGTATCAAAATCAAAATCTAACACTCATCGCTCAGTACGGAGCAATTTCATCTGCAACCTCGCTCGTGAATACCGTCTTGCCAATCATTGGAGGATACGGACTTGATTATTATGGCGTTGAATGGTATGTCCACAACACAATCCAAGAATAAGGAAAAGCCTAAGAAACCAGCTGCCATGGTAAATTTCTTTCTATATTTGAATAGCGCTAATTCGATACCACTACATTAGGGGCTCGATGACATGCTCCATTTTCATCTTCATCGGAGCCATAGTTAGTGCGGCGGGATCCAACCAAGATACCTTCAGCCTTGTTCTAGCAGGCCGAATTATTATGGGGTTTGGAAGCACAGTCATTGAAACTTGCACTTCCAAGGTAAGTCTTCCTCCCAGGAGATTAGTCCCTTGATCTCTAATTGACATCTCTTGTGAAGATTCTGGCCCATTGGTTTCAACACAGAGGCCTTGGATTCGTTTACGGTTTAGATTTGTCTATCGGTAAGCACTGCAGACCTTCGAACAATGAACCAATGAATGCAGCTTTTCTAATATTCACTTTCAATTTCAAGGGAAACTTATTGTGCTCATCGCCAAGGCTACTGCTATCCCAATGAGGGATGCGTCCAGTTTCTGGGGCTGGTCACTGTGGATTCCAGCCATCGTCTGTTTCGCCAACCTGCTACAGAATATGTTCTACTTTTGGTGGGCTCGATCAAGGCCAGAGTGGACTCACATGCCAACCGGCCAGAAAGCAAAGGGACTTGAGAAAAAGCGCCTGAGAGAGCAAGCTAATAACCAGGTGATCACCGACACTGCCTCCGTTACGAGCCGAGCCAGCTGGACAAGTTATATCCCCGATTGGAGGGTGTTGACACGTGTGCCACGTTTCTTTTGGCTCGTCGTGTGCACCCAGATTCTTCAGGCTGGAGTCGTCGGTGGCTTCAACGGCCTCAACGCTGACATCATTCGCCTGACTCGAGGCTCTACTGAGCAGATTGCCGGCTACACCTCCGCCGTTCAGCAGGTGATACCTGTTATCTGCGCACCCTTGGTCGGGGCCTACTTCGACTTCTTCGGGCACAGGATGCTCTTCGTCAGCTTGACTTCCGCAATTTGGATCCTTGTATATTGCCTCATCGGATTCAGCAAGGTCAACGCTCTTGGCGGGATGGTCATTGCATCATTTGCCTCGGCCATGAATGCCTTGCCGTTCATTGCCTCCATCCCCCTTATGGTCCCGAACCAGACGGAGCTGGGCCTCGTCTTCGGTATCTGGAAGGCTTTCAATAACTGCGCAAGCGTCATTGTCGATATGATTGCTGGCAAGCTGCAAGACATCACCCCTGGAGGCACATATGAGCGCGTGATCGCCTTTTTTGTCGCTGTCAAGGGACTGGAGTTCTGCCTAGGTCTCTTCTATGGTCTCCTTGATAGAAAGTACGTTCTATTCCTCCAGCGCCAAAACGCCATGATATTAAGCTAATCTTGATTCTAGATATCTTGGGGGTATTCTAACTCTAAGTGAGATGAAGCGTCTCGTTTTGGAGAGAGAGGGTAAGACTGAGTTGCATATTGGTCAGAAGCCTGGGAAACCTTTCACTATTGTGGGCCTTTCGATGCTGCTTAGTTTGGTGATCATTGCTTGGGTCCTTTTCATTATGTTCTCGATTTAGAGCATCCTTATTCTCGGGAGGAGAGACCGAGACAGCTTATTCATCGGTTTGGGGGGGTTCCATACAACAGAACGCAGCCCCTTACAAAACACCATGGGTCTGACAAGGTGAAGATATCGAGTAATTATTTTCATTGAGAAGCGGCTGTACGAAAAAAACATGAATGGTATCAAGATGCAAGAACAATGATTCGGATATCATATGCCGCGTCTTTTGATAAACCTTTGTGGGGCATTAACTCCTGTTTATACCAAACGTACTTGTCTGATCAACAACAACCTCCAGATGGTGATACTTCTAGGTAGGTTGCCTCCAGGAGTTGTTTTGTATCTTCGCTGGAAATGGCTTGAGACTTTGTCTCAACCACCGTAGGATCGCATTGATAAAGGTAAATTCCGGCTATCAGAAATATCGCAGGAACACCTTCACTGACCGTCGACCCCTTGGCTCCTGTGGCGGCATTATAACCAAAGCCGAAACAATAGCCTTTCGTATCCATGCTCATATGTGGGTAACTATAATTCACGGTGTGGGTTGAACTTCTTCCTTTAACCCTCCAAGCATGCCAAGATTCCCCTGCAAGTTGTCAGACCTCTGCCCTTATTCATCTACTTGCTTCCAATATATGTCTGTCTTAATTTGACCTGTCTGTATTGATGAGGCCTTGACCTGAAAAGGAATAAAACAAAAGAAATCATCCAAAGATACGTTGCTTTATACGATACCATATAACAAGAAGCTGTAAATCTCAGCAATAACCGCCACATGAAGACCTAATTGTCGTCTTACTCGGGACTGTATGTTGTTAATCATGGAAAGGGACTTGACGATAGTGGGCTAATACTGGTTTATTTGTAGAGTTTCTCGTATTAAACTGAATAAAGCTGCTGAAGAAAAACATCCAACCCGTTCTAGGAATAAAATTTGCTCAAACTACCCAGGTCGTATTTGATTCAATAGCTGCTGCAGGGAAGTTTTGTCCAACAACTGCTTTCTCGAAATCAGAGTAGCGACGACTGGTACATGGCCCGGGATCCCCCAAGGGCCAAAATGCCAGTACCTAACAGACAATTTATCTCTCTCGTTATCCAGTTGTGCTTTTTCCTCCCATAATTCTGCTGCTTGATCGCTTAATCTAGCGCCCCAGGTACTATTTAGCGAGATGAGTGGTTCTCCCCCTTTCCTGAATCCATAGATGAATACGCATGGTCGTTGTGGCCAGGCAGTCCATAACTCGAATAGCACAATGTTGGGCATTGCCTTAGCTGCAACCGCCGCAGCACAAAGTAGCCGATCTTGGCCCTCTGGAGTCAAGTGAGAAGTATAGAGAGAGAGGGACCGTAGATTACGCCAAAGCATATCTTGCGGGGGGTTGATTGTTTGTGGTAAAAAGGCAAAGAAAAAATCCCGCGCATCAACGCCCATTGCAGCATGAAGATGCCTTAGATTAAGACTCGACCTTGCCAAGGTCTGTCCCAGTGTCGGGTTCGCCCTCTCATGCTTGTTCAGTCTGTGATAAAAATGGTCAAGGTCTTCGAAGAATGAGATTAGCCTAAGACTCCTTTTGGACTTGAGGGCTTCAAAGAGCTCCCGATGCTCTTCGTCTCGAATATCCTTGCCTTTGTGGGAGGCTGTTTCTATACCTCGCCATGGCTCGTATTGAAACCTTACCAGGCGGTTGAGTGATTCAATAATTGGCACTAGGGCTTTGCTCACAGAAAAATGGCGAAAGAATTGCCGTCGGATCTTGAAGCTCTGAACAACGCCGACTTTTGGCAAAACTCCTCTCCATCGCCGAGCAGACCGGGCTCGAAGATCAAAACGCAGCCCCCGAGGATGCCCAAAAACGCGTTGCAGGGCACCATCCTTCACCCAACGAGACAGGCGGCCATTCTCCCATCCATGAAATTTATCTTGATAAATCCTCGGTGGCGGTGTATGCAGGGACCAGGCCGTATCGCTGGCCCTCACAGATAAGTCTTGACAGTAGTGATCAGTGTCGCTCGGCGAATGAACACTGAGTTCCAATGTAAGACCTCTCGGCTGTTGTTCAACTTTTTGGTTCCTAGGCCAGGTAGATAGCGTCCCCAGAAGATCCCACATGGCGTTGGTGAAGATGTATTTATTCGCAACATCTTCAGCGGTAGACTCTGGTATTCCGCATTTGCTGCAGTCGTATGTTGGGAGTTCAATGCGCAGCCAGATCCACCGTACGAATGATATGCGCTGGTGACGAGCGAGGATTTCATTGAATTGAGAAACGTCGTCTTGATGGAGTACCAGTCGTTTGAAATTTTCCTTTTCAAAATATACTTGCCATTCTTGACACACAACGGCACAGGTGGACAGAATACGCGGCCTAGCCATATGGTCTGGAATTGCCGCATCTAGAGGCGAACTAGACTCAGGTTCAAGAATTATCTTGAATACTTCTAGTCGAAGCTCTGGCGGTAAGCCGCTCCAACTCATTTTTCGTGTGTAGACTTTCAGCTGGCTGGGTAAATATGAAGATCGGCCGACGCTGTCGCAAGATGTGCGAGAATAAAACTAGGATCGATAGGAGCATCCGGGCTTTCTTATATCTCTGCTGATGAGTCATGTCGGCGAGGAGCTGATGCGGCTTGATGCTAAGTTTTCGCTGATCTGTGACTGCAAAACCTTATAATTAAGCATCAGGGGTTCTCATTTCAGGAACACCTGACTAGATGAACACTGTTGGCCTAGAGTCTATGATCTTTGCTGGATTAAAGTTAGTAGAACGTAGAAAGAGCTTGGGGAACTCTGTATACCGAAACCCTTGGAATTCTCACCTTGCCACTTATACTAGGTTTACGTAATGAAGCTTCACAAGATCTCATCGTCGAGGCTCATGGCTCCCTTCCTATGATGCCGGCACAGTAACAAGTGACAGAGATAAAACATGGCACGCCAGAGCTCTTTTCGTGCAAGCCAGAGACCTAGTTTTAATAGTCATATTAAATAGAAGCATCGTAAAATTAATGCGTTTAGCTTCATATTATGATGACTACTAGGCTAATTCTTCTGATATTATGTCGAAATTCAAAGCTAGACGCCTTGGAGGTTTCGGTGTGCTGTATTTTATTTCCGCCACTTGAGTAATTAATGTTAAGTTATTTAGAGCGTGTTACAATTTCGAAGTATAACTATGTGTTGACTTCTTAATCAAGCGAAGCTTGATGATGTGTGAAGACAATAGCCGGAGCGCAGCTTCTAGATTCATTTCTATAATGGGACGTTAAAGCATCACATGATTCGCGATACTGACTGACAATTGGTCAATTTTGAAATACCGGCTTTGGTCTGAGTGACATCGTGACTTCGTAGTTGCCATTACTGGCTATGTACGCGTAGGTATGTTGTTATTTCTTTTCCAGTGATCTTATTTACCTTCACCCTTATGAACGCAATCAACAGCTGTAGCCTCAAGCAGCCTCGAAGAGGTAATTTTGATCCTATCCGCCGCGACACTCATGAATGCGATCAACAGCCCTCAACCTCGAGTAGGTAAGTCCCCTTCTTGATCCCGCTGACCGCGATCCAGGCGACTACAATCAACAGCCGTAGCCTCGGCCTGCTTCGAGCAGGTTAGTCAGATCTTATTTGCCGCGATGACGATAAATGCGATCGACAGCTGCTACCTCGAGCTACCTAGAGCAGGTAAGTTAGATCTTATTCACGCTGACTCCCCTATGTAGCTTCGCTTGCCCTTAGGACTGCTTTGCAGGCATTGACTTGTTATTTATTTCCAATCTTAATCATTTTACTTCGTTAATTTTAAACCACACCGTTTGAATACTACTTTAAGTTATTATCAAATAAAGAGATTATAGTAAAAGGCAACATAGTCAGCAGACCATCAATGCAAGCCTCTGGAGAGGGGGAGGACCATAGTTGAGTATCCATTCTAGGACAGAACTCCTAATTGAAACCATCTCAAGGGTCCCTAGACCCAGCGAAGCAGATTGATTTTGCCACAAGTTGTCGAACCTCATGATGTTAGACAATGAAGTTCCTAGGTTTAATCTCGCTGTAGATCATGACATACTCTCTCCACGCTAGCCAGTATACATAATTTGGCATATATTTTCGTGTCCTCTGGGGCGAGGATGCCACAATGCTTTTATTTCCCTTTGGACTGCCTGGAACACTGAGCTCCCACTTTCAAATTCTGTGCGACCAAAGCTTTCACCTATGGATTCGAATTGCTTGTGGGACAAGTCGTGCTGCCTTTTGAAGTTGCTAGCGTCGCTCTCCGTTGAATTTCCTATCACTCGACCAAAGAATCCAGCTCTCGTTGAGTAGCCGTAACAAAAATTGGTCGATTGGCCGACTTTCTGAGCTGGAGTAGTAACGCCAAGGTTATTAATCATAATATGAGGGATATAGTATTCTGTCGAAACGTTGAGGATGGTAAAGAAACTTGGTCGTCTTGCACCGAGCGGGCTTAGCTCACACATCCCGACTTTCTAGTACCCAAATCTAACAAACATTTTCCCTTGTCCTTTGAAGTCGATTGACGCTTAGGAAAGCCGAAGCAAGCTAGCGAACTGCGTATCCTCCGTTCAGCAGTGTAAATCACTCAGCATTACTACACGATTACGGGTATGATGAACTTCTTTTCGCATTGTGGTTCCATGTTTCCGTCAAGTTGCAAAGGCTGAGGCCATCGCCGTCACTGTTTGAAACGGCCTAGATCCCACTAATCAACTTCGCATGACAAGGTATGTAAGAATTCCCGTCACTATACTTAGTATCTATATAAGAATCATGAAAGATACAGTCCGCATCTCTAAAACCAAAATCATTTTACTCCTTTTCTTCCCCAATCGTTTCCATTGGAGTTTTAGATTTGATTTTTGTGTTTTTAGTAGCGCCGCTCTCGCGCACTGCGTGCCCATGACACGACGCACATTCCCGTCCCGGCATGTGGTATGCCTCGTGCGTTTTACATAGCACGATGTGTGTTTTACTAACACATCGGCTGGTGGCTGCCTTTTTACAGGTAGGACTTATGGTTATGTTAGCGAGACCTCATCTGCCAAGGGGAGAATTGCCACTGACCAGTGGTGGCCACCCATCCTTTATGCGTATACGTGCGAAATATGAGCAATGAATGGCTTTGCTAACCTTTATTTGAAGCTTGATAAGATCCTGTCAGTGAGAATCAACAGCTACAGAGAGGCGATAAACACTTACGCAAGGAGTCAGAGTTCACAGAGGCAGCTGTGTAGCTAGTTTGTATACCCAGTCAGTGTTGAATGGTGCACTTTGGCCAGCAGAAACGACGATGGTAACATAATATATACTTGAAGCAACAAAGCCTGATAGTAACAGTAGAAGTTTCATGTATTACTATAATACGTAAATGTTATTCAAATAACATAAGTATGGCATGCTGAGTTAATAACAAGGTAGGAGAGCCTCTCAACTTTGGTCCACAGAGGCTGAACAACCACAAGATGATTAGCTAAAAAGCATTGGAGTACGTACGGATGAGAGGAGTCGAGCACAAAGTAAAAATCAGCAATAAAGATGCCAGACCCGGCATCTCAACCCAATGAATAATGTTTGAAGCACGTACACTTTAGTCATCAACGAAACTAGAATCGCATATGGGATACTGAAAGGCTTTCGGATTCAATTTCTAGTGGCGAAATTCTGCTTTGTCCAAGCGAGTTCGGTTACACAGCGGTTTGGGTCGGCTTGCTCTGGATCACAGATTGATTGTCGTACAAACAATGCATCTTGTCATCCGTGACAAAGGAGAGTGATTACTCATGTTTATGATGCACCTATTAATTCGGTTGAACTTCCCTTGGTGTGAAAATTTTCTCTCATTTTCTTTTCTCCCACAACGTACTCGCAAGTTCCATCCAATCAAGCACCAACCAACCTTCGCATCTCATCTGCAATGGCGAATGCAGATGAAGTAAAGGCATTCGATGAGTCCATCGATGCTATTGATACCCCAACAGATGATCTGGCATCTGAAGATGAGCCTGACATGTTCGCTCCCGTGCTTGCAAGCATTGATCTCCAGCAACTATCAAGGGCCGCCTCCCAAGTTCGACCCGCCTTCGCAGATCAGCTTCCCTCCGTTGGGGCTCCTATTCGAGGTTCATTCAACATTCTTTTCCCATTGCACTTCGAAGATGGAATGCGCTGGCTCGCGAAAGTTCCTGTCAACGGAGTTGCAGGAAAATGGGACCAGCTGTCTGCCGATGCGATGATCTCCGAAGTAAATACCATGCGTTTGCTGAACCGAGAGACGACCATCCCGCTTCCCGAGGTATTCGGATTCTCTTCAACAACGGATAATGACGTCAAATGCCCATACATTCTCCTGTCATTCATATCTAGCATGTCCTTGTATGATGTCTGGTTTGGACATCACTTGAGCGGTGTTGACATGGAGACGACCCATGCGCGTCGCGTACGGGCACTGAGTGATATCGGTGCAGCGATGTCTCAGCTGGGCAAATTCTCCTTCGACTCTTCTGGGTTTGTCAAATTTGACGAAGAGGGCAATCCTTCCGGTGTTGGTCGTTCGCGGTGCCTCGACCATCAACAGATGCTCGATCGATGGCAAATACACGAGGATGACAGCGAGGACCCTATCTACGTCGAGGTACCGGCTTTTGAAGATCCTCAGCAGCAATACAACTTCTTTCTAGACTTGCACCCCCGCACAAAGCCCTTTGCAAGAGGAGTCAGTTTGCTGCTGAAAGAACTAATCAAGTGCATCCCGGAGCCGATAAATGATAAACCATTTGTGTTGGCGCACCCTGACTTTGACATACAGAATTTCCTTGTCTCCGAGGATGGCCAGCTGCTGGGCATCATTGACTGGGATGGTGTGTGTTGTTCTGCCAGGAGCTATGGAAATGAAGCCTATCCCGGTTGGCTTACAAGAGATTGGGACCCGTCGATGTACGGCTACCATGAGTCCATGGACGAGGGCGAGGAGCCGGTTGGCTGTTGGGAGGACTCGCCTGAGGCCCTTCAACGCTATCGGATTGTTTATGATGAGATTATGTCCAAGTTTCGTGAGAAGGATGCTGGCATCAGCCTCACCAGAATTTCTTTGATCACAGAAAGTCTCATCATTGCCGCGGGGGACCCGATGTGCAGGCACGGTATTATCCACAAAATCATTGACGAAATCTCAATGGTGTTGGAACTGGCAGAATCGTTGAATTTCACCGACCTGGCAGAAGCATTCGCGGAAGATTCAGTTGGTGAAGAGGTCCGGGACACCTTGGAGCGCGGAATGAAGAAGTTATTCCAAGATGCTCTGTAGGCATCATAAGTCATGCTTGGCTTAGCAGGCTCACTACTGTATGTAGAATTCTCAATGACCATTGCTTCCGCCCATCCTGAGACATGAAACTGCTTACTTACAAATCTGTAGCATCACTTCGTGAGGGCAAAGCCTGGCCAGTTATATGTTAGCCATTGGCGGCACGCTTAACATAGAAGTTTGACTAGGAATAGGAGGAACGTATGTTGAGATGTAATGACTAAAGGCTAAGCATTCACTGCACCTCCCAATGAGAGCTATGAACAAGGCGGGGACCTACTTGAGACTTCAGTTTATGTATCAGAAGATTATTTATCAGAACGAAACCACAAGATCACGGAACTTAATCATTGCCACAGCCTAAGGAACGCCTATCAAAGAGAAGACGTCGATCATCGATGTTAATTACTTGGTCTAGTCTAAACTTCTTTTCGAGAAAGAATCATTGACCATTTCCTATACGTACGGTCGTAGCAGCATATCTGTCCATAACCATGGCCTTACGAACAAGGCTGCTTCTTTCATGGCATGAGTTCAGATGAGATCCGAGAGGATCTCGGCATCGCAACTACCCTAGTGCCATAGAGGGAACAACATCTCCTTCTGTTGGCTACATGTAAGTGGTACCATTAAGTGGAAGGACCAAATATTTTATTTTAATCAGCAGGTCCATAGCGAATATTTGATGCCCGGAAACTTGATGTCAAATTCTACATCCACTCACAACTACGAGACCGACGGTACCAGGGACCGGGTAAGGGTAAAACAAAATAAGAAAACTCCTCCATTTATTAGCCACAATAGCCACAAATAATTCCCAACAGGGATATCTGGGACACTCCTTACTATTAAGGTAAGTGTCTCTTACAGCTCCAAGGGTCGCGCGCGCGTGAGACGGGATACGTTGATCCATAATCACCCAAATAAACAACCAAATAAACACCTACATATCAAAATAAGTAACTAATTCTAAGCAGAGATTATAGATGCTTAAAATTAACATCTTGATATTCTTTTCCTTTAATTTTATCTTACTACCTAATTTCTGTAGCTCGCTGTGAAGGATGGTAGATCGAGTATTTGTCAAGCGAGTGCTTCTGCGTACCATTGCCTCTGTCGCCCACTTGCCCGCCTGTTGGAGGCTGCAAGTAAGCATCCGGCCAAGAATGGAGGTGCAGCTGCTCAAAGCAGTAATCATGGTCCGGGCTTTAACATTCCTCATAATGCCCCGCTCGGTTGGCACCCTCTTCGGTAGAGAGAGGGTGGGATTCCAGGCCATGATATTGCCGTCTGACATAAGTTTCGAGGTATTACTACAAAACTGCTCTTGGCAATCACGTTTACGACGTTCCAACCAACACTTTCACCGCTCCTTCGTCTTCAAAGGTTCTCATGATACATGCTGCGGGGCCGAAACAGGGGCTATTTTGGTCTTCAATGCACGACAGATTCGTCACCGGGGGACATGATGGCATGAGCCAAGGGCTCACTTCTTAAGTGAATGGATATCCAATAGATATTACCTACGAAACGTGCACCAATTGAGGATTGCCATCCCTGCGAGGCGTGCGTGTGCAGACGAGGGGCATCGAGGGGCACGGAGGGGCAAAGGTAAGTTGCAACGAGGGGAAAGTCGAGTTGGCCATGAATTCACCATCTGGTCTGGCTCCGTGAAGAGTATAAAGAAGCTCGCTTGCTCGAACTTCCAAAATCTGTTTGTCTTCTTCTATCATCATCCCAACACCTCCAAACAAGACAACAATCTATCCCTTTCTTCACCCATAAATCAACCTTCAAAATGGTCGCCATCAACCTTACTATCCTTTACCCCAACAACGACGACATCAAGTTCAACTTCGAGTACTTCGTCGGCACTCACGTCCCTAAGCTCACTGCGGCCCTCAAGGACCTCGGCCTTGTCGGCTGGGAGGTCGTCAAGTACTCCCACGGCGCCGACGGCGGTTCCCCCGCCTACCAGGCCGGTCTGATCCTCAAGTGGGACGACAAGGAGAAGCTCCAGGCCGCCCGTGATGGCCCTGTGAAGGCCGAGCTCGTTGCCGATCTTCCCAACTTCTCCAACCAGAAGCCCACCGTCCTTGCCGGCGGTATCGTTTCTAGCTCTTGAGCGTTATCCCTCAAGGGCTAGACCCGGAAGGTGCATTGCAGACCATGATGGTCTAGGATTGATCTTATAAATATGCTACGACCACTCTTGAGACTTGAAGTCGCCTGTCTGACTAGTGTAGCCTAGATGAAATGAATTTTAACGATAAAGCGATGCGTTGATTCAATAAATAAATGATTCAAATCATATCCTTGGCCACTCATTACCTCATCTGTGACCGTTGATCTGTGTCTGTATGTGGGATATTTATCGAACTCCGGCCCATACGCCGAGCATTCGTGATATTTTACATGTTAACTAAATTGAGAGGGAAGCCCACAGAGTGACTCGGAATACTGAGTTAGATCAGTACTCCAAATATTTGAGAGAACTTGTTAAGTGATTTAGTACGCAAATAGAAGGATGGCAGTATAACATCAACATCACGAAGCCAGGTGTTGAAACAACGCAAGTTCCTTTGATGCTGGGGTTCGTCTGGGTCTAACTTATTTATTTCGTTTTAGGTAGTGCGTAAAGTTGATTAATTGGTAAGCTAAGACCTTCTTGGCTTGGTCTTCATCCTGCTTGCTGCTTGAACGTGAGAGTTGGTCGGCTTACGTTTAGTTCTCTAGTCATGCACCCCATTAGGACCGAGAACTGACCTTTTGAAATATGAGTTAATGTGCAATTGCTTTCTTCTATATAATCTTGAGGTTGATTGTTTTTTACTATTGAGAAACCTCTGGGAAAAGGGTTGAATTAACCACAATAATAAAATAAGGCATATCTCAGCTTTCACCGCTGCGGGGTCAGCCGGTCACACTCCAACACCAAAGTCTCTGTTGACCTGCGAATGTGTGGCACAATGCGGCACAGCGTAGCAATCACGCCAGGGGCAGGCTAAATGTTGGCAATAAGTGACACATCAAAAACCTTGCCCCTGAGGGGTAAGCTCGGTCCCCGCGTCTAAACACGCCGCGTGCTGCTTCGGGATGGTTTTCTGGAATTCATTCAATTATCTGCTGTTTAAAGATCTACGGGATTATATTTATAAATTGCTTAGACTGTTTGATAGATGGAAGATTATGTGTCGTGAACGCCTAGCTTGGCATGACCTTATAGTTACATTCAATAATAAGTGAGTGAGAGCCTACGAGGAGGTACTCTAATCACTTCAACGAAAGACAAGCTGTGGAAGAGGTATAAATAGAGGTAAAAAAAGGGCGAAGGAAATATCTAGGGCCGTTTTTATTCGACAATAGAGGAAAAGAATCCAGGGATCGCACTGAAAGTTCAATAGAGGGTGTGCGCGGAGGACTTGACTTCGCGACTGCAGCCAAAAAGTTTGCCTATGTCTGTGAGTCATTTACTCAAAACTCTATCGTAGGTGATTTTGACAAGAAAGGTGGTTTACGGAGTATAACCATAGCTAGCTTCCAGCTCAGCCCACCTCATCCTTGATCGAGATTATATAATACGATTTAGTTCCAAGACCAGAAGAATATTTCAGTGTGTTGCTTTTTCACGAAAGTTTGTTCGTGTTAAACTTCCGCGTGATCTAGGCAGTGTAAAGAACGAGTCTTTTTCGACGACTTAAATTCCCTTGTACTCCTTTAAGTCAAGTTTTTCGTACTCATTGTGTTGAGATGTCGGATCTGGCATCTTCCACTGCTGTTTAACTTTATACTCGAACTCTCTTCCGTACTCCTTCAACTCAGTCCAGGTACTCGATGTCACCATTCTTTTACAATTTTGAACACATCAGCCAACAACCCAACACCAGAATCCGAGCAGCACAAAATAGGACCAAAACAGAAGATGGCTTTTCTAAAGCTCCCAACCGAACTTCGACAGCGAATACTCAAATTAGCCATATGCACTCGGGTGACGCCTCCCGAATCCCCGTCCGCAAGTCAGCGTGGCCGTAAACATCTCTGCGATGAGTTCTGGGATGACTATTACATCTGGCATCTGACTCCCAAGAATCTCTCGTTGCCACTCATGTTGGTGAGCCGGCAATTTTATACGGACATTCAGAAGGTCCTTGAACTTTTTGGCACCAACTACCACGTCGACATCATGTTTGTCAAGGACCATGGCTTCTGGACAACGTGGTCCATCCCCGCGTTCCCTAAGACGCAGTACATTGATTCTGTCCACGCGACTTTCAGGATCTTCGAGCCTACACAGGATCTGGACGAGAAATTCAAGCATAGTCTATTCCTTGGAGGCTCAGAAGGATGCTCGGGCGGGGGAATGTGGGGTTTCCACCTCTTGCTGGCCGCGCTGTTACAGTCTGGGCCAGGTTTCCTCAAGCCCTCCCCGCTCCAATATGATCCCTCTTCCCCATACGTCATTAAGAGAATTGTGATTGATGTTTTATCTCCGACGGACGGTGTTAGGCATAGAAGCCTCAGCGCAAGCAACGAAGACTTTGGCACCAGTCCTGTGTGGCGGAGCGCTCGCGCTCGGAACGGTCTTCTTGACAACGAGCAGATAGCCCCAGAAACGAGGTTGGTCGAGCACATGCTCTGGGGGTTCAGAAAACTTTGGGACTTGAACACTGAAAGCCTAGAGTACGGCGCGATTGTGTTGGAGGGGGTACGCGATACCATCGATTTTATGGTTAATGGAGAACTTCATACGCGGTTCGACGTAGCCGAACGGGCGAAGACGATGCAGATTCCGGTGCATCCTAGGACCGGAATTCCTGAATTCAACCAAGATCGGAATAGAGAGTATGGGAAATGGCGGAAATGGCTCGACGAGAGGAGGAAGCTGATGGAACAGGGTCTGGAGTTTGATCCAAAACGGCCTGTAGAGATCATCTATCTGTGACCATTCCTTGTGGATGGCTCCAATGATCCGGGTGCAGGTAGCGTCGTCAGTTTTTTTTATAAGATTCCAGGCAGCGTCTAGCTCACGGCTGGTCAGCTTCGACTGAGCCTCGAACCCCCGTGGATAAGTTGTATCTGGTGTGACTGGAGGGCTGGGTTGGATTTATATGAGCAAATGTAACAGCTACACGACTTTATTGGGGCCTCAAGAGGGCAATATAGAGAGATGTCTGAATCTTTGTCTGTATTGTGCGTTATTTCGGGCATGAGAAATTGATTTCGTTTTGGGTGAAATGAGCTCCAAGGCGGGCCTAAATCCAAAACATACCCTGACTATCAACCTTCTAACTAGCTATGGACCCCTCAGGTACATCTTTAGGTGCCCCTTTAGATTTATCCCATTCGTTTAATCAACAGCCGTTTTGCGAGAATACACTAAGGGGAAAGGGACAGTTTGATGGGAATCCATTCTGGATCATCAGGCGTAACAGTCCACCAAACAATGCCCAAGGTTCCATACCACCACATGTCCGTCATATACCATCTCGATTCAGTTTCTCCTTGTGGCAACAACTGACCATCGACAACTTCCCAATCATCTTTGATGCTGTAACCCGAGTATGGAGGAAAGTCCTGATGGCCGAGATATATGTTGCTGCCGTTTTCTGGGTTTCCAGTATACATATACAAGTATGTACCATCGGGGATCTCTTCCTTCGTGGAGCCTAGGTCTGGTTCCACGAAAATGTTAGGTTGGGACGTGGTCCAATCCACAACTAATTCAATCAGAAAATCATAGTTAGCAGTTGCTAGGCACTCCGTGCTCTTGAGTAAAAGTGGCGTACTACTGATGTTGGCCTTAGTTTCCATAGGCTCCCACACATCTCCTACGAAAATGGCATGGCCTTGACCAACCCAAGCACGCCATTCCGCTGTGTCACTTTTGACTATCAGCTGCTGACTTTGAGCGGCAGCGACACCTGCTATGAGAGCACAAGTTCCAATGATCTGGTTGAAAATCGACCGCATATTGACGATAAGTATTGTCGATTGAGAATTCGAAGGGACTTAAGGGACAGTGACAATGGTAGGAGGCTTTTTGATAATGTGGAAATTGGCCTCTTTTTATGCATATTTCTAGTAATAAACAAGTTTATTGAGTGACGTATCAAAGTTTTGACTAGACTTCTACTTACCGATGCAGGAAATGAGCCTAGGCTCACTATAGACATTAGGAAGGAGAATTTAAGTAAGCGTTGCAACATGTAACCTCTGACTGGGAGGGATCGCGAGGCATTGCAAGATCCGGAAAGTTGGTAACTTGAATCGGCCGCTCCATGAAAAAGGCGTGGGCAGAAAAGGAAGCCCGAACCTGGTCTATCCCATGCTGATACGATGTCCACACCCCTATTGGTTAGAACCCCGGGTTGTATGCTTCCCCAACCGACCCTCTTTGCCTAATGGGTTTCACCCCCATGTCCATTGTCCTGGAGAGGCGATATCCGATGCATAACGTAGGACATGAACAAGCTCTCGCGTAAATAAAATTGGTACTACGGCCTCAGAGGGTTGCAAGTATCTACGGGCAATAAGTTGAGGGGTGGCAAATCCGATGGTCGAAGCGCAATGACTACAAGGTTACTGACTCGAACATTGTGGTCAAATCGTGATGCAATGTAGCACTAATGGTGTTTTGAACATGCCTAGTTTATATCAGAGTCATCCTGGCGTGGACTGAAGGCTTGATACGCGAACAATAAAGTTCGGTATCATTCTCGGTGGGCAATGCATAGTGAAGCGAATTCAAGTGCTCTACGTCCGGTATAGAGAGGCCGTTCAGTCAAAGATGTACGAATCAAATATGGTTAGCACCCGCCCAATCCAATAAAACTGTGGTTCTTAAAACGATGATCCTTAATCCTCGACAATTTGAGGAATAAAATGATGTTAGGAAAGCTCTTTCGAGCATGAAATCCAATATTACCCCGATGTGAAGAAAGTGGAAGAAAAGCTTCTCTCATAGAGAAGCAAGGAGAGACCATTTCTCAACTCAGTTTTTAGGAAGGTATTTGCCGATGTTCAAAAATCCTCTGTTAGCTATGGCCCTAAAGACGTAAGAAAATTGAAATCAAGGGAAAGTCTCTCAAGTAATTTAATTTAGCATAACCAATGTATTATTAACCCTCAGTATGGAAACCAACATCAATCTGGAGGACATATTTTGGAGCACATGAGATGGGCGAGGGTTTCTACTTTACCATAACCATCAGGTCTTGAAGCAATCTAAGCCGCATGTATCGAATTGATTAGTCTGCCCATCCGCCGCGAGATGAGACTTCTCCTGCGGCCCATGTTTCTTGCAAAAGTCGCTTATATGATACTGCTATAGTGGTTCTTTTTCGATTGGCCGCTATGTCTGGTGTAAATTATATTGGGAAGTTGATAGGTCTTTCGTTGGGCCTTTTGCATGATGTTGAACGACGGGTGGCGTATTATTCAAAAGGCCGTTTATGGATAAAATGCCCCTCTTCTTCTTTAAGAGAGATTGACCTTCATACGGCGTTCTATTATAGAATACCATACTGAGACACATTGCAGAGTGTGGCAGGCTAGTTTTAATATATAAGCATTTCGGGTCTTTGGGTGATCATGGGGGCCTATCACAGGAATGTGGGCTGAATATCAAGCAGAAGTTCTTCACCAGTTTGTGGCCCCAAACACGGTGGCGTTTGACTTTCTGCGCGGTGTTTTCAGCTACAATTTTGTCAAATCAGTCGTCGGATGAGGTAAGATTGTGAAATCTGCATTTTCACAGGCAGGATGCAACCCCTCAGCCGACGTCTAGGCTGCGCAAATCAAACCGCTTGATAAGAATCACCACCATATTAATGCATTTTGTTTCACTTTTTGCCCTTAGAACAACGTTGAGTTAAAAAACTAAGACACATACCAAGGGATACGGAGCCGTTCTTGTGTGTATTGACGCCCTCGAAATCGGGACTGTGTTCTTGATCAAGTCACTGCCGAAAGATCTTTCGTCAGCAGGTTGTTTTGAACCTGCCAACGTGACCATTGAGATTGTCAGCTTGCCTCGGACTTTGCATCTGATTATTGTTTCAGTTAGCTAAGCCCAAATGTCCTTTGGTGGCGCACTCTCGGATTCCGGTGATGATGTGAGGGGTTTGACTCAGCGATCTCGCAGCTATTTAAACCAGCAGGCATCCTGGATAATTTCAAGATGCCATGCAGCCTCTGGTCAATCTTGTGCAATATATACTAGCCATCAGATACTTCCTTCACCAACGTGCTCCCTAGAAGTAATCAACATGCAGTTCTCTACTCTCTTCGTCAAAGCGGCCTTCCTCTTCTCCCTCCAGACCATTCTGGCAAACCCCGTCCCCGAAGTCAGCAATGACATCACCCTTCGTGACGGCCCTGAAAATGATGTGTTTGCTTCTGAAGTGGTTCTAGAGAACCTCGCTCTCACCAACGACCAGCAAAAAGCCCTCCAAATGCATAATAAAGCTCGGGCCGAGAGGTCCATCCCAGCTCTCAAATGGGATGCGGGGCTCCATGCTAGTGCTCTGAAATACGCAAAGAAGCTCGCTGCAAAGAACGGCGGCCTCGAGCATTCTCAGTCGGGAGAGAACTTGTCCAAGGCTCCGTGAGATCTGCCTTTGTCCCTGCAGCCTCGAATGGCCCCAATACTGATGCTTACCTCTTTTCTAAAGGAAATCTAACACCCCTCTTGCTACCGGTACGAGTTATTGGTGAGTCTTTTAACTGAATGAGACAATAAACAGCGATGAGCTAACCGTAGCTGCTCTAGGACCAACGAGAAGAAGAATTATCATGGTGAGAAGATTCCCCAGGGCAACTTTGCATCATATGGTCACTACAGTAAGAGAACATTACTCTATGACGACACCGGAATACATTATCTAATCTGTTATTGAAATTCAGCTCAGGTCATGTGGAAGAACACTAAAAAGGTTGGTATTGCTTCCGCCAGAGGTGCCAATGGCTACGACTACATCGTTGCTCACTACTCGCCTGCTGGAAATGTGGTTGGCCAAAAGCCATGGTAAACACGTATCTCGGGATGTGGTAGGATCCGGGGCTTCTACTAAAGACACGGGGTGGCTGCCGTCGAGTATACAGATGATGTTTGATATTCAATTAAATGGAGGCTATCTGAGACGTCTCACAATTCATTCACTGGAAATTTCAGCAAGACTTGTCGCTCGTGTAGTTTTGTGACTAGGTGATCCAAGAGGCATTAGATCGGTCATTCGTAGGTCACATATTTCGCGTAACAAAGAACAAATAGGCTTTAGGCGAGCAAATCGCAATTACCTAGAAGTTACTACCTTGTAACCAACATCGAGATACCGGAAAGATGAGGAGAATCTGATCAGCTGGAGGCGTATCAGCGCGTTGGCGTTTGGCGCCACGGCAGCCTCAGGCAGCAACACCAGTTCGCTGTAGAAAAGCGAACATGGGGAAAGAGCGACCACACACGATTGAGGCAGCCTCTGCAACAAACAAATTTTGCGTGAAACCTTTTCGTCAACTAGATTTGCGAATTTAAAACCAACACCTGTTAGCTTCAATCAGCTGCCACGATGTATTTTGAGAGCATGGGTTCTGACGGCTTCGATTCTGACGGCTTCGGTTCTGACAGCACGGATTCCGACAACATGTTACCACGACTTGGGCCAAGCGGCCCACCGAGGTGCGCTGTCTGCTTCAAAAAGTCCGGATTACTTCTTTGCGGTGGCTGCAAGGTGATCCATTACTGTGGCACTGAACACCAGGCATTCCACCGATCGAAGCATAAAGTCAGCTGCAACGCCATTAAGAAGACCTGAGAAACATTGGAGCACGAAAGGTCCAAACTTCAAGCCCGAACCGACCTGGCATTTGAAGCCCAGTCCAGCTCAGGAGATGTCTTTCAGACCCGCGTGGGATACTTTTGGGGCATCGTTGAGACTCGGGACTATATGAGGGCGCGCTTCGCCGCTGCCAACGCACTACTTCAAGTTCATACGAAACGTGCGGTAGAGAGTGCCCTCGAGCATTTCAACGAAATGATCCAGCTGTGTCGACACGACAATCAGGGCGTTCGTGACATCATTCCCCACGTACAACTTCGACTTGGGCGGGAGCAGGAATGTTACCACTTTTTTGAAGTGGTGGGCTACTGCTGACAACGTGTCGGATGTTACGACACCATACCTACATCTTCCCGAGGCCGACCCTCTCGAACCTGTGGATATATTCTCCTCAAAAGGAATCAGTCTCGACCATCTGGTGGCCTTGACACTCTTGAAGTTGCGTCTTTATCTGGATATGGACGCATGCTCTACTTTTGTCGCTGAGCTCGGTGCCCCCTCTAGTCTTTTTGACCTCTACGGCGACACAGACGACACAGATAAACCGCGGCTTGGGCATTATATTCGAAAGAAGATGAGAGGGGTGGACATATACGAATTGGAACAAACGGCGCAAATGTTGAAGGATCAATATCTCACGCTCTGCAAGCAGGTACACGATGCGAACCCCTACATCTGGGAAGCTTTAGTTGATGGAGAGACACCATCGCCCCCGCAATATTATAGTAGAGGTTCCAAGGAAGAGGCAGATTTGGTCGTGTACCAATGTCATCATGCCTGGAGTGAGTCTGGAGACGCAATGGTGATGATTGATGCAGACACCGCAGCTTTTACTAGTGTGTATCAAGGCCAAGCCGCTACTGTCAGTGGGAGAGACACATCCTCCACGTCGTCAAGAAACCGAACATCCCAGATATGGGACAAGACGCAAGGAATTGGAAGAGCCTTTCCATCTAAATTTCAGTCTGTCTCTTCCCCTGGTGAGCTTTTCGTGTCGACAGTTACTGCTGGTAGCGACACCCCCCGGTTTGTTCATCGCAATGACCCAGCACAGGTGTTGGTGTTCGTCGACGGTGCTTGTTTCAACAATGGACAGCAGGAACCCCGAGCTGGCTGGGCAGTGGTTTTCGGGCTCCCAACCAATAGAAGAATGAATAACGGCTGCTATACTGTGTCCGGACGACTTGAGGACAAAGGTCCGTTTGGGGGCAGCAAGACAGCGACCAGTAACCGAGCTGAATTACGTGCGGCCATTGCTGCCCTTCGTCTCTGCGACTGGCAAGCTGAGGACTACGCCAACCTTGTCATCGCAACCGACTCTTCATATGTGGTAGATGGTGCCACGGAGTGGACAAAAAAATGGGTGCGGAACGGATGGAAGAACAACACTGGCGGCGATGTAAAAAACAGAGATCTTTGGGAGCTAGTCCTCGGCGAGGTGGAGAGATGGGTCGACAAAGGGTTTGCCGTTGATTTTTGGAAGATTCCAAGAGAGCTAAACCAGGAAGCCGACAGAGCTGCCAAACTCATCACGCAGACCGGACCTGCGGTGGACGAGTTTAAAGATGTCACGCTTAACTCTGGACAGTTCCGGGGCCGTATTCTTGCGCTTTGCCTGGAGAACGAGAATTTGTTCGACGATTGTTTTGGAGCACTTGTCTCACGAATCACTGCGAAGTCCCAGATGGAACGAGCCAGGACACCAGAAGCTGCCTTTACGATGCTTGACCAGGAACCGCGCCCATCCGTCATTCTCGTCACTGATGGAGGTCTCGCACGCCAGAGAAGGGTCTGGGACCGCGTCATTGACCACCTGCGCGATGGTGCGACGGTTGTGCTAGCTGGCTTGTTCAGTAGTATGGTTAATGAGGGTGAATTCCACAGGTTTTTTGCCAGGCTCGGCCTTCCATGGAAAAGAGGATCGTATCATCGGACGACGGTTTATTTGAACACGAGTGCCGACGGAACTTCTCGCCAACTGCCTGCCTCATGCAGCCAAAAGGCAACTTTTCTTCAGAACGTGGAGAGATCGGCAACTTGGTACTCAGAGGGCACAAGATCTGGGGAGGCCGCCGTGGCTTTCGTCAGGGTTGGGAGCGGCAGGCTTGGCTACATTGGTGATGTCAATGGAGAAGAAGCTTCGGATCAAGCGGTGCTGGCTATGTGTGGCCTCCTGTAATGTTATCTGCGTGGAATACGATGTACTGGTGAAGGGTGGAATATGGAGTATGATTGCAAGAATGCAACTTACTGTTAATCAGCGGCTTCGCGCGCGCAGTGGACGTTAAAAAAAAACGACCAGCTTTTGTCACCGTCGCGGCTGTCTTACTGTTAGGAGAGTTAGACAATGTGGCGACTACAGATAAGGATCATTATCTGAACTCCTTTCGGGAAATAATAAAAACTTGATTTATCCCTGCTATTTCCATTGTTCAAAGGCTTGTCGTTCTGACTTACAGTAAACTGACCTCCACGTTTGAGACGGTACGATGTTGCGAGACAGCCTGCCATTTCTCCATTGTCCAGTACAGCAGCCTCAATTTGCGCCGGAATAAAAGTCTATGGAAATTAGTTAGTTCTGCCAGCACAATCAGAAATGGTCGGTAGGCGGTCGAGGTACCAAATGGAGAACAACAGACTTTGATGCTCCAGCACAACGGCCAAACACACCCCAAAAGCTGGAGAAGCCTCCAAATGTTTCTTCTTCTGGTACAAGCGTTCTTCTGTCCAATCTGAGTTCTTCCTGACCTTTCCATCACGTGTTAATTTTCACTTTCCCATATCCCTTCCCGTTCCCAATCAACTTCATCGCAGCTTCTACGCTCATCCTCACCCCATCTCCTTGTGGACACTTTGATTCACGCACGGCCTTGAACTCAGCGTTTGGCAAGACTCCTAGCCTTTTTGTCAAGGCCCCGCAGGCCTTTCTTTCTCCCGAGAGAGCCTCTTCCATTTCTCGACATCAACAAAGTCCAAGGCTCGACTATCTCGCACACATGACACGCTATCTACTCTTCGACGTGTATTTGGACCCGAGCAAGCTCATCCCAGATGATGACGACGACAGTATGCCAAAGATACTCGAAGAACCGATGCCCCCAGATATGGTTCGCGTTGTGGCCAGCTATGGGGTCGGACCGGCGAAGGTCAACCCGTGCCAAGAGTGGCTCACTTCGAGCAAGGAGGAATGGGATTTTAATCATTGAAGACTGCCCTACCAAATGCGCGTCCCGCTATCGACGAAGCCTATCCCTTCGAGCGCAACGCGACCGAGAATCGATAACCTTCCTCGCGTTAAGTTCACGACCAAACAAACCTACTGGAGAAATCAAGATGATATAGATAAGAAGCCGTATAAAGAGGCACAAGGAGTTTGAGCCTACTCTTCCTCCTCCATCTTTTATCAAAATCGACATCAAGAAGAAACTTTTATGAGGCAGCAAATGAGATGCAAGAAGAGTTAACTGCCTGTCAAACTGGGGCAGTCCTGATATCGCATCCCTCGAAGCTCGGTTCCAGCTTTCTATCATGTGATCCCAGGGGCCGATTGATGGGCAAACAGTCGTCTTTTCAGGTCCCTCGGTTTTCCAGCACATTGTCGAAAAAGCTGAGAGGGGAGTAGAAGCCAGAAGCAAAATCTGACAAGTCTCTTTGTTAGTTGTGATCGGAATGAGGGGGTGTGCTTCTCACATTGATTGTTGAACGTTGCGCCAAATCCATTCACAGGTATAGCGTCAATGTCAGCCATAAAGTCGTAAGAAAGTGGTCCGTCACCGTTCTCATCAGACCCTTCTGTATTTCCAAGGACGATGCTCAGAGCTTTCGCTACTTTTCCAGCTTCTGCAGACCCTGTACTCCTTTGGAGCCAAATCTTGTGGGAGATTGTTAGTTGCTGTCGAACCTCTTCAGCTCTCGGTAACCGCCTTGTCCGTCCTGCAGTCTGTGGCAATTCAAATTTATCGACATCTTGAAGGTAGAGACAGAGTACGCTAGTAGCGAGGAGCACATCTTGGTTTAAAATGTGAGTGACCTTCCATCTAAGCTGACACAGACGGCCAAATGGTTGAGACTCCTCATGGAGCATCTCCTGAAACGATAGAATCTTGAGTGCGGAATCCAAACAGATTCGAATTGAGTCTTTGTCCCGCTCTTGAGACTGCGGAGATTGGCCGCTGACCAAAGATCTTCGGTATAGGAGGATGCGTGCTTTATAGTAGGTCGTCTCTACACTTACACGCTGTATCACGAGGTTTGGGCTATCCGTGATGGGGTGCGGCGCAGTTCCCCAGCGGAGCACGAGCGGGATAGCATGGTTGCGCACGTCTTCAAGAAGGTTTTCGACCTTGCTGACTTTTTCGTAGGAAGGAGGACTGATATCAGTGTTGATGTCACAAATCAAGCCCAGAGCGGATACCAGTCGCCCTCGTGTAATTAGGGCGAGCACCGGCGTCCACTCTGTCTCAGGCCTCGACGGCGGCATCTCAGTTGTGTCCTCGTCAAAATCACAGTCGCGCAGGTTACGGGGCTCCTTTGGATCGATGTGGGTATTTGTGGCATTTCGAGGAAGCCCCGTCTCCAAGGAGAGACTCAGATCGAGTTGGAGTATAACAATCCACATGCGTCTACGCATCTCAGCCTCGAATGGGGATATTCCCGGAAAGTGATCCGGATCTAGATGGCAGCCCATCCGCGTTGCAAGCTGAAGTATCATGCCGATCAAAAGCCAGCCATCGGTAACGCCGCCGTCTTTCAACAGTACAAACTCTCCAGTAAGGATGTTTATGAGGGTTTCCAAGATGTATGGTCCCCCCATCGTGTACCTAGCCAGAACAAGACACTGGATGGCCTTCTCCCGGAAGGCATCCTTCATGGCAAGACATTCCGCCTTGAGCGACTCGGCTCGTCCATCGCTGACGTCGATGGTGAAAGTCTGCAGCTGCGCAGCAATGTATAGCATGGAGAACATGAGACCGATCCAGGAGATAGAAGTTGCACCTGGGTCTTCCCAGAAGGTTTCGTACTGCCCAAATGTTAGATTGTTTTTGACTGGCTGAATTAAGAAGTTACCTCTCGGAGAAATTTCTTGCCATGAATGATATCTACAGTACACGGTTAATGTCTCGGAGAGAGGTATGAAGGACCAGATGTACAAACAAGGGGTAACAAAGTAGGAATCGAAGTGAAGGGCCATGAGCCGGTCAACGACTTGACGAGGAGGAATAGCAGCTAGTATCTCCTCTCGAGTTGCATGGCGGTTCGGGCCATAGAACAAGTGTGAGCCGGGAAGAGCCCTGCTATCAGTCACCGAGTCCTCCTTCAGTCCTCTGATTTTGGTAAGAATGGCTTCCCAGTGTGCACTCTGAACATAACTGGCGCCAGACTCGCGCAACTTGAGGGTACCTGGGTCGGCTGGAGATTCCGCCTCATGTTGAGATTTCTTTGGCCTCCGGATCTCAGGCAACTCATCTTCGAATGATGGCAAGCTTGTTCTCGGTGACTTAAGGGCCCCGGGTGGAGTTGGGAGTGATTGGCCTTCCATCAACGTCACGACAAGGCTCTCCAGCTCGGTTATTCGGACATGGAGGCTGGTGGACTGTCGTGGAGCAACAGGCCGCTGAGCATCAGGCGTCGAAGACGGCGTCGCATAATGGCAGGAGTTGGTGATGGCACGCCTTGAGCAAGTGCCGCATGGCTGCTGCCGGTCGCATCTCAACCTGGCAAAGTCAATCGTGCACGACTTTGAGATGGATATTTACTACATACTTTCGGTGTCTGCAGGGGTCACAGGACAGCTGGGCTTTGTCTCTGCGCCGATTTGGCGGCGGACGCGGACGGTGGCCTTCGTCGGCCATGGCGACTGGATTAAGCTCAATCTCGTTCGCGGCAATCTGAGTGTTCCCAAAGCAGGAGTTTGCCTTGCTCCGCTCTCAAACAGTTCACTGCTGCTTCAAGAAGAGGACAAGGAGGTCTGGCGGCGTGAACCTGGAGATAGCAACGACCCTCCGTCCGACCGTCCGATCCTCCGCGTCGACCCTCCGCTTTATACTTCAAAATCCCTACTAAGTAATACGTTTGATCCACTTTGTGTAGCTGGTACTTACTAATGTGAGGGCTTACTATGGGGATCTAAGTAGATATACCCTCTTTCTGCTACAGTCAGCTAGCAACAACGATTCCTGATGATCCTCCTTTCCACCTCTTCCTCGCACCCTCCGTGTCCGCCCACTCTCCGAGCCACCCTTCCATTGAGCAATTTCCAGTTGCGCTCCGTATTTACGAAGAAACTTGAAGATTTGACAGGTCGCGCTAATAGCCCTTTCTCAAAATATGGCCCCTCTACGCGACCGTCCCCATCCTGGCCCTCCTTTGAAATATATAGCAAGCAAAGCCTGGCACCGGTAACCAGACTTGCCATTCACCTATCATCGCACCATCCTCGGCAGTAAAACATGGCAAGCGACTTGGAATCCGCCCATGAGAAACAGGCAGTATCGGAAAACAGCCGCCATGACCAATCCAGCGACCCTGATCAAACAGCAACTGAACAGGAGACAAAGGACAATGTCGTCGACTGGGATGGGCCAGACGATCCCCAAAATCCGATGAACTGGCCGAAATGGAAACGCTTGATCCAAGTCGCCTTTGGCAGCCTTTTCTTGCTCACTGCGTAAGGCAGCTCCTCTGCCCCTTTTATGAAGCACCCCCGTACTGACCACGGTAACATTCACTTAGCAACCTCGCCGCGACGATGTTTGCTCCTGGAGCTGCCACGCTTGCGAACGATTTCCACATCACGAGTTCCACCATTACAAGCCTCACCGTGTCCATCTACCTTTGCGGCTTCGCAATTGGGCCCATGGTCATTGCACCTCTCTCCGAACTGTACGGGCGGCTTATGATCTACCATGTCTGCAACGTCATGTACATTGGTTTTACCATCGGCTGTGCTCTGAGCAAAAACACCGGCATGTTTCTGGCCTTTCGATTCCTTGCTGGGTGTGCCTCCTCAGGCCCTTTGACGGTTGGTGGAGGAACCGTCGCCGATGTCGTCCCGCCAGCTCAGCGCGGGAGTGCAATGTCTCTGTTCTACGTGGGACCGCTTCTCGGACCGGTAATTAGCATTGACCCAAGCAAACTATTATGGCACTGAGGCTGACGATTCTTCAAGGTGTTGGGCCCAATAGCTGGTGGCTTTGTGTCCGAATCAATTGGCTGGCGATGGACCTTTTGGATCATCACAATCCTCGTGAGTAGTGTGTACACTCAACGATCCTCAAGTTGCTGACGGTTCAATCCTAGGCTGCTGTATCATTTGTCGCGTCAATCTTCTTTCTCCGTGAGACCAATGCCGCCGTTCTTCTATCACGGAAAGCTGCTCGTCTCAGAAAAGAAACCGGCAATGCTGCCCTGGTTTCCAAGATGGAACGAAACCTGACTCCCCGCCAGCTATTCATCATTGCTATTTCTCGACCAACAAAGCTTCTATTCTTGTCTCCAATCGTCCTCCTCCTTTCTCTCCTGTGCGCCTTCTTTTTCGGCCTCATGTTTCTTCTGTTCACCTCCTTTCCTACGGTCTTTGAAGAACAATACCACTTCTCCGCTGGGGTGTCTGGCCTATCGTATCTTGGACTCGGAATTGGAACGGCCTCCTCTCTCGTGGCCTTTGCCGCCCTCAGCGACAGGATGCACAAGGCACTCGGAGATTCACCCAAACCCGAAGGACGCCTGAAGCCACTCATGTGGGCCTTGCCCACCGTACCCATCGGCATGTTCTGGTATGGCTGGTCAGCAGAGAAGCAGACTCATTGGATCGTGCCCATCATCGCCACCACCGTCTTCGGCTTCGGCTATCTCCTGGTCCTGATGCCAACCCAGCTCTACCTGGTGGATGCCTTTGGCGCCGAGGCTGCCGCCTCCGCGTTGGCCGCCAACACGATCCTCCGATGTCTCTTCGCGGCTTTCCTTCCGCTGGCGGGGCCGTCTTTGTATGCCCGCCTTGGACTTGGGTGGGGGAATAGCGTGCTGGGCTTCATAAGCTTGTTGTTTCTTCCGGTGCCGTTCCTCTTTTATCGTTACGGGGAGTGGCTGAGGGAGCGTTTTGTCGTGAAACTTTAACACGCTATTTCGGCGCCGAGATATCATGGATCTGGTTTGGGATTTGCAGCCCTTTGCGGGGAGGCTGCTACTACCTACTTTCTGCTATCTCATTCCTCGCATCACCAGGTATCGACGATAGGCTTTATGCCTTCATTGAGACAAAAAGCATCAACTATCCTACTTCTTAAATATCGTACAGCCCAGGCGATATTTTTCACTCATTTGTTCACTTCCTCAAGGCATAAGAATCCACCAAATCACGTGGATGGTCTGCCAAGAGAGCTCATTCTGTTAGATAGATTACATCTGGTAAATGGATGAAGTTGGTTGGATTAACATTTACATACTAAGCCCGGATTCCTTATTCTGTCATTACTAGCTAAAAGTGTGTTGCTTGCATTTATATTCCCAGCTGACAGACTTGCCAATTAAAGCCAATACTTCAGACCATAAGAGATTTATTGTTTCATTGTTAAGATATAACTAAGAAAGTCTTTGTCCCGGAATGATAAGGTGTGCTTCGTTAAGACACTGGTTCAACTTTCCCCGTTTTGAGGTTGTATATGAAGCCTCTAGTCCGTTCCGCAAGCTCCTTTCGGACCAGAGCTGAGCTCTTGACAAGCTGAACATCCTCTCGAACGCTCTGCTCTAAACTCTCGCTGGTATATGAATCATTAGATATGCGTTTTGAACGTTACGGAGATTCTGAAACATACGTTTCGAACCCAGGAAGCCTAAGGGTCCCGATGGTATCATTGGCACCTGGAGCCCGCTCATTCAACGCTTGGCGAACGTCGGCGTTTGAGAAGATCTCAGCTGAGCAATCTATATTAGGCCAGTAAGCAATTGTAAATCTTTGGTGGACAGCTATAGAGGTATCCAACTTACCTGTATGGTGTATAATCATGACATCTGTAAAATTGAGGATGTGGTCAAGGAAAAGCAGATTGTTAAACTGGGCAGCCATCCGTCCGGCGGCACCACGGGTTACTACTGCATCTATTTCAAGTAAGCATTTTGAGCGAAAATTAGCAGCAATATGGACATACCCCATTTTTGGAGGCCTAGTATATCCCACGGGTCGATACGCGGATCGCAACATGACACTAACATGATCCAGTCAGCGCTGCCTTCCCCTGCAATAGACAAGACAACTTTACCAATAAATATTTTGGGCATAGGAAGGCTCTTATCAGGCGGAAGTTGGGCGATTTCGCCTAATGATAAGATAGGCTCGAAGGTTTCTGTCCTTTTCCTGCTCGCCGTTAGCTTGAAGGTGTTGTGTGCCAGAGTCAGCGATACCTACGCATTGCGCTTCAGGAGCTCTTCGACACTTGGAGATGCATCCATCCTCGGTCCTTTGAAAGAGAAAGTACTTGTCTTAGATGATAGTGTTATTATTGGTGTATTTTGTTCAATGCTGTGGAGGTAGCTTCATGCCACAGTAGTTGGAAGCTCTAGATGCTTTATAGGAGCCAGATTCAACTATATAAGTCTCAAAGCTGCCGGGGATTACCGAAATTCCAACATCTCCGCGGAATACAGACTACCTATTGGTAATCTCCGCCTCATTTTGGGGATATTCCCAGCGTCTTGTTGATGGAGCGGAATCTCGGAGCCTTGTGAGACGGAAGACGGACTCTCGGAATAGACCCCTGTATAAGCGTAAGGGTCTCTGCTTTGTTTAGTCAACGGCTGCGAGTTTATTCTCGTCTCCTCATACCACTCACCTATCCATTCAGAAAGCCTAAATAAACAACCATGTGGTCCAGATGGACCCATGTCGCGCCTAGGACTTGACGCTAATGTGAGAGGATGACAGGTTCCCGCACCCGCACCCGCACCCGCACAATTACTCATTCTACCCTATGCATGACATGCGGGTATTTTCTTGTCGGGGTTTTCCCAATGGTTGCTATCGTGGCCCGGTCTATGTGATCCTCTCAAAGGGTCAGTGTGTTCAGATGTATATATGCTCAGCGTGAACTTCTTCCACCTCGTACCATTCGGGACGGTGTCTCTGAGTCGTGTCCATCTTCCCCGCCGTGTGTATGTACTTCAGACGTTATGGATTGAATCATCATGCCCTGCCTCTGGTAAATGTTATTGCAGCCTCTCATCTTGCAGGTAATATCTTCCATCCCCTACTGTTTACTTGTATTTAACAATTGTAAAAGGCTATCACGGTAGCTATTCTCAAACAATGGTATCGGACCTAGGATCTTGGTCGGAAATATGCCCCCATTATGGTGTTTGGCACAATAGCAGGATTTCTACGACAATATTGGTGGAATAATATGTTGTCTTTATCTAAAATGCCCATCAACTCGGTGAGCGCTAACAGACGCTTTTGCCTCTCTGTAGGCAGAAGAACCTATACCTTTGTCTTTAGCATGATGGCTGGAACCTCGATGGGTCTTCTTATGCCCTATACATAATTTGGAGTTTTGCCATGCAATAATAAACTATTGTCTAAGTAAAAGTTCATGCGCGAAGCTAAAGGCAAGACGACACCTATCACATTAATCTAAATCATTAGAGAGGACTCCAAAGTAAGTCGTTTGAGGTCGTTTGTACTTCTTATGTTCGCCTATCATACTGTGTCCAGTTAAGCTATTGCTATAATTCGAGCTAGGATAGAGCATTGCAACTCACAGCTGGCAGAGTCGGGATTTCACGTAGATTCTGCATAAATGGAGTGGTTGATCCGTATTAACCAGCATTTTACGGTATAGTTCTTACATCCAGGATGCAGCGCTGAGTAGTATCCGGAAGAACGACTCCAGGGAATTCTTGCCCACTCTCCTCGGGCATAGCAGAGTCTGCAAACACTGAAGACGTCCAGCGCTCCCTTACCAAAAAGGCACCATCCGCCCAGGTCTGATCCACCTGCAGTAAGCCCGTCCCAAACTTTAGATTCAGCCTTGCTTCAACGTAACCTCCGCGGGCCAATCTCCATTTCTCAAATACATTAACAAATCCACTATGGAAGATAACCCTGTCCCTTTCCAGAGAGAGAAAACACCGAAAGTCCGAAACCCAATCAAAAAGCGAGAGCGACCATCATCGCATCAATGTATATTAATGCGTGAATACTGCACGGAGTCCGCGGGTTTCTTAGCTTCACAATACCTGCAGCAAGTCCTGAAACTCACCAATTAACAGCCAGCTTGCCTTGTGACTTCCATATTCACGGTCGTCTCGTGCTGTTGGCCATAATACCCGCCAACAAAAACACCCTCCGTGCGCCAGCCGCAACATTGCCCCCTTATCCCTCTCCACCATATCGTCCTTAATACCTTACTGAATTAAACATGACCAGTTAAACTTTAGATGGCTTCGGCGATTCAAAGCGAATATAAGCTGCCAAACCTCGGGTTCCAAGATAGCCCTCCTGACATCTACTAATATCAACCTCTTCCTTTCCTATTTCTTCGCCATGGCTTCTCTCATCGCTGTGAATCCTCTTGGAAGCATCAATATGGCAAAGCAACCAACTATCTTGGTAAGTAAATCCTGCATATTAGTGATGATAGCTTTTCTCTAATCACATCAAGATCACTGGCGTATCGGGCCACATCGGCTGCCGCGTCCTGACAGAAGCCCTGGCAAGTGGTCACCAAGTCCGGGCTGTGCTGCGGAAAGAGTCTCAAATGGCCAAGATCCAAGCACTAGCATCAGTTCAGCCTTATCTCTCTCAACTCGAGCTTGTTTTGATACCCGACGTCACTGTACCAGGTGCCTTCGATACTGCTGCCGACGGACTCTGGGCTATCATTCACGTTGCCTCCCCTACATTTTCTGGGTTTGGGGAGGTCAATGTATCGGAGTTTTGTTCCACATCGTGGCGTGTCACTCAGAGCGTGCTGGACTTTGCTGCAAAGACGCCTTCAGTGAAGCGGGTAGTGATCACCTCCTCTATCAGCGCTATCATACCCTTCTTTGATACAGCAGAACATGATACGTCGGGTTTCTACACCAGTCAGATCCACCGTCCCTTTTTCAGTTGAAGGAGTTTCAATTGACAATCCCTCTACAGATCAATCCCCAATCTCCATCGGCGGAATCGAGTCATGGCCAGACCAGGCACCCGAAAACGTAGCATATGTTTTGTCGAAGATCTACGTCGCGGATTGCGTCCGCAAATACGTCCAGTCGAACGAACCCAAACTACACTTTTCCGTTGTCAACGTCCTTCCAGGGACTACTGTTGGGCCGAATGAGTTAGCATCAACTCCCAGAGAGCTCCTAGTTGGCTCAAATATGGTTGTGATGGGGCCACTGCTGGGCATCAAGTTTGCGCCTATTCCCTCCGTTGTATCCCATGTTGACGATGTTGCATTTGCACATCTCAAGACTCTGAACCTGGATATTTCACCAGGAGATATTTTCAGCCTTTTACCGGTCTTCAATTCGAAGGCAGATCCGACTCTATTCAAATGGGACGATGCAGTGAATATTGTCCGGGAGGAATTTCCTGAAGCAACAAACTGCGGCATGTTCCCATTTGGTGGAACTGTTCCTGTAGTGCAGGTTCTGGCTGATTCTACAGAGGATGAAAAGATGCTCGGCAGGAAGTTCAAGGGATACAGGGAAGCTGTCATTGACGTCGTTCGGCAGTATTTGAAGCTAGCAGCGAAATAATGTGTATTCCTTTCTGACAGTGGAAATTGACAAGAATATGACTTATTGTAACGTCGTGAGAACTAGAAAGAGCTATGCACTCATAGAGCACCAGGTACAGACATTATGTCTTGAGCAACGAAACAAAAGGCTTCTTTTCCTCGCCTCTTGCTCTCACCAGCATTTAAGACCAATAGTAGAATATCGGGACATAAGTACGAATCCGTGGGCTCTCTCGGTAGATGTTTCCCCCTTCACATAATGTTCGTATCGCACAGCGACTTTCGTATTTATAATCTTGGAGATGCAAGTCCTTGCGACACGATGTCCGACCATGTTGCAGTACGCCCAAGATGTCTTCCCTGGATAGTGTTAACGGCGGAATTGATGGTGGCTTGGTCGAGTTCCTTCCCTGCGCTTGCGGTTTCTCATCGTGTTGTTTGTGGACATTGGAGCTGCTGCAGGATGTATGGACCTAGCGAAACTCGTTCCCGTAGGACTCTCACGAAGACAAGTGGTACTGTGACCTTCAAGTTCAAAGTGATTCAAGGCGTTCACCCAATCATGGGAATTGCAGTACGCAGGTAGACCGCCAACACTCGCTAGAACTTTGCACAAACTATACCGCCATTGCGTGTCATACACCCTATTGCTGCGGATACATCCATATGGGAACCTCAGAACCCAATCCAAGGGGGTTCTGCCGTAGTCATCACAACCATTGGGATCTGCGCCATGCTGAATTAGAACTTGGGCCAGATGTGGTGGGAGAGCGTGAAGCGGCTTCACCCCGCACATCACCTGGGGATGAGCCCAAATAGCGTTGAGACCAATAGAAGTATTAGGCTCTTGCTTATGATTCAATAGCAGCCTGAATATCTCATGCAGAATCGATATTGGGATACGAATATCCTCTCTCGTCTCATGTTTCGCCTCCAATTTCCATATTCGTTCTATGACCGTGGCAAAGATGAAAGGGTCTTGCTGAATACTGAAGCCATTCTCAAGCAGTAGACACATCATGTTGATATATCTGCCAGAAAATGCTCCGTAGCTGCCCAGGAAAAATAGATCACTAAGCAATGGAAAGGCAGTTGCCTGTGGACTGAAGTGCCTAACTTGGTTGGGATGCTTGATTACCCATTCTTTGAGACACAGAAGCAAGCCACGCGAGACGACGAATTTCAAAAATAATTCACCGGTGCTTCTCAGAGTAGAGGATGACTCTCTGTTCAGGGCTCTCAAGATTCCCCACGGTAGACTTCCGATATATGCCAGCTGGCTGTTCCCCGTGGTTAGTTCAGACTGTTCCCCGTGGTATTGCAATTCTGCCCCTGTCGCTGCTTCATCCCCACTGGTACCCGTAATACCGTCAGAGGCTATCGAGCACAAATACTTGAAATGAAAAGCATGGCCATTCTCTACCACAATACTGCAAAGGTCCCCGAGGATATCTCTCTTGAAAGAGAACCCCATGATAAATTCTAGGACCGTCTGGTGCATTACCTGCACAGTATCGCCATTGATTTCGACGAGGCCTCCACCCCAAATCGTGATATCCCCCTTCTGCCGTTGTCGTAGTTCTCCCGGACCCTGGTATCGCCGGGAAATAGATTTATCTCCTCTCTCCCACACATCTCTAATTTCTTGATGGGTGCAGCAATACGCAATAGAGACGGCGATCCATGCATAATCGACCGAGACGGCCAGGTCACGACGGCGTATCATGAGTTCCAGGAGTGCATATGTATTTCGATGAGTAGTATGAGCAATATGCTCAACAATGAGCTTATAAAACTCGGAAATATTGCTTGGGAGCCTCTTGAGCGTATCTTCCATCTGCCGTAAGTAAACATGCGGATTGGCGTGGGAGCTGACATCGAGTATCTCCTTGACTGCGAGCCGGACCCACAAGAACACACCATTGGCCCTTGAAATTATCCCATTAACAAGTCGAGAAACAGACGCATTATCTAGGTTTAGACCAACTAGATTTCCAGCAGCAAAACTTGCAATGTCATGCGTCGTGTAGTCTTGCAATCTGAAGCCTGGCTCCTTTAAGAAATGTGCCTCAAACGATTCCCAAGGTCTACTTGAGAAGCACACCTTGACCCGATTCAGGTTTGAGTCTTCTACAAGACCTTTCAGGAACTTGCTTATCATGTCAAGGTGACCGTCAAATTCGTCGAGGGCATCAAAAAACAAGACGATATCCATCCTGACGGCATCTTGATTGAGGATCTGATGCAAAGCTGTCTCAAGCTTATGTAGCAGCCCTCCTCGACAATTCTGAAACGCCTGGGTCACTGTAGATAAAAATCTAGTTCCGGGTGCATTGGTATGTTGTCGGAACTCTCTGGCCACACTTTTCAATCCGGTCCCAAACTCTTGAAGGCTTTGATCTATCCGAAGCAGTGCTTCTCTAAGGCTCTCACGACTTGACGCCCGATTATTGTTCCCATTCAGGACATATTTGCGCTCGGATATCAACTGCGATGTCTGTATTTTCAGTTGACGGAAGGTACGCCAGTGATCCTGGAATTGAGTAGACTGAGATGATATCAATTGAACAACTAGGCTCCGTAGAAGTCCCTCAAAGGATTTCTGGAGAGCCGTTCCTCGGTAATGAAAGAAGAAACTGGCAATAATCTCCTCGATGTTTGAAGAACTTCGCCTCCAGTCATGTAAAAGGTCCCAGGTGTGTTGGCTTTTCAAAATGTATTTCATCAGCGTAGATTTGCCGGAACCAGGCTTCCCATTCACCCAGAAGAGACCCATCCCTTCTTGTAGCCAATTCGAGAAAGAAGTGCGGTCAAAAACCCAGTTGAAAGTGTTTTGAAAGGGATCCTCGATTTGCTCAGCGCGGAAGTCTAGTTCGGCTGGACAGAGCCCGTGCAACTCTTGAATAGACGAAAGGAGGAAATCAAGATCCTTGAGGGTGACACAGTCCTCCTCAGATAAGTTGGGGAGCTCGAGATACGATTTCGGATTTTTAGACCAGCTCCTTGGTTTCTCAATAGTATTAATTGATGAGGTAGCAATGTTGTTTGGTTCCTGGGAACACAACTCAGAAATAGTCTGTATGATGGTGGGCAAATCCTTGTGTCCCCTAGGGAACTTGACGATATTGGAATGATTCTCATTAATAGGAATCGTCATGACTTTTGCGGCCCCGATGTTTCGGCCGCATGTTGCGGAATCTGGATTCACTGGAACTTCTAGATGCCCATTGTTGGTCCATTTGTTATTTTCCAGTTGCTAAAAATGACCGTATTAGCGACAAATCCGGCATAGAGACCTGATGCAGGCTACCTACGACGGTTCTTGTCTCTCTGGTTTCATAAGCCCAGTATATAGGGGCGTTCTGAAGAATCGAGAGTCCCTCAAAGCCCTTGTTTAATTGTCTGAGATATGCGCTGCCATTCTCTCGAGACAAATCCTGGCTCAAAAGTTCATTAGCTTGACCCTTGGTCATTGTCATTAAATGGGATTGATGCATCCCAAGACTAGGAACACCAAACATGATAGCGCCTTTAAACTTATTTAGGATACTTATAACACTCTCTACTCTAGCAATTTGGACGATGGCATCTTTTAACACTATGCCGCCTAGACTGTGAGCTAGAAACACGATCGGCTTCGAGGAGTTAAAGTTCTATCCCCCGGCCTTTAGTTGGTGAATAAGGCTAAGTGCAATATCGCTTATAGTCTGAAATGACTCGCTGCCTAGAAGCTCAGACTTATAGCTATATATTATCGTTCGTATTCCTGGTACTGATCTTGGGAGCTCATCCCTAATCCATATAAAGCTTTTATCTTCTCTATGTGGTTGCCATGATCCAAAGGGATGGCTTGCTAAACCAGATATAGCAATACAGCTAGTCACTTTTAATAAGTCTTCAGAATAACAGATGAGAGTCCGGGTATAAAGTTAAGAACAGCAATGAAAGATGCCAGACCCGACATCTCAACACAGTGACTAGTAATCAGAATAAAGTCTAAAGAAATCACATACTCTGTATGGTGGTCCTCTGGCTTCACGTCATTGAGAGCTGTCAGGCCTTGGAAATGCGTGTCGAGAATCAGCCGCTGATCCGGCTCCTCTGCAAGAGGAAATTCCCACTGGTCAAGGTGAGACGCAGAGCTTAGGCAGTCTGGTATAACGTGGAGACGGATAGTCGCGACCTTCGACGGCAGCGGCTCCCAGTTGTTGCAGGTTTTGGCGAGCGAGCAGACTTCAATACGTTCCTCGGGGATGCCCACGACCTGGCTCAGCAGCTGGGACACATCTGATCGATCACCAACACGGTTCGGCAAGCCTCTCAATCGGAATACCCTCCGAGCCCATTCCGGGCGAGTGGCCATGTCGAGTCTTCTTCCTTGATTGATCTGTGCGAAGGGGTGATTCGACCTCAAATGAAGATTCAGCCCATTCAAAAGAGTTACAGCTGCGCCTCACGTGCAAGTGTCAGCCCAAATGTCAGGTGACGCAGGCTTGGGCCAATGAGGCGTATTAAATCTGATTACGTTCACTGCAGTCAGATTGACCCTTAATTAATACACATTGACGATAGCAAAAGACAACATTCCCTTAGACCAGGGATCGCTATGAACATGACCTAGCCGTCTCCCGTCAAGACGACGGGAGTGCTCGCTACAAGCCGGGCGGCGCACTAATCTGGCCGTCGTTGTCCGGGGAAGCTCTTTCCGCGCGAGGGTAGATCGACATCTTCAAGCTCGTCAGCTTCAAAGTCTGGCATTTTGTAATATGTTGGCAGCTCATCGGGAGAACTTGGAGGTTCGGGATCCAGGTCATCCACCACCTCAGCTGCCCCAGATATCGCTACCATTCTTAGAGCAAACCATTGGAGTTGAATCATTAGCCTTGTCTTGTCCAAATCCTCCTCCTTAACCCTGATGAAGAGGATATGTCCAGAGACCAATGGTCTGAAGTCAGCATTCCGGGCTATAGTCACACCATGCGAGCTAATCTTGCTTGTGTTGGTGAGGTGCTTATAGATGGCAGTAGCCATAGCATAGTGGCTTGACCCATTACCAAACTTTAAAAGTCTGCCAGTATCACCTTTACGCGTAGTCCTCTCGTGAAGATAGGATTGGCCAAGGGCATCAGCAATACAGTTTGGTAGCCAATGCCAGCGGAGTCGTACAGTTTTATAGGTCTCTTCCCCGAGCTTACAATCAAGCTCTCCTTTATCACTAAGACCAATCCACTCTAAGGCACAGTAGCCCTTATCAAGACTTGTATGGGTAAGGGGTTCCAGGCAGAAAATATTGAAAGATTCATCCGAGGTTGCAAGTTCTCCTCTAGCTGGGGTAAGAAGGTCTTGAACTTTTTCCCAGTCAGCTTCATGGAGCATTAGCCCCATAAGATTAGTTAATATCATACGTAGATTCAACAGTCTCACGGGCCTATTGTTGGCCGAGAATGGCATGATATGGCATGCTTCAATCTCAGGGCAGCCTGTTGCGATACAGCATTGGTCGCGTTGTCGTGCCTTATCTGCCTCGGGCTGATTTCTCTCCTTTGTCTTGTTGCCGTGCTTATCGGTTTTGACGCCTAGCTGGTATAGGGGCCCCTCTTTATCACTGTCGGATTGTAGTACAGTAGTAGGAGATTGAAGGTTGTCTAGAGGTTTGTCTCTCAACTTCTGAAGGACTGTTGTTTATTAGTGTGAGCAGGGGTACATGCAGTAAGGGGGGGATCACTTACTCATCTTCAGGAAAGGCTCGAGAGATCGTAAACATAGGTCAAGATTGTTTGCACTAAACATCACTCTTCGAAGCCGAGCTTTATCCCCGTATAGAAAGAATGCCAGGTGTGCTAAATTGAGCTTTAGAGGCGCGAGGGTAGAGGCTGGGTTGTTTCCTGCCCCGTTGGTGAGGATTGCTTGGGCTCGCTCGGCAAGGGAGATACGTTCCACGATGTCTGAAATACTTAAGCCGTCTCCTTCCATTTCTCCTCCGCTCAATACATCGGCCTTATGGAACCTGATAGAGGCTTCAATTTCTTCCACGGTAGGTCCCGTTTGGGGGAAAAAATCTAACGCCGCGCGGGCTCTATCTTCAGGCGATCGAAAAGACATGATGAAAGATAGAAATCGTCAAGCCTGAGGCCTTTATATGCTGGATTGAGGGATAGATGCAGCAGACGAACTGCAAGAAAAATCAACCGCACGAAGCGAGTCGATTGCCGAGACCACCTAAGGCCGACTGGGAGAATGGGAGGCTCAAATGCGGCGAATTCTTCTTCTGTCGGCGTAGAGTCTGAGCGCGAGGGCGATGAATGAGGTCGAAGAGAATGATGTAACTTCGAGAGAGCGATTAAAAAGGGGAATGCGCATACGAAAAGTCGGAACAAAAACTCTGCAAAACAGGCAATGTCAACTTGTCACGTTAAACTCTGGATGGTGTGAAGTAAGTTCTGAGTGAGTTGGCTTTCTGCGCTTCCCATTTGCTCGCACACCGCATTAGCATACAGGCACCCAGTCAAGTGGGTGACAGGAGAAATGAGACACCTAATGGAAGAGATGGTTATAAACAGACTACTTTCTACAATCAATAGAGAACTTCAGTTATATAAAATGAAACTAAGTAATAATATCCGCTATATTATCCTGTGGTATGTATTATTAGCACTCAATAATCTGATAATACCGATCGCAGACTTGACAATAAGCAGCTTAATGTTTGAGTGTCTCAATTTCAATGTCACCCACTTGCCAGTACCCCAGTAGGTAGGTACCTAACCTCAGGTATCTAAACTACCTTACCTAGAGTGGTGTGCATATATGAGCAGAACACGCGCGGCGGGTGAGCATACGGACACGGTCTGAAATATTCAGCTGCATCAAGCAATCTCGCTTCTCAGCCGTTTGTCAACCTACCGCGCTTGCTTGAAAACTGCAAAAGCCACTACTAGTAAACGAGAGCCTCGCAGCAGGAATACAAATTCCCTCTCAAGAACTCGGCCTCTACCCCCAGACCAGTGACCCATCCTCCGATCCTTCTTTGACGCGATGACCTGAAGAAGAAGTAAACGATATCCCTTACGACATGCCCCGTATAGCAGTCAGGTAAGCCCGTCTTCGTGTCTCTTGATTGTTGATAATGGAGCTCACCTTATTAAGCTTCAGCCCGTTCATCCTTCACATACACCAATAGAGCTTAGCCCTGTTCATCCACGGCAAGACGTGATCGTGCACGGCAGACCTCATGCAGCTCTGTTCCATGGGAGAACTCATCATGGTCCAGCTACGTTCATTCATTACAGGACTTAGTAGGAGTTCGGTGCATATCAACCTCCATCCAAACGGTATCTAATCACGGGCAAAAAAAAACGACGTATCCCCCGAGTACAATATCCCTGGCGGCCTAACTCTAAAGTTTACGGGGCGGTGGACCGACTAAAGAGGCAACCATGAGGATCGATCACCAACACGGTTCGGCAAGCCTCTCAATCGGAATACCCTCCGAGCCCATTCCAGGCGAGTGGCCATGTCGAGCTTCTTCCAGGTCCTCGATTGATGTATGCAAAGGGCTAATTTGACCTCAAATGAAGATTCAGCCCATTCAAAACATGAAGACAGCTGCGCCTCACGTGCAAGTGTCAGCCCAATGTCAGGTGACGTAGGCTTGAGCATGAGGCGTATTAAATCTGATTACATGCAGTCAGATTAACCCTCGATTCAATACACATTAGCAAAAGATAACATTCGCCAAGACCAGGGATCGCTATGAACATGGCCTAGCCGTCTCCCGTCAAGACGAGTGGTCGCTCCAAGCTGGGATGCGTAGTCAGCGGCCGGAAAGTCAGATATCGCGATGTAGGGATATCCCCCGCTGACGCAAACGAACTCTAGGCAGCAACAATCGGGCTCTTCTTCAGTCTCCAACCTCATCTCATCAATTTCATCTCATCGATTATAAAACAGCTGCAGATCATGGATCCAGCTCCGTCACCTTTTCTTGCCCTCCCTGCCCGGATTCGGAAACGGATCTATCGCTTTGCTCACTTGCTGCGACCATGTCCGATTCTCATCGTCCCGCGCTCAAGAGCCGTGGCAGACTCGCCGGCTTGTTTTCCAGGTCCATTCTGCAGATCTGAGGAGTCTGCATCAGAGGGGGCCTTGGAACGTCATATGCTGCTTGGGCAGAGGAAATGCGCGTGTCCCGCCGTCCCGAAGCAGCTGCTTCTCATCAACAAGGCTCTCCACAAGGAGACGCTGGAGATTCTATACGGCGAGAACACATTCGCCATCTGTGCACATGAGAGCGAAGATTTCGAGGTCTTCAAAATGCTCTCAGACGACGCTCTGCACGCATTACGCCGGCTTGTGATCCGGGTGAATAGCGCGCCATTCCTCCACGCTCGCAACTACAAAAATGGCCCTTGTCTGATCTGTCGAGCACCTGGGTCTCTGCGGCATTCCCAATCTATGCTCCCAGAGTGGGCGCTTGTCTGCCAACTTTTGGCACGGAGACTTGCACCAGTTCACCTCAAGCTGGATCTCATCAACAACGCCCAGGACTTGCCGACCATAAAACGGATATTGGGTTCATTAAATAGTCTTCCACGCCTCCTAGATTGCAATATCTGGATGGGAAGGCAGCTTGATCCAAGCATCATTTCACTTGCACGCTCGACCGCACTCAAACTCTTGACAAAACCGAGCCCAGAGTTTAAGGCAAAACCAAGAATACCTCAAACTCCCTTAACACTGCTACCACTAGAAGTTCGTCGTCGTATTCTCATGTCCACGAACCTCAGGTACAATGGACCATTCTTGTCAAAGGGAAAGGGGATATGCGTCAAGGACGGAAAATTTGCCCCGTCGCTCAGTCCCGATTGCATCCACGGAAACTGCATAAAATGCTCGACTTCGGCGGTCCGTTGCCTCTGCCGATCCGGATTGGAGTGGCAGTCATTCTCTCCCCATTGCCAGTGTCGAGACTTGCCCCTTGGTCTCTTCCTTGCAAGCTGGCAAATGTACGCAGACGGGGCCGAAGTCCTGTACTCTACGAATACCTTTACATTTTCAGGCTCGTTTCTGGATACCTTGAATATGCTGCAGTCGTTTAGGCCGGAGACTCTGAAGCTCTTCCGCCGGATCCGGTTCGAATTCGATTTTGAGCAAACCAAGGCCTGGGCTAAGCAGGAAACCTCTTTCCTCTCTCTATTCTCGTTCATTGGCAAGCATTTCGATGTTTCCCAACTTCTCCTTATCATAGACACAAGTAACGATTATTATCCATGTCTGGAAAGGGAATTCGGCGAACCGACGATGAAAAACCTATATGATGCCTATACAAGCATCATGCGGTGGGTAAAGTTCACCTTGCCTGGTCTGGCAGACCTTCACGTCGTCCTCGGCATATTTTTCGGTCTGGAGACCGTATTTGAGAAATACGTCATGGGTCCGGAGTACGATAGCAAGAGAGGTAACCGATATGCGAAGGCTGCCCACAGCTCCGACATGATCAATCCTGCGATTTCTAATTGGAAGGAGGTGAGCGAGATACCATACTGGCATCGGTCTTTCTGAGGTCTCGGAGGAAGACACAGGTGCAGTTTCATGTTGTTCCATATCTCCAGACGTCAAAGAACGATATTCTTGCTGTTTTTTTCTAAGCATGGGGCTCTACTATGTGGTCATCGAGAATTAGGATCTTGTTTATTTCCTTGAGTCTGTACATATGTCTTTTACAGACAATTGGATCCCTTTAGCTCTTTATTCAATCCATCTTATCATTACGGGTACAGTTTGCGACATCTTCAGTTCGTCAAGTCGTAGTGTTGGTGGTCTGAGTAAGAACACATCACATGGGCCATCTCACAGACGAAACGAAAGCGGAGACAGCAACACACTTACTAGCCCGACAAGCTCAGCAAATTATGTAAAGACCTTTGTATGGTACCTTTGTTCTTTTATCGCATTTAAGGTTATGGGTCCAGGGAAGAGACGATGAAGTCGGGCTGAAATCCCCCCAGAGAATGCTTAAAGATATGATTCCTGCCAAGGGTGTCTTTTCTTAGGTACCGACCGCATCACGGCTTCGCTTGCAACCAAGTGCTGACTGAGGCAAAGCAGACAACCCCTGCTATAAGCGAGGCGCGGAACAGTCAACATCCGGCGGTCTGTGAAAACAGGCCCTCATAATTGCCGAACATACCGGGCTGTGATAACGGAAGACATGGGATCGAGTCTTAGCGAGCCTCTGATGGCTATACATTCATATTTGCAGGGTTACAGCGGTGCTTCCATCTACAAATCCTAAACGGGTAAATTTGGCATGTCATGGTGAATTTCGAAACAAGTGGACTTTATTTAGGTTTGTCCGGCGCAGGATAGCAGGGGTCCCTCACTCACTCCAGGATCCTCCGCCGCGCAAGAACCAAAATCTTATTTGGGGGCTAAACAGCGATCAATCAATCAGCGGTTTGGGAAATAGGCGGTCACTATCCTTGGAATGCGGTCAGATGTTCTGGAAGTGTGTGTACGGAGCACATGATGATTGACTGATTTGGTGCTCGAGCAATCCCAACGCTCGGAAAGAACACGAGAGTAAAGAAGTAAATAGATCACCTGACCCTCGGCGGCATTAAAGAATCTGCCGGTGCGCTCCGAAAGGTAATTGTGATTACGAGGCTGCTCAACGTCATGGCTGGGTCTGGTCCATCCGACACGAAGGCCCCATCAGCCGCCAGTCAATCAAACGCTGGAGGGAGGGGGAGAGGGAAGCGTCTTCATGGTCAGCCACGCCAGCACAGACTTGGTGGTGGAAGTGTGGAAGGCTGAGCAACGGCGCCATTCCCTGTCTTCTCTAGTGTGGCGTCGTTTCCATCGCGGCGGTGCCCCAACCAGCTCACAGTTGATCTTACCAGATGCAGTGAAGCACGAGTGACGTTTTCCGTGCTTAGCTGAGCCCCCTGCAACTAAAAAAAGAGCTGCTGCAGGGGCGCGGCCGCCTGTAACAAGATGGATTCTGGGAGTGGTGGGGGGCGAGGAAGAAAGTTAACGGCTACCACGGAGAGGATGAGAGATGATTTAGCGCTTGTAACAAGAGGATGCTACACTGAAGCAGGTCGGTGCTGGTTGAATTTTTCGTCCGCGGAGGAGAAGTGAAGTGTCGGGATTCAGGGGTCCCACCATCCGCTCACATCCATGGAGAGGCGAGGGGCATCGCCGTCGACTCGGGAAATAATGCATTGCCTAGGGTACGAGCCCAGGTGCTGACTGGGAACACGAACAGTAAAATCTTCAAGATTGTCTTGGGGCTAGAGTTGGGCATCAATAGCTTCCAGGTGGCCAGAGTGATGAAGCCAAGTGCGTATTTGAAGGCCACGGTACAGTGCCAGGTGAACAAATCTCTTCAACAGTCTATTATCTGTAGGTGCATTTCAGTAAGCACAATCGCCAATTGGGTCCCCATTGAGGCTATTGAGCGAGCGAGAGATCGCCGAGCACAACGCCGTGGGGCCGACTGGGCATCTCGTAGGGCCCGCTAGCTCCAACCACCTTGCCTAGAAGCGCATGGCATTGCGTCAAGCTCGGTGCCCTGTCTAAATGGAGGACCTGCAGTGCCTCGCCTGGTCCGGGGTGGTGTGGCTTGGCGGCGTGTGGCCGAGTGACAGTCTGCCGTCAGCCCAGCGACAACACGAGTGAGACTATGGAGGAGCTAGCAGATTCTAACGGTTATTATTGTTATTATAAGATCACCCGTCCCTCCATTTCTACGACGCCGTTTCCCCTCGATTGCGTTTTTCGTTTTCGCTGCGAATAGATCCCGTCTATCATGTCAAGTCAACTGCCTCCCGAGGTCCCTGCTGGGTGGTCCGCCCAATGGAGTGCCAGACACCAGACCTGGTGAGCCCTGCATATACTGAAATACTCGCCATGTCTTTCTAACTCTGTATGCCGTAGGGTGTATGTCGACCTCAAGTCGCTCAATATCCAATGGATGTGCCCAACCGAGCCGCCGCCGGGACATGTCCTCACTCCTCCCGTCAGCCCCACGACACCGTCCAGAGGCGAGCCTTCAGTCCCCGCGGGTTGGAAACCGAAGTGGCATCAGTCGTACGGAGCGTGGTACTATGTGAACTCGCAGACTGGGAAGTCCCAATGGAACCGCCCGCAGTACGCCGCCATCCCCGCCAACGCCTACAGCCCGATCGACCACAGCCACAAGCCAGTCGACTGGGATGAGTGCGCTCCATCGCCTCTAGTTACCAAGTTCCCAAAGACGCTGCATCTCTCTCTGAACCTGGATCGCCAGCCAATGTCTGGGTTTGAGCATCTGTATGCGCCCCGTGTCCCTTGATCCAGTGAGGTTCCAACACATAAACTGACATCTTTTCCTAGCTTTACCGGGAACGTCAATCCAGCTCCCTTGACTCCAGGATTCTTCTCTCCCCCTCCACCGAGGGCGGCACCTCCTTCGCCTCCCCGCTTGTGCATTGATACCAAGCATGCTGCCCAGGGAAGGCAGCGCCCCGTCTCGCCAGCTCACACGTTCATCCCGGCCTTCCGACCGAGAGCCATCAGTGACTGCCCGCCAGTCCTGCCTGATATCCCCCTCTCTCAGATCGAGGCACCTCATCCCTCGCCTCTCAATCCCTACACCCAGGCCAGGCACTCCTTCCTCATGCCTCCTGGTCCTGGACCGAACGTCGCCCGCCACCAGGCTCGTCACTCCATGTCGAACTTTCCAACGAGCTCTCACCCGTACGGCGGAGGATACGGTAGCGCCTATGCTCCTCCTCCCCCTCCGCCTCGCCCTCGGCCACAACCGCAGCTCAAAGCCGCCCTCGGTGTGCCAATCCAAAAGGTGAATGCCAACCGCGGACACCACAGATGGGCCTCGACGCCCGAAATCGTCCTGCGGAAGCCTCTGACCCCGAAAATCGAAATGGCCACCGAGCTCCCGGTCGCCGAGATCCCAGTCCTCCAGGAAAAGGAGGTTCTCGCCCCTACCATCATCGTGGCGCCGATGCCTACACCACCGCTGGACCCAACGCCACCTCTGGATCCGACACCTAAGCCACCCGCCAGGGCACCTCTCGGCGATATCCGACAGCTGCTGAGGACCAAGACCATCGGGTACACCCAGAGGTCGTGGCCGGTGGGCGCCCAGGACAGGGGGTACTACCCCACGCGTGTCGTCGAGGAAGCGGAGGAGGATGGCTACGAGAGCGATTCGAGCTACTGTACGGACTACGCGGAGGATGAGCCTGAGCGGTCGCCTGCTGTTGGTCTCACTCCTCTTTTGAATAAGCCTATTGGGCGTGAGTCCTGGGAACTGGCTTATTAGCAGGGTAGGAATAATGATGGTTGTTACTCTTCTTGTCAATTGTTTTTTTATACTTGTTTCTTTTTGTCAACCTTCTCTTGTTTGTTTTTTTGGTTAGCGACAAGGCATAGCGATGGGTTTCATGGAAGGAGTTGGGACTGCATTGCACTGGAGCATAGTATGGCATAGAAAGTAAAGCCTCCTCGATAAGTTCTTCACGGGCTTGGGTGTGGTTAATTTATAATTAGACTGGTCTCTCTATTCTTTCGTCTAAGAAGAACTACCGATGATACAAAACACTCCGTGCGTCGATTACTCTGGAACGTTTTTCTTTGAGCACTGTACGCGAAGGCAGGGTCGTGCCACAAACCTCGAGCAAGATGGTTTGAAAATAACTCAGACTGTTAATCGAGCTACTGGTCGCTGTCAAGAATCCTTCTCCTCCTCCCCATGCGATGAGGCGGTGTATGCGCCGACCACCACATATCATCCAATCCATCATCGGCTTCCTCCTCCCCTTGTAGGATATCAGTATCTTTGTTCTCCAGCGATGGATTATCTGGGATAACAGCCTCCCGAACAAATCTAGTCAAGTTTCTCATCGAGGTGATTTGCCGCTCTGCTACCCCCCACAGTTCCTCTACAAGCACTTCCGCGGCGGCTTTGAAGACTGGTTTGAACCACTTCTTCTCCCCGCCACCAAACGACTCGCTGGCCTCGTCGTCGACTGGTCCCTGCTCATCCTCTGCCGCCACGACAAGAAGGAATGGTGCCCCAAGCCGCCAGCGTGGACTATCTGTTCCTGGTTGTGAAGAGGGCGGTATCCGAAGTACTGATGCCATTGCTTCCGTGGAGGCACACAGGAACAATGGCAGATGAAGACCTGGTGGAAAGCCGTCCGACTCCCGCAAGGCACGATATTCTACGCGTAGTCTCTCCACAGGATCAGTAACATTCGGGCGATCAGGATCTCCTTCCGCTCTGTCTCTTGATCCACCGTCTCCTACGTCCACCCATCGGATCTCAAACGTGCTGTGGGCCTCGGCGATTTCGTCCGCCGAGTGGCCTCGTTCCACGGCCGCGTCAAACGGAAGTTCAACTATCCTCTTAATGCGACTCTGAAATTCCTCGAAGTCCAGGTTCGTTCCCCCAATCCGGAAAGCGACAAACCCCCACGGCTGCCCTCGGTAGTGTCTCTTCCACGCCTTGAGCCAATCGGGCGTCGGAAGCGTCGGTCGAGGGGTTGAAGACGCTTCTTGCTCGAGGCGCAACTGCTCCTGCCAGACGACATGGGACAGTTCATCGACACCGTCCTCGCCAAGGACATCCCGGAATCCAGCCTGCATCTTGGCCCGCTCGTCGTCGGGCAGCGCCTCGTCTTCTTCGGCCGTGGCGTGGACGAACCGATGGAAGTTCCATCCTGGCGGCCAGTAGGAGCTTGAGGCGTCGGAATAGGATGAGAATTGGGTTACCGGGCGCGGCACCTCGCTTCGGCGTGGGGCCGGCATTGTTTGGTTAATTGGGTTGGATATACGGGACTGAGAAGAAGCGGTGGAGCAGCACTCGGGCTGGACAATGTAGGATTTAACAGAAATCTCAGCCGGAGTAACCCGTGCTCCGAATCCCTGCTCCGAATCCTGACGTCATCAGCTTTCAATAGGGATTCCTTGTCTAAATCCCAAGGTAATATTCGCAAAATGTCTATCGTGGGTTCTCGCTCTCACCCTCTCCTGAACCCCCGGTGCGGGCATCCATCAACTTGAGCCTATGCCCCTTAGCCTCTTCCTCAGTCAATGGAAGGAAGCCTTCAAGCTCTTTCCCGCCAAGAATGTGTTCGTTCATTAGGCCCTCAACGTGCCAATTCTCAAAGGGGAACTCACTCTTCTCGGTCGTCAACTCAATGACACAATCCTCATGATGACTTGGAGGTTGTCAAATTATTCTATAAGAGACTTGCCAGGATTAGCTCCATAGCATCAAAACATTACAACTACTCTACAGCTATATCGCAGCCTCGAACCATGTTTGAGTTTCATTAAGTCAAGGAGATGTTCAATCGTGCTCAACTAAACTACAATGAATAATTGGAGACTTCTAAATTTAATTCACTGCATGAAACAGCTCTCGAGGTACGAATATTTGCCAATTCGGCTAGCGCTAAGGAACATTCACTTCCCCGATGGTTTACAAAACCTGGCAATGCCACTCGCCATAATCACTGGTATCTTCCAATGCGGAAGACTCGAAACATACACCAAAGAGCGGAAATGATGCGGGATAAAATGGGTCTACAGGCCGCGGAAGAGTTGGCGGATTGCTTACTTTCGGTAATTACCCCTGAGTCATGACCGCTCTTCAGAGTCAGCAACTGGTCCGAGGTTGATCTCGCCAAGGAGCATTCTTCAAATCAATCTAGACCCTACTGTTAGGCCAAAAAACCTTCGCTCAAGGATCAAGCAAATACAAGTGTCCTTGAATTTAGAGCTGCTAAATATGTATCTTGTCGGTGGGTTGGACCTCTGGAAATGCCCAGGTTTTAAAAGATCCATTTATTTCACCGTTGAGGCCCTAGCTTAGTTTTTGACTTGCGTCATTACAGCCCAGGGGTCTTGTTTAGTTTCGTCACGTCTAAGGAGTAAAAAAAATACAACATCCCAGATCATCAGCCATCACGTCTCGACTCTCGGATGTTGCTAAGCACAATGCATAGCAGTCTCCGCCAGAAAGCCTGCCTGGCCTGCTCAGTCTCCAAGCGGGGCTGCGACAAGCAGCTTCCCGAATGTCAGCGCTGCCTAGACAGGCACCTGGATTGTGTTTACCCACAGTCCAAGAGGCGGTATAGGGACGACAGCGCTTTGGAAAACAACCAAGTGCACCATCTCCCTTCTTCCCAGCAGTTTTTGGACCTCAATCCATTAGGTGACCGCTTTGATCACGAGTCTTGGGGTGTAATTAACGCCCCCAACTTTATTCCCGTTGTACCAGATGTTATGTTTCCTTTCATTCAGACTCCTTCGACATGTGGAAACACACTATCAACTCACAGTCTAACGCATGAGAGGGCGTCTCCCCCAGACACCTCTACCCCCTGGTTTCTTCAGGGCGATACTTGGGAAATAGGCCGTGTCACCAAAGACACGGATTGTGTGGTTGACGTCGAGCTTGAATTAAAGTCTTTCATCCAGTCTGTGGCCGAAATGCTCCAGTCCTGGGTCAAAAATGGCCACAATAGCTTCATCCATCGGCGACTGTATGAGAAAGGCCTGCCTACCTGCCTCCAGGACGCTTTCACAACACTCACAACCTACAACGGTCGGAATTCGGCGATCGAAGAGGTAGTACTGCAGATTGCCCTGGACCGCTTAGCCGCACTCACCCGCCAAGGCCCACCGACAACCAGCGGTGCGGAATGCATATTGGCCCACCTGGCACGTGTCCAGTCCCTTTTCATCTATGAATTCATAATGCTCTTCGACGGCTCGGTACGTGTTCGTGCCTCTGCCGAGAAGCAACTCCCGACACTTCGACAATGGCTGTTCCAGATGTGGGAGATAGTCAAGGAGTATCGAGGTGAAGAAGGCCACTCGAATCATGACCAATCGGCCGAGACTGAGCTCGACAGTGAATACAACGCATGTGTAGAGCAATGGAGATTGTGGATTTTGACTGAAAGCGTCCGGCGCACCTATGCGGTTGTCGAGTGCATCACCAACGTTTTTGAAGCGATGACCAGAGGCTGGGCCTCATGCGAAGGTGCGCCTATGATCACAGTTCGCAGCGGCTTGTGGGAAGCTGGGTCTGCCCTGGAATGGTCTGAACTCTCTTGTTCGAAATCCCCGATTCTAGTAACCTCTCTACGACCAATCCCAATAATGTCACAGTATGAAGCTGAAGAAGTTGACGAATTGGTAAAGGAGGTCTGGGCAGTCATAGTCGGCTCAGACAGGATACAATATTGGAGTACTAGAAAATCCAGGGCGAAGTAAAATCCGACAACTGGGTCAGAAGCCCTTAGGAGATATTCAACGTCAAATTGATATGATTTACTCCTTCACTGCAGCCTTGACATGACAGAGTATTCGCATATCAGAAAGAAAAGATCCCAAAACCTCGTTCACTAAAAAGACGCTTAGGCCATAAAGAAAAACTAAAAACAATATGACCGTGGGTACACCTAGATATTGCCTACCGTGATACCAAAACCTACAAAGCTATGAACTTGAGCGGAAGGTTTATGACAACATTGCGGGAGTCGACTTCAGGGTTGTGGATACTTGCGGAAGTTGGTGGAGAACTCGCGGAGCTCTGTGGGGAACTTGCGCATCTCGGGGACGTGATCACCCATTATACATAATTCTCAGCGAAGTCCCGGGGGCTACATGTCACCTATAAAGCAAAGGGGAGCCAAATTCTGATGAGAATCGAAATTGGTTTTATTCAAGTTAATTTTAAGCCTCCCTAACCCCAGCCTATCTCAAAATGTCTTCCAAAACACCTCCCAAGTATATTCTCGGAACCTTCAGTGTATGTATCGCCTTCCACTAATCAACATGCACTCTAACCAGATGAGTGCAGATCGGTGACCCCAATACATTCCCTGGAATAGGGATAGTGCATTTTCACACCGAAGAAGATGTGAAGAGACTGTTGGATGCATTTCACAGCCGTGGCTACAGAAATCTTGACACAGCTCGCAACTATGGTGAATCTGAAGCGTGTCTCGGCAAGGCCGACGTTACATCTCGGTTTTCAGTTCATACCAAAGTCAGAAGTGGCCCACCTGGAGCACATGAACCCGCAAAGATTAAGGCAAGCATCGAGGAATCACTTGACGCCCTTCAATCCTCCAAGGTGGAGACCATGTTTCTCCATAGCCCTGATCGCCAGACACCGTTTGAAGACACCTTGAAGGCGATAAACGATGCTTTCAAGCAGGGAAAATTCGATAAATTCGGTATATCTAACTACTCAGTTGCAGAGGTGCAGAACATCTTGGATATCTGCGAGCAGAATGGTTATATTAAGCCTAGCGTATACCAAGGGCAATACAACGCTATGGTGAGGGGAGGGGAGAAGGAACTATTTCCTCTCCTACGCAAAAACAGCATTGCTTTTTTCGGCTTCAGGTAAGTGCTTTCAACAGCCATTACTAGTCTCCTACTGACCTTAGACACTAGTCCTGCCTTAGGCGGTCTTCTCTCAGACCATGTTTCGACGTCGAGACGCTGGCAAGAAGATGTAAGTGTTTATCTGGAATCTATGAATCTAACGTAATTCTAACTTTAGAAGACTATTGTCGGGAAATTCTATGTTCCATTTTATAGACATTCTTCTGTTCAAGCTTCAGCAGCGTCTATTCGAGCTACTGCTCAGAAATACGACATCAGCGGCCACGCTGCTGCGCTGCGATGGACGGCGTTCCACAGCGCCTTGGACGGAGAATGTGGCGATGGATTGATCTTTGGCGTGTCAAAAATTGAACATATCCATGAGTCTCTTGATGCACTTGAGGCTGGACCGCTTCCGGGTGAGCTTGCAGAAGCTATTTCCGCTATCTACGCTACAGTCGCTGGTAACGAGCCTCCATTCCATCTTTAGATTTCTTACTCAAGTTATCTTGTTCACGGCAGCTAGATGCCATAAAAAGATTTCCCCCTCTGCAACCTCTAGATGGAAAATAAAGCTGATCTTATTCATCTTTTCTTTCTTTTCTTCCCAAGTAAATCAATAAAATTAGCCGGCGCACCACTTTACTGTGGTAGTGTTGTTGCGTAGGCCTCATCGTCTGTTTCAATTTTCTATAGGGAAGAAATGACCGAGGGGAACCCCCAGTTAAACTCTGGACTGGGATACGATGGGCTATTAATTCTACACTCTTGAGATCAGATACATGCCAACGAAGAGAGGAATATCTAGAGTAGCAAGGATACAGATCTTCTCAACATCAAAGGAACAATGTTCAAAGCTCGCGCTTCCGGGTTAGTAGGGTATGTGGAAACATATCAGCGTAGCGATTAGAACATCGACAGCTACGTCGATATCACTGATAATTCTTGCGTTCGTCCTCTTGAAATCAGAAGGCCTGACTTCGAGCCTAGTTCATCGCATTGTTCGAACAGGGGTACCTTGATTAAGAACGAACTGGTATCAGCACTCTGCTAAGCCATACCCAGCTTACCTGTAGAATTGCATATCCGCAAAGCTAGGTACTGCATCCGAGAGTGTGCGGCAGCCGTCCAACTTCACTTTTGAGGAAAACAAGGAGAGGAGATCCCATGAAATTCAATCATCAGAGCGACGTGTGGGCCAGCTACATCGTCTTCGACGGAGAAGAAGACGGACGTCCAGTCGCTCTTTCATGAAGAGAATGAAGAATTTACCAATATTAATGAGCACAGCAAGAAGCGGGTGTTCGAATTTGGAGACGAGGCAAATAACCTCTTCTTTAAGAAAAGTTTCTCCAACATCCAATGAAATAATCTTTGGGTATTCCTCCAAAAGACCAATTACGAAGGAGCAGCAGGGCGTCTGGTGGCAAATATACCTTTTGCCTCGGGGGTTTACTCTACAGCCACGGGATATGTCCGTATGTACAGCCTTAGATGGAACGATATTACTAGCTGGACTACGTAAGAGAAAGAGAATAGAATTTAACAGCAATGGAAGCTGCCAGAGCCCGATAACTCAACACAATGATCGAGCTGGACTACAGAATCAAACTGTGAGCCATAACGGCCAAACTCAACAAGGGACCTTCTCCTACCTCTGCTCCACACGCTTCGATGCCTACACCTGCTGCATATTGTCACCACAGCTTTGTACCAGACCACATGCTAGACACGGTTTTCTTACAAGGTTTCAAGCCATATGGCTTTACTTGATCCAAGAACTCCTGAAATATTTAGCTTATCGTTTGCTCTCCGTGATACCAACAAAAAACAGAGCCTAGCCGCAATCCATGTTTATACCCTGGGGGCAACCCTCGAGCTACTTCATTGAAAATTGGACCGGGACAAATTTCATACAATATGGAAACATATACCCCTAGCTCGGGAAAAGAGTATTTATTTCAGAGATTTAGGCCAAGAATGTTCAGTTGAGGATCCGTTCATCAAAGCGAGAGAGAAATCCGTATTTCAAACCCCCAGGGACCAAAGACTACTATATTTCATAAGTACATACGTCATTGGTCCACCTAGAGATAGAAGAAGATATTTGTATGTGGAGATTCCACTTGAGGAACCCTTGAGTGGTGTCTTTGTTATAATGAATGCGACATAAATCTGGCATGATGGGCGACTAGTTGGAAAGGACCTCCCAATTGCAGCTCCAACAAAGACTCTCCAAATCTGAGAGCGAATGGGAATGTTGATATGGGTGCTTTATTTTGTTGGCAAACAGTTCAAATCGAAATTACACTTATGCAATCCTTATGACCTAAAGCTACAATGTCATTTGATCAGACGTACAACCCTCAAAGAGTACCTGCAATTGAGCGCGAGCTTTCACAAATGAATTTATTTTCTATTATCCGATCCGAGCTGTCAAGATAGAAAAAAAAAAAGAGATTTTGTTCAAAAAATATGCCATCGGGAGAGAAAAGCAAAATGAAGACCTCCAAGAAGCTAGTAAGTAAAGCTGTAGGGTAGGTGAATTTTGCGGAACGTCTTTGATAAGATAACGCCCTTCCAGACGCTTCTTCGACAGCATCAAGTAAAGCTATGACTTCAATCTCACCCACGAGATCATACGCGCTTCGTTCTTAGATCTCCCCAGATCCCCTACTAGGAGTCTCCCTCTCCACACATCCCCTCTCTTCAAATGGCGGCGTCCAACCCAGTGCCAAAGAGCATCCTCAAAAAGCCTGCCGGCTCCCGCCCCACCACCGAGCAGGACCGGCGCGCAGTAGCGATCCAGCACGCCCAGATCATCGAGCACAGGAAGGAGCTCGAGGCCCAGATCCTCGACGATGTCATCCTCCTGTCTGAGTACCCGAGGGCCCCGAACGCGACGTCCTCCGACGACCCCGCCCCCTCCGACGTCGCCGACTTCAAGGCCCACGTGAGGCTCTTCCAGCCGTCGGACTACGACGACCTGATCGAGGAGCGCAACGTCAACGGGCTGTGCGGGTACGTGCTGTGCCCCAAGACGCGGAGGAGGACGGGCCCGGGGGGCGAGTGGACGCTGGCGGCGAGCGGGCAGATTGTCAAGCGCAAGGACCTGGAGAAGTGGTGCTCGCAGAAGTGTGCGCGGAGGGCTCTCTACGTCAAGGTACAGCTCAACGAGACCGCCGCGTGGGAGCGGGCTGGGATTCCCGACATCGAGATCGAGGTCATGGATCTGCCGACGGTTGAGCCAGAGACGGAGGAGGACCGCACCGCCAAGAGGTTGGGAGAGTTGACTCTCGAGGACCAGAGGCAGGCGGCGAGGGACTCGGCAGCGCTGGCGCTGGAGCGTGGAGAGCTACCGACGACGGCGACGCCAACTGGGGTGGCGAGGAAGACAGCAGTGAAGGTGACGTTGAAAGAGAATACAGAGATTAAAGAGCCACCGAGTACAGGTGTGTTTGAGGATGACGATCATCTCATGGTGGAGGGCTACAAGAGTACGAGGGGTGCGGAATAAGAAGGTTTACGAATGAGTTATGATACCACATGATACCAGGGGAAAAACTTGTCACAGAAAGAGCAGAAATCAAGAAGAATCTGCAACGTCAACAGCCTAGGTTGAGCAGCAACCGTGTATGTAGCGCTTGAGATCGCAAAACATTGGGTCAACAGTGTCAGGAATCGTTTCTTGGGAGCTTTCTCGCCAGGCCTCACAGCAGCAAGGGTTCGCTCTGGGATCGACCAACGACGTGTCCCAGACAGCAAACGGACAGCATCACGGTAGCAAATTCACATGAAGCAAAGGAGGGAGGAATTTGGCAATCAAGCGTCATCTTTAGAAGAGGATCTAAAGAGTCGGCGACACCTTGTGGGGTTGAGAAGATCTTTCTTTGAGATCTATGCACTTACTACCGTCCTCTGACGCCAAGTAGCAAAAACCCGAAATATTGACAGTGCCCAAGACAACCTAATTTCCCCCAAAAACCATTTGCTTTTCTTCGTTCGATCGTAACATTTAGCGGCGGTCGAAGCGGCGGCCACCACGCTCGGGAGCCTGGGCCTGGGTGACGGCCTGGGCGTTGATGGGGATGGAGTCGAACTGCGATGGGTTAGGTTAGTTGTGGACATTGAGACGGGGAACGGGTGTGAACATACGCCGAGGTGCTTGATGAGGTCGCGGGTCTCGAAGTCGACCTCGAGCTGGCCGCTCTCGGTGTTCTTGGCGAAGTCCAGAGCAGAGACCTCGGGAACGTACTGATCCTTGCGCTCACGCTCCTCTTCCTGGAGCTTGAAGGAGATACCACGGACGGGACCGCGCGCGATACGCTTCATCAAGTGGGTGGCGTAACCAGCAATCTGCAGTATACACAGGTTAATCGGGCGTCTCTTGGGCCACCGTCGTCGGGAAAACTGAGCAAGCGGCCGGGCGTCCAAATGCTCACCTTGTTGCGGAGACGCTTGGAAGCGATGATGGCAATCTCGTCGCAGAGGCGCTTGTTGGTCTCGAAGTCATTGGTCAATCGAGGGTAGTACTTCTCGATGATGCTAAAGTTTGATGTGAGTTCCTGCGTTTTCATGTTATGAGGTGAATACTTACACCTTGGCGGACTTCTTGACGGTCTTGGTGCGAACGCGACCCATTTTGGCGGTTGTCTCGGGGTGATTGAGGGGGTGAGGTGGTGGTTAGTCGTTGTTGGGCGAATAGAGGAATTGAGGTTGTCAAATGCTATCACAGAATAGAGTTTGGGAGGTTGAAGTGGGGCCACCGACCAATATTCAGAATTAGGGTTTTTAGAAACTCTCACGTGCTAGGTCACATGATTGACTGCCCGCATTGAAGAGCTTGCTTTGGCCCCATTGTCAAGCTTTGTTACGTCAGCAGACTACGACCTAAGGAGCTAGGCATGAAAGCGATCATAGCTGGGCAGCTTGCTCAAATCGCGATTGAAGCAACGGATGTGTATGCCGTGTTTCGTAATAGTGTACATTTTATATCAGATTTTTTAACTACTATGGTGTGATATCTTTACATTGTACAATTGGGCTTTCCAACCAAGTCAACATCTCTCACTTCTTTTCAGAGGGTGGCTCAGAGGGCGGCTCAGTGTCCAGCCCATAACTGCTCGAGTTGCTCAACATATTCTGCTCCTCAGACATTAGCTGATCGTACACTTGCTTCACCCTCGAGTCTCGACGCGGAGCCTCATCAGCGTAGCCCTCCTGCTCACGGTCGTGAAGGCTTTGCTGGGGATACTCCTCTGCAGGCTGTGGCTCGGGAATGGTTCTCTTTAACTCGGAATCATCATAGATGGAGCTGAGTCCACGCATCTCCTTGGCAATCAGCTGGGCCTCGGCGCTGGTCTCGCGGACCTGGACAACCACCTTGCCCTCAGGGTCCACGGTGGCACTGAACGGCTCGATGTAGGCCTTGGCACCTCCGTATGTTGAAATGTCCAGGTTGGTGATACCATTGGCCAGCGGTCTTCTGTATTTAGCGTTGGTTCTTAAGTTGAATTCGTTAGAGCCAATAGGCACAGTGGAGACGAAACCACCAACACCCAGCTTGGCAGGAGAAGGCCCAATCCTAGGTGAAACAATTCTGGCCTGGATCGGCGTCTTCTTGGCCTGGGGGCCGTAGACGGCGTGGTTCTCCATAAAGGCACCAGTTCGTAGGTAGCCGATTCCAGCAGAAGGATGGCTGGGGGGAGGACCAGACTTTCCATATGGGCTTTCCGTAACCCTATCAGTCGCCTGGTTGCTATCCGAGAAGATCAAGTTATTCTGAGCAAATCCGATAGGCGTGCCGAGGGGAGGGAGATCAAGGAACTTGGACACGAGGCCGTAGAGGGTCACACGATCGCTGCGCAACGAGCGGATGTAGTCGGCAAACTGTTCCTCCGTGATATCCTCGCCCTTGATAGGCTCCGGCGTTGGCCGGCCAGCCTCGACGGCTGCTCGATTTTGGCTGCTCGTCAGTCTCTCAGCCAGCCTCTCCCTCAGCAGTGCCCTGAACTGAGCGCGCTGTGGCCGGACCTTCTTGTTCAGGTAGTTTAGGAAGTCTCCATCGGCCATCTGGGCCAACCAGGGACCCTTGAACTTCCAACGATGGTCGACGCTGGTGTCCTTGATATCTGTAAAATCCGAGCCTTCCTCAAAAACGGATTTGATGTTGTCCTCCTTCCTCTTCGTAGCCGAAGCTACCTCACCATCGCGTCTGGGGATAGACATGGGAATACGGAGCTCCTGGAACTTCTCGAGCGAGAGGGAGTGATCGGCAGCGGAGTGGAAGTCGGTAATGTTCTCAACGGTGTCGACCTCATTGATGCGGAGTAGGGGTGTCGTGGTCGCCATTGTCGTCTTGAGCGGCAGCGGGCGCTTCAAACCCCAATCACCCTTCTGGCGAGACCGGAGGGGAGATGTGATGGTCTGGTGCCGGGGCTGCGCCTTGGTCATGGTGGCAGAAGCCTTCTGCTCGCCCAGGAAGGTGGAAGCAGATGGAGGAATAGGAAGCGGTTTGGGAATGGAGAACATCCGTGACGACCGGAGCAGAGCGCCACCGGGCGATACGGCTGGCCCTGCCATGCTTATCGTGAAGAGCTGCGACGGAGCTCACGCAATGGCCGAATTGGCATACAATTACAGTATTCCAAGATGAGGTCAAGCAGCGCGATTGGAAAATTGTCTGCTGGTCGGCGGCGCCATATTTTCCCGGTGATAAGCCGGAGGGCAGTTGAATGTCGACTTACCCTGTACCAGCTTCCTCACTGGCTGCATGTCTGCACTTTTTTTTCACCCACTGGGAATAGACAAACCAACACAATTTGGAGCCTAATGATTCACTTGGAATTCACATACAGAATCAGTCAAAGAGACAGGAGCTGAAGGCTGTGTACTACTTCAGATTCGAAGATCTTCGCATCTTATGCACTAGGGGATGATGCAAGCCGTGAAGAAAATGGCATCCAACGTTTACACATCCCCTGCTCTTACATTTGAGTTGCTCGCACGTTGTTCAGTATGTTGAATTTCTCCACCAGACTGATACACTGACTGCCTTTTGAATGATTATCCCCACCATCAACCATGTCTTTTGATACTACCATACGGCGAAAGGTCACTAATTCTTTCTCTACTGTAATAGACAACTCGGGCTAGAGCATCAAATCTCATTTTACCCCATGGCCCCGTTCAACTACCCATGTTCATGCCTGTGGCTACACAAGCTTCACTGAAAGGACTGACTCCAGAACAGTTGGAGGAGACAAACTGCCAACTCTGTCTCAACAACACATATCACCTTGGCCTCAAGCCTGGGCAGGAAGTACTAGATACCATTGGCGGGGCACATAAACTCCAGGGATGGAACCGCAATATTCTAACGGATAGTGGCGGGTGAGTGCTCACATTCACTTTGAAACTGAGGTCTTACACCTAGACATGGGGAAATCACAGTCACTCAAAGAAGTAAACACCATGAACGTATTTACTAACACATCTCCAGCTTCCAGATGGTCAGCCTCCTCAAACTCGCCACAATCACCGAGGAGGGCGTCCGCTTCCTCAGCCCCCACGACGGCTCGCCCATGCTCCTCACCCCCGAGCACTCCATGTCGCTCCAGAACAGCATCGGCAGCGACATCATGATGCAGCTCGACGACGTCCTCGTCACCACCTCCCCCGACCACGAGCGCATGCGCCTCGCCATGGAGCGCTCCGTCCGCTGGCTCGACCGCTGCATCGCCGCGCACGCGAACCCGGACCGCCAGAACCTCTTCTGCATCATCCAGGGCGGGCTCGACCTCGAGATGCGCCGCGAGTGCTGCCGCGAGATGGTCGCGCGGGACACCCCCGGGATCGCCATCGGCGGCCTGAGCGGCGGCGAGGCCAAGGAGGAGTTCTGCAAGGTCGTCGAGGCGTGCACGGCCCTCCTGCCCGACCTCAGGCCGCGGTACGTCATGGGGATCGGGTTCCCGGAGGACCTGGTCGTGAGCGTCGCCCTGGGCGCGGACATGTTCGACTGCGTCTGGCCGACGAGGACGGCCCGCTTCGGCGCGGCGATCACGAGGCACGGGGTGTACAACATGCGCAACGCCAAGTACGCGAGGGACTTTGGCACGATAGAGGAGGGCTGCGGATGCAAGTGCTGCCGGCCGAAGAGCGAGGGCGGCCTGGGTGTGACACGGGCGTTCATCCACCACAACGCCTCCAAGGAGACGGTGTCGGCGCACCTGCTGACGATACACAACGTGTGGTACCAGCTCAACCTGATGCGCGAGGTGCGCGAGTCGATTCTCGCGGACCGGTTCCCGGAGTACATCAAGGAGTTCTTCGGTAATCTGTACGCTGATCCAAAGGACTACCCTTCATGGGCGGTTGAGGCATTGCAACGGGTAAATGTGGATCTCAGAGCATAGATAGAAACAAAACAAGTTAAAGAACTAGAGTCATTTGAGAAGCGATGCGTGTAATAGATTCATTATTTTATGGGGTATTGATACGCTTATATTACCGAGGACATGAAGGCGTGCCGTGACTATGTACCATCTTGGAACGGGACGTCAACATGTCCAACCGTGGGTGGAGCTCGTTGATTTACTCTGGGATATTATTCCATCACTATTACATTACTCGTGGCGGTACTCGCAATCCTTGGACTTTTTTACAGAACGAGGAAGAGAGCGGAGAGAGCGACGATACCAGCGAAAGCACCGGCGCGGGTCTGAGTGGCATCACCGCCCTGGGTTGTGGTGGTAGCAGCAGCAGCACCAGTCTGGGTGGCAGTGGTCTGGCCCGCACCCGTGACAGAGCCGCCAGTGCTGGCGCTGGAAGTGCTGCGGCCTGAGCTGCTGCTGCTGCTTGTGGAAGTAGCGGCGCTGTCGCAAGCATCGGAGAACTGGTGGCAGAAGCTGGCGAATCGGCTGGCAACTGTGGGAGAGTGTTAGAAGGGACTATAAGCTCGGAATTGGACAAGCTTCGGCACGAAACATACCACTATAGACGGAGGTCTCAACGCTGGAGGCCCACTGAGCGCAAGTGGCAGCGTAGTTGTCGAGGTCGTCGTGCCAGGTGACAGTGTTGCGGCCAGTTGAGCAGCTGTTTACATGTTAGTGAAGCTTCTCACAGGATTGAATACAACTTTTGACTCACCAGTAGCAAGGAGCCTGGGACTGGAAGGGCAGGTCGGAGAAGCCCTTGGTCGAAGAGACACACTGGGAGTACATGTCCAACATATCGTAGCAAGCCTGGGAGTTACCGGAGGCATTGGGGCTGCTGCTGGCACTGGTCCTGGTGGAGGGAGCAGAGGTGATGGTGCGGGAGCTGCCGCTGGCACTGGCACTGGCGCTGGCACTCGACCTGGAGCTGGAGCTGGAACCGGACCTTGTAGAGGTAGCAGTAGAACCACCGCAGGTTGCGCCGAGCTGGCAGATGGAGTAAAGACTTCCGTAGACTAGTCATTGGGCTGTTAGATCTATAGCTCGGGACAATGCCTCAAGAATGCTACGGAAAACATACCACCGGCAGCAGAGCTGGAGCTGGGCCTGAGCTCGGAGGAGCAGCCAGAGTAGGCAGGGGCAAGGTTGGAACCGGCAGTGCAGCATGCGCATCCAATGATGGCGTTGGGGTCGGCAGTCATCATGCCGTTGGAACCACCGAACTTGGAGTAGCAGCTGGTGATGACGGGAGCGACAGTGCCGCAAGAGTCAGCGTTTACGGCGGCGAAGTTGGCCAGAGGAGGGAGAGTGAACTGGGCAGCAGCGCCAGCGGCGAAGAGGGTGAAAGCAGCGGAACGCATGATGATGGCTGGTGAATCAGGCTGGATTGGCACAGTGAAGAGCTTCCTTGGTTTACACGAGCGAGAATGAATTGAGTAGCAGTCACACGTAGAGAGCTTCACGGAGCACAGAAGGCGAGGGAAGGGGAGGACGGGACGGGCAGAGATTAAGAACAAAGAGAGCTTGGGGGACGCGCTGTGGGGGGCAACAATAGGCGAAGTGCATTGGCCTGCATGTAAATGGAATGGCCCATCGATGGCGTCGGGCATTTTCTGTGTCTGGACCATCTAGGACAAGCGGCGAAGAGGCCAAGAGCACCAGGCAGAATCCTAGAGCCGTTGAATCCGGAAGTGCGTGTGTGTGCGCCCAACCAACCCAAGCTTGGTGCGGCTGAACATTGCCAACGCCAATATGGATCAGCAAACCCACCGCCAAGGGCTGCTGGCTCTGCAACAGAGAGGAGAGTGCTGCCACAGAAACAGACAAAGTATTGACATGCCGTCTGAGAGGCGAGGCGTATTCCCAACCCCAGACCCACGCATCTGCACACTAGGTCAACTGCTAGTCGTTGATAGAGGTTGCAAGATGGGAGAGTCCCGGTGCCGAGAGTGTAACGCCGTGAAGGTTAATACCCGTCCGTGGGAGTAAAAATGGGGAATTCCCCGTGCCTGGGTCTATTGCCCGTGACTGCTGACTCGGGACCAGGGCAAGTCTCATCGTGCTCAGGCCTCAGCAGCCCGCGTTGCCCAGGCCCTGAACCTTGCGGCCTACTGGAGACTAAGGTAGGTACAAGGGCATGGAAACGAGGCATACGGCAGAGGAGAAAAGCCTCCTGCTGGTGGCTGCAGTGACTGTCATGCAAGCGTTGGCATGGCCATGAAGGAGATTTCTGGGCGGGGCCCCACTGCAACGCTGCAGCGAGTCAGCGATCACTGCCCCTGTAACTCATCATGCCATGGCCCTATGAGAGATGGAGATTGGATAGGTAATAATGAGGGCTGAGTGGCTTGCATCTTGCCGAGACATTAGACATGAAGAAACAGTTGAATTGATCTAACCCTTCTGGGCACAATCTCCACCACTATCGTTTGCAACGCTTGAGCCACGTGCAGCCACAGAGGCGCTTCAGATGCAGCCACAGATGCAACAGCCCACCCGCATCAACATTCTTCCGATGACGACCAATTTTGCCATGTCAACTTTGGCGAGCTAGCCTCAATTCAAGATGTGGAAGCATTCGAGGTGCTTGATCGTGTGAGCCTCCCAACGGATCATGTGAGCCAGAAATTCCCATGCCTCATACTCAATTGCACCGAACAGATCACTAACCGCACCTTGAACAGGGCTTCAACGTCAAGATACGGCAGCATGCTGCTCACCAGGGCAGCAGCTCGCCCGCCCTTCACCTCACCACTGGCCATCCGGTCATTCACCACATCCCGCTTCGCCCTGGATGACTCTGCACCAGTCCGCCGAAGCCCCCTCATAGGCAATTTCGTCCCCCCGAAGCGCTCGACCCTCAAGCCCGACCAGACACCGCCCATCTCAACAGAGCGCCCCCAGGCCAGCCAACCTCCCAGGCCGAGCCGCGCTCCCGCCTCCAGCGCCGAGGTGCCCCCCAACGCCGACCTCCCACCACCTCCTCCTCCTCCTCCTCCTCCCGCCTCGGGCGCCTCCCCCCTACCCAGGACCTCTCCGCCGGCTCTGCCCCCGCGCACGCCTACGACGCCAGCGCCCCCCTGGACCTCACGCAGCTCCTCAACAACGCCTACAACAACTACGCCCTCCAGACGGGCATGGCGACCACCCGCGGCGGCCCCGCGGAGAACGTGTACGCCAGGCCCGTCACGGGCAAGACCGTCTTCCTCGAGGGCCGGTACGGCGGCGCGCAGAAGGCGGGCAACCCGGCCGCGGCCTTCCGCGTGCTGGACAGGCTGGTCAAGGAGCAGAAGGTGAAGCGGCTCTTCAACCAGCAGAGGTTCCACGAGCGCAAGGGCATGAAGCGGAAGAGGCTCAGGATGGAGAGGTGGAGGTTCAGGTTCAAGGACGGGTTCAAGGCCGCCGCCAGCCGGGTTCTGGAGCTCAAGAAGCAGGGGTGGTAAGAGGCCTCTTCTGTTCGGTGTATTAGATGGTGAGGAACTGAAGGGAAAAGAAAAAGCATTCGCGCAATTGGTATTGTATGTATGTTGAGCCGCTATGGGTTTTGTACAGTACAACATGAGGAGTAATACTAGGGTTATCTAGTTGTACAATATATACATCAAGATCATGATTCAGATGACAGATTGACAGTTATATTTGCCTTATAAAATCTTATTTGCCTTATAAAATCTTATTTGCCTTGTAAAGTCTTCGTACATTCTATTCAATGAAACCTCAATTCATAATTCGTAAGCTTAGGATCGAATCTATCCATACTAATCATCCCACTCATCCAGCTCCTTCGTGGGGCTTGGCAGCGGACTAGCCTGGATCTTAGGCCTGGAACGAAACACCGCCTCCATGTCTTCCTCGGCCATCAGCTCCTGAGCCAGCATGCCTTGGTCGTCGCCTTCCTCCTCCAGGCTGGGGAAATTACTTTCCCTGGGCGGGGGAGGGGCCCTCGATTTGCGTTGCGATCGACGTCGCTCCAGCTGGGCTTTCTGCCGTGCCTTTTCGAAGCCGGCCATGCTCTTGCGTGTGCGGCTGATGAGATCATCCTCTACTTCCGCATTGGGATCTATCTCGGTGGTGTCGTTCAGAGGTATGTTGAGAGTCACAGTGGGCTCATCGTCTTCCTGGTCCTCCTCGTCCTGAAGAAACAGTGACGTGCCCCGGGGTGCCATCGACAGGCGAGTTCGTTCAGCTAGGGAAAGTGTGTGGCGCGCCTTTGGTCGCTTGGTGGGCGAAGGCGACACGTGGTCCATAGACTCGAGGATCTGGTCAGCGAGCTCCTGCGTAGGAGATTCGGTCATCGGCCCGTCACTTGTGTTTGTGATTTGAACCCTATTTGGCGACTGACTTGAAATCGACCTCGCCCGTGGGGTGGAGGGGTTGGAGGAGCGATGTGAGTAGCCGTCTTCCAAATTATCAGGAGATGTGACGCTGTTTGCCTCGGAGTTGGAGGCAGCTTTGGGGTAGTTGAAAGACCCGAGATCGGGTCGAGCGAGATTTGGTCTGACGAGTCTTCGCGGGGCATCAGGTTTGCTCTTGAATGGCGGAGAAGGCTCTGTTTCTTCCACTGGGGACATCTCCAAGCTGTCGTCTTCCAGGGAGCTGATTTCGGAAATTTGGTCGGAAGCACCAGATATCCTCTTCCCATGCTTTCTCCTCTGCTGAAGGAACAAAAGAGCCGTTGGCTGGGTCTGGTCCACATTTGCCAACTCCTTCTTGAGTCCACTCAGCATATCGCGATATTCTCCCGTCATCCGACCGCCTAATCCAGATTGCCGCTTCCCAGGGCTCATTCTCCCAAGCACGAGATTCTCATGTTGGCGGAATCCGAAATCGACTCCCTTCTTCGATTTCACCGGCGCCGGGCGTTTTGACGGCGACTCGTTGACCTGACCCTGAGGGAACATGGTGCTTCTGTATCTCTGCCACTTCTCGAGCCTCTCTTTGTGTGCATTCACTCGACCCTCGAGCTGTTCCAGAAGCCCGCTATCTTGACTCTCCACCTCTGCCAGCCTGCTTTGCTGGACCCGCCTCCACATCCTCTCAAACGGCATGCCAAACGGGCCGTCGTTTTTGACGGATGCATCCCCGTAGAGCAGGGTCTCCATCCATCGCTCATTGCCAGACCAGTTGTTGCGCAGTGTCCTCCACATTTCAAGCCTGGCCTCATCCGAGACGGTCTTGGACGATCCCTTCTCCACCCTCAGGTGAGCCTCCTCCTTCTTCCGGACCAAGGTCCTCTCCTTGACTCCCAGCAGGTCGGCAAAGTCTCGAAACTTGGCCGCATTGACGTCCCTCTGTCGTTTGAGTCGGTGTAGAGACGCCTTGTGTGCGAGAACGAGGAGGCTCAGCTCGGTCTTGTCACCCGTGTAGCCCCTGTTCTCCAGGGCAATGGATAGAGCGAGCGCCGGGTGCTCGCCGCTGGCGGCAGACTCTTGCGACGCAACCTTCTTGAGGACGGCGGAGGAAAAGGCGGCCAGGAGATCCTCCAGCCGCTCGCCCTTGCAGTCGTCCAGCATTGTTTTCCGGAGGATGGCATCCCGCCCCAGGGCCCCATTCTTCTTCGCCTGCTCGAGACATCGGAGGAGGGCGGCGCGGAGGTTGAGACTTTGGACATGGTCGAGTGGGGGAAAGAAGGGTTTCAGTTTCTAAGGGGAAGATTGACGTTAGTATTTGCCTCGTAAATAACCGTAAAAGACAAAAGAATGGGCTCTTGGTGGTGGGAAACCTACATTTGCCGTCTCTTCAGGGTCCCACAGGGCAAAGAGGTGGAAGAGCGCCCACTCGACGCATTGGATCCGTTTCTTCTGCCCTTGAGCGGCGGCAGCACCTGCAGCAGCAAAAGTATCGAGCGAAATGCCCGGCCAGCCGACCACCAGGTCCAGATCCAGCAATCTGAGGTTGGTCAGGAACAGGGAGACGGAGGACGCGGCGGGCGTGACGGTGGCCGTCGGTGTGGTGCCGAGGACATGGCTGACGGCGGCGTTGAATTCCTTGGGCACCTGGAGGGGTCTGTTGCCGTGGGCAGCGCCTAGACGAGCGGCGCGGGTACGGGTTTGCTGAGCTGTAGCCATTGTGCCACCATCGTCTTCATTTTCTGCTTGGTGAAGCGGAAAGGGGTGTCGTTGAGGCAGGGGTCCGACTCGGTGAGGATGGAGATATCCAAAATGGCGGCTGGAGCTCTGGTGCGATCGTCGCCAATGAGGAAACGAAGCACATGCATGATGCAGGAAGCGACTCGAACGAACTAAACAAAACAAGCCTCACCGTAAGTGTGGCCCACCCGAGGCCTGCCTACCTACCCTATAGCCAGAATGCGGAGAGATGGTCGTTCCCGAGGTGCAGATCCAGCCTCACTCCATGACGACAACTCAGATAAGATTGGTGGCTGCCTTCGGGTATACTTGGTGGACTTGCGACAGGATTGGATGTTGGGTTGCATTGGGAGCTGCCATGTGGTTACTTTCCAGATACGAGGAGATGTGCATGGGATGATGTATGACATGGTAGCCAGCCTGAGATCAATGAGCCATCTCGCTTAACTTGATGTCGGACCGTGTGAAAGACGGCCTGCACAAGTAAACAGGCAGAGAATCGTCTATCAATCTGGGGCCACCTTAGGCATATCAATTGCAGCGAGAATCATTCGAATCGAATCGCGATACTGAGAATCTGTATGTTCACTGAATGTTCCTGGCCGTGGCGGTGTTAGGAGTTGGCGGGGGCAGTAAATTCCGGCGCTCCCGAAGCCTGATCTGGTCTAATTCACCGGCTGAGTCGGCTTTCGATGGCACGATAGAGCAGCACTTTGGTAGCCCCCAAACACTGCAGCCCCTCTGGCGAAAAAAATTGGAGGGACAATAAAATAAATCCGCCTGAACTCCGTTTCGTCGCAGTCTCATCTCTCCGCGTCATCTCCAAGACGAGGACGCCCATTGCATTCCACCGCCAGTGTTATCTTGACTCTGATACCTACCGAGGTGATTAGTCTACCGTTTTGTGGCGCCGAAAGGACTTCAATTCCCGCTCGGGCTAAACACCGCAAACTGCCAGCGGAATTCGTGCAACCCTGTTCCGAGCGGCTTCTCGTCCTACCACCACGCCACTGCGCACACCACTGCAACACTGACCTCGTCGGGATTCGTTGATGCGCATCCAGCCCATCTCGGCGCCGCCACGACGATCCAGGGGACGCTCGCTAGCCTTGCATCAGCACGCAGCCGCAAAAGCTTGAAACGGGCCACTGCGCCGAGGCAGCTCTTCGCCGAGGGAGCCCCCCGAGGGAGAGACCATGGTCCCGCCGCCAATATTTGCTCCGGCACCTTCACCCTCGCCGACCAGGACTGGCGGCACGGGCAATCCAGCTGGCTATGGCCGGTCGTGTACAAACTGCTCGCGGGCCAAGGCTAAGTGCATTGTCAAGTACCCCGATGCCTCTTGCGTGCGCTGCGACCGCCTGGGCAAGGAGTGCCTGCCCATCATCGCCCTGAGGAAGCGAGCCCCCAAGAAGTCGCCTTCGTCGCGCACGGCTAAGCTTGAGGAGAAGCTCGACGACCTGGTCTCGATTCTGCGAGGGACGCAGCAGCCGCAACCGCCGCCCTCGAACCCCGTCGCACAAGACCCGTACCCACAGCAGCCGTTGGAGCAGTCGCACAACATGCCCAGCCGCCTCGACTCTCTGGCGACGGCTGCCACCGCGTCTGCCTCGACGCCGACCAATATGTTGCATGCTTCCCAGTTCCCGTCCAGCGCGCCCATGTTTGATGCCGCCGCCGACGACGCGCCTGAGCCCACACCGGCCGAGGCCGAGGTCTACCTGGACAAGTTCCGCGGCTGGCTTGAGAGGTTCCCCTTCATGTACCTGCCCCCCGAGGTCACCGCTGCCGCACTTCGCCGGGAACGTCCGTTTCTCTGGCTCTGTATCATGAATGTCACCTCAATGTCTGTACCGCAGATGCAAAGAATGAAAGTCACAGTCCGGCGAGAGGTGGCCCAGAGAGTCGTCATGGACCACGAGCCGAGTATGGATATCCTGTTGGGGCTGCTTGCTTATCTGGGCTGGGCTTCGATGATTAGCGGTCCCGATTCGAAGCCCTTCCTGGTGTTGTATACGCAGCTGGCCACGAGCGTTCTGCACGAGCTGTCGCTGGCGAGATCGCCAATTGAAGAGCAGTATTTTCACAATTGTTTCAAAATTTGGGGAGGACGGCCGCCCGGGCCCAAGATTAGAACATTGGAAGAACGCAGGGCTCTTCTGTCCACTTGGTACCTCACATCTGTGTATGTGCCTATCCACCTCTCCATGCATATCTCCGTTCTTCATACTAACTCTGGTTAGATTTGCTTCGTTTATTGGTAAAATGGAAACACTCCGGTGGACCTCACACATAGATGAGTCCATCGAGATACTCGAACGGGAAAAGGAAAGCCCCTTCGATGTCATCCTTACGAACCTGGTCAAGGTCCAGCAGATCACTGATGATGCACACCACCTCCTTGTACGGGATCTGCTTGGGGGAGGGCCCAACGTGGCGCCCAGCTGTCTTTTCAGAACGGCGATGCTCTCGCGATTGAGCACGCTCAAGGACAGTATGCCGGCAAATGTTGCAGCACATTGTAAGCTCTAGAAATCCAAACCCAGCTGAGATCAGAGCTGACTGAGAGTTGATGCTAGATGTAATCCGTCTCCACATTCACTTTTGCGAGGTCCAGATCCATTCCACAGGGCTGTACTCGCAGTCCCTCACGGACACGCCCTATGGGGTTGATGCGCAGCGCATCGATTCCATGTACGGATGCGTGAGATCAATTCGCGGCTGGCACGACTTGTTCTTCTCCCTCCCCATCAACGAGCTCCCGGGCCTGCCATTCAGCTGCTTCATTCATCTCTTCCAATGCCAAGTCTCTCTCTACCGACTGGCCACCACTGAAGACCCGGCCTGGGACAAGGACATGATGCGCCACACGGTCGACCTGCTCGAGTTTCTCGACCAGGCGCACGATCGATTCCAGCAATTGAACCAGGTCTACGTGCTCAAGACCGGGCCGGGCGACGAGACTCTCTGGCAGAAGGGATGCAAGATAATGAGGAACATCAAGGCAATGTGGGAGCCCGCCCTGGCCAGTGCGGCGCTGGGCGGCCTGCCGACACCCAGTAGTCAAGGGTTCAGCGGCCTGGGATCTGGATCGGTAGCTGGCATGCCTGTGCCGGGCCCGGTTCCCAGTGGCGCGGCGGCGATGGGCGGCGACAAGAACCCGCTCCTCCCGGAGAACGGACCGATGGATTTTAATGACATGGCCTGGATGACGGATGTTTTTGGGCCGTGGGATTTCTTAAAAAGTAATGAGTCGGGTGGGAAGCCGTCGTGATGAAATGATGGATCTGGGCGACGCGGCGTTTTGGTTTCCTTTTGTCTCATGATGATTCCTGCGCCTGGGCTATGGCCATGAATAGGAAGGAAGGATGGCCGGATTATAGATGCGAGAAGTAAAAGCTCTCCCAAATCATAGTATTATACCAAATAGAATATACCCCTGCATAATACGATTGGCTAGTTGTGGTTGTGATGATGAATGAACCAGCGGTACCAGATCGTCTCTGACAAGGTGAACCAAACAGAGAGACAACGAAGAGTCCGTCCGTGTTGCTTTATTGACGCCCCATTCCTTGTCTACTGAACACTTGATTATTAACTAACAAATGAGTATTGACGCGCTACTGACAGGGGTCGACTCTGCCGTGCCGGCAAGGGACCAAGTGGGACTAAAAGTCGCACCAGGCGCAAAGTCCTCCCACGACAACACACAGGGCTGACGAGCAAACCTTTAATCCGACTACATCCATCCTTCGGACCGCCCTCGACATCTCTACCCTCGACCAGAAGAATGCTCAAACGCCCTAGAAACCGCCAGCCCCGATCCCAGGGGCAGCAGCAGCAACGCCCCAACAACGGCCGACAAAACGGACCCTCGCGATCCAACCACGCCCGGTCCGTCCCAACAGTCCAGCAGGTCGTCCCCGGCGCCAGCGTGTCGATAGTCCTCAAAGCAGACCAGCCCACGGGCCGGGAGACACCCGGCGTGGTGCAGGATGTCCTGACGCAGGGCAACCACCCGCGAGGGATCAAGGTCCGCCTGCAGGACGGCCAGGTCGGCAGGGTGCAGCGCATGGGAGGAGGAGGAGCAGGAGCAGGAAGCAGCAGCGGTGCGGCCGACGCGGGGAAGCCGAGCGCAGGCAGGGCCAACTTCACGCAGCGGTACACCGACGTGCGCTACGACGACGAGTATCCCGAGGGCCCGCCGCCAAGGAGCCTGGCCGACTTCTTCCCCGCGGAGCCCGAGCCTGGGCCTGAGCCCACGCAGCAGGAGACGTCATCGAGGACGCAGGAGGTCCTGGTGACCTGCCCGCTGTGCGGTGGCTTCGAGGGAGACGAGACAGCGGTGACACATCACATCGAGAAGGAGCATTTGACCTGAAGCGGATTGCGGAGGGCTCACCTGGGATTCGGTGGTCATGGTTTGGGAGTGAAATCCCCCTTCTCCACCAGTGCTCTCGGGAAGAAGCGGCCCGGCCCAAGGAACTTTTGCCATCGGCTTTTAAGAGCGCTTCGGAGTCTTTGCGCCGGGGGACGTATCTGCAGGATATTCTGTGATTTTGGCTCCTTTGTGTGCAGGTCAAGCGTTTTGATATGAGGCAATTGCTCGGCTCTCTGCTCTTGTTGGAGCTTAGACTTGGGACATGCCAGTACAGCGCTGGCCGATCCCTATACGACAACTAACAAACTCCATGCCGAGGCGAAATCATCTAATTTTGGCACATCCCTCAAGGAGAAGATCTTTCTTTTCCTTCTCCGGTGTATAGGGACAGACACAAACCTCACGTACGGGCTTTAGATTGCATCGGATCGTCGATAGAAACCGGGTTCCTCCGGCTACAAACTACAACAGAGACACCGACTCAGCGCCCGTGGGGGGAAGGGTATTACTTCTGGGCCCCAGGCCAGCTTCATCATTCCATCCTTGGAAAATATCATGGTGCCATCGTCTTCTGCATTCCACGGAGCGAGCCAAACCAGGCTTCTCAATAGGATCGACTGTGCTCCTCACACGAGTCATACGGAAACCTTTGCTCATCCCGCCCCTCTCCATACAAGGGTTTCTCTGCGCCATGATCTGGAGATGTGAGGACTTCCCCACAGCCAACTGAGAAAGGGGACAGGCAAATGTCTCCCATTTCCTTCTCGCATGCCAAAGAACCAAGTAAGCAAACAGGTTTTCTTGATTTCCCATGGCATCCCTTGGTTGGTTGGGATCATTTCGAGGAGGGAACTTTTGTATTCTGATAGATCATTGATCCTTATTGTGCATATTGGCACCACATGACCGGATCGAACGATAGCTTATTTGCCCTTGACTCATCATGGTCTGAGCCGTGTGATGGGACGTCGTCCATCGCCGACATCTTTGGCTCCCAAGCTGCTCTGGGGGGTTTCACGGTAGTAAGCGTGGCCAGAGTTATTTCTCCGAGGCTGAGACCTCGGGAGGGGTGTGAGTTGCTCTTCCCAGCAGACACCCCTCTTTGGAGCTCCTCCACCTTGCATGAGTTGCGATGGAGGTGTCGTGCTCGCCTAACGCGGATGAAGGCGCCGGATGCGCAACGGGCGATGTCTCATCACCGCCGTTATATATTAAGCTCCCGATGTCCTGAGCGGTTCGTCTTGAGTAGATGGTAGACTGAGGGTTCCTTCAATACAACACAAATATACCACCATATTCCCTGCTTTTAGCCAACTTGCTTTGGCTCTAATCCAAGATATAGCTTAAATGTTGTTTCCGTTCTTCATTCTACTGGCCTGTGCCCTGCTCGCCCAGGCCCATGATGGATCGGGCTGTGGGACGGCACCCCCTAGCCCAGAGTTCCTGGCAGTGGGACGGCAATTCGCTGAGCGGGAGAGTATCGCGCGCCATGATAACCGTATTTCAAGGGTGAAGAGGACTATAGAGGTGGATGTTTATTTACACACTGTCGCCACGTCGAGGGACAAACTAGTCAGCGTAGGTACATCCTGGGCATCAACGCCGTCAGAAAAAACTGACCCAAGAGTCAAGATCAGCACCCTCCACAGGCAGTTCGCCGTCCTCCTCAAGTCATACCTGCCGTACGGCATAACCTTCAACCTCAGGGGCACCACCGAGACCATCAACACCAAGTGGTCCCGGGACGGGGACGAGATGGGGATGAAGCGCGCGCTGCGCTCGGGCGGCTACCGCGCCCTCAACATCTACTACGTCGAGGACCTCCACGGCGACCTCGGGTACTGCTACTACCCGACCGACGCGGCCCAGGGCTCCGAGGACTTCTACCGCGACGGCTGCTCCGTCCTGTCGTCCACGGTGCCGGGGGGCTCGATGGTCGACTTCCGCCTGGGCAAGACGTCGGTCCACGAGGCGGGCCACTGGTTCGGCCTCATCCACACCTTCGAGGGGGGTTGCGTCGGCGACAACGACCTGGTCGACGACACGCCCGCGCAGGCGAGCGCGTCGGCTGGGTGTCCCAAGGGGAGGGACTCGTGTCCTCTCAAGCCGGGTTTGGACCCGATCCATAACTACATGGATTATTCGTCAGAGTGCGTCAATGTTTCAGGTTTTTCTTTTTTTTTCTTTCTCCGCATTGTTGATTTCGTAATGGCTGACTTGATTGATTACGCAGTGAGTGCTATTCCGAGTTCACCAACGGGCAGATTGATCGTATTCACAGTTTCTGGGACAGGTATCGCAGATAAGACAGGGCTGAGTACGGCCGAGTTCGTCTGGACCCCTTGTCTAAGTTTCTTTTTCTTCCTGGGTTTCCTTTTTAGTGCCTTTCTTTCTAATTTTGCTTCCGCCAGAGATTCTGGGGACCTCGGTGTATGATATTATGATGAAACAGGTTTCTCCGCGTGATCCTCGGGAACAGGGCTGGGAAGAGGCATATCGGCGAATCTCATGTTGTCATATGGGTCAGTGTGCTTGCGTAATACTTTACCATATTTGCTTCATCGAGAGATTGGATGTTGGTTCTCAGCCAGCCACCGCGCAGCTGGGGCTGCGGGGAAGAGTGTAAACGGAATAGCTGCATGCATGTCTTTCCCCTCTCAATAGTCAAGTGGCCCGGTGATTCAGACCCCCTTCTGTCAATAATCGTGAGTGATCATGCAAGCTGGACCGGCGGTGAGGGGCGGCACTTGATATTGGAGACTTAAGACGATGGAGATCCTGGAATGGGAAGCGTGCTTCCTTTCTAGGCAATTGAACGTTCATGATCTGAGCAACATGTCTCGAGAACGAGAATCCAAGGCAGCGGCCTTATCATCTACCATGCATGTCTCTTATTCCCACCAGCGTCTTTGTTCATTGCGTCCTTACCCACTTCTTTATGCTACGATGATCCTGGTTACTTGATATAGTAGACTTCTATACATGTAGTTACAAGTTAAAGATTATATTATTTGCCTTCAATAATACGCTCTTAAGTTCAAAATTGCTAGCTAAAGCTTTAAGCCTATAAGGCTTAATCTTTATTTACTTTAATAAACCAATAAATCTTCTTTCTATCTTGATTTTTCTATTTAATTAAAGCTTCACTGAAAGCATTAATTGGCGTCTTATTCATCGAATCACGTGCTTAGCCAGATGAGCGTTAGCAATTGGTTCGATTGCATTGCTACCTAACGGATAATGAAAACTGCACATCTGTCTCCTGATCTAAGATCCCAGGGCGACGGATCGTCAGCATACCGCAAATTGGCCATGAATCGCGAGATGAAAGCAAGAGCAGCCTCAGAACCGATCGAGGGCTTTTTGCTCGAAGAGATGCCGTTCGAAACCGACCAAACAGAGGCCCCTGATGACTGCGGCGTGGTGCAGCCGTTTCGAGTTGTGGGTGGCGGAGAACACGTGGATGAGGCGACAGACTGTGGTCAAGAGCTCACAACAAGCACACCGGTCAATCATCCAATCCACAAAACTGACTACGAAACGTACGAAGAACTCGGACGCATATTTGAAGTCAAATACTTTATCTCGCGCCAAATCGCCCATCTTGAAACAGCTATCAACTATCTCCAACAAGCCATTGACTGCAAAAATGTGGATGATCGTGACTGCGAATCTTCGTTGTTACTCTCCCTAGGCGGCTTGCATGCAGCCAAATTTAAAAGAACCGCACAGCCTGAAAGTCTTGCTTCGGCTATACAAGTCTTTGAAAAAGCCATTCTGTTCACAAGCGATGATGAAGTCCTTGCCATTCAGGCCAAGGTTCTCCTAAGCTTCTATTCGCTCCAAGATGCGGACGAAATGTTACGGAATCAAAAAGTCGGCAGCCTGGCGTCGACTATCTACATGAAGGGTTTACGCTCACAGAATATATCCCTCATGGAAACTTGTATTCTATTATTCGAAAGCATTACGGAAAAGAAAGTTCCGTCTCTAATATGGCGAAATCAAGTGGGTTTTCTTGGAAGAGCATACTTCAATGTGGTATTCTGGGGCTATGGCGACAGCTATGATCTCGACCGATCGATAGGTTTCCTTGAGTACCATATCTACCTCACGCCACCAAGTGAAGAACCGGATCTAGCTATCTCTCATCTGGCACTTGGAAAAGCCTATGGGTTCAGGTTCGATATCAACGGTGCGTCATGTGATCTGAAAGCATCTAGAGATCACTTAAAGAAGTCTTCAGATTTCATGCAGGGTAAAACCGTCTACAGAGAAGAGAGATTCATATGCTTGAGGGAGATGTACAATCGATCATTGAACATGGATGTCTCGAATGACCTTGATCAATCCATTACTCAATATGAAGAAGATATATGTGCTGTTGCCACCGATTCTACATTCTTCATCAGTCTGGAGTTATTTCAGAAACTGGCTGTCGGCTATGGAGATAGATTCCATCTTTGTGGCGCGATATTGGACCTCAACATTTCAATTAAACATTGTGAGAAAATTTTGGATCTCTCGGTGGAATACAAACATTTACAGTCATGGGCCAAACTCTCCTTGGCCCTGAATTATCGACAAAGGTTCTCCCGGACAGAGGAATTAGCTGATCTTGAAAAATCTCTATTTTGGATGCGAGACTACATGGATCCTCTGCTGATTCAGGCGTCAGAGGAATTACCCAATCTTGCAAAAGAATCTCTTATTTGGATGCGAGACTACTGGGATCCTGTGCTGATTCAGGCGGAAGTGGCAATTGGGGCATTACAAATCTTTGGAACGCTCCTCAGATTGAGATTCGAATATTTGGGGAATTACAAGGATATTGAAGAATCCATCCGACACTATAAAGGAGCTGCATCCCTCGCTAAAGGCCGGAATATGCATCACCAGCCCAGTATACTCCTGGGCTTGAGTAAATCCTACCTATCTAGATATGAAGACGCAAAATCCACCGATGACATCGATAAAGCGCTCAGGTGCAGAATGACCGCTGTTGCGCTGTGCCCAACAGACCACACCTGGTTTCCGGTATACTTGAATTCCTTGCGAGCTGTATGCAGTCAGAAGGATGATGGGAATTACTATGAAGCAGACTACAAGGGACTATTGAAAATAGCCGTAAATGCTTTGCAGTTAGCTGATGACCTGAACAGACCTGAGGAAGCATCACAGCTGAAGTTCATTGGCATGCAATTCTGCTGGGAGTTTGTTAACGACTTCCATTCCCTAAATCTTGAAATCGGAATTTATATGCTTGAAAAAGCTTTTAAGCATCCTACGACCCGGGTGAAGAGTCGTGTACACGTGGGTTGCGGCCTAGTTGCGTGTTACATTGAGGCTGGGAGAATACCAGCAGCCTATAGCGCAGCCGTCAAAACATTATCGCTCATGCCAAAATTAACTCCCCGATCCTTCGAGGTCTCGGATAAGCAGTCATATCTAGAGACTGCGGTTGGGTTGGCTTCGTCTGTGGTAGGGCTCGCCCTAGACGTGGGCGACGAGTTGTACAAGGTTATTCAGTACCTTGAACTAGGCAGGGGCATCATCTTAAACTCATTAGGCGATCTTCGTCTTGATATCATTGACCTTCAAGCATTGCACCCTAAATTAGCAGAGGAATTCACCCGGCTCAGGGAGAAACTCGATACACCCCCAGGGTCAGCTAGCGGTAGGACTAACCCGCGTCATTATTTGAGCCAAAAGCTGGAGGCAACGATACAGAAGATTCGGTCATTTCCCGGCTTCGATAGATTTTTGCTTTCCTCTTCAGAGAAAGATCTAAAATCTGCTGCAGCTCGCGGCCCTATAGTGATCATCAATATTGACATTCGTCGGTGTGATGCTCTCCTAATTCAACCAAACCAAATCAGGGCTCTAGAGCTTCCAGGCCTCAAAAAGAAAGATATAGAAGCCCATGCGAAATTGCCAGATTTCGACCGGAATACATTGGAGTGGCTCTGGGATGTGATAGTGTGCCCGGTACTCGAGGACTTAGGTTACCTTCAGTCGGTAGACTCAGCTTCTACCTCCTGGCCGCGTATCATCTGGATCCCCACAGGCGCTCTCTCAAACCTCCCACTCCACGCAGCCGGATACCACTATCACGGATCTACGAATACCGTCATGGACCGAGCTATTTCCTCATATAGTTCGTCGGTTCGAGCACTGATTCAAAGCCAGCATCGTACATTGATTTCGAATTCTCGGCCACTCGGAAAAGCGGTGTTAGTAGGTGTCCAGGAACTTAAACATGCACCTAAAGAGATTGATGAACTCGAGAAATATGTTCTTTGATGGAATTGGAAGTAAGCAAACCAAACGCTGACCGACAGGAGGTCCTTCGCTCGCTGGTAGATTGCGAAATCTTCCACTTTGCTGGTCATGGGGAGGCGGACCATTTTGACCCATTGAAAAGCTCCCTGAAAATCAATCCCGGGACTATCACAATGCAGGATCTTCTTGACTTGAAGCTGTACAAACGAGCGCCATTTCTCGCCTACCTTTCCGCATGTAACACAGGATATATCTCATCGGAAGGGCTTCCCGATGAAGGACTACACCTTATCAGTTCATGTCAGGTGGCTGGTTTCCGCCATGTCATTGGGACGTTGCGCATGGTCAACGATGAGATATGTTATCATGTTGCCAAGATGACCTATAATTGGATCAAGAAAGAAAAGTTAACCGATGATTCCGTGAGTGAGGGACTTCACCATGCTATCAGAAGCCTTCGGGATGAATGGGTCCTTAATGATGATGAAACGAGAGCTGAACAACGGATTAGAGAGGCAACATATGGGAAGAAGGAGGATGTATCCCAGGATAGGGATATGGTTCCCTTAGGCGGGGGATCTATCTCTTGGGCCCCGTTTGTTCACTTCGGTATTTAGCTCTTTGATAATCCTTTTAGCCTGGGTTTAGCTTTAGCTAAATAGAAAAACAGTATCAAGTTATAAGATAGAGTTATGTAGTAGGTGACTGCAGGTCGCACTTTGCTTTAATTCATTGTATGTTTATGAAGTCTGCTCGCAGGTTACAAGCATGTCTCTTCCTCCCGCCAGCGTGTCTGTTCGTGCCGCGTTACCCACCTTTTGATGCTACGATGATCTCGGTTACTCGATATGGCAAACTACCGCAGCTAGCGCTTACCCTAATATCCGCCCTGGTGATGCCTGACAAAAAAACACTGCTCGCTAAACACTCTATTCTGACAAAAGAACTTGCAATCTCTGGGCGCAATAAATGACAGAATAAACGGTCTCCTCAACAAAAAAGTCCATTTTATTCTTGTTCTGGGTTTTTTTCTCTTTCAATAAACTGATAATAATCAATGACTTACATATGAGAGGCTGAGCGCGTAGTGTCGTGGTGCGTCATGTTTTTTGTCGCCCACTCACGGCTTGCTTCTTAACTCCATGACATTCCCAATTAACTCCCAAGCTCCGAAACTCCGGCACAACGGAAACCGCTATTCCATCCACATTTCCTTAAAGCGCAAGGGTGGATTGCCTAGACGTATCTTTATTGTAGAGCGGCAGTAGGCCCCATGCGGGGTGGTGAAATAGTACATAAAGCATATAAGTCGCATGAGAAGAACGGAATCCCAATTTCAAGACATCAGAACATCTCTAAATCAATCAATTCGGAAAAGCAAACCTTGCTCAAACAATCCAGCAATCGCCCAAAATATCGAACAATGAGCCTCCCCAAGACTTTCAAACAAGCCGCCTTCAAGGAGAACGGCGGGCCTCTGGTCGTCGAGGAGGTTGAGTTGACTCTTCCTTCCGATGGGCAGGTTTTGATAAAGGTGGAAGCTTGTGGCGTTTGCCATTCGGACAAGTTTCCTCAGTTCAACGGCATGGGAGCTGGTTTGTATGTTTTCATTGATTGAATCGTTGAGGAACTGAAACTGATACCCCTGATTCCAGCCCTTTCGTCCCTGGTCATGAGTTTATCGGAAGAGTGGCTGCAGTCCCTTCAGGCGAGAAGAAGTGGAAAGTTGGTGACCGGATCGGTGGTGGCTGGCATGGAGGACACGATGGTAAGAAATTCATCCGAGTGAAGCGGTTTAGTCACTACTCTAACAGAGCTACTCCAGGCACGTGCAATGCTTGCCAAAAAGGCATGTTTCAGATGTGCGATAACAAGGTTATAAATGGAGAGACTGTCGGAGGAGGATGTAAGTTTCCAAACATACACTGCCAGCAAAGGGGATGATTTCTTCTAACTTTGTCAAGATGCCCAATACTGCAAGATTCGCTCCGAGTCAGGGGTCAGAATCCCCGAAGACATCGACGCTAAGCTTTATGCACCCATTCTGTGCGCTGGTGTTTCGACCTTCAACTCTATCCGCCAGCTCAATGTGCCCCATGGATCGACGGTTGTCATCCATGGTATTGGTGGCCTGGGGCATCTTGCCATCCAGTACGCAAATAAACTTGGCTACCGGGTTGTGGCTATCTCCCGTGGGCGCGACAAGGAACAGTTTGCTAAGAGCCTGGGAGCACATGAGTACATCGATGCAGCTACCCAAGATCCTGTCAGCACCCTCAAGGAACTAGGTGGTGCATCTCTTGTTGTTTCGACATCTCCCAACGGCGCGGACATAACACCATTGCTCGGCGGGCTGGGCCCTCTTGGAAAGTTACTGGTTCTCTCTGGTAAGTTGTTCATGGACTCTCGATCGGGAATATCGAGCTAACAAGACGCTTTATTGAAAAGTTGCTGGTGACTTGTCGATTAGCGTTCTTACTCTGGTAAGTGTCATCTACCCACGTGGAGAAGAGTAAATGTGTTGTTCAAAGTCAGGCTAACAATTTCTCATTTATACAGATGGGTTACGGGCTCTCTGTTCACTCCTGGCCTTCAGGTCACGCAACAGATACAGAAGACACAATCGCGTTTACCAAGTTGCATGGGGTCAATTGTATGACACAGACATGGCCGTTAGAACAGGTCAACGAAGCATATAGTAAGTTATTTTGCGTATAATCTCGAGAGTAAGGGATGAGAGCTAACATGCTATGAACACAAAAGACGCCATGGTTAGTGGTGACATACGTTTCCGGGCAGTGATTACTATGGAAGACTAGAGCCCCAGACGTTTGATAAGGGGAGTTTGAGGGGATCAATACCACGAAGGCATCCTCATCTGCAAAGTCCAGGGCTCAAGAAACATGATTCGATGGAATCCACTTTGGATGGTGGCACGCAATGATCCGGAACTTTTGCCGAACTAGATTTGGAAGTCAACATCGGCGGCGTGTGCCGGCAAACCGCATCTCTCCGTACCCATTTGCCTCCGCACTTGCAGGGGATTTGCCGCGACCCTGGTAGATGATCATGGGCTATGTTGCTTTTGTAACCATTTCTCGGAAACGGACCAATCGTTTCGCTGACACGTCGCATCATACATGGGCGGTCTTTCTCAACCTTTCAATAGTGACACAGGCAAGCATCGAAAGTAAGCGCGTATCGGCCAGGAAGTGGTTTCAGTTTCGGAAGGTTGACTTTTATGGCGTGTACTGTAATCATAAATAATCATGCTCTCCCATATGCAAAGATAGTCCCTGTTCAATGATTGGAAAAAATATAAAAGCAGCTCGAGGGGCCGAACGACGTTAATGCCTTCAGCTCCAAATTAGTATCATCAACGAAAATTGGTAAGCAGTCAATTCTTACTTGTTACAACTATGAAGGCCACATACACCCTCATAGCAGCTTTAGCTAGCTTCGCTTCAGCACAAGTATACACCGGGCCGCTGTATGTTTATGGAGACAGCACCACGACTGAGGTCAACAATCTTCAGGTCTTCTCGAACGGAGGTATGCGAGTGTAATGGATCTTATAAATAACACTGACAGCTGCTAACCTGACAACAGAAACAATCTATCTCGGCGACTACAAGGCTCTGAACAATCCCGAATATGCACCTGTCACCTGTAACTCTACCCAGCATCCTCCACTCGTACCCCCCTAACAAGTTTCGCAGACTCCTTGGACCTGTCCAATAACGTTGGCACTGCCCGAATCTATCTCAATCCAAACACAACCGGCCTTTCCCAGAAGCCGACCTGGTCGAACCGCATCTTGGCCGAGCCCAATTACACTGGGGCAAGCGGGCTTAAAGTAGTCGCGCTTGACCCGAACGCGGGAGATCTTGCCGACTATAGAACTAAGTGGCTGGCTTATGGGACGGCTTTATTCTCTGGTGCCGACAATGGTGATGCTTCCTACTCTGGGAGGGAGTACGCCGAGAAGTCGGCCGTATCGGGAGTGTGGGATGTCTATGCTTACTGGATTGGCTCGGCTGATAACCACCACTTCAACTTCAGGACCAAGCAGATTGTCTGATTAAGCTATGAGCGGACTTGATGATACTTGAGTTGCCTAGCAAAAGAGGCGGGCAGATGGTTGGAAGGTGGATGTTGTGGGTTGCTTACCGAGAAGAATTAGGAAGAAGTAGCTTTTGCCTTGGTAGTTATCCTGAAATTGTGGAAAACATTCAACGCACTACATCTAGTGAGTCAACGCGCGACCTAGCGAATACCTTACCTGGTCTGAGCACATAGAGATAAAGACTAGGCCAGATCAACGCCACGAGGAACAAGTGCTCAGATGCTTAAGCTTCCGGAGTCGCTTGTAGATTACCCCAAGTTGGTGTCTGCAATGGTAAGGGCCGGATGGAGTGCTGAGAAGATTACGAAGACGCTTAGTGGAAAGTGGCTCGCCTATGGAAAGAATCATTTGGAAGTAACCCGGCACAGACTGTATGTGAAAGCTATAGGTCATCTCTGATATTTACAAATACTGGAAGTAAGTTCCACGCCCCTAGGCTATAGGCCTAAGTATTCAACCATGTTTAACGCAACTAAATTTCTCTAACTGTGCAAGATTTGTTGCTACACGGAGAGCGCTAGGATAGCTTAAGCCATCCGCGGGATTGGTAAGATAGCCCAAATTTCTGTGATCTATTGTTGAACAGAGACACAGTCAAGTGTCAAGTTTAATGGGCTTATTATGATACAAAGTACAACCGATTCGATTCTACTCCCTTATCTCACTTTCAATCGAGTGAAGGACAGCACACCATGGCCATCAACATTGTCAGACCCCAGAACGACTGCATCGTCACCACAACGTCGCTTCCGTGCATATTAATAATAGAAGGTACGAGCGTACAACAATGATATACTGCATATTATAAGAGAAGGGAATCGATGTTTATTTGATGGTATCTCGTTGGTTTTATCTCCAACATGACTCGAGTCCACCATAAATCCTCATCCACACACACCTTCGCGGCCGAGTCCCGTCAGGCGAGTCGCCAGCTCAGTGTCCAGGTTTCTGCCCTGAGTTTGTAAATTTCTTTCATTTAACACCACGACATATGATTCTTGTCTGATCAATTTTGTATGGCTGCGTTCATGCTGATTACGTCATCTCAAGGGGCTCTTTCCCGCTTACTTATTTCGTTGCTGCGCCCCGCAATTGAGCGACCTTCCTGATTCCGTCGCCTCGTGACACCGCCATTGATTCAACGTCCCCAATCGCCTGCTGTCTTGCAAAGCTCGTCGAGAGATCTAGACCAGCTGTTTCGGAAAGATTGTTCAAGTTCCCCGCCTGTTGCTGACGATGAGCGCTATTGCAGTCGGTGTTTGCGGGTCCGCTGCTCTGGCGGTCGCGTTGGTTGGCGCCATCTACGCGGCCAACGCCTCCTTCACCAGAGTCCCCAAGATCATCAGAGATACGACGACTTCCGCTTGGTTGAGGACATGCGCTATCCTGACGACGATGTGAGTCTCCCCTGTCCCGCGGCACGTACTCATGACAATCGCGCATAGCTCACAACACTAGATGGATCGCCATATGGCTGACCACGGCTATCATAAATTCCATCTTCATCATTACTCGCCGGCTGCCCGTTTTCCTGTATAGACTTTCACAACACCTGACTATGCTTAATGGTCTGACGGGCGCATCGGCTGTATGCTTGCTCCTCATCATTCAGACCGTCATCCTGTCTATCAGCACTTGGAACGCTGGGTCTTCGATCCGTGGCTTTGTTCACGGGGTGTATCGCTTCATAATCTTGGGTCTTCTTCTGCTCTTGCCTCTTTTAGTAGCCAGCGTTGCCTTATCCGAGTATCACTACTTCAACAGCGGCGACATGGGCCACCTCCGATCCATCATTGCCCTTGTTATCGTTGATGGCCTCATCGCTATCATCAAACTTGTTGCAGTTGGCTTGAACTTGATCATTCTCCGATCCAAAGCTCGTTCTTCCCCAGTCGTGAGTATACATGGAACTCCCGAAATATACGGCCTGTGATATGCGCAACGAAACTGACATTTGCTTCGTAACAGCCATACCATAAGCCGCTACTCATCATCAATCTCTTATCATTCGGGCGAGATGCCTTTCAGGTTATCTTCTCATCCCTCATCAGGCTGGGACTCACCCGCCAAAACGGTAGATACCTACCAGTCAATGCCATCGTCGTGCTGTCCGTCTTGAGCGTCATTATCGTCGCTTGGGCAACTGTGGCCTGTCTCATTATGGTGGTCAATATTATCGCAGATTATGCCACCGCCCCAGCCGAGCCAGCTGTACAACCAGATGAGGCAAGCCCTCTTCTAGACGAGACAAGCCCTCTCCTAGGGGGCGATGAGAATCGGGCTGCCACGGCTGCGTAGGTGCCTGACGGTCTTGATATGCCATGCTCGCGCTTCCCTTTCTTTCGGGCAAGGGGGGTGTTCTGGAAGGGCGTCATTGTCTCCTACTGTTGTTTGAAATATTCTTCTTTGATGCCCATAGGAGGCGTGACGGGGACATGCCATGGTGACGGAAAGAACCTTGCTGGGGAACTTTATCCATTATTTTCAAGAAGTTGTACAGTAGGATTATAGGGGTTGCTGAGTTACTGTAGCGTTGCCAGCGAATTCTAATTAGAGAAGTCAAAACAGTCTAGGAGAGTCACTGACTTGTTCCACATTTACATGGCGTGAGGAACAAGAACAGAACGCGGGATTTCCGCTGATCGGTACAGAGATATATGATGAAGCTGCCCCCTGCGAGCCAGCTAGTGGCCAGAAGCCAAGCCAATAGATTTTGGTCAATAGTTATTCGATGGGGCTCAAGAACTTTTGTAGAAATCTTCTGGAAAGCGCATCAGGCTATCGGAAAATTAATCCACAAAAAAGGGCACGCTTTAGAACAATTTTCACTTTTCTCCCGCATGTTCGTCGGTCGTCGGATGTGGCGGGTCGGCCGCCCTCAGTGGACCCTTCTTATTCACACCAAGATGAAAATTTCAGAATGAGCTCAGCGGAGTTTTCGGTGCTTTGATACTCTTTCTAGTTACTTCTCCGATGTCAGCGTTGCATTGGCGCCCCTCCAGGCAGACCTAGACAGGGCTCAGATCAACCTTAATTCTCATCCTTTGCGCCATTGTGGGATCCGAAGGCGCAATTCGTGATCGGCTTGGCTGTTTAAAAAATGGGTTGCGAGACTCTGCTGCACATGGACTTGGAAAAACAAATATAATGGGCGGCGGCATCTCCCCTTTTCCCAACTCCACCTGTTCGTCCATCTCGCTTTTTCATTCTGGGAAGATTCTCCGCCCCGGCACGTGGCAATTCCGACAAAGATGGCTTTTTACAGGAGCGTTCTGTCACAGATGATCATCTGTGGCTTGGTTGCTCTGCTCGGACCTGGTCTATGGGTTCGTCTCCATCCCCGTCTCCCCTCGGCGTGAGCGAAACCCCGCCGTGCTAACAAATCACGATGCGTGCAGAATGCGAACAACTCACTTGGTGCTGGAGGAGCACTTGAGCCTTACCTGGTACGCGCTGCCGCCCCATACCGCTTGTTCCCCCGCCTTAGTGGCTGACCATATTGAGCAGGTCAATGCAGGCAACTCGCTTGTGTTCGGACTGATGGGCCTGTTTTGTATCCTGTCGCCCATCTTCGTCAATTGGATCGGTGTAAAGAAGACTCTGATTGCTGGTACCCTTGGGTGGTCAGTTTACAGCGCCTCGCTCTACCAGAACAACCGTTATGGCACTGAGTAGGTTGAATGGGGCATCTCTGACTTGAATCTGTCGCTGACTTTGAGGTTTGCAGATGGTTTGTTATTCTTGGAGCCGCTATTTGCGGAGTCAGTGCCGGTTTGTACTGGGCGGCAGAGGGATCCATCATCCTCTCATATCCAGAACACGCAAAGAGAGGTAGATATCTTGCCCTCTGGCTTGCGTTCAAGAACAGTGGCCAGGTAGGTGGCGTGACTCATCTGACGAAACTGAATCAAATACTAACCTTCCATAGCTCATCGGCGGTGCCATTAACCTCGGATTGAATGCCACCCGATCCACTGGCGGAAAGGTCTCCTACGTTACGATCTTGGTCTTTGTTGGACTCCAAGCACTCGCCGTCCCCATTGGATTCGTACTTTCTTCGCCCGAGAAGACGGAACGATCCGATGGTTCTAAGATTATCGTCGAGGAACGAACACCCGCAAAGGAGCAGCTCAAGAAGCTCTGGCAGACCGTCACTACCCGCCAGATTGGACTCCTACTCCCCATTTTCTTTTCCAGCTGGTTCTATTGGGTGAGTAATACCGCTTGATTCTGAGAATTAACCAATGAATGCTAACCAGCGCCGTTTCAGGGTTACGCATCGACATACCTGACTTTATATTTCAGCGTCCGCGCCCGAGCACTTGCGTCCTTCCTCTCAGCCATCACTGGTACCTTGGCATGCATTCTTTTCGGCATCTTCCTTGATTCCAACAAACTCACTGTCAAGGTAGATACACGCAGCTTCGCTCCTAAGAAAGTGAATATCATACTGATTGTTCTATTTAGGCTCGTATCCGTTACGGCTTCGTCTTCTCTTGCGGACTCTTCACCCTCCTATGGATCTGGGTCCTCATTGTGCAGCACGGCTTTGAGCAAAAGAAGCCCGCCACTCTGGACTGGTCCTCTCCCGGATTCGGCCGCGCCTTCGGAATCTACATCATGCTCCAGACTTCAGGCAACATGGTCCAGAACTTCCTCTACTTCCTGGTAGGGACTCTCGGTGACGGAACGCTCGAACTGAGCAGATCGACCGGTCTTCTCAGAGGAGTGGAGAGCTGGGGCCAGTGTGCTTCATTTGGGATCAGCAGCAGGTAAGGGTTATGCAAAATCTTCTCCTGCACTTCATGCCGTCGTCGCTAAACTTCTGAAAACAGCAAATTCTCGCCATTTTACACCACGGTCATCAATGTGATATTCTGGACGCTCAGCCTTTTCCCTGCCGCCGTGACGATCTGGGCGGTTGAGGATAGGAAACAGTACCCCGAGAGCGAGGTTCGGGAGTACAGTGACAAAGGCGCGGGTGATGCTGGCAGTTCAGAGAAGAATGTGTAGGACAACGGAGCCATATCCAACGTGGTATCAAATATGTACCTCGACTTGATGCTCCCAGTCTGTGTTTGTATACTTCGAAGTATCAATATGAATCTTCGTTCCACTATAAGAAGTAATTGCCAAATGAAAATTGTTGACACATTTGGAGAAAGTAGTAAACTACGCATCAAGTAGGGGCTTTCTCGGGGCTCAACATTTATCAATAAGTTGCATCAATTTTGTGTGAAACGTATTTCTACACTCTCAACCCGATTTTTCTTCAGTCACGCAAATGCACATTTATTAGTGCCACAAAGTCTATGTGTATGCCTACACGACTCTGCAGAATAGTCATGTTATATAGGCACCTAGCAACTAGATGTGTTATCATTTCATTGGGATAGAAACGGCAACCGACCTGTCGTCTTCCATTCTCTTGTTGGATCGAGTTCTTCCAAGGGTGACCAAGTTTTCTCCCGTCCCGTTGATTAGTTGATTCTACGATGAGGCCAGCTGAATTCGAAGATCAGTCTGGGTCAGTTCTTGGCCATTCCTAGCCCAGATGATGCAATTACTCTTCTGTTTTAAGAATCATAGTTGACTATGGGAGACTTCTGTTTATGACAACTCCCTGCATATCTAGTCAATATCTAGCGTCTTAGCATCACGAAAATAGGCAACGAAGCGAGGGCCGAATCACCGAGGTCCACAATTCCAAGACAGCTCCGAGAGCGAGCGAGTTAACTACGACCCAAACCGAAGAAAGGAGGCCTCGATTGCCTTCTAGTGATCCGGGCTGAAGGTTCTCCACTGAATACCAAAACCTACTAAAAACATTGTGCCCGTAGCTTTAATGATGCATTGTCCACACACATTCCCAACCCACCCAGTCCCTATTGTCCCTCGCTGACCAATTCTTCGACAAAGTGATAAAATGAACAGATTGGGAACCTTTGTGACCCGGAGACGTCTTAACACAGTCGTCGGGGTCGCAATTGTGACGGGAATTGGCGGCTGGGGCTCATTCTGGTTCTCAACTCGGCACGCGGTTTTTCGACCGCTTCCCGATCACGATCCGCTTGTGCAGGGTCATTTTCATCAGGCATTCAATCCACACAATAATCAGGCATTGAGCGATATTTATGCATCGACTGTCCGTGTGGAGGATCTCGATCGAAAGTTGGTCGATGATTTCAGGAATGGCGGTTCAAAGTTGATTGAGCGGTACTGCCAGGGAATATTTGGCAGATGGGGTAAGAGGAGACCCAATGATCTCGAATCAGCCTACATATACATATAAATGGTGATTTCTGACTGAAAATCTGAAGCTTTTGCCATCCAGCGGGGACTCGTACAGTCATTCAGCAGTGTGCAACCTCCGCCGGGGGTGAAGGATGTCTCCTCGACTATAGAAATCCTCAATGACGAGTTCAACCTTGGTTAGTAGTCAAACCTCACTCAAGTGATCTTCAAGGCCATTCCTTATGTTGACAACTCAATCTAGGAACCCTGATTGCTAAAGAATTCTCTGTTTTACAAAAATCGCCACGCTCTATAATTCTGAGAGGCGGTCAACCCAATCCAAACAACAAAGACGGGCTGCGACAACTGGACGTTCTGTCCGAAATTCAAGTCTCCATGAATGATGATGAGACAGAGATCAGCTTCGAGTACAAGAACATGTTCTTCAACGGGGAGGGAATGGCCAGTCCGCCACCTCTCCCGGAATTTATAGCACCGTTACATCTGATGTACGCGAAAGCTCTCGCGGCTAATGGCGTTACTAATTGTATGAAGAAGTGAGAATCTTCCGACGAGAAAAGCTCTGGCCAACGGATTTGCAATTGTTGAGCAGCTGTATTATTTGTTTTGTATACTAAGATTAAAGTCCCTACTCTAATATAGACACTTGGCGCGAGGCTAGGAAATGGGCACACGTTATGGCTCCCTAAATCTCAGCCAGATTACTCACATGTCAATGGATTGCATTGAGTTCAAGTGACCAAATGAAGCGCTTTATACCGTATTGAAGTGCTAGAGGTGAACCACGTGCCGAATGAAAGTTAGTAAGAAACTAAGAACTAACGTTCAACGTTTTAGGATATAAAAGCTAATGTCCATGCTCTTACACCTAAGAGCGTACTATCTTCCTAATAATTTTGATCAGTTTCATATGTGAACGTGAATCCAAAGCCTTCATTCAAGCGGTACAACCAGGCGCTCTTTATCATGACGCAGGGAAATTTTCCCCAAACACCGGCGCCCTCCATTTCGAAGCCCAGAATGCCGTCCCGTTTAGCCAATACGTCTCGTTGTGTCCCAGACTTCATCACCTTATCCCCAGGCGAAAAGGCCAATGTGAATCGCGGGCTTCGGTGTCCCGCTGATGAGACGATCGCGTGGCACTTTTTCACCGCAACAGTCTGCATCTTGGCACGATAGAGTCTTGTCTCGGTGTTCATATTTTGCGTCGAAAAGGATGTCTGGATTTGTCTCCGGATAGCATGCTGCCAAATTAGATATCTGTTGGAGTGTATTTAGATAACCGGACATCTTCTCATCAAGCGTCGCTTTTCCTTTGGCGGTTTTCAGCTTTGCTAGAAAGTTGGCGATCTGGTCGCTGGGCCTCGCAAGTGAGTCCGAATTAGTGTCCTTTGGTTCAAATGACTCTGTATATTGCCGTCCAAAATCATACTGTTCGATACGCTCGCTCACGATGACATCACCCAGGACAATTTCGCCACGACCCCTGGGAAGAGGCACCGCACCACAGACACCCACGACAACAGCAAGCTTGATGTTGGGGAATGTTCCCTTGCAACTCGACGCAACTGAAGCAGCGTGGACTTTCCCCATGCGGCCCATATGAATGAGAACGATATTGTGACGGCCAAAGGAGCCGGTGGAATAGGTATTGTCATCAGCATCAGATTTGTGGTAACAGTGATTATCGCCGCCCCAGGAATGATCGAAAAGAGCCGCAATGGCGTCCGCCTCGATATGAAGGGCGCAAATTATAGCAATTTCAAAATCCCTCCCGCTGGTTGGGGGACCTCAATTCCCCTGGCTGTGTGGAGTTGGTGTGCTTGCTGGCGTTATCACTGGCATGATCTAGCTCTGGGCTTATGGCCGCGGCGAGTGGGATATACTTATTCACCGGGCGATGACCGCAAGATGTAAGCTCAGATCCAAGTGGCTTGGTGGACAGGTAGTTATTGGCCGTGTAGTCTATCTTCGGGAATTTTTCATCCCGGTCCGCGAGTACTGCCACCACCCGCCGATGCAGCCATTCTCTCCGGCTAAGATGGGATATTGAGGTTTTCAAATCTGCCTCCATGCCCGCCAAGGCTTTATAATGCAGACAGTGTTCGATGGCTCTGACAAAGGCCTCTAGGTATTGAGAATTGATGTCCCATTTATTTTTTTTTAAGCTCTTTGAGTTTGTTTAAGGCATTCATGTGACGTTTGTTGAGCCGCTGGTTCTGAGACTTCAAATATGGACGGTCAAGAGGTTCACCAAGTCCAATTTCCAAGAGCAATATTCCGAGAGACTGAATGCGAGGATACTTATTTATGAGTTCCTTTCTCTCGATACACTCAGAGGCATCGTCATCGCATTTGGTCGCATCCGGATGGGGGGGGGGGGGGATGTAGGCTTTGAGTGGCACTTTTTTGGGTTCGCCTTGTCCATCTGCCTGTGACATGAGCCATATTGTGTCGCTGCTCCATACTCGATGCATGAGTTCTGAGTTGTAGAACTGCCAGAAAGACAACGCTATGATATAAGCGAGAGCGAACTTTTCCCTATTACTTTCCGAGAAACCCAGGGGTTGCCCTATTTACAGGCTGTTATCAAGGAGAGCCTCCAGCTTCACCCAGCCACTGGGTTCACAATGCCCAGATCTGTTCCTCCGGGTGGGAAGCAATTAGCCGGTAATTATTTCCCTGGAGGAGTGAAGCCGCCCATTTGTTTGTTCTATGCGGGGTAGTGTGCTAACGTGATCTTTTAGGCAATTGTCGGTATTAACTCCTGGGTCGCCCATCATAATGAAGATATATTCGGTCACGATGCGATGGAATTCCGGCCAGAGCGCTGGCTAGACTCCAAACAAACTAGCCGCATGGAGGGATATTTCTTTAGTGTAAGTGAGGTTCAGATTGAAAGCGTCGCAAAGCTAAACGATGGGGACAGTCTGGCCAGGGCTCGCGCACGTGCATTGGTAAGGACATCAGCCTACGCAACATCCTGAACTCGGCTCGGCCTGACGACCGAGAATCCCTTCTCCTCCGATGGCGTCAGCTTCCGTCCACTCAAGTTCCACACTCTAGGTAAACCCCAGTTCGACAGCCATGTTTGCCGCGCCCTGGGGGGCGGTTCAGAAGCAGGCAGTGGCTCCCTGGCAGCCTCTGCCTGTGGAGGTGGCGGCCGAGCGTAGAACAAATCCGCCTCTCGGAAGGAGTAGTCGTCCCATCGCGGACCAAGGGGTCTTAGGATTTCGGCCTTGCTCGCCACAGACACAGAGCTCGAGGATCCACTTGAGGCCCAGCCTACCAAGTGTTGCCTGTCCATACTAAATGAGGAGTGGGTTGGTGAGAAGTCCACAGGCTCTCCCGAGATAGGAGGGGGGCACTCTGCAGGAGACGGTGTGAGAGAAGATGAGGGAGACGATCCCCTAGAGCCGTTATCGAAGACGCGGGACGCCTCGCCGGGTGCGGCGGGAATTGATGATCTCGGGAGCCGGTAGAAGGGGGTCAGGGAGCCGTGGGGCACGATGGTGTGAGGTGCATCCCATCCATTGCCAATGGACCCATGGTCGCCTAGCCGGGTGAGGTTAGCCCCAGGGTCATTAACCTGCAGAAGCCCAGGTGCTTCACGGCGCTGCAGCTGACGAAGGCTAACAACGGGGACGTCCTGGAAGAAAGCCGCGTCAGCAAGGGAAAGGCTTCCCGGATATCGAACCAAGGGCGTTGGAAGTAGAAGCGCCTACCTTCCCAACATCACAACCTCGGAATCGACTAAATCCCCGAAGAGCAAGGCGGTACAGTTGCCTGCCTGATGGGACAAAGAAAACTCCAATCAACCCCGCGACGTTCAAAAACAGCGCAACGTAGGCGAAGACGCTCTTCAATTTGAGCATCTTGGACGCAGGGAAAGCAAAAGGCACAAAGCACGCCAGGATGGCCAGCCTCAGCAGTATAGCCGCAAAACCACCTGACAGCAATGGAAACGGTCTGCAGGTCCGGACAGCTAGCAACATGGTAACCTCACACGCTACCAGGACCGCCAGCTGCACCACACCCCACTTCTGCAGTCCGCCAATTGTGAGGCCCCTGATTATGTTAAGCATGAATAGAGCCATGACGAACTGGTGGTCGCGCCGGGCTTGTCTCTCTTCCTCCAAGTCCTCGTCGCGCTCTGCTTCAAGTATTCCAATGCGCTGGTATGAGCGACTAGCCTCGAAGACAAGCGCGCCGAGGCTCGCCACAGGCAGGCATACCGCGAGCCAGACAAAGGCCAGCATGATGAAGAGGACGACGACAATGGCAAGCGACATGTGACCTGCACCAAGACTCCCGGAAAAGTTAAGCTGATAGGTCGACATCGCGATGAGCGGCAGGGTGATGTACGAGAGCACGAGTCTCAGGACCCCGTTCCCGATACGTGTCACAAGGGCCCATCTGCCGGCTCCAGCACCGGGACCTAACAACGGCAACCCCAAGACGTTCCGCGGCCTAACCGTCTCGAGCAGCCAGAGGAACAAGCCCAGCGCTGCAATTATACAGGCAGTGAAGAGCACCATGAGGAACCACGTGTCGCACGTCATAGGCGCGCCGACCATCTGTGTCATGACCTCAAGTCCAAGGTAGCCGCCATAGGTACCATTGACCTCATACAAGCCGTCGCTGATGCCGGGGTACGTGGATGCCATCCTCACAAGCGCGGCTGTCGGTCCGGGGACAAAACTCTTGATGGGGAGCGCCAAGTCGGCGAAGAGAGCGAACCAGTTAAGGTGGCCTACCGCGGCAGGGTAGAAGCCTGGATAGAAGAGGCTGCGGCCGCCAGTTAGGAAGACGAACTGGAGGAAGTGAAGGCAATCGGAGACGCAAGGGAGGACGGGTACCGCGGCAGGGGCGCTGCCATCCAAGTCTTCGTCCTCGTTTTGCTGTTGCGACCCCGACGCCGCGGCTATGGTCCGCAGGCCAGAAACGAGGAAGACAAAGAGGAAGATGGCCAGGGCCCCATAGCGCAGGCCAGACGAGAGCGCCAGCGGGACAGCGGGCGTCATGAGAGAGGCGATGCATTGTGCTTCGGCGAAGATAGGCGAGTTGAGGTAGGCTTGGAAGCGGAGGGTAGATAGCGCGGGCAGCGCACCTATGTCGTCGTCCAGGAGCGCCATGCTCACGCGGCTTGAATTGACGGGCAGATAAGCAGGCCGATTGTTACCGATGAAATCCTCGCAGTCGAGTCGCGCTTTGGTCTTGCCGGAGAAGCTCTCAGGTCTGCCTAGTCCGTTCCAGTCAAGCTGTACCATCGCCTCGGGCCATGCATCCTTGTCGAAGGCGGCAGTGCCTGGTGTGTCGCGGCAGGTGATTCCGCTCTGGTGTCGGGCCAGGCTAACTACCAGCCGTGAGGTCGCCGCATTTTCAGGGCTTCTCACGAGCCGCGCGTTCAGCCCATAGGGGATGGCCCCACTGCCACGACTGTTGTCGCAGAGCGACCACTGCAGAAAGGTGCCCGCAACAGGCGCAGCAAGAAAGAGTAGGAGAAGTCGCATGGCGGACTGCCGTGAACATTTGGAGACGTCGTTACCGTCCTAGGTAGTGATGGGCGAAAAGGGGATGTGAACTGACGAGATCCACAACCGCGGTCGGATCCGTTGCTATGCGCCCATTGGCTAGGGCCTCGTAACGTCAATGACTATGGATACGCGGTCTTGGGGGATTGTATAATAGAGATTTAACAAAAGAATGCGCTGTAGGATACTGAAGAATTTTCTCGGAAGGAAATCTGCGCCGGTTGTTTAATGAGTGGATCCACGGTCGTCGAGGTGTAAAACAATGTCGCGGGAGCCCTTAGTAGCTCAGTGAAACGAATCTCTATCCAAGAGCGGCAGAATATATGCATCATATGAGGTGTTCGTTTTATGTCATTATCCGGTTATAAGGGTGAGCCCAGCTACCCAGGCAGAGACTAGGCGAATGGCCCCATGCACCTGCATCCAAGACATAAAAATCCGGGGAACTCTAGAATGCCGCTCGGCATTGATCTAAACCTCACTCGGCAAGCAAGTCACCGAAAAAGGGAGTCAATGTCAATCGCTTCTTTCCTACCTCCGGATATCTCGCTTCCTTTAATGCCCAGTCCAACATCTCCCATATTCTGACTAACCCTTAAAATGCATGCCGACGGCGCCGCTGCATTCAGCTGTTCCTATTGCGCTAGCAGGTTCTCTCGGCAAGAACATTTGCAACGACATCAGCAACGCCATACTGGTCTTCGGCCCTTCGAATGTAACGAGTGCCATAAATCATTCCCTAGGAGGTAGAGCTACGGCAACATTTACTAGCCCTGTTTGACCTGAATTAAGCTCCCCAACACATTGCAAGGCTAAGGCGTCAATGTGTGATTGTTTAGGGGCACTCTGCGAAGACATTTGGCCATGCATGGCCAGAATGCCATCCAAAGCTAGGAGGAATCAGTGGCAAGATCAAAGAGCAGGCAGGCTGCCTGCACAAGTTGTGCCAAAGCTAAGCAAGCGTGTGACGGTCAACAACCTTGTGGCCGTTGCCAAAAGAGGCAAGCAACCTGTGTTTATGGCCCGAACCACAGGCATAACCAACAGGATCTATCGGCCTCCAGTACCTCCACAGAATCCACCACATGCCGAAGGGTAACTATACAACCGTCAGTGGACGACGTGCCCGCCTCTCTATCTACGCCCCAAAGGCACCAAACGACACCAAACATGGATGGTATTGCTTCCTACACAATCACGGAAAGCCAACAAGCATTTTGGGGACCTTCAACTCTCTCGGGCTCTTCTGAGTTTGCTGACTATGCTTCCATTGTCTCTGAGACCCAGAATCCTCGTTCAGGCCAATCCGGTGTGGACAATGTCGATACCTCTGTCACTTCAGAACCGCTCCCTGGCATGGCCCTCGATTCTCTTGCATTGGATGACCTTCCGAGCCTCTCCTTTTATGCGTTTGATTTCCCCTCATCCCTCCTATATCCCTCAACAAACATACCGAGGAACTACCTGACATCTGCGTTGTCTCCCCCCCTACAGACTAGTCCAGAAGTGACGCAGTTCGAGGAGTCAACGAGGGAACCATCTTTCCAACAAATTCATGATCATGTTGTGCCGTCGAAACCTTACGCATTCCCAGATGTCCAGTCCGATCAACTACAGGCGTTGTACAACGGGATCTACTGTCACATACACCATACGAAGCTACTGCAGCAAGCCCATCAGAAGGCGTCCGAGTTCTTTTACTCTATTCACGACAATCAAGAACCGACTGGTGCATTGGTGTCTAGGTTTTTACCCTTCCCGGCTTTCAATGCGTTCATACAATTATACTTTGAGCATTTCCACCCACACTGGCCTTTCATCCACCCCTCAACCCTCTCACAACCAGGCACATCCTGGATTCTTCATATAGGGATAGCTGCTGTTGGCGCACGATATGTCACCGCAGACACCATGGACCAGTATATGTCGGCCATGCTGGTTCTCCATCGTGATGCTATCCTACGAAACGTAAGACAGCCCTCAGCCTTTCCTTACTTCTTAACAAGAACTCACAAGATCAGCGACCGAAGTCACCGCAAGAAGGAGAGCTGACTTTCTCCCAACGTGTTCTTCTGCATCAAATTTCATTAGCGTTTGATGGATCTCAACCCCGATTAACGAACATGTGCTTTGAACGAAGTATCCTCACGACTCTATGCCATAGCCGAATTGCTACAATGACATGGCTGCATGAGGATACGCAACCGACAAGTGCTGATGGTCTGAGGTGGGAGACCTGGGTTGCTACTCAGAGTAATTATTGGTTCATATACAGCGCTTGGTGTAAGTATCGGAGTCCTTAGTCTGTTCCTCATAGCATGCCACTGACCTTCCTGGCTTCAGTCTTCGAATGCTTGAGCCAAATTTTCTTCGGCATGCGCCCTCTCATGAACATTGAAGACATTGATGTCCCTTTGCCGGAGCAAGAAAGCGCATGGAGTGCAGTTACTCAATCAGACTGGGAATCGGCGATTGGTGAGCGGTCCGGTGGTATGTGGCTCCCTTTAATACTAGTCATTGCACGCAGACTTGCAGGTCACCAACCTCTTTAGCAGGTCAGGCATCGAAAAACTCACTAAAAAGAGTTCTCTATGGTATCGATTCCATGCAACAGGTTCTACCGGAAGTGGATGGATTCATCCGACTCCTCCTCACAGTGACGTTATTCGTTGAGGAGAACATGGAGCTTCTCAGAACAAAATCATGGTTGGCGGAAGGGATTTCGAATCCCTCATCACTGGCACGCAGCCGGTCCTCAACTCAGCCAACCCTCGAGAGAGACACGCCTTTTCGTCTCCAGAATCGCATAAAGGCCATGGACGCTGACTTCAATCTCCTCCAGCCCAACTTCACGATCTATCCGTTCGTGAGCGATCTCTCCATCATGGAGGCTTGCATGTACCATGAAGTTCACATCATGCGCCATGTTCGCCTCGAAGGACTCTACGCATTAACAGGGTGGCAAGCGAGCAAGACATATATAGATATCGCCGAACGTGACTTCAAGTTATGGCTCCATGACCACCAGCCAACAATACGCAAATGTCTTTGGCATGCCGCTACCCTACTCAGTACCCTGCACTCTCGACGGCATATGACACTCTGGGAGCCCCTGTGCTTCCTTACAAGGGCGATATTTCTCTGGGCATATCTCAAGCATGCCGACAGCAAAACAGTTCAGCCGTCATCTTCCGAACATATGATTGAAAACCAGAAAGCATTGCGCCTCGACCGACTGACGAAAGCGGATGAGCGGAATGCTTGGATTGATCATGGGTTCAACGGAAATGTCCATGTAACGGGAATTGGCAACCTCAATCCCGGGGAGCACCCCAATCGGGTTCTGGAGGAGTTACATAGATATCTAATTTCTCAAACTGGAACGGCAAATCTCGCAGGCGGCATCGCAAAGGCTGCCATGCAGGTGTGCCGTGGCTTACCACCATCGTTTTAATGGTTAGGCTAGGGTGATGATATCTAGCCGATCTCAATATAACCGATCAAGTACGCTCTAATGAACGCAAGATACCTTTTTGCCTGTCTTTTCTTTTACCAGTGATGTAACATCTCCGCCATGGCCAGCACCTCTCATTGCCTCCTCCCCGGCACAGGTAAGCTGAAATAGCGGCGTGATGTATGCTCGTCGTTTCGACGCACAACAGAGTTATTTAAGCTATTAAAGAAAGTCTTTAATATTTTAGAAAGCTAGGATTAATAGTTTAAAGCTTATATATATAGATATAGCTACCTTAAAGAAGAGTAACTCTAAGATTCTTAATTACTAAAATATATAGCTTATAATAGCTAGCTTATAAGGGTTATATAAGGAAGGTTAATTAAATCAAATAATCTACATAGCCTCTAGAGGCTCTAGAGAGTTATTTCTAGTTATAGGTATAGTTATATAACCTAATTTGCTTCCTTAATGTAAGAGGCGTGCTTATAGCTTTTGACCTGCTAATTGCAGAGCCCACGTTCTAACAACTTTTATCACCTGGTTGTATATATACGAAGTCATAATGATATTATGACCAATAGGCAGTCGATATTTCAAAATTAACCAATTGCCAGTTAGTATCATAAATCATATAACTGCAAAACATCCCATTATAGAAATGAATCTAGAAGCTGCGCTCCGGCTATTGCCTTCACACAGCATCAAGCTTCGCTTGATAATATAACTACGTAGAAGGCGCACAGTCCGACAACGCATTGTTAGGCGATGATCTAGTAGAAGAGATGTAGCCGTGGCTAGGCTTGAACTAATTAGAATAGGTACAAAGCATTGCTTTTTTATATCGCCCAAGAGCCATGATAGGAAAATAATGACTGGAAACCTGGGATCGAAGATATAGAGACCCCAGGGAATCCGTGCCTGCGTAGTTTAATTCCTCCCAGGATGCCCCTTCCCTCTTCAGAGAGACATCTTGCTGCTCGGCCAAGAGATGATTTATCCCAGCTCTTATCGAGGCATCATCTGGATCCAATTCTTCTAGAAGGCACATAATGGCCCATGCTGTGTGAGATGGTGTGGATGGACCCCTTCCAGCCATCTGCTGATCATTGCATGATTCAAGACCCTCTCCCCATCCCCCATCCAAGTTCTGGACTTCTTTGATCCAGGAGACAGCGGATGCTATCATTTCCTTCACCCAGTTATCGCCATCAGCAAACCAAGCCAAGCCGGAGACTGCGGCACTGGTAGCATAAAGATAACTAGCACCCCAGCAGCCATACCACGGACCAAATCCCTCCTGCTCCTGGGCCAAATAGCGTACAGCCCTCTGTGATGCCGTCACGATCGCGCCAAGTACTTTTGTCTGAGCCAGTCGAGAGCCCAGGTCTTCAGAGCTCTTCCGCGAGGCTATGTTGAGAACCATGCCGAACGCCTCAAGAACATGACCCGTGAGATCCGCCGTCGAACTATGACGCAAAGCTTTCAGCGGAGTCTTGTTGAGCCACTGGTTGTAGTTGTTGCTAAACGCCCCCCAGCCGCCATCGGAATTTTGCATCCCGCAAATCCACATTGCGGCTCTCGCTACCGTGTCTGACTCGATGTTTGAAGAGTTCTGATGTAACATTGAGAGAAGAACCACAACACTATCGTCAACACCGGGCCCGAAATTGTTGTAGTGCTGCAAAGACAACCTTTCAAAGACTTTTCGCGGACGGTAGCCGGACCAGCCTTCACGTATGTTAGGTATCTGCCGCCTGCTAAGCCAATCTACCGACTTCTCAAGACGGGCATCGTGCTTGTTCCAACCAGAGTCGCAGATAGCACGGGTCATGAGCGCGGTGTCCCAGACCGGTGACACGCAAGACTGCAGCCGTTTGCCAGTTTCGTCCTGGTGTGTGAATCTTTCGATAGCCTCCATGCCCAGCTTTACCATAGGACTATTTTGTGAAAATCCTTCCAATAGTAATGCTAGGATGTTGTTATGCACTGGGGGGGAAATCCCTGGACAGTCACCAGGTGGCTCCAAGTTGTTGAGAATCCACTGAATGCAATATCGTAGGGCTTTCTTTCGCAGAGGGAATCGCCTCAGTCCTCCCAGATAAGACAGAGCTGTATCTAGTCCTGAGAAAAGGAGCTCAGTAGGATCGATCTCACGGGGGGAGAAAAGCGATGAGCGCGAGTAATGAGAAGTCATCTTGCCTGTCGGATCAACCCACAGCTCATCAATAAAATCGTTGTCGGCCGACCTCCCGTTTGGAAGTGCGTAAACAGGTCGATGGTGGGTGATGACCAAGAGTGGAATTAATGTAGAACGTGCCTGGGATGATAGTCGATAGATATTGAACTTCAAAGACGGCGGGAGCAGTATCAATTCAGCAGGCAGGTGAGGGGCAGCGTCCCAATGAAAGAGGCCAAACCGCGCAAAGGAAATCCGCGTGAGTATCCTGGCCTTGGCAACACCCCCAGCCTTGAGTATAAACTGTCGCGCCTTTGTCATTTCTTGGCAAGACGGACTCAGGCCTAATATTTTGAGGGCTAGGTAGGCCTCACAGCTTGTCGAGATGTCTCCATGGCACTTCGTAGCAATAGGCCAAGAACCATCTTCTTTTTGCTCCGACAGTATGTAGCGCTTGTAGAGCTCTGCATCCGGGATGGGAGTTTTCCCAAGGCATTGGAAAAGAAAGACCTGTTCTGTGGTTATGGTAACGTTGCAAAGAGCTTCATCTCTCCAGTGTTCCTCAAGTTGCATCTTGTCCCAGGTGTAGTCCATTGCGAGGGAGAGGGACTGGTTCAAAAGATGCTCTGGGGGTCGAGAGAAGTCTCTCGTCTCTTGACTTTGATCGGGGTCCATGATTGCTCTTTCTTCTCTCCCGATGCAGAAGATATCCATTCCCATTAGAGAGATGTCGGATGATATGTATGCGTAGATTTGATCGATTGCGAAGAGGTCGGACCGTTTGAGACAGGAAGTTCCCCGTCACCTTCATATCTACCCATCCCAGACTGAACATCTGGGCTTTCCGCATGGGCAGGGGCTCCTTTATGATCCAGGTTTAGATGGTTTCCAACTTCGCAAAAACTGAGCTGCATTTATCGTACATGTATGGGTCCAAAACTCCAAATCCTCTTCTTCCGGCACTTCCATGAGTTGAACAAGCGATGCATCCGTTCTCGAGCATTTTTAACCCTGATTTCGACACTTTAGTCAGGATGCACTCAAACTTACTTTTTAGCGCCGGCACCATGGCCAATTCCCACGGATTGGGCGACAATTTTTCCTCAGTGATCAGTGTCTCTCCAAATGTTCCTCATGGGGAAAATCATAACATCGTCATCAATCAGGATACACACAAGCATGTGCAGGCGATAAAACTACCCATAAAGAAAAATCATCGCAGTGGCACGTGTTGGAGTTCATCAAGGATGATGAATAATCTGGCGGCAAACTGAGGAATGCCCACGACCAACTTACTTGGCTGGTATGCAAACGGTCACCAAACTACAATTTGTGGAGATAAGTACGTACTTCCCTTGAAATCAATCTCGACTAATGGCTTTCCGTTACCACAGCTCTTTAAAGGTTGTACTCGACATTTGAGGACCAAAAACACGCTTGTGTTCCTACCCTCGAAACCCCTGGATAGATGAAACATTTAGTAGATTTCACCAACGACTAACTATAAAACAGAACAATGCATCCAATGTTATAAATATTTATCTAGGTCTTAAAAAGAATAAGCTAAGTTAATTAAAGCTAAGATTAATATGAAAGTCTTGCTTTGACCCTTGTTAGACATTCTGGCTCATTAAATTGCCTGCCCTATGCTGCTACCACCTTTGTCCAAAACACCACCACCTATATTTTAGCATCAACGAGCCGAGAAAGAAAACCTTTGACTTGAATGTTCAGCTTGTTTTATTGGCTTTGTTTGCAGACAAGAATTGCGGTGTCGTTTCTGATACGCTTGGTCCTTTCTTCTGTGTCCAGAATAAATACTCACGACATCGCGATTTCTTGTATGTGAATTGACCCATCTAGATTTACTAAATCGCACGTACAGTAGCCAAACATAGCACTTCTTTCAAGGGTCGTAGCCTGGATTTTGCCTTGTACTTCTGTCCGCAAATTGTGCTGATCTATGTCTGTGATTGAGAAAGTCTTGATTCTTTGTTCATAAGAGACATTTCCTTGTATCTAAATCAAAGACAGTTCGTTTTTGAAGGGTAAACAAAGCGAAGACATGGGAAATTTTCGCATATAAATATCCCCCATATTCCCCTACTTGACACGAGAAGTTCCTCTTGCATTCAATACCACCACGCCGCAAAAGCACCTTACTTCAAAGCACCTACCTCAAAGCACCATCCCGCAAACCAACAAGACACAGTTCTTTCCCAATTTTTCATTACGCCAACAACAGCATTAAAAAATGTCCAAAAGCCTCGAAGAGTGGAAGGAAAGCGTCGACGACGACATGGATGTGGCTGCCAGCCAAATGGAGCACGGATGTTGCATCGAAGTCTGCCAACAAATGGTGGCTCTCAACGGCCAAGTAATTGAATTGGCTGGGACTTCCATGACAAGCGATGAGAAGCAAAAGCGGAAAGAGGACTTCAAGAAGAAGTTCGAATTCCTCGAGAAGCGGTGTGAGGAACATCTGGATGGTCTCTCCGAATCGATGCGCGAGGCTCAAAAGAAGGAGCTGGCGGGCGCAAAGAAGACGTTTGATACTTCGATCAAATTCTTGGATTAGCTTTTGATTACACAGATTGAGGATTTCGATGAGGATAAGAACAAGAAAGGGGCCATGTCTCTGGTCTTGTTTGAACTTTTTGAGCAGTGGGAAAGTCTCACATCTCATGCTTTGCCTGATAGGTAGCTGAATAACATTCCACTTTCTCCCAATTACTCCTAAATCTTGCTGAAGGCAATTATAACTACGATATATCGTAGAAATCCAATAAGCCAATCATCTTAGTAGTTGACTTCACATTCTGGTGCTGAGCGATTCTTTGCGGCTAGGATTCGAGAAGGCTGCCTGATTCCTCAACACTATTGATTGCATGGCAGAGCTTTTAGGTGATCGCATTGACGTGTGTTCCCTGACGTATCGAGATGATTCCAAGTAAAAAAAGTACCCGGGTGTAGTTCTTTAATGGAAATGGAGGATATCAATGCTGTTGCCGTTGTTTCATTATGTCATTTTGCTCTGGTGGGGCTCGTGTGCGTCATGGCCAATCAGCGTCGTGAGTGATAATCGGCATTCCAGGCCCTGGTCCAACTCTAGAAGAAGCGCACCGAAACACTCCGTCACAATCACAACCAGACCATCGGTTCCTGCTCCTGACTCTCATTACCTAGTCCAACTCATCGTCTCTCATTCATCATCAACCTAAAGAAAATGCCTTCCTCCAGAATCATGCCCGTCGAGGCGCTGCCCAAGTTCCTGCTCCCACGACTGAGCTGGCAGGCCACCTCGCCCCTGCTGGTCTCCAGCCGATCCTCGGGCCAGAGGCGGCATCAACATACTGCACTGGCGCAGCGTCCGCGAGCATCGCCGTTCCAAGCACAGCACCGGCTGGCAGTGCCCCAACGAAAGCGCAGCCCAATCATTGGCGCGGCAGCTTTCCATGCCACAGCCCGACGCCAGCGAGATCACCACTTCGACACCCTAAAGTTCGTCCAGCGACTCCAGAGCGAAGGGTTTACCGAGGACCAGGCAGCATCGATGATGAAGGTCCTGAACGACGTTATTGAAGAGAGGTATGTTGGCTAGAATTGGCCTTCCCAAACCGTCCTGCCCCCCCTTCCGAAGACTCATGCCAACCCAAACCAACCCACAGCATCCAAAACCTCACCCGAACCATGGTCCTGCGCGAGGACGCCGCCAAGGCCACCTACACCCAGAAGGTCGACTTCGCCAAGCTCCGCTCCGAGCTCCTCTCGGCGGACAGCACCGAGTCGAACACGACGCGCATCACGCACGAGCGCCTAGCCAACGAGATCGCCAAGCTGTCGAGCCGACTGCGGGACGAGATCGGGCGGACCCAGGCCAGCGTGCGGCTGGACCTGAACCTCGAGAAGGGCCGGATAAGGGAGGAGGCGGTCGGCCAGGAGCTGAAGCTCAAGGAGACGGAGACGAGGATCGAGCAGGAGGTGGCGGCGCTGCGGGAGAAGCTGGAGCAGGTCAAGTTCCAGACGCTGCAGTGGCTGATGGGCGTGTGCACCGGGTTTGCGGCTCTGCTTCTCGGTGCTTGGAGGCTGCTGATGTGAGGGACTTTATGGGCCAGGCTGGAGTTTGGGATGTACAAGTATAGATGTGTTGGCACGGGCAAGGGATTGGGATAATAGGGGAGGGCGGCGTATTTCCAATTTCCATTGTTGATTCGGGATTTGCGTTGATTGATGGAAGATGTCATGGACATGACCAAGTATTTCATCTGTCGTTATACACCATAATTACTACAGACGCACATATGCCCTCGGAGGGCTTGAATAGAAGACAGACATATTTACTGCAGGGCTTGGAGATCAAAGCAGCTGGGCTGAATGGCCAGCTTTTCCAGACAGGATACAGTTCAACTCAGTTCAAGGAACATCTGTCCTGTCCGCGGCCTCATCCAGAGTAGGCGAGCGAAGAGTGATGTTGAGGGACCGCTCATCGGCCGCGGGAGACGCACGTGTAACCTTGATCAGGGACCGATGACGGAATGCAGATGCAACCCCGCCCCCGCCTGGTGGATGGATTGCAGGCCAGATTCACATCGAGCTTCCATCTTGGTTGGCAGGGGGGTTATCGCTGGGTCTCAACATCCGACAAGTGGAATTGTCATGGAACCGCGCAGATTTCCTGTGCCCTCTTAGCCTGCTGCCATCGTCTAGCTCCCTCTCTCTCCTCTCTCCGCTTCGCCTATACCTGAATTGCGTTTGTATGCCTGCCACCAAGCCAACCTTAAACGCACACACCTTTTGCTCATCATGACCCGTCCAAAGATCCTGCTGCTAGGCGAAATAGAGCAGTGAGTTTTACCCAAGATATGCCCATTGAAGTTTTAAATCCACAACTGACACAACGGCCTGTCCCGTTCCCCCCTCACCAGCGCCCACGACGCCTGGAAAGCCGTCACCGATACCGCCGACGTCGTCGAGCCCAAGGCGACCAACCGAGATGAATTTCTCGCCGAGTGCAAGAGCGGCGCCTTTGACGGCGTGTCCGCCATCTACCGCACCGGCGAGTCGGCCGCCGTCACAGGCAACGTCGACGTCGGTTTCCTAGACGCCCTCCCCAAGAGCATCAAGTTCATCTGCCACAGAGGTGAGACCCCTTCGTTTCTCTCCAAAGGAAAGATTCGCATTGCTCACAACAGGAAATAAACAGCCGCCGGCTACGACCAAATCGACGTCGACGCCTGCACGGCCCGCGAGATCTGCGTCTCCAACGTCCCCACGGCCGTCAACGACGCCACCGCCGACACCAACATGTTCCTCATCCTCGGCGCCCTGCGCAACTTCCCCGCCGGCATGGCCGCCCTGCGGCGCGGCGAGTGGCGCGGGGGCGACCTGGCGCTCGGGCACGACCCGCGGGGCAAGGTCCTGGGCATCCTGGGCATGGGCGGCATAGGCAGGAACCTGGCCGACAAGGCGAGGGCGTTTGGGATGCAGATCCGGTACCACAACCGGCGGAGGCTGGACCCCGAGCACGAGGAGGGGGCGGAGTATGTCGATTTCGAGACGTTGCTGAAGGAGAGCGATGTGCTGAGTCTGAACCTGCCTTTAAATGTAAGAAACGGAATTTCATTTGTTCGTTTTGATTATATGGTTGCTAACAATACAAACTGCAGCCCTCTACCCGCCACACCATCTCCAAGGACCAGTTCGCCATCATGAAGCCCGGCATCGTCGTCGTCAACACTGCCCGCGGCGCCGTCATGGACGAGGCCGCGCTGGTCGAGGCCCTCGACTCCGGCCGCGTCGCCAGCGCGGGGCTCGACGTCTTCGAGGACGAGCCCAGGGTCCACGAGGGCCTGCTGAGGAACGACCGCGTGCTCCTCGTCCCCCACCTGGGCACGTACACGATCGAGACGACGATCAAGATGGAGGCGTTCGCCATCAACAACGTGAAGAAGGCCGCGCTGGAGGGGGCGCTGATCACGATCGTGCCTGAGCAGCGGGATCTGGAGGCGAAGCTGCTGGAAGGGAGGGATTTTTAGATTTTTAGATATACGGCATAGATGTAAATACAATCTTTGACTAGCCTCAGACCTTGCAGACGACGACCGATGACCAAGACGATATATACCTGGATTGCCCGCCGATTCTCCCCTCATGGGAGCAGTTCCCTATTAAGCCATTACCATGCTAGCGAACGTACCTCACATTGAAACCTCTATGAGCGACAAGAGTGGAAGGATATAAACAGTCACAGTAATTTGAGCGAGCTAGTTTGAGGGTTGAGAGGGATGATAAATCTCCTCTCCAAATTTCTTTATTTCTGGTATCATGTTTAAGACCCAGATGACCTCATATCTAACTTGCAACACCCCCAGTCCCTTCCTTCGGACGGGTGAGTTACATGGCATGTTCGTTTTAGTTCGAAAATTCTCTCTGCTTTTTGTGAAGAGGGGGAAAAACCAAATCCTTTCTTTCCCATTCCCATATGCCACGCAAGTTTTATGCTGTTGAAACCACAAATTTTGCCCATCCATCGCCATTGTTGAGTTGAAACAAACACCGGAAAACAATAAACACAGCCGTCGTTACACGTAGAGTCCAGTTGAAGGACCCTTGGATATGGGTATGATGATTACAGTAAAAAAATTAGTAGCGGTAGCTAAGGAAGATGTCAGTATATGGATCATTAAGGCGGTCTTGGGGTGTCGGGGGGCAGCTTACATGTCAGCCTTGAAAGGACCCTCGGCAGGCAGAGAGAGGTACTCGGCCTGGACGGGGGTGAGGGTGCTGAGCTCGACGTTGACGTGCTCAAGGTGGAGACGGGCGACCTCCTCGTCGAGGATCTTGGGGAGGACGTAGACGCCGACCTCGAGCTTGCCGGCCTTGGCGAACTCGACGTACTTCTGGCCAAAGGCAGCGTCGCCGGCCTTGTACAGCATGATCTGGGCAAGGACCTGGTTGGTGAAGGAGCAGGACATGACGAAGGAGGAGTGGCCGGTGGCACAGCCAAGGTTGACCAGACGACCCTCGGCGAGGAGGATGATGTGACGGCCGCTGGGCATGACGAAGCGGTCAACCTGGGGCTTGATGTTCTGGACGCCCTTGGCGTTGGCCTTGAGCCAGGCAACGTCGATCTCGATGTCGAAGTGGCCAATGTTGCAGACAATGGCGTCGTTGGGCATAACCTCGAAGTGGGCGCCGGTCAGGATGTCACGGCAACCGGTGGTGGTGACGAAGATCTGGCCGCGGGGAGCAGCCTTCTCCATGGTGGTGACCTCGTAGCCGGCCATGGCGGCCTGGAGGGCGTTGATGGGGTCAATCTCAGTGACGATGACACGGGCACCCATGGTGTGGAGGGCCATGGCGCAACCCTTGCCGACATCACCGAAACCGGCGACGACGGCGATCTTGCCAGCAACCATGACATCGGTGGCACGCTTGATACCGTCAATGAGGGACTCACGGCAGCCGTAGAGGTTGTCGAACTTGGACTTGGTGACGGAGTCGTTGACGTTGATGGCGGGGACGAGGAGCTTGCTCTCCTTGAGCATGCGGTACAGGTGGTGGACACCGGTGGTGGTCTCCTCGGAGACACCAAAGCAGTCCTTGAGCTGCTCGGGGTACTTGGAGTGGACGAGGGAGGTCAGGTCACCACCGTCGTCGAGGATGAGGTTGAGCTTCTTGCCATCCTTGAAGGCAGAGAGCTGCTGCTCGAGGCACCAGTTGTACTCCTCCTCGGTCTCGCCCTTCCAGGCGAAGACGGGGACACCGGCGGCAGCGATGGCGGCGGCGGCGTGGTCCTGGGTGCTGAAGATGTTGCAGCTGGTCCAGGTGACCTCGGCACCGAGAGCTGTGAGGGTCTCGATCAGGACGGCGGTCTGGATGGTCATGTGCAGGCAGCCAGCAATGCGAGCACCAGCAAGGGGCTGGTCAGCGGCGTACTTGGCGCGGGTCTGCATGAGACCGGGCATCTCGTTCTCAGCGAGCTCAATCTCCTTGCGGCCAAAGGCAGCAAGGGACAGGTCGGCGACCTTGAACTTGTGGGCGGGGGCGGCCATTGTGAGTGTTGGCTGGTGGTTGATGGAAGGGTGAGGAAGAGGAGGATGGGTGGGATGGATGAAAGGGAAGAAAGAAGGAGGTGAGGGACGGGAGGAGGAGAAGAGTTTTGTTGAACAGCTTCGCAGCCAGCGGACATGGATTGCTCTGGGATGGCGGGGCAAAATTTGTTAGCAGGAAGCGGGGCAGAGCCATGCAGGGAGCCGTAGAGACTGAGCGATTTCGTTGGAAGGGTAAGTACAGCGAGAGCAGGCCAGATAAGACACACCACGCTCTGGTGTCATGTTGCTGCGTCGACCTGCAAGGGTCAGCAGGCTCTTCTCTTCTATTCTGACGTATGTCTTCGCATCATATCATTCCAATTACTTGACAATTCCTCCCACTTCCAGCTGCATCCCAACTCAATTCCTCCTCAACCGCCACGACAATCCCCTAGGCAAGATTTTCGTTTGTCAGGGACGGAGCCTTAGGCGAAGATACGGGGCGCGTAACCTGCCGGAACAGGTACCTTGCTCAACTCTCCCTTAGGTATCTCTCACCGCCCAACGCACCAGACAGTACCTGCAGCAGAGCTCTCCCCAAGTACAATTTACACGTGGACCCTGTCACAGGCCCTTACTGGAGGTCCTTCTGCTAGCGGGGCAACTTTTTTTTTCCCAACCGGCCTACCTGCCCCTCACTTGTACCCACTAACAAATCCCGAGCCCCTCAACCCTACTCCAGAGATAAGATTGTTGCGGAGGTACCTTCACTGTTGAGTAGCGGTGATGGACAAACATCCCCCCTTTCTGGTATAGGCACGGTGAGTATAGGCCTAGCTGTCTCACGTATTCGTGTTGTTTCCTCATACATTCTTCACTCTATTGATCGCTCTAAATCTAATGGAACGAACGACCAGGTAACGGTAACAAGTATATTTCATTAAACCTTTTCCACATTGCCCGGAACGCCAACAATGCAACCATCCATCCATTCCGCCAACCTTGTGGTGCTATCCCCCCTTTTTTATGAATAAAGAGTGAGCCCAGCCCTTCTATCACGGTGGCAATATGTAGATGATGTAGACACGAACGCAAAAACCCTTCCTCTCAAACCTCTTCCTCCGCGGCGGCCTTGAGAAGAAGAACCCTACTGGGGTGCAAGGTTCTCGCGGACGGCGAACATCTTGGCGCTGATGTTTGCTGTGAATCCATCCACCTGCTTGCTATACTGCTCGACCTGCTTGGCGTTCAGCATGCCCTCTAGCCTGCTGGGCTCCTGGGGGAGCTTGAAGAGCCTCTGCCACTCGTCCTCGGGGAGAGGGGCCTGCTTGGCGAGCACGCGCTGGGCGTTCTCGGCCTTGCGCTTGGCCTGCCATTGCGAGATCTTGGCCTGCTCACGGCCGAGCTGGCGCTGGTAGAACTGGAAGTTGTTGAGGTCGGTGTAGTGCGTCTCGATGCTCTCGAGGAGGAGGTCGCAGGTCTTCTCCAGCAGAGGGTCGATGGAGAGATCGAGAGTGTCGATTGAAGGGTTCAGCGCGGGCTTGATCTGGTTGTTGTGGATGTCCGACAGGGAGCTAGGAGGCTCGACGCTCTCTTCCGTGGGAGCAGCGGGGAGCTGGTGAAGGAAGGAAGTGAGGAGGTGGGAGTTGCGGATGGTGACGGGGAGCTCGGTCAGAATGTCCCGGAAGGTAAGCTTCGACTTTTGCAGGCTAGGGATACAGCGAGTTAGAAATTATGAGTGACACCATGATGCTGGCGTACGAGATCCCCCGCGACGCGTGCCGGTAAAGTACTCACTGCTCAGTAGTGAACTTGGTATCCTTAAAGGCGGCCATGAATGCTGCGGAAAGGCGGAATGCTCTCAGAGTCAAGTTGCCCAGTGAGCTCTTGCTGGCGTCGTAAACAAGGGCGACAGCCGCCTTGCTCTCCTTCTGGTAGTGGACCTGGTTCTCGATGAAGTGCATGTTGACAAAGTTGCCCATGGTGGCGCTGGTGTACCAGCCGACGCTGTTGGCGTCAACATTGACCTCCTTCAGGTGTCGGATCATCTCGTTTGTGTAGGTGAGGCTGCTCTTCTGGCGAGGAGCCTGGGCGGCGATGGAGGAGGCATCGTTCTGGTGGGAGGAGTCGGTGGAGGAGCCCTCGACAGTTGGGAAAGGGAATGAGTTGGTGACCTCGATCAGGCTCTCTGTGTCCATTCCGACAATGGCGCCGGTAGCGGTGGTGGGGAAGGCCGAAGCACAGTGCTTGGCGATCTTGATGACCACCTACAGTCACATGGCGTTAGCTTTTGTTTGGCAGGCATGCGCGCCCCTTGGAGCTCGCTCGGAGTGAGGGCATTCGAGATGATTTTGGTGGTGAGGGGGGGTTGGTGGGGCAAGTTTTCGATTCGACTCACCAGAGCATCGACCTGCACCGCCTGAGGTGCTTCCTTCTGAGAATCGCTCATCTTGGGAATTTCGCTGCTGTTCGGGGTGTCGAGACGTAGGTCGGCTTCTCTCGGGAGGGGATCGTTCGCGGCGAAGTGAGGTTCTGCGGGGGGCGGTCCTACGGCGATTTCTTGTCCAACGAAGTTGTAAATATCGAACTTTTTGCGCCCAAATTGTGGGCGTTGTGGGTGAAGGGCGGTGAAGCCTGGCAGAACGTACCGTTTTGGTGCAGGTCGTCGGCAGCGCGTCCGTTTCCGCCCTTGCGTACTCGTCAAAGCATGATATTCACGCATGAAAACAAGTAGCATTGAATTGGAAATCGTTTACATCTGATTTAGGAGCTTATCCATGCCTGTCCCCGAGGTAGTTGGCCTCATACTGCGCGTAATGCAATAAATGTTCACCACAAGCCTCGTTTCCAAGTTTAGGATAGGCTAAGTCTAGAGTGACTGAGAGAGTATTCAAAGGCTCCTGAAGCCGCATACTAGATTATTCAGATTTGAGAATTTTTTATGTCGCAGCAACTTAATATTAAATCTAAGATTATTCCACACTATTTTAAATAAGTAGCATCAAGTGACGATGATATAAACCCCCTGTGTACTGCTTTTGTGAACGGGACTACCTAGGGACCCGGTTTGTTTTCTTTTGCCACTCGAGTGCATCTCTGATTCTTCACTCTTACACAAATTCTACCGTAGAATCCAAACATTATCTTCCACAAGTGAAGCCCTTCCTTTAGCTTTTTAAACCAAGAAACGGAGATCGGTCGCCTCTTATCGCTCCGCCTCCCTCGAATGAAAGAACGGTATAGGGTAACACTCAATCATGAACCATCAACTAAACTCCCTGCATTCACAAGTCCACGATAAAATGGGTCACCACACGTCGTTTTGGGCTCTGCAATCTGTACTTTCGTGCACTGTCGGTGCCATTTTGGCTCAACACTATGTGGAAGAATGCACAGCTGAAAACAGGGTGCAATCTCCCGCCCATGTCCCCGATCGATCATCGATCATTGCAGTTTTTTCAGCCATTTCTCCGACCCTAAACTGGCCGCCGGCATTAGGAAGATCTCCGTCGCGGACCTCTCGGACCTGAAGCGCTGCACGTCTCCACTGGCTTCTCTACGACTGCTGTCATGTCGGAGGCCAACCAACGACACCTCGTCTTAGCCATCGGGCACTAGTCTTCAGACAACGACTGCAACGAGAATCAAAGAGAAGGCATTCGTAGTCTGGAATTAATGCGACGCATGTGAGATGTCTGCCCCATCCACTCACGCGAGCCTGATCTGTCCATGCCTTTCCACTTGACAGTCTTCGCCCTTATTTCCAATTAAGCCGCCCCATGATGGGAAAGAGACTTCAGATGTTCTTATTCCATGCGTGTAGATTGAGTGCTTCTAATATCCTGTTATGTAGTGCTTCTGGGGGTAAGCATCTCACGTACGCCTTACGCCTGGGATTTTAGCGAGAAGCAGCAAATTCATGTCGGATTTTGGACGGCATTGACTGAAATCCCGCCTGATATTCAGACAATGGATATTATTATATGGTGGTTTCTCTACATCAATATCCTCGGGATCAATGGTAATTGCTCGTGTCAATTTACCAGTTAGTGATCAAGCCATTACCTCACGCGGCTCCTCCAGTCATGGCAAGGGAGGTGAGATGGAACGAACGGGCAACTAGTTTTGAAACGATCTGCCTACTTAGGGTGCCCCTCCCTTCTCCTTCAAACCTAGATATACATCCTGTCCCTGAGCCGGCAAGCTAGCGCCGGGATTTGGATTGGTGCTCTCTATTTGAGGGAAATTGATTTCTGTTCCATCTCCCCTAACTGCCTTCCGAGCCATTTCAACCTCTATTTCCAAATCCCGGCGAAAGTATTGAACGATCCGTTTTGCTGTCGGGTCATATCTGAAGCAGTTCTGCGCTGAATGAGAGTAAATGTGTTTCAGAGGCGGGATCGAGCAACGTGGCTGATGTTAAGTGGGAGTCCAGATTCAACATAACCCTCTAGATGTTTTGCAAGATTTATTATGCAACATAATTGGCCTAACACGGATCCAATAAGATATAAAACATCGTTGTGTAAGTTGCAATTGTTGGCCGACATGTGCACATCAAGAGTTACAAGATACTTTAGATACATTGAACATGAATGACATGAACAAATTTAGTATCCTGATCAAGGGAAACATCTTTGCAAATCAATGATGATGCGGGTGGTACAGCATCACACGTGTGGAAGCGAAAAGAGGTTGGGGCTTTCTTGACATTCTGAAAGGCGATTCCTCAAAGTCCGAGATAGGAGGACGCACTCGCGCCCATCTTGGGTTAACTTTATATATTAATCCTGGATGTAGAAGGTATTGCATTTTGATTTCCATGCATGGTACAACCCTCGGGGATCACAAACGTTAAATCAGTACTATAAAGTACCGCTAATAGAGAATTAGAGGACAGTTGTGAAAACACTAGTTACGTCCTTGCTTGGGTAATGATGACACGTTGCCCGTAGGAAACCCCCCCCAAATGTAAGCAGGATGCGAGGTGTTACACAAGAAAGTGACTCATCTGCTAGTATGAATATGAAGATACTTACTGCATTTCCTACGAAATTTGGCATTTATGCTCCCTGGAGCCAACAGCGAAATTGAAAGGCTTTTTGTCAGCCAGTTCACCAGGTTTTCCTCTCATAATATCTGGTAGGTTGCTTTGCACGTTGAGATCCTGCTGTGTCTTCTTTCAACCAACGGAACTGTCTACCACTCTCTCAGATCTTTGACAAACAGGAGGAAAAAAGACAGCAAGCCAACGCGGTTCGCTTTACTTCCATTGTATTGAACTTTGCAGCTATGACTCCAGGCGGCTCCACGAAGCCCAAGTCTGCCACTGGGCAGACCCAACATGTCACCTACATCAAGCGACATCCCTCTTTCACGCGAGAAGAGTTCTGGAAGTATTGGCAGACTGAGCATGCGCCCAGAGTTGCCCCGTTGGCGGCCCATTTCAATATTAGCCGCTACCAGCAGGTATGCTGAACCAGCCCATAATTTGACATCGGTTGCGCACCCTTGAAGTGCTGCTAATACGAAAGTCGCTTCAGATCCAAGTCGGTGGCAAGATCCTGCCAACCGACGCCGGGGCCGATGGTCCATCTTCTACTGAACTCGTCGAATTTGATGGCATCGCGATGTTCCTCTACGAGTCGCCGGAGGCTCTGATCGCCATGCTTTCCCACCCCTACTACGTCAATGTCGTAGCCGTTGACGAGGCTCGTTTCATCGATAAGAGCGCTCCAGGAAATGGCTTTGTCGCTATGTTCGTGGGTACAAATATCGAAGTGGTGGACAGGGCCGAGGATGTGTGGGTTGGTGACCAGGAGCAACGCGAGAAGTTCCAGAAGCTCTTCAACTCCTACCTGTAAGGGAGTAGATCATATTGATATCTACTTAAATAATGTAGTTGGGTTGCCAGCTTAGACTAGTAAAGATACATCTATCGTTGGGGAGACCCTGTTGTGATAATTCTTGGTTTTCTTTCTTTCTTTTCCCCTTTGTTTTACTATGTCAAGGTAACCTCATCATACGCAGCGCTCAAATGTTTCCTCATAGCTGTTCAAGTCAACTTGTGTTTTCTTGTTAACTCACCCATTTAGTACAGCTGCATTCAATATAAGAAGGAAAAATGGGTCAAATGGGGCAGGCCCATCGGTTGAGCCACGATGCTTGCGTTTATACGAATGTATTTGACAGCAGTGCCCCTTATTAGACTTGCACAAGGTGACATCGCGGTCGTAGCAACCCAGAACGCCGAGGGGATACGAGTTCCTGCACGCCGGATCCATATTCCTGCACGCCTCTGCTTTTCCTCCACGGCCATATTCGCTGTACGAGGCCCGATCCATGGCGTGGAGCCAATCGTGGCTGGGCACTGCTTCTTCAGGTTCCCCGTGACAAAATCCTGTAATGAGCCTCTTGTAGACTGTCACCACACATGGGGACCCCTTGGTCTGCTGGGTGCTCAATGTCTGTGGACAAGGTTGGATCCGAACATGAGCTCGCTGAGAAGCTTCGTAAGGCTGTTGGTGGCTGCTAGGCCGCCCGTGCGCAACATCCAGAGCCGAATGAGTTCTCTTTATGTTCGCTTGCACCAGGGATGCCTCGTCCCCGTGGAGGAGAGTACGGACCTTCTCCTCGTCGGTTCCATAGCTGAGACAGTCGCACTCATTCAGGCGGAAGCAGGTCATCTCTGGCAGGTGGTTCGGCAGAAGCTCCGGAACAATAAACCGTGCGGCACTTGAGCGATAGGAGAGGAACAGGTCGCGCATTTCGCCTGCGTCGAATTTCCCTGGTTGGTATAGCTTGAACTTGCCTGGCCCGGAGTGAGGCTCCCAAGTAAGCTCCACTCTCCACTCCCCCGATTTCTTATAGAAGAGTCGAGCCACCGGCCCATTGATTTCAAAAGCGTGGCATTCCGTGACATGGTCCAGATGGTCAGGGTGATCACAGGCCTTCATGATTGTATCAACCTCAAAATCTGGTCGGGCCGTGCAAGGTATCCTAGCTTTACACTCCCTGAGGAATGATCTCATCTGTAACCACGAAATGGTTTGGTGCTCGCAGACTCGGACATGGCCTTTGACGCCGTTACATCTCCTTTCTTTCTTCCCCTGTCGCGAGAACATCGTATAGGGGTGGCTTGCGGCGCACACATCGCAGTAATATTGTGATCCAGAACGAAGGAACTTGCAATATCCCTTGTTAAGGTCGGACTTTCCATACCAACGGCGTTTATCGTATTTTAGACAGTCGTTGCAGTAAGTATCGATATGGAGGAGATGACAAATGTCGGCACGTAGGACTGCGTCCGCATCTGGCTCGTCCAAAAATGCGTGAGAGGGGACGAAATTGGTCACCGCGCCTTTGGATTTAAGAAACATATCTCCTCCGTTCTGGCTATTGGGCATACCATAACTGCGGACTGGTGAAAAACGATGATAAAGAAATCTCCTTCCTTGCAAAAGTCGACGAAATCGCCTGCACACCTGGCGGATTATGAAGAACGAGATTTCGTCTTGGTAAAGGAGCGAGAAAATCCGAAGCCAAACGTCATCAGGAAGTTTGTATAGGGCCGAGCTATGGCGTTCATTGAATATGGCTCGAGCAATTAAAGGATCGAACTCCTCTTCCAACAGAAGGATTAAGGCCTCAGTCTGCCTCTTCCACTTTCCGAGTGCGTCCTTTCTCCGTGTATCCGTGTAGAGGCCCCATTCCTGGAGCCTCTCATTGATTTTCTTCATAAGATTCATTATCTGCGTCAAGTTCGTTTGGAATAATATGACCTTCAAACAAGAACGTGGGCAAAGAAAGGGGGCATGCGGCCAGTTATGAGTCATTGTTCGCCACGGTTAAGTTTGCAGAACTACATTTAATTACGCCCGGCTAGATACGCTTTCTGCCCCTCTCAACCTTAATATGATGACACAAAGAAGAAACTTTGTAAGCAAGAAAGAACGGCTTCGCCGATAAGATATCAAACTACCAAATAAGCCCATAACTGATGTTGTTAGTTAGTTCCAAGGAGGAGATGACGAAAGCCACCATGGTGGTCAAATTCGAGACCTAAACCTTTTTTTTTTTTTTTTTTGTATTTTGTGCATCCCACAATCCCAGCTGATTAGTTTCCTCTCCATGAAATTTATGAAGTCATTTCTACTTCCGTGAGAAACGAAGTCCTACCGTACGTGGCAACTCCCCAACGCCCCGTCTCCTCACCGCCAGTCCGTTATATCACATCCTCAGCCCGTTCACAACTGTTGTTATCATATCCCAATCGGTGACTCCTAATTACTAAGAAACATCAACCAACGCATATCCGAGCTTGTGCTGAGTCCTAGACCCCGGCGCTTTCGTATAAATAACTAGGAATGACCATTAAACCCATTTCGCACCTTATGTAGAGCAGTTCCCTGTCATCAGGACGACGTGGTATGTTTGAATAAATGGCCATATCTGATGGACCCAGGGGTACGAACTCATTTCGGGGTTCGCTGATGGAGTGAAACGATTTCTAGCTGTCTGTATGGGTGGCCGACTATCAACCCGACTTGATGAACCGATAGATGGAGCTGGAAGTACATCGACATAGTTTGTGGCTTGAAGGTCACTGCTTTGTCAGACACTCCCAATTCCATTCTTTGCTGAAAGCACCAGGTAGCTCCTCGAATCTCAGTGGTATCTCCGAGTAGTGGAGGGAGTTGGGTGTACTTGAGTAGCCTCCCCATGATTGATCCATGATGTGCAGTCTCCGTCTTCTCAGCGGTGATATCAACAGTGCCTGATCCCAAAAGAAGTTCCAAACAGTCAATGGTTGCCATCATGTCTCGAACAGAGGTTTGCCTAAAGGGAACGTTGTCAAGGAGGCTGTGGATCAGCCGGTTGGCGTCTCTCCTGATGATCGGAAGAGCCGCCTCGGTGGATCGGATGATTGCCTGCAATGCCTTCACATTGCCGAGGCAACACGCTTGAGAAATATATTCGCCGACCATGGTGTGGCCGTGACTCCTCAACGGCTGATGTTCCAATAGAAAGTCGACTATCTCCGTAAAGGGCTCTAATCCCTGGATTGCCAACCCCAGAGGGGTAGCGATGATCGGTTCTGGGCGTGGCTGGGGCTCTAACGGCTTATGAATGGAACATCCTGCCTCCATGAGGGCCAGCATGATTGGGAGCTTCGCGGACAATGGCCACTTCCGCTGGTTCAGCATGTGCTCTAACGGATCGAACGAAAACCACAACAGGTGCGGGTCGGCCCCCTGCTTCAGGAGAGTCACCGGGATGTCGCCGGTATCAGCAGAGAGGAAACTGACAAGAGCGTCGGGTGCCAGTCGGGCAATCGTGCAATCTTGATCCCAGGAAAGAAGAAAGCGAGCAGCCTCCGGATCATTTTTGTCGCGGGTTATCTCCCAGAACGTCAGGACTTCGGCTTCGCTGGGGCTATAGTGCCCGAGGAGCATTTTGAACTCTTCAAGATTTCTGTCCCGTAATCGCTGCTCGAGAGCCGTGATCTCGCGGTAATAATCGTTCACGGTAAATGGAAACTCTGACAGAATGGTTGGCCCAGCAGTCGAGCCCGTCCCGCGTCCGGGCGTCGACCCATGGCGAAGAAGCAGTTCCGTAACCTCTCTAGTGTCGGGCCCACCCTCGAATATGGATGCAAGATTCCACAAAGGTGATGCGGTATTTGCAGCTATTGCGTTGGTCGAGGCGCCGAGGCTGATGAGGAGCTGGACCAGCTCCAGCAGCGGCCTGCCCCGTGCATTCTCGCAAGCATACGCAAGAGGGGTGCACCGATCTTTCTCAGGATCTCCGTCGACAGAGGCGCCGGCTTGCGACAAGCGGCGAACGGCCTCCGTATTCCCTGAACCAGCGGCATGACCCAGCGCAGTGTGGCCTTCGCTGGTGGTGTTAAAGTCCAAACCCAGGTTGAGGAAACAGTCTAGCAGCTCGGCCCCGTCTTCCTTGTGACTTGCTTTGGACGAGTCGGAAACCGAGTCCCACGAGCCGCTGCAGACCAAATGGATGAGTGGTTTCTGGGCACCCCGTAGTCTGTTGGCCAATATCGGATCGGCCCCGCGCTCGATCAATCTTCTGGCTGTCTTGAATCTGTGGCATGCGATGGCGTGGTACAATAATGTTCCCTTGTGGACCGGGGACACATAGTCTGGGTCATTGAGCTCGAGTGGCCCAGGGGCGGTGGCATTGATGTCTGCACCGCAACTAAGTAAGTAGTCAAAGCAGTCCTGGTTGTCGTAGAGATAAGCACACGCCAACGGAGTCTGGTGGTTGTAGGGGTCCCTGGACTCGAGTTCAATGCCCCCAACATCATTGAGTAGCCACTTGACGATATCGACTCGACCAGCTATGCAGGCGGTATGGAGGGGGGTCAGACCCACGGGTTCCTGGTCTGGGTGTCGTTCTAAGCTCTCCACGTTCATGGACACATGCTGAAAGAGATACTTCACCGCGGAGAGAGACGAACCTGAACAGATGGCCATATGGAACGCTGTCCAGTCTGGCGGTCCTGGCCCAACATGTGATCTTGGGCCGAGCATATTGATGCCCAGCGGCCATCGATGGCATCTGCACATGCCGTGACACGCCTTGTCAGGCTGGGCGCCATGTCGAAGCAGAAGGTCCAGGATTTCGGTATTGCCGTGGGCCGCAGCAATATGAATCGGCGACCAGTATGTGGCGTAGAAAGCCTCTTGTGGCGTAGTAACTTCTGTCCCAACATCGCCGTGGGCTGGTATATCGTTTGGTTTGCCATGAAAACGGTCCCGATTCTCCCAAGTGCTATTGACATCGATGCCCGCGACAAGGCAATTAGTTACTGTGCGCGGCAGGTCATGGACTGCACCCCAGAATATGGCCCTTAGCCTGCTATCTGAGGAGGCAGCGGCTCTATACAGCACAGAGTTGAGCACGTCGTGATGCGCCCGTGAGACGCGCCCGAGCGCCGCCAGGTCCCACAAACTGGGGACATGCTGGGCGACAATAATCCAGATCTCGATGGGAAGCGAGGTGTGCCGTGGAGGCTCAACAGTATTGTTGTTATCCATCGGTACAGACGAGATGATTCGACTTGAAACAGTGTAAAGAGGAGAGAGAGTTGGCAAAGAGGCTGCTGATTGCGACGTGGTTTTCATTTGCCCCGCAAAATGACGGTGAGCCCGAATGCCCAACATCTCAGGTCCAATCAGATCAGCGGAAGTGAGTATGGGTTTCATTTCAGGCATTGCATGTTCCTGCACACTTATGGTTGATGGTTGCATAGATTTCCCCCTTTAGCAATAGTATTCATGTTCACTTCCTGGCGCTTGTGAATTGCGGGATCCCAAGGCTGCTCTTTCGCCAACACATAGTAAGGTGCTCGCATCATGAAAGCTGTCCTGGTTGAATGAAAGTTCTTGTAACTACCTAGTTGCCCAGACCGAAACGAGCGCAAGGGCTACCCTGGTTACTACTCGAAAATGACTCTACATACCCCGTAGGTCTTGACCAGCGTCTACTTGGCAGACCAAGGCCATCATCAGCAGTGCATATATTTCATGTACAAGAATGGGCGGTGGACTAAGAAAGCCTTCACACGGAAAGTATTTGATAATGAAAAATTCCAAGTTTGCCGGGACCCCAGCGTTTCCAGTGCTGTCGCCTAAAATAAAGCCCGAATCTGTTGAAAGACTCTGTGGACGCTCAAAACGTACGGCCATATTCTTATCTTTGAACCCAAAGCTATAAATAGTTCAAGATGCATGGCAGCGATATCGCTGGACTTGCATCGGCGACCTCCAATAACCCGTGACGCAACTCCTTCGTGTAATGAGAGGCGGTACATTAATTCGCAGTTGCATAGTTATGTTGCAGCGCATCTGAGCTGGTTCACCGATGTTGTACTCTGAACTATTCTAGGTGATATGTGTATTTCCCCGCCTATGACGCCAACCAGCTTTCCACAACGAGTAGATGTGCAACGGGATAACTGAGCAGCTGGCCAGAGAAATCACCCGAGAAGGGAAATATCACTATGCGCTTTTAGCTTTTTCGCTGTACATTCTTAACACCTCGCAAATCGTGCCACGGAATAACGACCTAGTCTTACTTCTAACGGTAATGCTTTATCGCATCGGTCACCACTTTGTTAGGTGGTGTTTTACTTCGTGTTCACGGGTGTATCTCGCAATGATATCTGCCAATGGCTATGCCGCTGTTTCGGGGATATATCCTATCCTTGATCGAACGCCGTTCTAGAATAACTCAAAATGCCTAGATTCTAATCTTGCTTAGAAAAATCAAATTATCATCAACGGTACCCTACTGTTTCTTGGAAATCTAGAAAAGGATGTCGGTGAATTTGCTGGATTTGGTTGCGTGACAGGAAATTGGAAAGATGGTGTGTAGGAGGGGGAGAGCGAAAGATAGCTTCCGCTCGGCGTGACCTCCGCTTTGACACTTACTTCGCTCAGCTCGTGCTCCCACGGGACCTTTGACTGCCGCCGGATGGTTACTGGTACCCTTGTTCTTCTTCATTGGCTGCTTGAACTAGTTTCCGATCCTATGGTGAGTAGAACAACTATAGTAGATCATCGTCTGTCTCTGGCTGACACCTAGGTAAGCGATACAACGGCTGGTAAAAACCGCGCAAACTGGTGTCAGGATTGTGCTGGGTGATCGTCTCCCGTTTTCGGAGGGGGGTGTGACGCACTTCTGCTGCTGAAGGCCGGTGTGCGTGGCACGGCTTTTCTGTCACAATTTGGAAGCAAGCTAGATATGCGAAACGTCGGGCTGGCATGAAGGTCGAGTGACAGACGCCCAAATGGGACACATGCATATTCGTAGCCGCCAGCACGGTCAGGCATGGCATGGAATGAATGCCGACAGCGCATCACTCTGAAACACCGCAGACACATGTCATCTACCCTTATCGTGGGCGCCACGTGAGCCCGCCCTGCCGTCACATCGCAGTTTCGCGTCTTTATTATGTGCCAGGATCCCGCACTGATCTGGGGATGATTATACCTGTGAGAGTCAAGAGTCCCCCAGGGGTATACGAGACCAGTTGACCATGCCCTCCATGGATGAAGCAACGGAAGCATCTCCGCTCATACCGGTGGGTGATGCTGATCGGCAAGAGCCGGTTTATTCACACGCAAATGATTCCGAGTGGACGAGAGAGGGAATGCAGACCGCAGGGTTAGCTGCCATTTTCATCCTCCTTTTTTCCGTAGCAGATGTCTTCAGATATTTCTCGACGCTGCAGCTGCTTGAGCTGGGGGTCTGTCACGAGCAATATACTGCTGCGAACCCTGACGTTCCCAAACAAGCTGGCGAGAATACCCCTGGAGATTTCTGCGGCTCCCCGGGAGTTCAACAGTATGTCGCAGATCTGCGCGGGTACTTGGTTGCGCTGGAGGCCCTTGTCGGCCTCTTCCTCACGCTACCTTATGGTCTTCTCGTGAACCGATTTGGTGAGCGCTTGGTGGCCGGGCTGAGCCTCCTAGGAGTTTCGCTTGCCTGCGCCTGGATTCTATTGGTTTCCTTCTCTAAGTCTGCACTCCCGATCTGGACTGCTGTCCTTGCGCCTCTCTTCCAAGTGATCGGGGGTGGCTCGCCCGTTCTGTATTCAGTCCTCTACTCAATTGCTGCGAAGCACATCCCGGACTCGAGCAGGTAAGCTCTCAAAGATTTTTCCTTTGAATGAAACTCCAGTTATCCTAAGACAAGTTAGATCTCTTTGTTATTCATTCTTCTCGGGTGCGCAAGCAGTGACCGAGATTGGTGCGGTTAACATCGCGGCGTTCTTCCTTGAGAAAAAGCTCGAGTACATGCCACTGGTTCTCACCTTTCCTGTCTGTATAATCTGTCTCCTCACGCTCTTCTTTATGCGACCAAAGAAGGTGGCCAAAACAGCGCGAGGATGCGAGAGTGGAAATTCTGATGAAGAAAGAAAGCTGGAGCTCGGGTCTCTGCTTAAAGGCGCTCACGCGGTGGTAGAGATCTGTCAAAATCCTAACGTTCTAATTCTATTAGCGATATTCCCTATCACCAAGCTGATTGATACAATCTATGCGGTAATGTTACAGTATATTCCGAGGAGGTTCGGGCTGTCCTTTGCTACGGTAAGTATTCCACGAGCGGCCTCGTGACATTTTTCATAGGCTCGACTAACAGTCAAATAGTCCAGCCGCTTGTCCTCGATCCCATCTTTGGAATCTTTTCTCGTTCTTGTTGCGATAATACCACTGATGAAACATATCGCTGAGACCAAATTTCATATTGCATTCCGCAAGGTGGATATATATATTGTTCGATATGGATTTCTGGTCATGTCATTCTCTTGTCTGATTATGGCATCATCTACGACATTGATTGCCTTCATGCTAGGTATATGCCAAATCGCGAACCAGATTGAAGAACTATACTAACACCTAGGATAGGACTCTCAGCATTCTCATTCGGCTCGGGTGCACGCCCTGTGCTCCAATCCATTTTGACAGACATGGTTGATCGCGACAAGATCGCAGTGCTGTATACCCTCATGGCTGTCGGAGATGCCCTTGTTTCAGCGACCGGGTCGCTCATCATCCATCACTCTTTCGCCATTGCGATTGGATGGGAAAACCTGCTGTGGCTCGGGCTACCATTTTTTATCGGCGCAGCATGTTATTTCTACGCTTTTGTTGGTGCAGGTCTTGTCAGACATACTGCCCTTTCCAGGAAATCAAACCTGGACTCGGATTCGAATTAGATACCCTTAGAAGCACTTTAGATCTCATAAACTCGAAATTATTTTCCTCAATTGACTCCATGTCCCTTATGATTGTCGCCTACAGTAGCAGTTACTGTGTACTGTGACTTAGATATGAAAGAAGGGGGGCTGAATTGGCGCCTCATTCCTCACGCGTGACACCATCACACACCACCACACACCACCACACACCATCACAATACACTGAACTCGACCATCCGTCATCACTGGGTCAGTCTCACGCGGGCCGCCTCGCTTATGATTCAGATCAGCTTGGACTCCCCACCTACCAAAAAAGAGGGCGAATGCGTTGGCATATATCAATTATCATGATAGCTCCTCATTCGGCCACCACCATCTATCAGTGGCTTGAGACAGCAAAGCAGCAGGATCGTGTATGAGTCAGCTTAAGGTAGGATCGTCTCCTCCACGGCAACTCGTACCTGATGTAAAAGAGCTACTCTGTACGAGACCCCAAAGAATTTGAAGTCATCCCATGATCGTAGTTTACGCCTCAACTTGGTTTTCCAACTCCAAAATTTGAGTTACTCTGCCCCCTTGCGAAACTTTTAGAGTTATATATCTCGTAAGAATATATCTTCCCATCCCAAGGTTTGGTTTCCCAAGGCTTGGTTTCCGAAGGTTTGATTTTGGAAGTGAACCTCATTTGAAAAGAGTTTGGAGAGCCATTGTCTACGTAACATGAGAGGCGAGCATGGCTTGTGTCCACACTCGGCTGACCCGAGAAGTACTTGGAACGTCTTCTTGTTTTTTTCTACGGAATAATAAGTTCCCAAGATATGTTTGTGAAAGTATGTGTGCCCTTTTGAATTTCCCCAGTCTGCTACAGAGCTTGAAGCCTCTGAGAAGAAACATATTCTACCCAAGCATTCTTCCGTGCTACATTTCTATTCTTATTCTGGTTCAAGAAATTCTACGTCTAGACATGAAGAGCTTTATTAAATTCGCTACATGCAAAAGTCATTTCCGATAGAGTTTAGACCCCCCCATCTCGGTTATCTAGAACTGTTGCAGACTTTCTATGCTCACTCGTCACCAACCTTCTTGCCGATCGCTTACTCTTGGGGACAACCGTAGGTCAGCATCCTCGCGTCGCTTTTGCAAACGCACTACGTCTCACCCTTGAATCCCAGTGCAGGCTAAAATATGCGATGCAGGATGCTCCTTGGCGCGGCGGAATTAAAGGATATCGCCGCAATGGGTTGCAGGTCACCTTAAACTAGTCATAATATGAAATCCAGCAGCCCAATGATGCGGCGGATTTGAGGATATCGCCGTATTAGCTTAGAGAAGGTTGTATTGATGGCCAGGCTTCGGGTTGACGGCTGGGTATAAAAGGCTGCATCAGCGGTTCCCAAGTACAGCAATTGAAATACAAATCCATAACATCGCACATTGACCTATACTGAATATTAAAACCACCCTGCTATCCATTCACCATGGTCTTTCCTGATTTCTCATCTGCCCCCAAAGCCAGCAGCGGCTTCACTCTCCCATGGGACAAGGGCAACCTTCCTAAGCAGCACTGGATTAATAACGAGGTAAGGACACATAGTGGCTGAAGATGGCGCAGAATCGCGACAACTAACAATCCCAGTTCGTCGCTAGCAAGAGCTCCAAGACAATTGAAGTTTACAACCCCAAGGATGGAACCCTCGTCGCCAACGACGTTCCTGTAGCCGGCCAAGACGACGTCGATGCTGCCGTCGCCGCCGCCGAGGCCGCATTCCCAAAATGGAAAAAGACTCTTCCTCGACAGCGCCGCGATCTGCTCAACAAGCTCGCTGACTTGATGGTCGAGCACCAGCCGACCCTCGCAACACTGACCCGTGTCACCCTCGGCATGCCCAGCGGCGGATTCGGCATCATGGAGATCAACGTCGCGGCCGAGGCGGTCAGGTACTACGCCGGCTGGGCGGACAAGTTCCCCGGCGAGTCACACATGCAGGAAGACGGCTTCATGAAGATCACCCGCCACGAGCCCCTGGGCGTCGTCGCCGCAATCATCCCGTTCAACGCACCAATCGCCGTGCTCTGCCATAAGATTGGCGGAGCCCTCATCACAGGCAACTGCTTCATCATTAAACCGTCTGAGAAGACTCCCTTTGCGGCACTCGCGCTGGGCCAGCTGGCCAAGGAGGCCGGTTTCCCTCCCGGTGTCATCCAGGTTCTCACTGGCGACGGCAGCACGGGCGCCCTCTTGGCGAGCCACATGCGCATCCGAGGAATCACTTTCACGGGATCTGCTGGTACCGGCCGTAAGGTTCAGGAGGCTTCCGCTAAGAGCAACTTCAAACACGTCACCCTTGAGCTTGGCGGAAAGAGCCCTGCTATGATATTTGATGACTGCAACCTTGATATTGCCGTGGCGTGGTGTGTCAATGGCATCACGATGAACTCCGGACAGGCGTGTGTTGCTGCCAGCCGTGTCTATGTCCAGGAGGGCATCTATCCCAAGTTCGTTGAGGCCTACACGGCGGCGTTGGAAGCCAGGGCGAAAACGGTAGGCGACCCTGACGAGAGCAGCACTCAGTTGGGCCCCATTGTCGATAAACTGCAGTACGACAGGGCTCGTGAATTCATTGAGCGCGCCAAAGCCCAGTATAAGCTGCTCACGGGTGGAGTTGACGTCAGTGACAAGGCAAGTTCATTTCACTCGCCATATCATACTCGTTCTTTAGGCTAACAGAGCACAGGGCTATTTCATCCCTCCTACTGCCTTCACGGATGTCCCGGAAGATGCAGAAATCGTGAAAACCGAGATCTTCGGTCCCGTGGCAGTCATCAATACCTTCAAGACCGAGGAGGAGGCTCTTGCAAAGGCTAACGACACCGAGTACGGCCTTTTTGCTGGTGTCTTTACTCAGGACATCAACAAGGCCATGCGTGTCGTTGCAGAGACGGAAAGCGGCATGGTTGGAGTCAACTGTATGAGCTACGGTTCTATCAACGTCCCATTTGGTGGCTCCAAGCAGAGTGGTGTTGGGCGCGAGAATGGGATTGATGGCTTGCGTGGCTTTACTGAGCCCAAGACTGTCTTCATTAACTTGAACTACTAAGCTGTTGGACTTTACCATTGCACTGTAACTCGTTAACTATATCTATGTTCATATCACTGCGCGAAAGACAGTTCCATAGATCATCGTTTCGCTCCCCTGCGTTTCTGGTTCTTTGTGCGTCTGGTCAATGCCATCAGAAATCGCTGCTTCGTTAAAATAACAGGGTGAAAGTTTCTTCTTGGGAGTAATCATAAGAAATTTCGGTCTAGGTCAGTCCTATTTTCATTGCTTAATTCTATGTTTTTATCGTTCAACGACCCTGCGATTGTTAGTTGACCTGCGGGGTTTACTTGATCAGCATCATCATGAATCTTAGAACCCCACGAGGTTACAGCTAAAGTAGCGCTTATGACACCGTAAACTCCGCTCTGAATTTCGCCCTTGCGCCCTGTAATTGACATTGACATATGACATCCACACCACGTTAATGGCAGAAGAATCTGTACAAAAGGCAGATGATCTCAGTTTATAACAGCCTAGACGAGAAAATAGCAATCTGTTCAACATTTCACATTGATTACCAACCAGTCTCATTTCTCTTACGTCTCACCTTTCCCGTATTTGCTCTTTGTTTATTTCGAAAATAAGAGCCATTCATACAGGCAGCCTGAATGTCCAATATGGCAACACCAGTTTCCCTCCCCGAGGTCATCGCCTCCATTACATCTCATTGGTCACCGCACCTCGTCGCCACCATCAACAACCACCACGTCAAAGTCGCCAAAATTGACGGTGCCTTCATATGGCACGCCCATCAAAACTCCGACGAGGTCTTCTATCTCATTTCTGGCAAGCTCACAATGGAGATGGAGGAACAAGAAGCCAAAGGAGAAGCCAGAGCAGAGATCCGCAACGTTCTGATGAAGCCAGGCGACATGTTCACCGTACCCAAGGGTGTTAGGCATCGGCCTGTCGCGGAGGATGCCGTCATCATGATGATAGAGAGGGAAGATACGATCAACACGGGGGATCAGGCGGACTCTGAGAGAACAAGGGCAGTCAAGGATGCGCGTTAAGTCCCCTCGGTGCTATTTGCGCTATTGTTCAGTCTCTCTTCTTAACATGAGGTTTATCAAATTGGATCAGGTCGTGAGAGAATAAAGAGGCAATGTGATAAAACGAAGGTGGGGGAGCAAACTCTATTAAAATAAACATGTGCCTCGAGGAATGAAGAGACAGGTACTGAGGATAGACCCCGCATCATTACAATAGATTAATTTCAACATCTTTTCTTCCGATCTTTTACAATATCTTCTCAATAGCTTAAGCCGCCTCGCAGATATTCCGTCTAGAATGAGTGAAGCAACGATTTCATCAGGTGCTGGGCTCGACGATGTCGCCAGTTTGATCGGAGGACTGAGCATCGCCGATCACCCTAAGGTCGGCAACCGCACACACCCAACCCAGTCGACTCTCACAATAGCGATCCTTACCCTCAATCACACCGCAACAGCCGCATGCCTGCAGGCGCAAAAGGTCCTTGCTTCAGCTAGTGATGCCCGCATCGTTAGTAGCGGAGCTGTGGCAGAAATTTGCTCCCTACGCAGGAGAGTCGACGAGCTTGCGAATGCTGCCGACGCCCTTAGAGATGCGACGGAGCGATCAATCGTGGAACGTATCTGCTTGCTTGGAGGCGAAAGGGGATATCACACAAAAAGGCTTCTGACCTATTTCGACAATCAAATCATGGTCATTGTCCGGGATGTCAGCAGCTCCAATGATGAGACATGTGTATTATGGAAGATTATAGAAGAGTGTTACAACCAAGCCATTGGACCTTCCGGTAAACTACAGTCCGACGACTACTTCATTTCAATAGATGAAGTATGCCCTGAATGGCCCTACGACCCGGATTTCGAGAGCGAAGAATACTATGAGCACGAAAATCGTCTAGATGTCGATGAAAACTACGCCGAGCTTTGGAGAAGGAATGCGGAATTACGCGAAGCCAACAGGACCAGAGAAAGGCAGGGACAAAGGCAAGGGTGGATCGACTTTTGGGTTCGAGCATTGAACCACTGCCCGGGTGGCCCGACACTGTTCTACCCACCAGCTGCTTCTTCCGCCGCAAGATCTATAGAATGGCCATTCAACGATATTCCACGGTATCTTTTCCGGGTCTTCGACTCGACGAGCTCTGGCAGAAACGATGAAAATGTGGTGGCTTCAACTATGAGCATATCTGGCACCCCAGAGCGCAGTAAGATCGATATTTTGTCCCTGAGAACACACGACGCATCGGAAATGCTACATGATCACCTAGTTAAAAGCTTGTTCAGCGGCAATGCATCCGACAACCTCATGTCTTGGAGCAGCTCTCTGATGTTTGTGATTCAATATGCGATTTGGAGGTTCCATATCGGTAAAATCTCCCCAGCTAAGGTTCGAATTTGTGTAATAGACACAAGCAAATTTCCACCCGGGCAATTTGTAAGAGATATGCCACTGCTCAAAGCATTCGACAATAAGGAACTGAGCGAGGGTCAGAAACGATTTTCCCGGCTCCGTCTAGGAAATCCAGAATACGACAACGGAGAATATCTTTCCCAAGGAGTGGTTAATCATGTCGGCCGATCATGCACTTTCTTGTTGCAAGACTTGGTAGAAGCTGGACTCTATGAGTTATATCCCGAGTTTGGAGATGCCCAGTTCAGGGGGCTATGGACGAACCGCGTACGAGACCTTCGCTTTTCCTGGGGCACTGAGCAGAAAACGACCCTGCAAGAGATACTTCATGCGTTCAACATAGCAAGAAATTGCTTTGGGTCATTTAACGCGCCTCATATCGCGCTACTGCTGCTAACTTTTAAGAACCGCAAGCTTCGAGGGACAGGTAAGACCCGCTTCCCTACCACGGCAGTATGAATCAAGTGTTTAACAAAGCGCCAGCACTCCAAAGTGACCCAGGGCACGCTGATACTTCCGGGCCAGTTGAAGTCCGTCGATATGTGAGGGCGGCCAGAGCAATGGAACGAAGCAATCAGAATTCGAGCCTGTGGGATTCAAATACCTTTTGGCTATTCCTTCATTCGTACAACACCGAAGCGGTTGAAAGAATTTTTGAATGTGTTTGAGTGAATAACGAATAAAAGAGGGAACCACCCCAAACGGATTTTAGGAGAAGGCATAGGGGCTAGTTAATGCTTATGGCTTAGCAACGTGTCGTGCTTAGGGGTCAAATGGAGAGGGAGAGCATTGTGTATATTCATCTATGTGTATCAAGGTAAGTGCCTTGCTTCTCAACCTCATTCCGAAAACTACTCGCGAATCCCATAGGGGGCCGGTCTACTGTTTGACATAATGGTGGCTGGTATCTAGGTACTACATCTTCCCTAGTACTAGCATTCTAGTATTATCATTTTGCCCTGTGCTGGTACCCAAGACTTGTTATTCAGGTTATACCGGTAAGGAGATAGACAAGATTATAACTTCTTTCTATAGTCCTGCGATGCTACGACAGTTTGCTTATAATTTCTTGCTACGTTAGAGTACCTACGATTTATCAAACGATTACACGATCATATAATATAGCCGCCTTTTTGCATTGGTGGTTGGTGAGAATAGGTGGTCGTTGGTTGGATGGATACAACAGTGGATTACATAGGCAGCGCTTCAATGGAAATACTGGTCGGGTACCCGTCCCTAGGTACCTGCCGTTGGACAGTAGTAGTACTAGATACCAGTAACGTAGGTAGAGTTGAATTGGGGTCTGCCTTACCTATAATTAGAGCCGTTTTTCTCTTCCTTCCACCACCTGCAGCCCATCTGGAAAGAAACCAATCAAATCAACATGCCTGCTCATCTTGTTATCCCACCATGCGAGCATAATCCCGCTCATCCAAATCATCTCCCATCGTATGAGAAACCTCTTCGTATTCAGATACTTGGCACAAACAGTCTCATTGATCAAGTATTCGAAGATGGCATACATATGCCCTCCCAGGAACGGCCCATTGTATCCCCAGTCGATTTTGACGAGGTGGGCATTCGCTTCGCAAAGATGGCCTTTAAGCAGCTCTACCGCCGGGATGTAGATCCTAACAACTCATCCGACTTCGTCCCACGATATCAGTACCACATGTATCGGGGAAAACGCGGAGAGTGCCAGCCATGGGAACACACGTAAGATTCAAATGCAGACTCTCTATCGATTGACTGGTTCATATGGATGGATACATGATAACACCTTTGCAGCATCGAAGGGTATGGGATCACCTTTGACCATTGCGTCCCTGAAGACGATGACGATCCTGAGACCTTGATGATCAATGTTTGCGGTCCATCTGATTCCCAAAGCGCATCATATTATAGTCTGGATCTGGGTGTATACAAAACCAGCCCAGCGACTGTATTGCTAGTCCCTCGATGCTGTCAACTAAGAAAAGGAACTACTGACCGCAAGGGAATCAATGATCAAGTCAGGGAAGCAAAGAAGACCAACTGAGGCTGGAGCCATGGCATACATCTGGTTGATTTGTATCGGTTTCAAAGCCACCCCCTAGGATCGTTAGTTTGGAATTTAGAGTGAGGCGCAGCTCTAGAGCTGGACATGAGGACTAGGAAAGTGTCAGTGCTGGAAGGTCTGCTGATGCTGCACTAGCCAATTACGCGGTTTCTTTATTGATGAATACCTAGCTATTGAAGATTTATAAATATTATATTATCCCCCCACATTGTGTGATACACAGTTCGTTGATTAAATTGGCAATAGGTAATTAATCGTTATTACTAATCTGAAAATTCTATATTAGTAACTCCTATACCGAAATATACTAGATATAAACTAACCTTTAATAAACTTTTCCTTTAATTTTAACCTCTCTAATAATTAATAGACTTTCCTAAAAACTTCTTTAATATATTAGCCCTAAACTAATATAAACTAACTATACTAATAAATTCTATATTTAACCTTTAAGGGCTACCTCCGCCTAGGTTAGTTTAATATAGTATAGAATATACTAGAACTATATACTAAATCTTAGATTTTAATAAGTATAAATAAGTAGGTTATTATTAGTAAGGTTTAGCTTTCTAAGCTACCTCTTATTCTTAATAAGTGCTTTTAGCGCTTAGGCCCTAATCGCTAGGAGGCTAGCTTTATAATAAAGTAATAGGCCTAGTAGATATAACTACTAGATTTACTATAATATAAGCGGCTTTATCACTATAAGTAGGCCCTTAATTAAGCGAAGGCTTATATATTAGATATAGTAAGAAAAGACCCTTCTTAGGTTAATATAGATAATTATTTTTATAGTCTTAAGAACTAGGTTATTTATACTAACTATATCTTAGCTACTAGTTAGAAGAACTACATTAGATACTAATATTTTTAGCTTTTTACTTTAGATTAAATTAAGAGAAATTAGTAGTAATAAGTATCCCCTCTTAGGGCTATAGCTAATTTATATATTAGCTAGCCCTTATTAGAGTTTTTTTGAGATATTAGTGCTTATGTCTAAGCTTTATATATAATCTTAAAAGTTTTAATAGTATTAAGAAGGTTTAGGTATAGACTGTAGCTTGGTTTTTTTGAGATATATATTAAATAGCTGTGGCTTATAGTCATATGTGTGGCCTGATCTTGGGATATCACCCTTGTATATGGCAAAAAGAAATAAATGTCATCCCCCAAATATTTTCTTGATCAAGCCATTGTCGCAGTATACGAATTTAGTTCTTCTCCTCTCTATCTTTACAGGGTCGCATTTAATTACTTATCCGGCCCTACATATTCATTCCGATCTTCGAGCCTGCTATCTTCTTTATCACATAATGCCTCTGATTCTCAAACCAATCGACAATCATGAAACTGCGTCCTGGGGCCTGAGTATCAGCAGCTCAGACTTCCAGAAGCTCAAAAGCGGTTTCAGCCCCATGTCTATGGATGATAAATGGGTCATCAGGGCTATGGAGCCAGATCAGAACGGCAACATCACCGTCCACTATGCCCGAAGCTGGACAGGGGCCCAGTTCTATATCCTCACTCTGAAGCCAGCAGAAAATAATTGTGCTGTGGTTGAAACTATCACATGGCGGCGTGGTCAAAATGCTGGTGCCACCCCGTCGAGCAAACAGGCTCGGAAAGAGACTGTTATTCTCTCTAGAATGTTGCTTGGATGCCAGTTTGAATCACTTCCACACTACGATTCATCGATTTTCTGGAACCCCCAAGATGATGAAAGTGATGATTAGGATGACTGTATTTCTCTTTGGCTAGCAATCTCATCTCATTCACACTACAATCTTAAGTGATAGTCCAGCATTAGCACTATACGGAAAATGAGATACTCGAGTAAAACAAAGAAAGTCCCTAAGTGACACGTTCAGAACATGAATGGAATGACTTTAGCGTTAGAATAGATCGCCTCCAGCAGTTTTAGCCAAGTTTCCAAGCGAAAACACTTACTGCAATGTCCTCGACTATGGCTATCACCTCTCATATATTTTACTATTTTTGATACCAGACTTGTACGAGGGGTCTGTAAGTGAAAAATCAGTTGTATGTTAAAGAGCCAGATGATATTGAAAGTAAGAATTTGACTACGGAGGATGGTTTTCTAGTTCGAAAACCGATAGTTTCTCGAAGAAATCGTGGATTTGTAGACAACATCTACTCCTTAGATGCATTTCCAATTTATTAGAATTAGGCTAGTTCTAAAAGGAGATATATCGTTCTAGTATTGGTAAAAGGACTGAAGCTAATAGACATATATTAGGAGTACAAGTTTGCTGGAAATTCACCTAAGGTCCTTGATCTGGATATGAGCCCTGCTTAGTCGAATGTTGAAGGCCAATCGGCACTCGGGGCTGTGTCCTCACTACGAACAGATCTCTTCCTCTGTGGTAGATTGTCCGGGGCAATAGATCTAATTATGGTGTGTTAGCATCGCTACTAGTGGTATATATTCGAGCTTGAAACAAAACATACAGAGTTTCGAGCAGAGCTTCTGGTGGTAAAGCAGAGTCACGTAGATCCCCTAGCCATGCATGGTTCAAAGCTTGATGAGATGTGGGCCGATCCTTTGGCGAACGAGCCATGGCAAGCTCCAGGAATTCCATACAGGAGCGACTCACATCCCGTTGCAATAGGGCATCTCTCGGGAATGGTCCCTTGGCCGTGACATATCTGGCCAGCTGGTGAGGGTCACCAAAAACATTGCGATTATTAAGAAGCCGAAACATGATGGCACCCAAGGCCCAGATATCGACTGCAACAGTATATATACTGGATGAGTCGTCACCAGCTGGGTGTATGCCCATCACGTCCTCCGTGCTGTATATTCCCATCACCTCGGGCGCGAGGTACCCCTTTGTTCCAACTAAAGTGCGAAAGGCGGTAGCCTTTTCTTCTGCTCGTTTAGAGATACCAAAGTCACCAATCTTAACCCACCAATGCGGCGATGGTTCTGAGACGAGGATATTCTAGAGTAACTCGTTTAGCTTTTAACAGATGTCATGCAGAAAGATTCTCTGGTTTCATAACCTACAGCAGGCTTGAGGTCACGGTGTGCAAAGCCATTGTCGTGCATAAAGCATAGGCCCTCCAGAAGCTGGTATATAATCCGCCTCGTTTCTTCCTCGGGGAAAGGCCGTGACAGGTACCCTTGCAAATCACCATGCTCCATGTACTCCATCGCTATGAAAATGGCATGTTCGCCCTCATACCAACCAAAAGACTGCACAAAGCAATGTACGTACTAAAATAGGGGAGCGAAAGAGTAAGTAAAAGGCATAAGAAGAGAGAATAATGCGAACAAGAGAAGAGAAAAGAGAAATATGTCACCTTGGAATGGGAAAACTTGGCAATGGCCTCCAATTCCCGGTTGTAATTGATAGAGAGATGTTGTCCCTGTGGCTGTATCTTGGAAATCTCCTTGACGGCGCGAAATGTGCCTCCGCTATCGCCCCCATCAAGGCGTTCCTCCAGCCAGACGCGACCGAAACCGCCTCCGCCCAACCCACGCACACGCTTCCATGTCTGTTCTTTTCTCAGCCGCCGCTGGCGCATGCGAGGGTTCGACTCGTACGAGATGTGTTGCACGAGCGCTCCGTTGTTGCTGATGACTGTCTCGAGTTTTGAGTCTCGCACGAGATCAGAGGCGGCTGATCTGCTACTATTGAAGGGCCCGGAAGGGGTTGAGGGAGTCAACATTCCAGAGTGTGGCTCGTGGTTGGTTGCCACTATTGGACTCTTGTCCGAACCCTCTTTGCCGTTGATTGTTGGCTTAGTCGTGCTTGAATCTTCATTGACTGGGTTTGAAATCCTATCCCTCCTTTTCTTTCGCTTCTGCTTGACTGACACCTGTGCTACTACATCGTCTGGGCGTATCGTTTCATCGAAGCCGTCTTCTTCAGGCTGATTGCCGTACTTATTTTGATTTTCTTCCGTCTCATGGGACTGTTGGGCCTTTTGTCTCGCCAAAAATTGGCGGCGCGTACATCCTCCAGTGAGCTGAGTCACTTTGCGCGATACCTCAGCCCTCAGCTGGGCAGTGTCACCGACGGCCAGTGGTCCTTGCTGAGACGCTATCACGACCAATAAATAGAAAGCAAGAGCAAATTCGGGGAAAAACAGCTCTCCTATTTGGTCGACGTCGCACCAAGACAAGATCAAGTCCACCTGGCTGTCATCTATCTCTACTCCCCCTCGTATCGCGTCGGGGGCCATGCGTTTGGGTATCGTTACAGCTCCTTTTGGTATAAAGCGTCGGAATACGTCGTGTAGTTCATCGTAATTTTCACGGTTCAAAAAGGATAGCCCAGTGGCTCGAAGATTTTCTTCCGTTCGTTCCATGCGCTTCCGGAAAATCGGCGGTGACGAACGTTGCTGCTGCCGGGGCTGTTGAGGCGAGCGGGCGTGGGTGTGGGAAATCGAAGTAATATTCTGATCCGTAGAATCCCAAACGGCCGCGCCGTGACTATTACCGTGACCGAGACCATGGAATGGTTCTTGGTTCTCCCATTTTGGCGTCACGCTGTGCTTGTTTTGGGCTTGACGAACCATGGGGCTGGAGCCTGACTCAAAGGTTGTATTGGGATAGTTTGCTGCTCTGTCGAGCTGGCTCTGACTCGGCGGAGGCTTTTGGACTTGTCGTTGCGGCATCGGCATTTCATAGCATCTCACAACCCAGAGAGGTGGTCCATCATCGTAATTATGGTTTGGGGCTCTGACCTCCCCGAATATCCGAGTCTCATCCTGTACAAGCCATTTAATGATGCCGAGTTCCTCCGTGACCCTCTTCCGTCCGAATTCGTCCCGGCCTGTTGGCATAAAGCCTTCGATCTGATCAATATTCTGTTTGGCCCACAGCAAGGTTTCGGCATGGGCCAAGTGTAGGAGAAAATCAAGGAGCTGGAGGGACTTGAAAATCTCTATCCAACTTGCGTTATTGTCGCGTAAACGGTGCTGGAGTAAAGTAAGCACCGCGCCTGCTATATAGGGCCTGGGACAACACATTAGCCCACTTCTGACTAGCACAACGAGAGAGCATGACATAGACATCGAAGCTCAAAGTAATGTGATAGGGGAGGGATAGATTCTGATGTTGTACATACCCGGACTTCACCGAATTGACAATCCCATTAAAGTCGTCAAGGACATTATTGGTGTTTTGGTTCGGCGTTGCGTTGATAAGAACTTGTCGAAACATGCTCGTATCAATCTTACTGGCAGGCTGGAACATAGTCCTGGGCTTAAATGGCGGTTGATTGGTAGGAGGTTGGAATACAGTTTTGGGTTGGTTTGGTGGTTGATTGACGGGGGGTTGGAATACGGTGCTGGGCTGACCCGGCGGCAGCCTCACTGCAGGTACAAATTCAGTGCTGCCTTTTGTTTGGGGCTGCTTTTCACCTCCTGGGAGATTGAATCTTCGCTGAAGCCAACTGCGGCGCTGCTCCATGATGCTGATCTGCTTACGCGGCAGGCCACTTCGGTCCTACGATCATATAGAGGGGACTCGCGCTGTCTTTGTTGGCCACGAAGGGAGTAACACGCCTCAACTTGTTTGGTTCTGATCAGGAGGGGATAAACTGTCCGTATAACGCCCAACCTGCCCAGTCCTGCGTCACAGGTACACCAAGTCATCACAAAGAGCGTGAGTCTATATTAAGAGAGGGTTGTGGTGTGGTATCGCTCAACTCGGCTTAGCTGAATAGAAGAGGGAATAGCAAAGGCGCCTAACCACATTTCTCTAAGCAGGGATGGAAAACGCCACAATATTCAATAAAACAGGTTGGGCTGACTTATGACCTTATACGAATAGTGAACCCGAGTGAAGGCAAAGTCTAAAACCGCGAGGAACGTCCAAGGATATACCGCCGTCTTAACACACCTATGTACGGGTGGGCTTCAACAAACTCCCCAAACCCAAATGTATCTCAAAGGGCAATGCCTTAAACGAATCACAGACACAAAAACAGAGGGTCTATTTTTCGAAGTGAAAAATGAACAGGCATCAATTAATTTTCAGTAATACGGCCTGGACAGTGGCCACCGAGAATGGACGAGCATGGAGATACTTCACACGTCGGCAGATGCGACTCAACCCACCCATAGGCCAGCCAACAAAAGACTACCTGGTTATTTACGTGGAGCTCCTTCAACCGGAAAGTCTCCAACTCTGACTTTTCGAAATAGTTCTTCGAAATGTAATGTGTCGAGGGAGCATATTCAAAGAACAAATCTCGAAGCCAGGCAAGACCATAGAAAAGTCTCCCAAGAAAACCAGCGAATTCTGTGTTGTGATTTGCATAATCCGCACGATCTGGTTCATAAGTTTCAAACCCTGCTTCAACGGCATGGCGATCTCGAAGGTCAACTCCATCCAAAGATCTCGCAAGACAGGCGGCTTGACAACCGCGTAAACTCTTAAATAGGCAACGAACTTACTCGGTCAGCAACTTAGGTCCTTCAGGCTCTAGGCGGATCCGGTCCACTAGCGAATCTTTCGGGTGTGGAATTTCAAAGAGTGGATAAGTGGCTCACTCGAATCGCGCATGTCGCTTCCACGCTCGATTAGGAAAAAAATCCCGTCCCAGTACTGTTTTCCTATTTATGTATTTAAACTTGTCGGACGTGCATTGAGCATCCATTTTTGGGTTCTAGTTATTGTAACCCTTTTCTGCTTTCAATATAAGAGTTGGTACGCCTGACCATTTGTTCAATATGGGATCTACTCCTGAGTCTTACCACCAAGAGGCTCTAGCCAAGGTGCGCATGCTATCAAAAGTCTGGACGGGAAATTCTTCTTTCACTAACCTGTATATGAAAGCTCCAAAACAAGTCACTTTGGATCAATGATGCCTTGATTGATGGTCAATGGGTCACAAAGGAGGAAACATTCCCCGTCTATGGTACAGGCAGTCAACCATGTCTCGCTATAAGCACAATCTAACCAGCTGCATAGAGCCATCAACGGCAACAGTTCTTGGAAACGTTGCAAACTGCAATCTCGACGATTTCCAGAAGGCAATCAAGAGTGCCGAAATAGCCCAACAAGAGTATTACGAGAACACTTCTGCAAGCCAACGCGGCGTGTTGCTTCGCAAGTGGTACGACCTGGTCATTGCCAACCAAGATGACTGTAAGATTCTCATAAATGATGTGCCATCAACGACACTATAGTAAAAGATTCACTGACTTGTGTTTCCTCAAGTGGCTGTGATTCTATGCCTCGAGAATGGAAAGACAATCTCCGAGGCCAGAGGGGAAATCATCTATGCTGCCTCATTCATTCTCTGGTTCTCTGAAGAAGCCCCACGCGCCTACGGGCACACAATTCCCTCCTCACTCCCCGACACCACCCTGATGAGTACCCGTGAGCCTATTGGCGTATGCGGCATCATAACCCCGTGGAACTTCCCCGCCGCGATGATCACCCGCAAGGTGGCCCCCGCCCTTGCGGCTGGCTGCTCCGTTGTCGTAAAGCCCCCCAGCGAGACCCCTTACAGCTGCGCCGCCTTTTCCAAGCTGGCGATCGATGCGGGAATACCTGCCAGAATCTTTCAGATATGCCCGACCAAAGACCGTCAAGCTGCCACTGAGCTCGCCACGAACCCTATTGTCCGGAAGATCAGCTTCACTGGCTCTACGGGTGTTGGAAAGCTTCTGGCAAAGCTCGCGAGCCAGAGCTTAAAGAAACTGAGCCTTGAGCTTGGTGGAAATGCGGCTTTCATTGTATTTGATGACGCTGATTTGGATGTCGCCGTGGAAGGCGCTATTCAATGCAAGTTCAGGTGTTCCGGCCAAACATGTGTCTGGTAGGTTACGAAAACATAAAAGAGTTACTACAAGTTCGCATTCATGCTAATTGGTTGATAAACAGCGCCAACAGGCTCTTTGTTCAGCGCAATGTGGCCGCCGAGTTCACCCGGAAGCTCACTGAACGAGTTTCCCAGCTGAAGAATGGGCCTGGTCTGGATCCTAGCGTGACACAAGGTCCGCTGGTCAACCGATCCGCCGTTGACAAGGTTATAGAGCACATTAATGATGCTGTTAGTAAGGGAGCCAAGGTTGAGCTCGGCGGCAATCCTCTTGACAACAACCCCGGCTTCTTCTTTCCTCCCACGATTCTCTCGGGAGTACCCAAGGACGCCATGGTTGCCGGTGACGAGACTTTTGGTCCGTTGGCGCCCATCTTCACCTTTGATACGGAGGAGGAAGTTATCAAAATGGCCAATTCGACGGAGTTTGGTCTTGCAAGCTACCTGTTCAGCGAAAATGTAAATCGTTGCATGCGTGTATCCAAAAAGATTCAGGCAGGGATGGTTGGAGTAAACACAGGCCGAATCTCTGCTAGTGAGGCACCTTTTGGCGGCATCAAAGAAAGTGGCTACGGAACAGAGGGCAGCCTCTACGGGATGGAGGAGTATCAAGTGATCAAATCTACCATCATTGGGAACACTCATCGTTAAATATGTAGGCAATTACCCACGGCACAAACACCAAACTCGAATCTTTTCAAGCTTAGAATCACAGGCCGGTAAATCTAACAACATCACATCTGATTCCACCAACATATGTTGGTCTTTTATTTGCCCTTGGCGGGCATTGGGCGTGCCCCATGCCGACTCCACAGTAAAACAACACAATAGTAGAATCAAGTTAATCAAAGCGATGGCAGGAAGCAATATTCCTTTGGGCAGCAGGAATTCACTATACCCTCTGCACCGGCTTGAATCGAACACGAAATACTGGCTTGTCCCAAAACGCAAGGAACTTATAATCTTTCTCAAACGATAGATCCCGTTGACCTGCTCCAAATTCCAGATCAAATTGCCACAAGACCTTAGCCATCAACAATCGAACAGTGGCTGAAGCAATAGGTCCCCCCGGGCAGCCTCTTGGACCCTGGCTGAATGGTTTAGAGGCCTTAAGGTTGTCGTCTCCATATTTAGGATTGAAACTGGGATGATCGGGGGGCAGCCAGCGTTCGGGTCGAAATTCGAGTGGCTTTGTGAAGTACCGCGGGCTTCTAGCCGCTGAAAAGTAGCTGATTTGACAAGTGATCTATCCAATCCCCCCAGTCAGTATCTAAGCAGATTCGTTGGCTCAGGGATGGAGAATGGACCTACTCCTTGGGGTATATATGTTCCATCCACCACAGCACCAGGGCTAATGCGCGGCAAGCCGTCAGTTGTTTCTTAGTGCAGCCGAAAGCTTTCATTCGCACAGCCCTGTAAGTACTTAAGACGCTCTATCGAATCAAACTTGATGGCGTCATAGTCTGAAAATGCATCCCGAACTTCCTTCACCAGCGTTGCGTAGGCATCGGGTCCCTTGAGGAGGAATAGGATCAAGGAGTAGAACTGATTAGCCAAAGGTTGCCAGCTAGCTAGAAGTAACTGCCATGCTACGTTTTGCAGATGATAGATCTCCTTCTGACTCTGAGGTACTGGTTGATTTTCTGGGACCAACTGCTCGAAGTAATCCAAATGCTCCATGTTATGCCGGTTTTTCAGCCGCGTCTGAACATCGTCAGTGTTCAATTTCATAAGTTCAAACATGTCGAACCAGACGGCAGGAGGGATTGTCAAATATGCTAAGGGTGTCAAGAGGCGGAACTTCCGCACGATCTGGCTCATCAGTATGAACATGTTCAACTTGAATGTTGAACGAACAAGCACCGAGTCCTTCACTATAGAATGTTAGTCCAATTTTTCAACGCTACTTATTATGCAGCTGTTCCAACTACTTACTGTCTCGCAAATGGCCCATGTCGATGCAATATGTCATGTCCGCGGATAAATCCAGTCCTAGCCACTCCACCCAACGTCTCATGTCTGCCCCTCTCTCATCACCCCCGAAATCTTTCATCCTATTCACGAAAAGGTCAATGTGTTTGTGAATAGCGGCCTCTTTGGCCCTCAGATTTCTTGTGCTGAAAGCAGGGGCAAGCCTCTTGGCGATCTCGCGGTGCCTCACAGGATTGGTTTCCCCTGAAATCCCGCCGTCGCCTGTGTCTAAAGCGTCGTAGCCGACCTGAACGAAGAGTTCAAGATTTTTCTGCTGTGCGAGATATATGTCTATTTCCAAGTAGTCTTGGTCAGTGATGCCGCAGTGGTGTCGAGGGCTATTGGCCGGGCCTGACCTTTCGCTGCCTGCGGCGTGATGAAGACAAGCTCGTTTGGAGCAATGCGCACAACGTCTCCTACCAGACTATTAGATTTGGACAATGCAGGGTGCCATAAAAAACAGGAGGAGCTATATTACCATAGTTTTTCAAGGTATCCTCGATTATCCAAGGATATCTACCTGTTGTACTAGGGAGCCGGTGCAGTCAGCGCAAGGTGAAGCGACTCAATCATGCCCGTCAGTTACACACCTGGCGTAGGCCCACCACAGATCAGTGATGGCGGCAAGCTTCGGCCCTGGGTATTGAGAGAGCGGGTGGAAGTAGAGGTTGTAAATGGTTCGGCCGATGCAGTACGCTGTCCCCTAGACGCAAAAAATTCGGTTGAGGACGAGTTAGAAGATGACAGCCTGATAGGCATTTTTCATCTCACAAGGCCACTCACCAATGCAACAGAAGCTGTTAGAAGTTGACTCCAAGTCACACTTCTACCTATCGCGTCCAAGGGGAGACTTGTGAGTGCCATGATGCGCCTTTGCGTTCAATCCCATGAGATAATGCCCACCTCCTTTTATGCCACTTAGTGAAAAGCTCGAGCAGCGGAGAGAGTCACACTACACTTACGAATCGGGTTAGTGAACGTAAGCAATTGCCGTAAGCTGACAATTGCGTGGTGCCAATGAGCGCGGGGATAACAGATTGCAAATTTATAGCGATAACTACATGTACTTGCCCAAACTCGCTCTCCGTCTGCTTTGTCATTTCATCAATTTTCTTTCCTTGATTGCAGGACGCCACTAAAATTTTCAATTGTACAAGTATTCATGATCGATCAATCAATGCCCGCGTTTCGTTGCTTTACAGCCGAAGTTTGCAAATAGCCATGAAAGGCGAGGCCACGCCAGACAAAAACAGCGTTCCCGACTTTGCATCACGAACTACGATCGTTGTCGTAGGGAGGACTTTGGCATCTCGATCCTCAATCAGCTTGACAATGTTGTATGCTTCAGTACCCTGGTCTTGTGACTCGGAATCCAGCCGTTTCTGAAGCATCAGAGCCGTGGCTGGTGCAACAACCGAATATGGCTTTTCCACTGATGCCGGAACCTTCAATGGGACAGGGAAGGCAGCTACCAGGATATTCCCCTCCTGATCCACGGAAAGATTGTCCACGGTCATTTTCAGATTAATTTGATCAACTTTGGAAAGAGTTTCCCCGGAGAGCTTATAGACAGCCACGAAGCCGCCTACCGAATGGGCAACATAGTACAGCCCATCGGCGCCTCTAACGATCCCATTAGGGAACTTCATATCTTGAAGAGCGGCAAAATTGCACTTCCCAGTATCAGACTGGCAGTGCACAATACTCCCACCGCCCGTAAAGATTTCCAAGTCTCGGAATAGTCCAACCTTGGAGTTGTGGTCGTTCGTCACCACGAACCCTACCCCATCTTTGTCCACAGTCACGCCGTTTGGTGCAATGATGGCCGGGTCGAAGACTGTCTTAACATGTTCCAGCTGGTTTGACTGGGGGTTCAGGTCGAATATTTCCACGGTTGAGTTGGCCCCCAGGCTCGGATCAGCAATAATCTCTCCGGTGGTTTGGTTGACTGGCGGCTTGTGATTGATGATCCAAAACCGGAGACGGCCATTGACTCGTTTCGCATCAAATCCATGCAAATCCAGGGTGCTGGTGAAGCCTGCTGCGACCTCCACCTTTTCCAGGCCATATAAGCCATCGGCCCCAGGCTGGTCAATGTTCAGCACGGCGATGTGATCAGAACCGGCCCTGCCTGATACGTTGTACTTGTTGCCGCCGGGGCTCCACGCGCTGCGCGACTCTGGAGTTGTGCAGGCAGCATATAGCTTTCGCGACTGGTGATCGAGCCATAGGTGTTCGCACGCTTGAAGGTCGGTGTGCTGGATCCTCTCGCACGAGTAGCCGAAATCTTCAATTGGCAAAGCAGTGTTGCCAAGGCCGAACATGAGCGAGACGGTGTCATGGACATAGGTCTTGTAAAGTACGGACAGCGCGAGAATGAGCAGAGCCCAGCGGAAGAGAAAATGAGCCACAGTGTCCTTGGGACCCTCCGGCTCGGGAGGCGTTGCTGGGACCTTGGAGCTCTTTTCTGAAGGTGCCATGGCTGGTTGGTTATTATATCTGGTCCTGAGGGAGGCAGCCTACAAACAGCGGATCGCGATGTCATCGAGCAGCTCCTCGGCAAAAATAAATAGCACGCCCCCTTTACTCCGCGCATCCGTCTTACTCACACGTGCGCACATTTTGGCGGAGGATTCAAGCGCTAGCTCCGACTAGGACTAGATTAGTCCCCAAATAAGCAGACGGATTTGGTCATAATGAGCGCTGTATCGAGTCCATCATCATGAAATCCGGATGGCCCACTTATAAGAAGTGTAGTTGGAATGCTCCAGGTTTATACACAACATTAAAGGTATCAAGTAGAAAGTCAGTGACATGGCATATTCTTCATAACGGCTTCTCAAATGCCTCACAAGTCGACCAGTGTCAGTAACCGATAGCGGCAAGTTACCCGTAGTTGCGATCTTGAGCCACCTATGTATGTAGCTGGCAATCCCTTCGGGCAGGCAAGTAAACCCATGTTGGACTCAATAAGGTTTTATGATTTTGAGATAAGTATCTGGGAATAAATTATTGAAATCAATTTGGTCCTTGGTCCATTCGTTCCCCCCTTCCTTTCTTCCTTTCTTCCTTTTTTCTTTTTCTCTTTCTTTTTAATAGAAACTATCCAGTCTGAGATGTTGTTTCCGACGCTGGCGTGATCAAACTTTATTACGGTAAAGAGGAAAACAAAACTGGTAGTTCACGCTAAACCCCTCCTCCATCAATTCATGTGCCCACCATAACGGCTACAGAAAGGGCCGGAGGGCCTCTTGTGTATACACCCAAGCTTTTTCCTGTGCTGTCTCTCTGAGATGTCCAAGGACCTTTTCGTTCATACTGGCATCACAGTATTGGTTCACCAAAAACAGCCCAGGACCATTCCCGCCTCGTGTATTCATCGCCCCCGGCAAGTCTGTAGGGACACCCCGACCGCCATATAGAGCGCTTGTGCTGGCAAATAGATGGCGCTGAGCCGATTCCTTGGGGCTAAGTCCGATGATTTTGACCAGAGGCCCAACCACGAGTCGCATAGCCCAATGCATCAGCGAATTTGGCGCCACATCGGAAGTCATGTTGTTCCCAGTGTTGACTTGTCCTGGGAAGGTGTGAACGAAAGTGACATCCTGTTCTTGTTCCGCAAATTTCTCCATGACTAAGGTGTTCATGGCAATAACTTGGATCTGCGATCGGATGGCACCGTAGGCACCCGGCTTCTTCAACTCCAAGTCGTCTACATCAATATCGGCCTTCTCCAAGCCGCCCCCTTTGATGCTGACAACCCGCCCGTTTGTAGAGGCCCTTAGGAGCGGAAGCAGGTGCGTAATGAAGGCCATTCTCGAAAAATGCTGGAGCGTGAAGGTGGGGTCAAGTCCTTCGCTTGTTTCCTTTCTGCCATTGAAGGGCAAGACCCCTGTTGACATAAATAAAAGATCGAGAGTTGTCTCCTTGGATTGAATCTCGGTGCAGATTCTCTTGACATCGGCGAGAAGCGACACTTCTCCGGCAAGCCAGACAACCTCTACACTGGGGTTGATTTGTTTGAGGGTAGCGATCTGTTTGTTGGCTCGCTCACTAGAGGACGGGCGGCCGATGAGGTAAATCCTGGTTTCAACACCTGTTTCAACCAACTCAGAAATAGTGTGTTGGCCTATACCAGATGTTCCACCGACAAAGACAGCAACTTTGGGGAGGTTAGCAGCCTTGAGTTGTAAGTTGGAATGCTTGACAACGTCCAGGGCGACCATGATGACTGTTGTTTTTTGGGCGGGACAAGTAAGATAGTTATATCACTCTTAGAATATAATGAGTAGATTTATGATATAAACAATTAAGAAATAGTTCAACATTGTAATAGAGAAACTGGCTATTGTATCCCAAATTTATGTCGAGCTCATCCAAAGATTTCGGCCATTCGTTATCGATAAGCACACGGCGGAACTCCGCCAGACACACAACCAATCACAGTGGAGATCTCATTGGGCTTCATTCCTGAACCGGAATCAAAGCTATCCTGATTGGCCCGGTCCATTCAAGATGAATCCATAGATTTCATCTCATCTAGCACAAGCAGGTAGTTTAATATGGCCGACAACGTTGAATTGATACAAGAGCGAGGGATTTGCACACTGAAAATGAGTATCAGGAAAAGTATCCAGAATAATTTCTTCCATCAACCAGCGAACATTTTGTTTGTTTCGCATTTACGATACGACATATCACCCCGATAATTAAGAACTTTCGGCACGCTTATAGATTTATTCCTAGTCTACGCCGCCTGAACCATGGTTTCCAACTAGAGGGACGAAGGCTTTGACTTCCTGCTGCGAAACTTTCTCTGAGCATCCAAAGCGAGGATAAGTTGATGTGCTTCGCAAACCAAATTCATATTCTCATCACACAAGGTGATATCCACCCCCATCCTGCCCCCCTCCATCATCTTTGTTTGTGTTCTGGTGAAAACCCAGCGGAGCCCTTCCGCGGGGACTCGCCTTCTGAATCCCAGATTCAGAGTGACCGTCTGACTGAAACTTGGAGCCTTCATAGCTTCCGCAATCGTATTTGTCAGAGGCGCGGGGACACCTGGGTGTTCTTTATCCCATTGCTCCATTTTCTCATAAAATGCATGTGCATTGTACATGCCTTCACCAGTGAGGGAATCACCTACAGCAGGAATGAAATCGCTCAGGAGCCCAAAATAGGTAGCATCCATACGCTCTCCGTCCCGGAAAGAATTCCACGCGTCATATACGCCGGCAGTAGGGAAGCCTCCGCGAGGGTTTAGGCATAAGGAGCGGCGGGTAAAAGGAAGCAGCTCTCCCGAGACTGTAGCAGAAATCCAGTTGGGTTCGGGTTTGTTGGCTTCAACAAGGGCAAAGTTAGGAATCGGTTTTGGTAGTGGATGTAGAGTCCAGTCAGTGGGAGCTGATGGGCCGAGTGTCTTATCAAAGTTGGTCGAGTTGGCAATGGCAATGGCATTTGGACGATTTTTCCCAGACCTTCCGCTCTCCTGGGATAGCTCCAATAGTAGGGTGCATGTACTGGAGCCGGTCCTGAGTATGGTAATCGTGGTGATTGTATCCTTGACCTCACAAGCATGCAGAAACTCAATATGTAGGCTCAGAACATCAGGTTGATCTCGGGCTGCGAGCGTCGGATCTATTGAGAGATGCCTGCGCGCCGCATGCATGAGTACAGAGGCAAGGTGACCGCCATTCAGGGCTAACGTGTGTTAGCGGTGAGCCTCTCAATCTCCATTGAGGTATGGGATGTAGGATTTATACTTTTTCCGACTATCCAATCATGATGCCAGGAAGCAGAATATGTGTTGGAGGAGATCTGCTGTAGATTGATTTGCTTCTGCAGGATTTCAGTCATGGTTAAGGTGGTGTCAGTTTCAAACAACACTGGCTTGCTGGATACAAAACTTTGTCCGTGTTGGGATTTAACTCTCTAAGCTGACGATGAAAGTTATAAGTTTCAAGCAGCCTCGGCTTAGATGACTTAATCAGGGGCCTTTTTTTGCAATTGACCCCCTTACTTGTAGCCTTGGCAACAGCTTATATTTGCATTCACACTAGAAACGACCACAGGTCTATTCATCAACTTTTTAGTGGCGAAGATCATGGATAACAAGCTTCCTATTTAGTCTCTAAATCAGAGAGAATTCTTTGATTTAATCACCTATATTTCGTGTTATTGATTATTCCCCTGCTACGTAAAGGATTGTTCATGCGGGGGTATAGCTGCTGGGCTATAGGGTAGGGTAGGGATGCTTTTCGGTGCCCAAGAGACATGAGCCTGTCTCTTTCTCTTACGCTGACTTATCAGAGGGGGAGACATTCGCCGCCCCCTTTGTTACCCTTGCTAGCGCGACCTCGTGCATGAGGAAGTGGGAGTCACAGAATGCCCAATCGTCTCAGAAGCCCGACCGCGAGGTCAGTGAGGCGGTAGTGGCTGCTCTCTGTGCCAATCATGAGCCGACAAGCAGCGAACCGACGTGGCGCCCGTTCTTCCCACGTCTTCCCCCATCTCCCATCACTTGGACCCTCGCGGGAAAGATCCAGAACCTCTTCATGCTCTTTCTGCAGCTTCTCACCGAGATAATCGAAGCCATCGCGTCTAAAGTTCAAACCTCTGCCGGGGAGCGATCCCCGAGTTTTCCGCCGGCCGGCCACATTCATTCATCCCTTGGTCGCCTCTCCATCGGACCCCGGTGTTTAGTAATCAGACCGCCCTGGCGGTGTACGATCAATCTTTCGAATCAAGACAGTCCTTCGGCTTCAACTCTCATTCACAAATTATGGGCGTCAAGGAGGTTTTGCCCATACTCCAAAGGAACAAGGTGGTGCGGGAGGCCGCCAAAAAGTTCGCGCAGGCCGCCACCCAAGCTGCTGCGGGCAGCCAGTCTCCCGTCGTCAAGCTGATCCAGGCCGGGTACGGCCTCTACAGCGTCGGCAACAGCATCAGCAGGGGCAGCAATGTGGAGGAGAACCTGAACGCTCTGCTCCCCAAGGTCGGCGATGTGGCCGGGGCGGTTATGGAGTTCATCCCTTCCATGCAGGTCATGGGCAAGTGCGTCTGCGACAGCGCCAAGGTCTTCACGTCTTTCAGCTCCATGGCGACGGTGGTGGGCATCGGCGCCAACATCATCGTGACCTACCAGGGCGTCCAGGCCCTCGAGCTGATCGGCGCCCGGCTCCAGGATATCTCGACACACCTCGCCGCCCAGACTGCTCTGCGGGCGCAGAGAGACTTCCCGGCCTATGTGTATAAGATGATCCAGCAGCGGCTGGGCGAGACGATGGATGATGGGGCGTGCGATCACTGGTTCTTCCTCTACCACCCGGACAACGACTGGTATCCCGAGTTCTACCATCTTCTCGAGAAGAACCCCGTTGGACCTCGCTTCTGCGGCTATACCAACCAGATTGATACCGCCTTCGTCTTCATGTTGGCGACAAGACGGCGCCAAGTGGAGAAGGAGAGGAGAGCCCAAGAAGCAGGCAAGTCAGTACGGCCTGTGAGGATCCACCTCCTGATTCCAGCGTACCAGCCCATCCTCCTTGTCGAACCACTCCGAATCCCCAAAGAAATGGGTGACTTTGTTATGGAAGGCCGAATCAACTCAAACAAGGAGTTTGTTTGGTTCAACTTGCCCCAGGAACAGCGACACCACGTCTTGGATATTGGCCTATGGGTTCCCCCGCCTCAAGGCTGGTGCGACTGGGCATTATCGAGCATGGGGCTGAAAGTCCCGCCGAGATTGATGCCACGAAGAGTTATAGGGCAAAGGCAGAAACTGCGGCTAGGCAAAGGAGGAGAGATCGAACAAGTTCAGGGTGTTGACGGGGACGAAGGCCCGTCTGCTGTTGTTGATATTTCTCCTGCTGGGGTAGAGCGCCGTAGTCGCGCGACAGCGTTGGACAGGCGACCCAGAAAACAACGGCGTCGGGCACAAAGCGAGCAGCCTAAAGCTAAATGATGAATGGAAATGACTTCAAATGTTAGAGTTATGAATAATGGTCCGAGGCACACAATTGCCCATAGCAGAATTTGACAGAATATTACTTGGTTCCTATCTATCAAACTGCCTTCTCATCACAAGATGCTTGCACTTAGTCCTTCGAATGTGTAGTTACCAACATGTGGTGATGAAAGATATCATGGGCCGTTCCAGGATTTGGGGAGAAACCAAACGTAGTCGCCCCTATGACCGCATGTCAAGATATAGCTCCGTAACCTTCATGCGTAACTCTTGGGCGATTTTATGCGACATGTGAGAGATTTTCTTCTTCCATTATAGATACGCTGACCCCCTCTGTCCGTCTCATGCGTTCTTGAAGCGCTAGGATGGTCGGATTAGTTCGGAGTCCTGTGTAGATGGCAAGGAAGGCTCCCAGTTGCTTTTGAAGTACTAATTTCTCAACCATGGATCCTTTAATTCTTGTCTCGATGTAGTGCTCGTTTGTAAGCTTACTACGGAGCGAAAGTTCAAAGAACTGCCGCTCAAAGCAATTGGATAGGAGTCGAGAGATACTCTGAGCGTCAGGGTGGTTCGATTTGCCGGCTATCTTAGCAATGGCATTTTGTAGATATTTTCGGTCCTTCTCAAATGTCATGTTTTCTGGAACGGCATTTTGCCAACCTGGTATGTCGGCAATGAAGAGAGGATGATGGATGGAAGCTGGCATTGGGACAAACTGCGCCGTGTCCCAGTCGATTACTCTGTCGACATCGGGTTTTAGTATAGCAGCTCGAGACAAGAGGATTAGCTGGGAACTTACCTGGAAAGTCCTTCATCATCCATCAAAACGTTCCAAGCACTAAAATCGCCGTGCTTGATGGCTGCTCTTGGGAAGGGACCTTCTGGAACGATATCATCTACGGCGGCTCGTCGGTGGAGAAAAGTGATTAGGTCTCCCCAGCCTGGATCGCCTTCCAATGAACGAATAATCGCCAGGTCAACCTCTGACTGTAGCCATCTCTTATAATCAACGGAGCAAGCTTCACACGTACTCGTCAGTTCATCCGCCAGACAATGAACAGCAAGGGAACTCACCACCCCTTGGCACAGGACAAGTCCACATTTCAAACAGGAATACAGCCAAACTGTCAAGTAAACGATGCCTCCTCTGATCCGAAAGCTTATTGGAGTCCCAATAATCAATTGGCTCTCCGCCAAGATACTGAAAAACAGAATATTGCTGCGATTGGCAAATAAGTCTGGGAACCTGGAGCATCGGGCGCTTCTCTTTGAGATATCGAAGAACAGTCGTTCCTCGGTCACTCAGACAAGCTGTGAATTCATTCTTGGCGATTCTGATGCCCAACGTTTCGCCGTTTGTAAGATTTTCAATGAGCCAGACATCGTGAGACGCGCCTGACATTAGGGAATGAGGCTGCGAGAAGTCCACGGCGAAAGCGTTTGAAAGCTCACGGACAATGCCACTCAACTCCAAGGAATCTGACATGATTGAAGATTATTGTGATGATTTTGTGCATTAACTTCTATCTGGCCGTTCAAGGTGTTAGAAATAGCACCTATTTCCATGTCTAATGACGACACCTGATTTCAGCTGGGCGGGGCGATGTGCTGCATGAATAACAATGCTGGACAGGCAACCGAAGGTCTGCATGAATACATACATGCCCATTAAAAACCAATTAGGGGAGTAAGACGGAAATCACCCCTGCTCCATGATTATGACGCCATGACTTTCAGTTGAGGTCGCTAGACGTCACCGATTGAGAGTGTGACTAAGGTAGAGAGCTGGCCCTGTCGTGGAAGTCTGATGGCTAGCTGTCAGGCAACCAACGAAAGAAACAATCGAGAGGAATTAAATAAAAATCTAATTGACCTACCAAGGATGTGATATCTTCGTAATGTAGAGATGGTTGCATTGCTTCCAGTTTGTATGTCCAGCCCTTTTGTCGTATTCTCATTGCTCACTGGCGTTTGACACTATGCAGGTAGAGGGCTACCGTATAATTACATCCGCTGCAGTGAAATAAGGCTCCAGGGAACGGGTCAATGGATGTCAAATAGATTCTACTCCATCTAGAGACCCGGACGGGCCTTGCTCTATCCGAGATAGTCCCCCACCATGGGTGTAGGCAACAAGGAACCCAGATACCACGGGCCAAACTGGGGTACTCCGTCCAGAGAGCCAAAACTGGCTCTTCTCGAAGCCAAAGTCATTGGTTACACTTCACCAAGACAACCAACAATCCTAACTGACTCCACTTCAAACATTTAGAAGGGGGGTAGAGCAGCCAAAACTGGCTCTTCTTAAAGCCAAACCCGTTGGTTACACTCCACCGAGACAACCAACAGTCAAAATCGGCTCCAATCCACACACTTAGACAGGGATATGAGGCAAAACTGGTTACATTCTGGTCACCCCACTGAGACGAAAAATGGTTGTACTCCACCCAGGCAACAACAGCCATTTTTTGCTGTACTCGAAGCCAATCTGGCCTTACGATCCAACAGGGATAGACTTAGAGAGCTAAAATGGCTGTACTCGAAGTCAATCTGGTCTTATGATCCAACAAGGATAACCTTGGAGAGCCAAAAATGGAGAGATGGAAATGGCTCGTATGCGTTCCATGAGGTTTATTTAGGGTTGCCGGTTTCTCGAATATGGATGAACTTGAACAAACGGTTTACTCACCCTTAAACGCCAGCACGAGTCGTGATATCTTAGTAGACTCAATCAACATTGTTATTGTCTCGCCACCTAAACCATTTAACTGGACTCCTCACATTGAACGACAACCGGAGTCATAAGATGAGCACAAATAGCAGCCAGGCGTCCTTGGATTCTGACCGGGAGCAGCATCCGGCCGGAAACAATCCTCCACACGATCGAGGACAATCCCAATCTGATACGCACGGCTCGCGAACCGCTGCTGCTCCATTAGTCTGGTCTGATGGGACCGGCTTTGCATTTACGCCACAACCCAAATTGTCACTTGCGAGAATTGATGCGCTGACACAACGGGCGACTGAGTTTCATCAGCAAGAGCGCCAGGTCCGGTACACGGAATTTGGAGGAAGTCCGGAGAGCATCGGTGCAAGTGCAGCTCGTGACGAAAATACCCGCCATCTCAGTTTCATTTTGTCTATCATCAAAGAGCACAGGGAGACAACGAATGACGGCACTATTGTCGTCTCTGACTTGGAGGTGAAATTAATCACTTGGTTCTCACACGGATTTTCAGGGACCGCACCTGAAGCCCCCATGTGATCCGCCTTTACTATTGGGGCAATGCTCATAGATGATTCAATGAAGGCCTGGCCGGGTCTGGCTGAGTTAGGCCTCAGTCAAAGGTGCTCTCCACGAAGATGCCAAGCAGCACTTGCCTTGCTGATGCGGCTAAGCACTAATTACGGACAACATAGTTTCACCTAGCATACATAGGAAGAATTATTCTTTTTCGCCTGAAAAATTTAAAATTGACGATCACTCTCCTCTACGTCTTGTCATCGCGATTACCCAAGATAAATTTGGTCTCTTTGGATATACTATGCATAAAATGATTGACTGATGTAACATAGATCTACCTAAAGCATTTTAAAGTATCTATGGAAAAAGAGGATTTCCTTCAAAGACACATAGTTTAATGTCATTCTCCGTACATTCAACCATTCGTATATGACTGTAAATGGATTTGGAGAGGAGCTGAAGTCCCATGCATCTGTCCCTAATGTACAGTTTCACATAGCCACATGCAGGCTTGTTTCTCGGCGTTACCTCCCAAATGATGATCTCAATATTGAGAGGTGGCCAGTCTAAGCCACAAGCAGACTCTGCAATTCTGACTTCCAGGAACTTTTCACGTCGCTCGTTGTATTCCAAAATCTGACGCTTCAATCTGCAATGTTACCAATGTCTTACGAACTTACGGCCGAGGTCTGAAGAATACGGCCGTGATATGAGAATTGTGGGGCAATCCAGAAGATAAACCTCACCCTGAATTTCCCACCAACTAGAAACCGTCCTGAGTTGGTTTGGCAGCCTACGGATCTCTTATGTGAAGGGGGGAAAAGCCGGGGTAACCCAAAAAGCCTGAAGGAAACTCTTTTTGGCCCCACGCGACTTGGCATTCTGACACTGTCGTTAAGGTTTAACAGGCGGATCTCTTATCTCGGCCGTGATTAGGTACTCTAATCAGCGTTGCCCACGTGTGCTTACACACCTATGACTTGGAAGACTGCTATATATTTAAGCTGCAGGATTTCGCAGAGGCTTCTTGCTGACTTTCACAATCATTACTACGATTGCGATTTCGAGCAAGGAAAAAATACCTGCCCACAACATGCCGATTCCTACCATAAGCTTCGCTCGTGAGTTCCAAACCGCCGCCCCGTTGTAACGCTCAGAATTTCTTAATTGATATTTTCCATCGACCAGCAATCTTTGGCAATGATGATGTCTCCAGAGCCCGAGTAGTAGCTCAGGTTCGAGACGCCTGTCTAAAATACGGTTTTTTTCAACTTGTCGACCATGGAGTTCCGCAGGACTTGTTTGACGAAATGATCAAGCAAAGTGCGAGCTTCTTCAGTCTGCCAGAAAATGTGAAGGAGACCTATAGTAAAGGTTGGTTTCTGATGCCAAAGGAGAAATGTGTGTCCGCGCGCTCATAAGTTGCTTAAAATGGCAGATCAAGACAAGTTCCAAAGGGGGTATGAAAGACTTCGTGCACAAAATTTCGAGAAAAGAACGGCCGGAGATTTGAAAGAAGGTTACTACTTTGGAGCAGATCTTCCCTTGGATCACCCGAGAGTTGTCGCGGGGAAGTTTAACATGGGCCCTAACAAGTATCCGAAGGAGGTTACGGATCCTGTGAAGTTCCAAGAGACCATGGATGCATACTATAAAACCATGCTTTCTCTTTCAAAGACCATCCTCCAGGTTTTATGTGAGACAATGGAGATCTCCAACGAATGGATGTCGGAGTTTCTAGATATCCCTATAGCCACACTTCGATTGCTACACTACCCGCCGCAGGCTCCTGATGCATCGGAATTTGAACGAGGTATGTGTATATTCCCGATATTATGCACCTAGACTGTGGCTAAACTGCCATTCACAGGTATCGGACAGCACACTGACTTCGGTGCTGTAACCATACTTTTACAGGATCAGATAGGCGGCTTGCAAGTCTGGGACAGGGACGCTTCAGCCTGGATTGATGCTACCCCTCAGCGAGGAGCATTGGTCATCAACCTGGGTAATTTGATGATGAGATGGACGAATGATCGCTACCTATCGAATTTACACCGGGTTATCAACAACTCTGGACAGCAGCGGTACAGCGTCCCATTCTTTCTTGCTGGGAACCCTGACTTCCTCGTCAAGTGCTTTCCGAAGTGTGCAGCTGAGATTGAAGGTCCAAAATACGCTCCCGTTACGGTTCAGCGGTGGATGCAGGGGCGTTACGCGGATACATATAACACCTCACAAGATGAGGCCCTTGGAGAACTCTCGCTGAGCGAAGCTAAAGCTGGAATGGCCTAGGTCTAGGCAGCATACATGATATTGGTGGTGCAACAATTTGACGTCGAATTTTGGTTTGAGGAAAGGAGAGAAATACAAATTCTTGCTTGCTTCTCGTATATGCCCCTTTAACGCTGTCCTTTTTTAGTGTAGTTGCAATTATATCCGTAACTCATCGGCCAACAGCAACGTGAGAGAACATGCTCCAGGCGAACTCAGTGCAGACCTTCTCCAAACCGGCCATAATTCAGCCCCGCCACTCTCCTCCTACCGATAGCCGATTTAAAAATCATTAGGACGGTCAGATGTTTTCGTCAGAAACCCTCTTCGCAGACACCTCGGTGACATCTTTTGTACCCGAACCCCTACTATCTGATGCCTGGAGGGCTTCAAGCGATCCTGCTGATGGCTTCATGTTACGTCTTTCTTTCCAAGTTAATCCCTCTGTGTCAAATATGACCGCAATTTCTTCGAGTGTGAATCCTTTAGTCTCAACGAAGAAATACCAGACGACAAGTAGCTGGTTAAAGGCGTTAGTATGAGTACAATTTTATGGTGAAAAGATGCTATGTATCAACTTTACCTCGAGGAAAGTATAAACAATATACGCGATGTAATACTTCCATCCGGCATTTTGCAGACCGATGGGGTTGACAAACGTGCCAAAGAACCCAAAGGCGTGCATGACACCTGTCTGAAGAGTAACACCGCGCGCTCTGATGTTATATGACAAGGTCTCGGCGGGATAGGCCCAGAGAGGTGTCCAGCCGATGTCATAGGCACCATTACTGAGGAAAATAGCAACCAGGACGCCGGTGGCGTATCCAGACCCGCCTCTCGTCGTAAAGACTAGAGATAGGTTAGTTGTTGTAAGTACAAATCAGACAGTCAGGATGCAGTCATGGCTTACGGGCAGCAAAGGTTGTCCAGAGGATGAATGCGACAAACATCCCAGCTGTTGAGGCAATGAACAGCTTTCGTCTGCCGACTTTTTCGACAAACAGAGAAGCGGTAGTGGCGAGAACGAAGTTGTATATGGAAAGACAACCGTTGATCGTGACTTGGGTTGTCGTGTCCGTGATACCGATGCTGACAAGTACGGCATGCAAGTAGTACTGAACAAGGCCGTTACCAGAGATCTTGTAGAAGAAGAGTCAGTAAGCGATCACGAATGGTATCAGTAATAGATTCACTTACTTCAATGAACAGACCAGCGAAGAAGACGATAATAAGACGGCGTCTATTGCCGGCAGTACGGACCAAGTCGAGCCAGCCACTCTTCTCTTTGATGGAGGCGTCGCTTTCAATACTCTCTTTGATCTCACGATATTCCAGCTCAACGAAAGAATTCCTTTCGTCCCCGTTGGCGTGATGCTTCACAAGAATATCTCTAGCCTGCTTGCCACGGCCTTTAGAGATAAGCCAACGAGGGCTCTCGGGAACAAACCAGATTAGCAGGAGTTGCAAGATAGCTGGGGCAGCCTGGAGGAGGCTAGGGATTCTCCATGACCATGCATTGTCAATCTTGTGAGTTCCATACGTAACCCAAGCAGCGATGATAGCACCAAGGTACCAGGAAGTTGGATAGTATGAGATGATGGCACCTCGATGCTTAGGAAGAGCAAGCTCGGCGAGAAGAAGCGGAGCACCCACCACCGTGAAAGCGAGACCAAAGCCAATCAGGAATCGAGAGATGACGAATTGCGCGAGATGGTGAGATGAAGCCTGGAGGATGGCACCGACGATGGTCCAGCTTGCGCCAAAAAAGATTGAAATGCGGCGGCCGAATTTGTCCACAACTGGGGTGATCAAAGGTAGGGCCAGCATAGCCCCCACGGTTTGGATAGAGTTCAAGAGGCCCAGCACCGGACCTTGGGGATAGTTGAATTCTGCCATCATCAGTTCGCAAGTTTTTAGATATGTTTCGGTTGTATTTACATACGGGATTGCCACGATGGCAGAATTTGGAGGCCATTCATGATCATGCCATCGAAGCCCTGATAGGAGCTGCTCATGATGACAATGGGGAGCCATAGATACAAGGATCTCAGGCCTTTGTCGTGTATCCACGACGGTAGGAAAGACTTCGACATCTTGGGTAGTTCTTCGACGTATTGGTAGACTGGAAGGCAGAGACAAGTGGCCAGTTGCAGATGATTCAATCAAGGGATATCATGGCTGTTTCGAAGGCCGGGAGAGTATTTAATGTTCTCATCAATCTTTTGATTCAACTATTTTCCCATGTGAAGTCTAAGACTAAGTCTCATGAGACCGTATCAAATGTCAAAGAGGCTTTTAGTTCAGCACGCCTTCTCCATGGCTTCTTGCATTGTTGAACTATTCACATCGTCAATCCAAGGTCAGTATATACTTCAATCTAGATACAGCTAGACAATAGGCTACTATTCACCCCTAATTGAAGAACGTAGCTTAGCGCACGGAGCTGAGTTGTCCAAAAGCATCTGCCGGAGTTGCATGGTCGTCGTGCATAGGGGAGTGGGGCTAACGTCAACGGAACTCCGTGGTTAATCTAGAGCGAGAGTTTTTTATACCATTATTCCCAAGGAATTATTTAGACTCTGCGAGTATATTATCGTTAAACTAGTGATTTTCTTTCATCGGAGTTGCAGCATGGGTCAGCCCACTAGGAGTTTCTTGTACCACTTGCATCTGCCCTCCGAAGATTTCAATTGCATCTCCATATTCTACAGGAGAGCCCAACAAAGTCTGAGTGGTAATCTCCGCAATTGGATTCTCGTGTGGTTTCCATTTAACGTATGATGTACCAGATACAATATTATACTTCCAGCGTACCCGTGGACCACACTTCAATGCGCTCGTCCATGACAACTTCACTTTCCTAGATCAAGATATTTTCTCTACATCTTCCGCATGATGCCATCCACCACACAAGAGCCGTACTCTCTACCGGGACACGATAGCTTGACTTTGGGGTACAAGATTTTGACTGTATCCAATTTCAAGGCTGCTGTCATGAACAACGAGCAAGGCCCCAAACTAGATCCCAGGTGTCACCCAAGCCCAGGGATATACCGAGCTCGGGAACTTGTCGAAATTACCTCACCATTACTTGAATCTATCCTTCAAGGACTTGGGAGTGACGATAGTACAGAGTTGCTATCTCCAAAGGTTCTAGTTGATGGGTTAGCTGCCAGCTTGGCAGTCACCGGACGAGAATCGACACTACCTTTGTCCTACGGCAGAAGTGACACCTCCAGGAGAGAAATCTCAGAGCAAGCCCAGAAAATTGGAGAAGCCCTCGTGTGCTATGCAAGAGAGTCCATCCACAACGACAGTTCCAAACAGACGCCCATCAAGCTTTACAGCCAATGCGAGGGTCATTTGTGGACCCCGCAAGTCGCCGGTCTCTTGCTTGGTCCTCGAAGCAATGCACAATTGATGCAGCTCTATAATGAATGGCTGCATCGAATCATTCTTCTGCGTGATGCTTTATTGCCGTTTGAAAACTTCGCCGAAGTTCTTCTGGTCATCCCACCAACAAGCAAGCATGGCTTAAGGGATTTCGAGGAACCCCGTAAGGAGTTCCTCCTCCAGTGCTTGACAGGGAGAATCTCACAAGCCGCAATCGTCGACGTGGCGAAGTTCTTCACCGCAAGGAATCTAGCATCTGGTGGGTACGGCATTCAGTATTCCCAAGGTCTGATCTTGCCGGCGTTTCTGTCTTCCTCATCGTCTATCCATCTCCTCCGGCATCACCCGGCCCGTCTGGATGACTCTCAAGTCGATATCTTATTCGATTACGAACACCCGGTCTACTTTGACGCTGAAAGGAGCGACCTACCTAAAACAAATAACAGCTTGCCCCCTGGTCACTGGCCACCTGCATCTCTCCTCGCTCTTAACCCACTGGTGACAAAATCATCATTTGGTGTCCATAAGGCAAATGATCCATCCAGGCGAGTTCTAAAGCTTGGAATCTCCCTTGATGGTGCTCAGCCCTTCGCCATTGATATCGGTCAGATTGCCAGAGGCCACAGGTACGCTTACAGATGCAACTCCGGCGAGGAGAGGAAGAGGCCATTTCAATCAGATGAAGCAAAAGAGCCCGTTTCACAAAAAGCCACACGCAATAACAGCAAAATAAATTTACTTCATGTCTATGATACTGCTAAAATTCTTGGTCTTCCAGGGTTTGTTACCACTGACGGGGAAAGCCGTTCAGACGATCTGCATCTATTCATGGCAAAGGACCCTCTGATTCAAATGGCGCTCCTTGGCAAGCTTTACCCCGAGAATGTAATATTAATAGACGAGGATGATGATCCTGATAAAGCGCTGAAGGTTGGGAAGGGATTTGGGGGTCGGTTAGTCGTCATCCAAAGCAAGCGGAGAAAATGCTCAGAATAGGTTTTACCATCATTAAGCAGTAGGTTCTGGTTAGTATTCAAACCAAATGCAAAGATGAAAGAAATATCAAATATTAAGACTCTCTATAAATGTTAAAGCCAGGATTTCTGGTTCCCATATTTTGATCGAGATAAATCTACCACCATCCGCGAGTATTGGTCAGGATCTGTAGCATATGAGTACCCAGCTATTTCGCCAATACTTAGGCCCTCAACTGCTGTCCCAATTTCCAGCTTCTCTCTTGCGGCTGCTTTGACGTTCATTGACAATTTCTTGGAGGTCCACTCGCTGGCTGTCTTGGCTCTCCATAGGTCAATAGCTGCAGGTAGAGGAGATTGGAAGACAAGTTCATCGTCTAGAGATTCGAATAAACGAGGGTCCTGCCTTCCGACCCTGCATGATAAGGAGTTGATACTATTAACAAGCAAAATTGTTCGACGAATCGTCTCTGAAAGAGCCCATGATTCCCATGTTTCTTGCGGAGCACAGAGAATTTTGGTGGTCTGAGTTCGGGCCAAGTATCTTGTCATCTATAGAAATATAGTGAGTTTCTGGATAACCCTCTATGAAAAGCAGTCGGTTCAAATCACCCTTAGCAGCCATGGCTGTTGAAGCTGTGCCAGCAAGACCTGTTCGGGGCTTTTTCCAAAGAAGCCCACAATTTGATAGACACACATGGCGTGCACAGAGGCGAGTACCCAGATATCAGGCTTCGAGCAAATGTTTGGCTACCTTCGTTAGCAAGATTCTCGATCGCAGCTCATGAAAATTACCCCAACGTACAAAGTCTTTGATCAGTTTCTCGCGTTCTTGATTGATCATTGAATATGCAAACTTTTCACTGCTGCGCATCGCGGCATTATACGAGCCCAAGCAGCAGAATGCTATTGCCAATGGCGCGGTGACTTCTCCTTCAGAACAACGGTAGACACTCGGATGTACAAAAGGTGGGTATGTTCCGGCCTTGAGCATCATTTGAGGAAATCCGTAGATATATTCCATCCAACTCTCGTCATTTCCCAAATCTTCAAAATGCCCGATACTGGAGACTTCAGGATCAAGATTCGGCAGCCTGCTGAGGGCAAGGTTCGGACTACTTAGCTCTCCGATTTCTGTTTCCACTCTCAAAGATGTGTTTATTTCTTGATCAATATCAGGAAGTTCGTCCCAATTCAAGGGCGGGTACCAGGTGAAGCTCTCAAATCGAGAATCCCCCGCCGCTTGGCTTTCTTGTGGTAAACCGCCGGTCGAAGGTATCCCGAAAGATTCTAGCAAGTTTATTCCGGAACCGCTCTGTCCTTGATTAAAACTCGGATGTGAAATAAAATATAAATTCTCTTCAGCAGCTCCAGAAATGGCTCCTGGGGGGTCTGGAATCCAATGTAGATTCCCAGCGGGTTGAATAGCCACATCGTTCGTATTATCATAACCTGAGTCTTTAACATGGTGAGAATCTACGCTTGAATCAGCTCTGAATCGTGGATTCGAAGGATATTCAATTTACCATGATGCTCCACCTGATTAAGAGTCAAGATTGACTGAGCCGAGTTCATGGCATATTCACAGTCAATGCCTCTTGATTTACAGCGAGAACAACAAGGCTGCAGTTGGTCGCAGCCAGCTTTGGACTTGACACAGGCTCCGCAGGATTTTTGCTTTCCTTTTCGTGGTGTCGTAGCAACTCGCTCGCACCTTCGCCGATGTCTTTCCCGCAGGTCCCCTACTTCGTTTTTAGCTCAATCCGCATGAAAGGAAGTGAATGAATCTAAAATTTACTTCGGCTGAAGCACTTGCCACATAGGCTGCACTGGTACTCCATGTTTTCATCTGCTGTTATGCTTCTGCTCATGTTATATCGCTCGAGCTCTGTCTCCGGTTGTATCATTACCGGAAGCATATAAATGGACGCCTTAGCTTCTTATAGTCAGTCTAGACCACCCTCGTCGTGATCGCGTCATTGCCCATCAGTCTTGCATCTTTGCGCCACCAATTAACCAGCCAATCACGGGTTAGCTTCGTTACCAACAATGCCAAAGCACCAATATGGAAGAGCCATTGTGATATTCTATACTGATATCAAGAAAAGCTCAATTCATTCGTACTGGCAAGCTGCTGAGACTACAATGACTGATATTTCCTTGTAGGTATATACCCAGAGCTTCTCCAGGTCAAACACGTTTTATGCCAGTACATCACAAGGTTGCATTAATCCTAAACAACACTTCAAAGCATGTCTGGGTTAGGTACTAAGTTCAGGAATCTCTAGCACACGAGAGTCGTTGATAAAACAGTAGGGACACAGGTGGGATGGCATTGGCCCCAGGGATATCGCAATCATCTAATCTGGAAGCTGACGATAATCGAATTTAGGGTTCGCCCAATATCGCTCGGCAATGGGGTGCAAGCGCCCCTAAGTTTATCCGTAGTCATGGTTCCAGGCAAACGAAGCTTGTGTTCAACTTCATGATTCTTCATCCAGCGTGACTCCCTTGATGGACTTGAATTGTTTTCGCCCTTCTGTGCAGCCACACTCTCGGGCCAGGTCGCATGCTCATGTTACTTTATAACGATTGATGTACACATCCATGGTCCCGGTATCTGGAGCCATTTTCCTCAGGCTCCCATGTCGAAGCCGCTAATCGGCATTAATTGAAAGTTACGAGATGCTTACATGATTTATCCCAAGTTCGATGCCTATTCTCATGCGTACGTCAGTTGAATGATCCACCCGCTCGCCAACGAATGTCGCAAATTCAATTGAATCATACGCCGCGTGAAATGCAAGTGAGTCCATCTTCCGTACAAGATTATAATTGATCAGGATGTCTGTTCCACCATCGTTGGTGTTGGAAGGGTTGTTATTGTCATTGCTGGGGGGATCGTGGTTCAGCAGATTATCCAGTCTGCCATCCGGAACCACCGTCGCTGCTCAACCTCGCGGAATTGACCGATGACTGTCGTGAGTATCGGATCGTCGGCCTTGATCAGAGCGTCGTCATCGTTTATCCCATGGGGGTACCTGACCCGTGAAACCAACAAACTTAAAGGACAGGCATAAACGCCCAGAGAATGAGAAAGTTTTACTTCAAGGTTTTCTCTTTGACAGTCTCGTACTCTCGAAACTCTACTCAAACCCAAAACAAAAAAGATTTTCTCATAAATCACCTTCCCCTACTACTAGAGAAATTTCTTCCTTGTTTCTTCCACATTCACCGCTGCGGCTACTTTGTTCATTCACCATCGCTGCTACTTCAATCGCTATTGTTGACACTCACCCTCAAACAACAGCAATAACAGCAGCAATAATAACAACAATAATAACAACGACAACAAGATGACATCCCGCCGCGCGTTAAACAAAACTGACGAGTCAACAGCCTCGGCATATTCGTACTCAACTTCTCTACAAGAGGACATTCGGCTTACAAACGCTCTAATACAGCAACTAGGTGACGCACAAGATGACTATCTTCAGGGCGACGTCCCTACCTCAGCTTTGTGCCGTTTACTGTCCCTACGATCAGAATACACCGCGTCTTCATTTGAAACGACAAATCAACAAATGAAAGCCCCATTCAGAAAAATTGGATTCGGACAATGTGGGATTATTTACGAGCAACCTAACAGAGGCTACGTACTGAAGCTGGCAAGAAAATATTTCGAAGATTCTTTGCTAGGAGACCTTCGAGCGCATCTCCGCGTCTACCAAGCCCTGGCTGACTACCCGACCGATTGTCGGATTCCATCGGTCTACAAATATATCACGGCATCTAATTCGTCGTGGTGGGAAGCAAACTCCCACTTCTTTACGGCCCAGGATGAGCTTGAATTGCCAACTATGGCACTGGCCACTCAGCACATCTTGCCTCTGCCAAAAATCGTTCGAACGGCGTTGATTGATCTCTACTGCCCCGAGGAGCACAAGGCTGCGGTGACGGAAAATCCATCAAACCAAGACTGCCTTGCTCGAGTCTACCTGGGCCGAAGTCGTGTGCCCAACGCACCCAAGTCTCCTAACTTTACGCTCCGGAATTTCAATCTTCATCTTGATCAGATGATGGAGCTGAAACTGCCCATCGTGGATTATTCTAGGGCTATTGGAGAGGCGCTGGCCGTTATCCACTGGCGTGCAAATATCGATGCATATGATATCGAATTTGTCCTCGGAAGCGAAGCGGAGGCAATCTACCGTCCAGAACCGACCACCGCGCCTCAAGTCCGAATGAAGGCAGAGGAAGTGGAATCAATGTCTACGCATACAGATATTGATGAAATCGTATCCGTCAACTTCAAACAACGATCAACGAGGCTCTGGGTTTTGGACTTCAACTTGTGCTCAAGATGGGACATGGCGCAGGTTCTTGAATCTGGCGGCGAGGATAAGCTTGTTGGGCACCTGGTTCAGGCATTCTTTGAAAATGACCCGTACTATCCAAGGCCCATAAAATCGGGAGCAAATGACGCAGATAAGGACCAAGTCCAAAATGAACTTTGGGAGGTATTTTGTTCAGCCTACCTAAACAAATCAAAAGCTGTCCTGGCCGGTTCGACTACGGGGGGAGAGCAGAAAGAACGCCTTCTAGAGCTCCCAAAGAGTTTTATTGCTAGTTGCATCGCCGGCGCTAAATGTGGCCGAGTATCAGATAATTATAAGGCTGTCGATAACCTGTGACGTGAGTTCAGAAAGGACAAGGCTTTAGCCAACCCACACAGCTGTAAGGAAACATTTTGGGGCCACATGCGACACGGCCTCCTTGACACACGATGACCTATGATATCGCAGGCTTCATACGAGTCTTCACCTAGGTAGCACTAGCCCGCGTGCATTCTGGCGCATTAATTCAAACCGTTTTAAATATTATGAATAAATCCAGCTTAGTTGAGCGTTGCGAGACAGATGCTGCAGTTAACAAAAGGTAGGAACGGTATTATCCCAACTCGAAAGGAAGACAGATGGGATGAGGATATACAACCTTCACACAGCAAAACTATCTCAGACTCGCTGATCAAGGCACCACGTTAACTGCTTGTAGAGTCCTTTACGTAGTATAAAAACACAGCTCCCCTATTCGTTGTGATGGAATACCTTGAAAAGGTTGATCTGCAGAGTCATCTCGCATCTTTCCCTCCGTAGACGCGAGAATGACTAGTACGCCCTTGAGGGCTTGTGCTTCATGCATGAGAACGGATTCATACAACAGACCTCATGCCTACTGTGCTGAGACCAGCGACTAGCTAACTAGCTTCAGGGGGAACATCCTTATGTCGGAGCCGCCACCCACATGGTGGACTAAGATAAGGAGCTTGAAGATTTCCAAGAGTGTAGGGAGGACCCAAGGCTTGTCATCTCTGATAGGTTACCTCACCCTAGAGGTTCTCAATAACGAAGGTGCCTCACACGCGGTGAGGACCACCTGTTTAAGGACACGGCCGGTGGACGGGTTGTGGGCAGCAATTGGATTTAAGCTTCCCACGAAGGGTATTCCAGGACGTTGAAGGCCTGGCACCAGCGGTAGAGCATCCCCCACTTCACACTCCAAACACTTGGGAGCTAATGATTCTCGCAGGGTGAGAAGATGATAGATCATAGCAGCCCCTGATTTTGAGACCCTCCGCTGCGCAGGGCACTATCGTCTCGATAGTTTGCTTGGCATTCTAGATCTTCGGTTGCTCTCTGGATTAGCTAATCATTTTCCATGGACCCTGGAGAAAATCGATCCAGACTGGATTGATACAGGTGTGCTTGAGAAGCGTTCAGACTCAGTCCATTACACACAAACACCAATTACGGAATGGGAGGCAGGAACATGGAACTTGTCTGGGCCAGGGGTAAATCTGTAGCATTAGAAAATTAATACAGGATGAAGCCGTCAGATAGCAAGCTAATCTGACCGACCTGATTTGAGTTTACTAGGCCAACGCATGAAAAATGTTTGAAAGAAAATGTCAGCAAGTCGTGCCAAGTTTATCCGCATTCGCTCTAGTGATGTAGGGATTCTGCCATTAGGCCACGCTTGGTGGAGCAGTCGAAAAGGGGGGCCCAAGCGAGGACTCTGTAATTATTATGTAGGCTGCTGCGAGCGGTTTGCGGATCTTTTCAATTAGCAAACGCCCCAGAATGGATCCAGCCTGCTTCACTCCCAATAGCACAATGGGCGCCTCGGGACGAGTGAGGCCCGCCCAGATGCCGGCTCTTCCATCTCATCCCTCAGGAGGAGATAAGAGCAGTGAGACGGGGTGGCTTGGCTGCATTCGTAACCCTGGCCGGAGCTTGCGTCAGCTAATGGCCACTGGCGTGAGATGTCAGCGTCCTGAAGCACTTAGGCGAGCGTAGTATACATCCACCGAAACCAATAGCGTGAGGCCTCGCGCTTGAGACTGACGCGGGAAAAGAAGCAAAAAAAAGACATACAGAAGGAGAAAGGGAAACAAGAATGAAATGCCAAGACCCGGTTCGAGACTCGCGGTGTGACAACTCGGCCCATAAAGCCTATTCCCACCAAAGTACTGTAGCCAAGATATCAGACGGGCCTTTGGTTAATTAAAACTCTTAGCAGAAGCCCTATTCGGCTCCACAGGGCTGGGCGTCAAGATCTTTGGTTGATTCTGACAGGCAGAGCAAAAAATAGGTCCCACTGGCCCCTTCAGCTGAGAATATGAGCATTTGTGATTGGCCTGTCACTAAAATGAGCGTACCATGTCATCGCTCGGCGCCGAGAACCCAACGATCGTCACCGTTGCGTTGTGTCAAAGGTACATACACGCCTCATGAGACACAAAGATCAGCTACTTGGTTTACTGCCAGGGGTCACCAGAAGGATCGGGACAGTTGCTCTCAGTGTCCTTTCCCGGTCATACCGCCTCCTGTCTCTAACACGCGGCGCCCATGGCCAGGCAGATAAGCTACAATGGGGCAGTCAGACTGATTTCCGCTGTAGATACACGCGTACGTAGCATGGTATCTCGCCTGCACACACACACAGCCCACGAGCGCTCCTACTCGTTCCATGTAGGTCCACGTCTCCCTCCCTCAATACGCCATGTATATACCGAAGATCCCTCGCTATAACTTGTTAAAGGTCCCTATCTACCAGATATTCACACGTGGATCGATACATTGCCCTACCCCTGCTCATGGGTACCTGTCAGGCATCGTAGCGCCCAAGCCAATCTGAGTCAGCTCAAGGAGGATGCATGCATCGTAACATTCTTCGCGTGGGATTGCCCCTTTGTAATCGCAAACAGAAGTCGTAACAATGCATGCGGCGAGCTCATATGAGCCGCTTATGTCGAGCGCGGCGTAAGATGCGACCAGTGATGCGATCCTGTCGACTTTGACGAGCTGGTACGCCTCTCGCAACTGATGAGCCATGAGCGCAAGAATTTCTAATTAGCGGCCCGCATTGGTTCGGTACTAAGACTCTCCATAATTACCCAGTTCCTGTACCCCGAAACGTTCAAGCCCCCCTGGATCGGGGTTCTGGTATTTCCTAGATACCCGCTCATTTCAGGGCCAGACCCATGTACCGACCTACCGTAACCATATCGAGATACCAGGCATTAGAATTTGAGAATAGCGCACGCTATCAGCAGTTTCTCGCTTTCCCATTCGCTTTCGAAAATAGTATCAGGGCATTATTGAAGATGGTGTGCACCGGATGTGCCCCTCATGCCGCCCTCAGACCCCCCCCAGACACACATCCTGATGCTACGTGGGTAGATAGATTTGGGCTTAGCCTGAAGTGAACTCGTATTCATAACCCGCACCCGTAGCCAGATTGCCTTCTTGTTTTCTTTCCGTCTTTTGACCCTCGTTTTTCTTCGTTTTTGTGCATGCTGGAAGTCCCTCTTTTTACCTCTCCACCAGCAGCAACTGTTCATCATGCGAGTCACAAACCAGTATGCCCTCGGCCGATGGGGCACAGCTTGGGGATTCCGTATTGCTGCTGCCGTCTCCATCCTGGTGTTATTCTACCTGGCCTTGTCCTCTAGCCTGTCGAAGTAAGTTGATTATTTTCTCCCCTCGCCGGTTCAGACAGGTGGGCTATGTGCTAATACGAACTCCGACAGGGAGTTGCTTGGCACCGGGCATTGGACCGCACCATCGCCCAACGATTCCAACTCTAAACACACGGCCGAACCCGTCTCGTCGTCGTTAGCAGAGCCCACTCAAGTACCGCAGTTGGACTCGCCCGCTGCTCCAACGTCGATCATCGAAGTGGAGGTGGAGGCCACCTCGACGGCGATCATCGAGCAGCCAAAACCAACGTTCATCGAGAGTACACACGTCAATAAGAACCTGGACCTGCCTGCCCTCCTGGCGCAATTGTGGAAGCCAAAATGCCACCCGCTTGAGAATCCCGTTTTCATCACCAACGAGGGCGTCCGCTTTGAAATCCCCCCAACCAGCAGATTTGGACGAAACCGCTTGGGAACAAGGTGGTGGTCATCGATGTCGACACACGAGTTAGCGAGGACAATGAGAACACGCTGCTGAACCCCAACCCGTTTGACTTCACGAAGCTTGGTGGAAGGACTGGTGGCCATCTGAACCACTATCTCTATGGTGAGTGGAAGCAAAAGAATGACCATCTCAGGAGGAACGTGCAGGCGATTGCTAACTACCACTAACAGCATTGATCCACGGCTATGACTACCGACTCATCAAGGCCGCCGACTACCCCGATAGACACGGTACCTGGGTCAAGGTCAGCATTCTCAAGGAGGCTCTCAAGACGCACGACTACGTGGTATTTCTCGACGCCGATGCCGTCATCACCCACCTCGAGCTTCCCGTCGAGTGGCTCATGAACCTCTGGAACTACAAACCCCACACCCTCATCGCCATGGCCGAAGATCTGGACATCCCGCCGGACTACGACCCCCAGGGCAAGATCATCCTCAACACCGGATTCCTCATCGCGCAGGCCAGCGAGCGGACGAACCAGATGATGGACATGTGGGAGACGTGCCCCGAGAAGATCGAGGGCTGCAACCACTGGAAGCACAACTGGGCCCACGAGCAGTCGGCCTTCTCGTACTACATCCGGTACAACTTCACCGAGCCCGACGAGGTGCGCAACATCCCGTGCGCCCACGCCAACGGCAACGAGTACTACGAGGAGGGCAAGGGCGCGTGCCGGGGCCACTTTGTGAGCCACAACTGGCAGACCAAGGAGAAGACCGTGAGCATCCTGCAGAGGAGCGTCATGAGGATGCTGGTCGACCGGCTGCACAGCCACTTCAAGGACGAGCAGCACACGCTCTTCGTCAACGGGTCGGCCACTCCGTATCCGATCCAGGGACTTCATATTTAACGAGAGCGGGCGATTTCTTTTTAACGTTGACTGTAGATTTTACATGTAATGATTGCATATAGAGCTTTTTTCTTTTCTTTATGAAATATTAATGCATACAAAGTCCAACGCACAATAAAATACATACTACTTGATAAATCAGAAGCATTTCTTATTACTCCGATTCGTCCGTCTGTTCTTCACACCGCTTACTCCAGGTCCAAGAGAGCTCGCGTGAAGAGCAATTCCCCCATGAGAGCGACATATGCAAGGCGACCTGAGAACAGTCTCGGATGTACCCCAGACGAAACATACAGCTGCCATCTTTCTGAGCAAAAAGTTTCAGAACTTAGCTGATTGGCCTGTGACTGAATAATGAAACAGTAAGAGCCGATATGCGAGAATCGGTGCATGGATCGGTCTCATGCGTTGATCCAACGAACATTCCACAAATTCTGACACAATGACTGTTCAATTTCCTATTGCGGAAAAACAAATTGTAGCACGTTTGAACATATATTCTTATTAAGGTTTCTCAACTTTCTTTATCTTCGGCTGCCGGTTTATGTGGCTTGAGGTGTTGGCAGCGCAATTAATAGAAAGTGGGTTTAGGGTAGGTAGGGTGAGCACGGCGGACTTGGATCTGTCTCCCTGATTGCTTCTAGCATCTGAGGAATGATCAAGTATCGTAAAATCATCCCAACGTACAATTTGACTTAGCTATCTACCTAAATTATTAATGGCATTTAAAGATATTGTAGAGGGGAAATTATTGGGCTGTATGTGATCCACCTACTTTATGGATGCATGTATGCTGAGAACATGAGAGATTCTTTCGGGCCCTCCTCGAATACATCTTCCATGCTACCCATTATTATCCCATCACACTAGAGCATTCACAGAAACTATCAAATGAATTCCCTGTCATTAAATTAAAGTTGAGAACTGAGCTTCATCCCACGTGGTAGATCGATCAACCCTAGCGGCAGCCTTGTCACTGACCGAAACTCTCCATACGACCCCTGGAACTATCAATGGCAAATGAAAGCAAAATTCTCGGTATCTGAGTCCACGAAGCCTGAAGATCGACAACGAAGAGGGATAAAATCCTGCATTTTCCGAGGTTACATGCGGAGAACGATAGGCGGTCATGTGTCCCCGCAAACCGGAGATGATGGCGGTGGGGATGATCAGCTTCTGAATTGCTCTTTGAGCAGGCATGCTCCCTTGACTCCCCACATTGACAAGGGCGATGAACTCAGTTACTGGACCTAACACGACGGATTGATGCGGGGAAATTGGGTCGGTCCTTTGGTTGTGGGCGGATTACGTCCGACTACGGCGAGGTTTCGCATTTGTTTAAAATGCTGTGCGCTCCTAGGTAATGTAAGCGGGAGGATCAGCCTACCACAACCTCTCGCCATCCCCAGCCTCATATGTCTCATTTACCATGGAGGTAGGCCAAACGAAAGAAGCGCTGGAGCCCATCCACCTCGAGGATCAAAGCCAAACGCCAGCTTCGAAACCGCACACTGAAGATGTAGTGTCCGAGGAAGAACGCCAAAGGATCCTTCGTAAAATCGATCTCCGAGTGGTCCCGATCTTGGCCGTCCTATATCTGCTCAGTTTTTTAGACCGAGGTAATTAATTATTTGGTTTTGCGCCCAACATGTTGCTGACTATGAGCAGGGAGCATCGGAAATGCAAATGTTTTGGGGCTGTCTGCGGATTTGGGCTTGGTTGGCAACCAATACAACTGGTATGATCTCCGATTCGCCGCTGTCAAGAGACATCTGTGAATGTATGAGGCTCACCACCAAATCTAGGGCTTTGACGATTTTCTTCTTCCCATATAGTTTCATGGAGCCGTTTTGCAATCTATTGCTCGTCAAATTCAGTCCCAGCCGCTGGTTGCCTTCCATAATGGTGTTTTGGGGTAGGAAATCCCATCTTTCGAAACCAGAGAACAATGAGCTCATGCAACCTAGGAATCGCTACCACCCTGACCGGCATCGTCCACAACTACTCAGGGCTGCTGGCCGCAAGATTCTTCCTCGGTATGTACTAGTTGATGTTGTTTGAAAAAAGAGCGTTTAATCTAATGTTGATGGTAGGTATGACTGAAGCTGGGCTTTGTAAGCGTTACAACCCCCGGAAATATCGCAAGGAAACAACCTAATCTATGGAAATAGTCCCCGGGATTGCATTTTATATGTCTTTATGGTACAGAATACGCTCGCGCGATATGCCACCAGCTTTGTGACTAATGAGTACAGGTACCCGAGAGAAAACGCACAGTTTAGGCTTGCGATGGTCTTCGCATCCGCGTCTATGGCAGGCGCCTTCTCCGGTCTCCTAGCCTACCTCATTGACAAGATGGATGGGGTTGGTGGGTTGGAAGGATGGCGATGGATGTAGGGTTTCCCCGATCTTCATTGTCCACAAGCGTTCTTCCTGTTAACTTTGACACAGCTTTATCCTGGAAGGAATACTGACTGTTGTGGTTGCTGTCTTTGCATACTTTCTGGTCATGGATGAGCCCGCTACCGCAAAATTTCTGACAGACCGCGAGAAGTTGGTGTTGCGGAAGCTTTTGAATGAGGGTAGCGTTGAGAGCAACACAGAGTCTGCAAATAATCCTACCTTGGGACAAAAGGGAGAGAAGAAATCGTCGTATGCATGGAAAGCATTCACAGATTGGCAGGTTTGTGCATCGCTATCAGCATACTGAGACGCAAACTGACAGATTTAAAGACGATTTTCCATGCTATCAATTATTGGGGAATGGTTAGTTCCAGGTTTACCCTCCCTTCGATTCACCATGCTGATTATGAATAGGCTACTGCTGTGTATGCGTTGTCCTTATTCCTCCCTACCATCATCAATGGGCTCGGCTATACTGCCCAGATTGCACAACTGTTGACCATCCCGGTATATGCTGCATCCACCATATTCACTCTTGTGGTTGGCTATTACGCAGATAAAACCGGGAAAAGAGGCATCTTTGCAATGGGATGCTATATCGCCGTATTTGTTGGGTTCCTCATTGCTGTCGCCCCGTCCAACTTTATCCCTGGCTTGAGCTACGCTGGATGTTTTATCGCAGCATGTGGGATGTATCCCAGTGAGAAACTCCCTTCCGAAATAGATTGTTGGATGTTGCGTATCTAATGTGAATTTTATAGGCATTCCTTGTCTGTTGGCGCTTGCATCAAACAACTACGCTCCTCACACCAAACGCGCCGTTGGAATGGCTATCCAAATCGGATTCGGTACTATGGGAGGCGCTGCGGCAGCCAATTTTTATAAGAAAACGGATGCACCTCGATATAGACTGGGACACTCCTTGGTATTGACCTTTGCATCTTTAGGTCTCCTCACGGTTGTGGGATACTATCTCCTGTGCCGGAAGATCAACAAGAAGAGAGACGCCTTAGGTCCCGAAGCAAGGATACTTACCGAAAAAGAGGTGCTCGAGTTGGGTGACAAGGCGCCGAGTTTTAGGTACAAACTTTGAGAGAAGAGGGAACTAGAGTGTAAAGATGAGATAAGAATGGTAATATCCATCGCGACTTACCGATACACCGCTAGAAAAAACATGGATGTGCAATACTTTTTGGCCTAAACAGTTGAAAGATAGTTGCACAAGGAGGAAGAAGAGCGAACTTGAGAAGCGCAATTAGAAATTTCAATCTTTGAAGATAGATGCCTCTTTTATTTGAGCCGATATCCTGTTTGAAAAGGATCTGAAGGATCAAGAACTATTTGTTTGTAGCTTGTTATCCAGCCTCTACCTTGAATGGTTGGGAGAACCGCATCTTTGTCCCCAACCTTGGCCAAGCCGCGGATATGACAGACAAATCTTGTTCCAATTATACTTTGGAATTTTATCGTTTCTCCGACCTTCAGCAGACCTTTCGCATGTAAAACGGCCATCCTTGCAGAACTGCCCGTACCGCATGGGCTTCTGTCGAGCCGACCTGGGTTAATGACCATGGCCTGCCTGGCGGTCTTTTCACCACCATCCTCTTGTATGGGCTCTGTGATGCCGATGTTGTCGATGCCACGAAACTCTGGTGATTCTGGATGAATGGGGGTGTGCTTTTCCAGGACTGCGGCTTTGATGCGGTTGCCCAAGTCGACGAGTTGCGGCCCGTGTTCGTTCAAGACCTTTAGGCCCAGGCTTGCCGCGTCAACGAACACATACCACCGCGCTCCGAAGGCGATATCAACCGTTACTGTCCCGACACCAGGGACTTCAATCGGCAAGTCCAAGCCATACACAAAAGCCGGAACGTTGTCGAGCGATACTGATTTACACTCCCCTTGTTCGCAGTGGGCTTCCACCCTCACCAAGCCCGCAGCAGTGTCGTAAAGCACCTCGGTCAGCGGTTCTTTGATGGGTATCATGCCGGTCTCGAGCATGACAGTTGTGGTGCAAATGGCGTTGGATCCAGACATGGGCGACCAATCTCCGCTGGCCATGACGACAAACCCGGCGTCTGCCCGAGGGTCGCATGGGGGGAGAATCAAGACGGCACTCATCTCAAGGCGGCCTCTTGGTTCGCTCAGCAGTAACTGACGTAGATCCTCGTGGTGCTCCCTGAAGTGCAAGAACTTCTCCTTCATGGTCTTGGCCGGTACATCACGTACTCCCCCGACAATGACATCGCCAACTTCGCCCTCGGCATGGCATCCAACCACGGAGATGTACCGTGAAGATTTCATGATGGAGTCGATCTATTGTTCACCCACGTACGCAAGCTGGAAGAATGAACAGGGTGGAATTTCAGCCTGCCGGTTGGAAATGTCCAAGACGAAACGGGTGCCGTGGGCCCAGGGGTTTAATTGCGCAATAGTTCACTCGCGTGGGCTCGCCTGGATGAAGCCAAGTCCCACGAGGTCGGATGGAAGTGGCTCAGTACTGGGATGTTAGCCTATTTCGTGCCACTTATCTGGTAGACTGGGCCCGAAACCGGGGATCCAGCTCCAACAGCCTTCCGATGAGGGCTCCGTGTGCGCCGACAGCCACCGGGCGCCACGTGCCATATCGAGCCTAACATGACTCCGACCGCCTTTCAGCCACTGAACTGGATGATTCACTTGCCTATCTCTTTTCCGACATCCTTCCTTGCTGCACTGGCAATCATTTGTGCTATTCGGCGTCAATTGTCCGACGGTGGAGTGGGGTTTTCTTATCATGAATGGACCTTGTGTGTGGGGGGGAGCGGCACTCGGCCGTGGGTATATCACTATCATGATCATACTTGAGTTATACGGATGGATCAGTCCATGAATGACCAGGTACGCCTAGTCCCTTGTCTGAATAGCACCAGTTAGTTTCCTGTCGAACCCAGCAAATTTTCTCAAAAAAAACTGGATAATCTGCTAGGTATAAATAAAAGAGTGACGCCATCTACTGCGAGGAACCACGATTATGTTACAGCCACAAGACGGAAACGAGCACCACGCAGGGAAACACACCATTTGATCTTATCTTCGGCAGAACAAGTGATCAGATCTACGCCATTTGCAGTAGCTTCCCTTGGCAATGGATAAGTCGTCAGCCAACGCCGCCGGTATTACTGGTGCGGCAGAGAACGAGGACAATGGTATCGTCCACGACATTGGCCTGAAAGGGGAAGAGCTGGAAGCCGAGACATTGAGCTCCAAAACCAACCGCAGACTAAGACTTCGAGTCGATTTCATTGTTCTTCCTCTCATGACAATGGCGTCAGTCATTGCGTTGCTTGACAAGGTAAGCCAAGTCCCTGCTACAACGAGGGGATCAATTTTCGCTGACGTCTCCCGGCACAGAACGCGCTCAGTTTTGCAGCCCTGTTCGGGATGAAAGACGACACGCATCTCCACGGGCAGCAGTACAGCTGGTTAGGCTCGATTGTGTATTTTGGATACATGATTGCGCAATTCCCGCTAGGGTGGATCCTAGTGAAGGTGCCCCTGGCCAAGCTCATGTCGTTCCTCGTTCTGACATGGGGCGTCCTCGTGTGCTCCATAATGGCGTGCAACAGCTTTGCGGGCCTCGCTGCCATTCGCTTTCTTCTGGGCTTCTTCGAGGCGGGCATCGTGCCCATCAACATGATATTGACGGGAACGTGGTACCGCCGTGAAGAGCAGCCCCTGCGCACCGCCATCTGGTACAACACCCTGGCCGGTGTCTTGGGTGGCATTTTTGCCTTTGCCATCTCTAAGCTTGATAGCCAGTACCCTGTTTGGAAGCTCATCTTTCTCATCTATGGCTCCGTGAGTCTCGGGTTGGGTGTTGCAATCTTCTTCCTACTCCCGGATCATCCATCTCTTGCTTGGTTTTACAATGTCGAAGACAAGAAAAATAAGGTCATCAGGATTGCACCAAACCAGACAGGGCAAGGCAATGTTCACCAATTCAAGTGGGATCAGATTATTGAATCATTGGTAGATCCCAAGTTTTGGGTGTTGGCGCTTTACGTTATCGCTTGGGGTATTGTCAATGCCGGCATTACTAATGTAAGTTTTGTTTGACTCAGCTCCGGGATACCATCAACTGACATTGCATCTAGTTCAACCCTTTGATTATATCCGGCTTTGGATATTCCAAGGAGAGAACAGCTTTGCTGGCATCGCCACAGGCGGCAGTGGCCACCTTCTTTGCGATTACCTGCTCCGCTGTTGCAAACGTAGTGCCAAATATCCGATGTTTAATATGGGCCCTCTCGACTCTTCCCGGGCTCGTGGGAGCTGTGCTAATTCGTGGTAAGTGTCCAGTCATTCAGCTCAGTCTAGTTTTGTGACGCTAATAGAATTCTTGGCCAGTTCTCGACCCTGCCACAAACCGGGCCGGTGCTCTCGCAGGTGTTTACATGATGGGATTCTACAACGTGTCATGGGTCATGGCAATGTCACTTGTTTCCTCAAACAATGCGGGCGCCACTAAGAGATCATTTGCCACCACCTCCATGTCACTCCTCTACGCGATTGGCAACATTATTGGTCCACAGCTGTTTCTTGAGACCCAGGCTCCTCACTATCCTCTAGGGATATATGCCATGATGACTGCCTTTGCTGTGCAGGGAGTTTGCGGTGCGGTATACTTTGCTCTGTGTTTCATTGAGAATAAGAGGAGGGACCGTGAATATGGCAAAGTTGAACATCAGACTGTCGCTGGCTTGGAAGCGGCTGAGAATGATTTGACGGACGGGAAAAACTCTGCCTTCCGGTATTGTTTGTAGATAGCATTCTGGAGAGGGGACATGCCATTTGGACTACCAGCTTACAACGATTGAATGTTCTCCAGCTTGTAGTTTCAGTTAGGACTTGAATCTGACTTTAAGATGGTTATTTATCGAGCGATAATAACAAAACAATCATTAACGAGATATATTAGTGCTAATGCATACTGTGGCCATTCATTTATCTTCAAATTCGCGAAAAATCCCGTTGTTGGTTCTTCCAGATGATGAAATCGCCTCGTGGTAGATGTACACATCACCGATCAAAGTTGCGATTCCATTAGGCCAATCAAGATTGAAGATGAACGTACCGTAGTATATCTATGCTTATGAGGGATCTAATCTCTGAGATAGAACACACAACTGAAACCAAACCGCTCAAGAAAGATTGATAAGAACAGATAGGACAACTAGAAGCATTGGCACGACAACTCCGACAGACTTCTTTAGAGAAGATCCTCCCCCCTCTGTCTCCTTAGCTGCTGCTTCCATATCTGACTGTTGATACACTAATCGTATTCCAGGGGTGACTGTTTCCATGAAAATGCTTTCGGTCGGCCTTGTTATTGACTTGTTGGCATATGGAGTGGCCCAGTTGGCGAAATCATCAGTGGTCCAGGCTCGGGTGTAGGTGTTTGATTCCTGGATGTAAGACCAGCGGGTTTTATCAGACAATGTGATGTGTGCGAGCCAATCATCCCCGTAGTCTGGTGCTCTCAAGCGATCCTCGACACAGTACTTTGAAATGGAGTATGATGTCACTGGCCCCATTGAAGATGTACAGCTTCCGTAGACATTTTCGGCCCAGCCACTATTTTTCTCAGGTCAGTATCACATAGTAATCAGACGGTCAATAAGGCATGGGGAAAGTTGACGGATGGTTGATAGTGTTAGGAGAACCCTCCATCAGAACTGGAGATAAGAAAAATGTGATTTACCTGGGGCGGCACAGAGCAAGAGTTTCGTTTTCATAGAGTATGTTCGAGAAGTATTCGCCAATCCCGACGAGTGGCATCTGGCTAGGATTAAGATTGCCAGAAAAGACTCCGGATCCTGTTGGCTCAGGTCCTCCTTTGAGAGTTCCGGCCGTTGTCCAGCCCAGAGGACAGGCCACTCCTGGGGAGTAATACCACCATTGTTTTGTCATAGTGTTTCGAATCCGATCAATGCCATCCCCCGAGGGCATACAAGAGCCTACTGTCCTGATACCGCAAGACGATGCGCCCATGGCCCTCTTCAATGATGAGTTTGAGGCATCAACATATTGGAAAAAGCGAAATCCACTCTCTGTAGCGCATGGTGATGGGGCCGTAAAAGTAGTGGTGAGAGGGCCCAGGTTCACAGCGGTCGAGCCAAAATACTCAGTTGAGGGCATACTGCTCTTGCTGACAAAAAGAGTTACGAAACGAAGAGAAGATTTGGTCTGCGGTTCCAGCCGCTCAAGGGGAACTTGTGGTCTTATAAATGGTCAATGTTACATCGAACTCGCATGCCAAGATGTCAGACTCTTGTGCAGTTCATACAAGCAGAATTGCGATATTGTGATTAACCCGAGCATTCCGCTGTGACTATTGAGACATCCGAACATAAAATTAGACTTTATTTCTTCGTTTCCAATAACTAATTGCCATCCCAAAGGTTTGCAGGTTTCCGTTGCTCTGATCTAAAGTCTCGTGGTGGCTACCGGATCTGGATATTTCTATTGACATTGCCTCGCTTCCTGGCTTTTGCCGGTTTTGGATCTAAAGACTCCAAAAATTCCATCTCACGTGTATTTTATGGAGAATACGCCTAACGGGTAGCCTAATCTTCTGTGCAAACGTGTGGGAACGTGATATTTGCATAGCCCAAGGGTTTTATTCGCTTATTGGCCTGTCTGTCGTGTGTTTAACTCGATTCCGAGCCCAACATTTACGATTTACGCCGCTCATGTGAGTCGGATTATGTGCTGGAGTTTACGCCAGCCTAACGAGAATTGGCATATTTCTTGCCTGGCTAAGATCAGAAAGCTGACATTAAGTTGCATCGCGGATGAATTAGTTTCTATAGATTAAATATGATATTACATCCTGACTAGGCAGCCATAAGGCCCACGGTAGATGTAATGAGAAGGAGTAATATGTGGTTCGAATTGAGAGAATCTTCACATGCCCAAGTAAGATGTACCTGCTACAGGCCATGATGAGATTTATTGATTTATCAGCTCATTCTGACTAGTCGGTTGAATACAAGGCCAGCAGAGAAAGTTAAGAGCACAGCGGGTCACACCAAAATCGGCATCAAAGCTCATTCAGCCCAGCTTTCTGGGCATTGGACCGTGTAAGGCTGGTTGTCTTTTGCAATACCTTCGAGATAATGAACTTTCTGTGTGTAGGAAAATGATACAAAATTTCAACTTTCCCCGCAAATCTCAAAGAAAAGAATAATCGTTCACCTGGGCTACTCGAGGATAGGTAGATCAATAGAAGAAGAGGAAAAGTCGGCCTCCTGGGGGGCGGTGCCATTGATATTACCTCATATAATTCGTACTTCCCTGTGCGTTTTGGCAGATTGAGGAGCTTGATACCGTTGAACTGGTAATATTTCTCATAGATCGGCACATCGACCACGATTGCATATCGAAATACGTGTCTAACTTTGCAGCACCTGCTCCATAGTAGAGCCAGTGGAGTAAGGGTGGCTAGGCTCCTACTATGGTAAGACCTCTCCACGCCTAAGAACTCTCCCAATCCCATTGCCCAAAGATACCAAACTCAAGCGAAGCCGAGTAAGGAGTGCAAAAGACTGTCGGTTTCGCGCTGCCTGTCAGACAATATTGGATTATACACGTGGATCCGTAGATGGTGGGCGTGACTGGGAATCTCATTGATCAGCTTTCCGCGTTAGTGTCCCAGTGGCTGGCTGAGTCTGCAGTAGACTGCAGTAGCGGGCCGTTAGAAGCGCTGCGGGTAGCTGAGGGCCAGGTTGGTGACGAATGGCATAGATATACTCTCTTCCGACCCGAGCTGAATATGCAGCTCGATGACATCTTCAAGAAGGGCTGGGCCACGAGACACGACGATTGGCCGTTGCAACACTTATCTCCCCTGTGAGGTCTTCGCTCGTTTAAGAGCTCGGTATGGCCGCGCGCGAAGGAAAATCGGTTAGCCAATGAGTTGGCAAGCGTGTGTTTGATTCTTTCTTATAAGGAGGGAAACTAGACAAAATCCCATTATGGCGGCGAAGAAAGCTGCTGGAACGTGGCTTTGAGGTTGGGGAGAGGCCCTCAGAAAGCGGATTCTGTAATCAGGGGTGAAGACAATAAGCGGAAGAGTGACCTACTTATACCTCCATGTACCACAGCAACTTATATATCCTTTTATAATAGTAAGTTTAACTCGATATTAACGTTTCACCCTCTATTCAATCAAGAACACTCAAGCTGATCGGGGTGGTATCAGCGCAACATGCAGGATCTAGGCCTCGCAAGCGCCAACGCGGCGAACAACATCTCACACTCGTTGGGTTCATCGAAAGAAACATACTTTCGCGATACACAGAACTGTGTAATCCAAGATGCATTCCGTCATTCCAGGTCGCAATGGATCGATGACCCAGTCATTTGTCAGTGGCGAGATCCCACACATCATATTCACCGTGTCCTTTCGGATACCAACGATCTATATCATGATTGGAAGTATATGAAAAGAAAGCTGTTTTCCATTTCTACATCCCCTGTTTGGAGAGACACTGGTCGTGCTCTTGCAGAAGTCGGCCTGCCATGGCACAGCAACCAAGTCAATATGCCAGATCAAATAGACTCGAGCTGGCCATTTCATTTCAAGGATTTCGAGACTCAGCTTCTACAACTACTAGGCTCCAGAGTTGGTAGTTCATCAGCAGTTGGATACGCTTCTAGTCACTTAGAGGCAAGCTGCTATTGCATCCGTGCATTACAGCAAGAACTGAGGAGAGTATGCCCGAGTCAGAGACCCATTCTCATTTACGACCAAATTGATCACAAGCTGGTCGAAGCCATTCGAAAGATCCTTGGACTTGATACAGCCCGGGTTCATTTATCCGATCCACGGGAGGAAATGATACAGGGTTTACTCAACGCCACTGCAAACAAAGCCCGACCTATCATATTTGCTGCATCAATAGGGAATTCTGCCACCGAAAATGACAAGATTAGCCTTATTGTAGATATTTCTACTGAATTTACTTTGATTCTACATATCGACGCCTTCCAAAGTTTTGATTACATTACGACCATGTCGGAACACGAAAGACGACGAGCAGGCGTGGAGAAATTTGTATTGGCCAACAAATCTCCCCACGGCTTCCTCAGAACCGAAGACGGCTTTGTGATTGCCAATAGCATAGTAGCAGGCGGCTTGAATCAACCCCCTCATGGACCTGCAGTTTCATTGACGCCCAATTACCAAGGCGTCAAAGGGGAAAAAGTGGCGTATATCAGGTCATTCGATTCGACATTAGGTGGCTCAAGGGACGCAATAGCACCACTTTGGCTCGCTCTTTATGAGCTAAGACTAGGCCACAACGGTATCCAAAAGTTATGCAGGGATCTTCTTGATATTAGATCCAGCGTCTTGAGGGTTTTGAAATCTCAGGGTATGACGGCATATGAATCCACCTACTCTTTAGATGTGGTCGTCCATTCTTTCTCTTCCTCTCAGAAGCAGCGTCTTTTGAAGTTAGGGGGAATTCTTGTTAAATCTGGAGAAATTGTCTTGGCTATTCAGACACGATTTCTTACAGGCGAGGTTTTCTCTTCTAGCCCTTCATTTTGGGGATCACACACCAACAACTTTTCAACGAGCAAACCTCTGTTGAATCAGTATCCGATTGATCCATCCATTCTGAAGCAACTCAAAGCAACTGTCCAAGGTTGGAAGACCATCACAAGGTCTACTGCTGGATACCCACTACACATGGGGTCTCTTGCGGCTCTCGGGCCAGTTATTGCCCGCTTTTGGGATCTCGACATTTCACAACGTTGGGTCGAAAACACGGCACATAAAATTCTAAGCTCCCGTCTAGCGTCTTTTGGGGTTCCTGATGCAGAGAATCAGCGTACTTTCAAGGCTAATTTTACCAACGGCAGTACGATGGGAAACCGGTGTGGAATTCACACAGCCTTCTCCCAGTTCCCCGATGCTACTATTTACCTATCGACCGAAACGCACTACAGCGTCATGAAGACGCTTCGAGACTGTGATAAGATTTCCAATATCTGGTCATTAAAGGAACCCCAATTTTTCCAAATTCCTTCGGATTCTCGGGGCAGGATGTGCGCAGCTGCGCTCTTGAAACAAGTCATGTTGGATAAGCAGCGTTATACGGCACGAGGCCGGGAATATCATCTGATCCTCTTCGCAAACATTGGAACTACATTTGTCGGAGCGCGAGATAACCTGTCTGAAATCTACCAGACGCTACGGGAGCATGGTATAGAGATTTCATATATCCACGCTGACGGAGCCTTTGATTTTGGGTTTGATACCTGCGGCATCAGCCTGGGCAGGCCTGGATCTGTTGACGATGATGGCGTGCCTTGTGTACAGGGCATCACAATTAGCCACCATAAGGCCCTTGGTCAAAGTGTGTCTGGGGAGGTACTCTGTTTTAGCCCCGACCGCGAGATTGTAGGGAAAGTTCCCAATCTTGATCCGAAGGTCGTCTTTGAAACCTGGCTATACAATCAAGTTTATAGGCCCAGGGATCGTCTTCAGTTACGTAATTACTGCCAGCAAAACGCATTGTTTCTGGAGACGGGACTCAGGAATTTAGGATTGGCCACCAAGAGAAACCCCGACAGTATGATTGTGGTTTTTGAACGGCCAGTTGCTTGGATCACAGAAGAATTCTCTCTCCGGCCGGAGGGGGATTGGGTACATTTCATCACGATGCCTCATATCTCACCAGAAACGATCGAACTCTTCCTGGATCGGATTAAGAGTGTGGACGAGGAATGCCGGGCTGCATTTAGTAGCATTGCGCCACTACTAACTGATCTGCTGGGACGAGAGATACAACTCAAGCGGTTACAGAACCAATCTAGATTGGTTGAAAGACTCCGTCGGTTATCTCAGTTTCTGAAACCGGTGCAATCTGGGTATACTGCAGAATTGGAGGAGCTTATTAAGCGAAGCGTCCGTGGTGCCCTTTCCATTGCTGCTGTAGATGACGAGGAGAATATTCAACTTGTCTTTCTTGCCGAGTCCAATAGAGATCAGTCAATAATGGTACACCCGCTCCTGCTAAATACTAGCTTTGTGAACAAGATTCAAGCCATTCAAGAGATACAAGGTCAGCTTATGGGCCTCCTGGGGAGATATCTCAAAGCTAAGATTAGGTTGAGCAGCGCCGGCCACCAAGTTTACATTTACTCATAGATTAGAACATTTGTTCATATATTAGGGGAGATAAAATAATATTTATTTGGTTCAGGGAATAAGATATATTTGTTGCTCATACGATTCCATTGTGTCTGTATTTATCAAGTATAAGCCAGTACCCTTTTAATGGAAATCACGCTGCTATTAGCGATGCAGATAGCCTTGTATGAGGAAGTCATTAGTAAGGCTTACACCTCACCAACATGTAGTTTGTAATATTCATGCAGATTTAACGTTACGCGAAAATTTGAAGTTCCCAACAGTAAAGCCCGTTGGCTGCCGTGTTTTGGTCTGGCATGTGCAAGAGCTACGGGGCACCGACAGAATTCAGTGGAGTTGCGGAGAAGCGTCCGGAGGGTTGACCGGAAGATTGAGCCGCGCTAGAGACATTTTCAGATAGGCTCAAGGCTCTGTCGGTGCTAACACAGTTGCCCTCCATATTCGTGTGACGCAATATCCTTCGGTTGCTCTCCCGGCCGCCCCTCCGGTTCCGCTTAGCCCTAGGAGATGGCGGACCCGTATAGAGCGAGCCAAGTATAAAAGGTACGATGGCATGCTTATGGCTGTTCACACACCGATGCAAACTCCCATCTCAGAAATCTACCTTGATCACTAATCTACGAAAAACATGAGTGCCGAAAATTCCAAAGCGAAACTTGGTCTCGTCGAGCCTTTTACGGTCGACTTGTCTAAGAATGTCCCACGCATGCTGGATCTGGTGAAGAACACCAAGTTGCCCGAAACATCTATATACTCGGGCCTTGGGTCATCAGCAGGAATCGACCTGAATGTTCTGAAACAGTTACAAGAGGAGTGGATCACTGGTTTCAATTGGAAATCGGAGGAAGAACAGATGAACAGGTATGCACCTCATGCGAAGCTCTCTCTAAGCAATTCACGTCACTTCTCACACAGTCAAAACGGCAGTTACAATCATTTCACTACAAATATAGAAGGGTTGAAAATCCATTTCATTCATCATCGTTCTGAAAAAGCTGGTTCAATACCCCTTCTACTCTTACACGGCTGGCCAGGCTCCTTTTTGGAAGTCTTACCCCTGGTGAAGCCTCTGGTAGAACAAGCAAAAACCTCCCAGGGCACGGATGTCTCGTTTGACATCATTGTCCCTTCACTCCCTGGATTTGCTTTTTCACAGGCACCGCCCCCAACTTGGACCATTGCCGACACAGCTCGTATTTTCCACACTCTCATGACTGATATACTTGGCTACACGACTTTTGCTGTGAACGGGACCGATTGGGGGTCTGGCATCGCTTATACCTTGTATGAGCAGTATCCGGCCACCATCCATGCTGCTCATTTTTCTATGATCCCTTTCATCCCGAAGCTTCCAGATCAGCTTGCAGCGGATAATATTACCCTGACTGAGGGTGAACAGTTTCAGGCAGAGAGGTTTGTGAAATTCGCTACCACGGGTACAGGCTACTTTGTTACGCACACCACCAAGGTAATTCCTGCTGAACATTCAACGAATCACGTCAATACTTTAATCATCTACTGACAAAATCTGCAGCCTACCACGATTGGGTTGGCGTTACAGGATAACCCGATGGGCCAGTTGGCGTGGATTGCTCAGCAAATCCTAGACTGTGAGTTCACATGGTCATAGCAAGCCCACCGATATGGAAGATTCTAATGCCTCTATAGGGTCAGATCCACGGGCAGGGACTGGCCCTTCCGTACTGACACATAGGGAAATACTTCGATTCACATCGCTATACTTCCTTACCGAGTCGTTCCTGTCATCCGTTTTCATTTATTCTTCGAACCCGAACGGCTTTAGAACGGAATATTCCAAGGCTCCCAACGACGCGCCCCTGCTGTATAGTAACTTCAAGTACAACAACACATTTTTCCCGCCGGCGGTGGTAAGAAAGGTTGGGAATCTGGTATATTGGAAAGGTAAGTCACTCGACAATAGAGCCCCGTGCCAATCACTCACCCTGTGGCACCAATGAAACCTCTCAAGGGAAATGAGACAGTAGTAGCGGACGCTAACACTATTAAAATGCTAGATCACGAGTTTGGTGGCCATTTTCCTGGAGTGGATAACCCGCCTGGTCTTATCTCCGACATAAGAGAGCTTGGAGACCATTGGCGATGGCCTTAGGTTCTCTGGGCTGTGATGGGAGGGCAGGGCTTTTTCTTTGGCTGAGCACTACCGGGAGTAAAACTGGTACGTGGCCTCAGAGTTTGTTATATAGCTATGACCGGTAGCTCTAGAGGACGTGGTATAGTGCCCAAGGAGGATCACTGTTTCCACCTCCATACCCAGACCTTATGAAGGAAGAATCGCAAATGGCCCTAACAGTCTATCTTTGATGAGCAATGGAAGTCTGCATAAAACCTACAAGTCCCGCAACGAAATACCCTCCACCTCGTTCCCCTTCCTCTCCCCCTCCTCCCTGCCCCCTTCTAAGGTTTGATGAGCAGTTGTGGAAGGTCGCTTTTGTGTGAAGAGTTTCTTGCTTTTGTTGTCGAACTAAGTGATATCTACAAGCCCTGAATGTTGGCTGCATAGAAAGTAATAGATTCAAGGAAATCGTCATGCTATGTGGGTGGGAGTCGCTAGTTCAGCGGGAAGGGGAGCAGGGGGGCACAGGAGGGGGCAGCATCGAGCGCCACTAGCCCTGCAACTTTTGAGTATTGTGTTTCCAGACAATAGTCAGTTTGTAGGCTTGCTATGCTTGAACATATTCCTCCCGCTCCCCCTCCCTCCACACACTTCTGCCTCACGCATTTTGTTCATCTCATCGCACGATAATTAACCTGAAATCAACGGAAAGGGTCCACCACACGAGCCTCGTGTTGTGGGTTTGAATCTTCAAATGCCATTCCCAATGCCTGGTTTGCTCGAAATCTCTCCTCCGCTCGATATCAATTTCTGACATTAACCAGGGCACCCGATGGAGGAGCACCACTCTGCGCTCGCTATCACCACCCCCAGAGTAATGCACCACACGATTTGCGCAGACGAACTCCCTAATGTCACCCATCTGAGAAACGACCAAGAGAAATTCTTCGCTGTATTCAAACCATTCGACCTTTTGTACTGCATGAAATGCAAAGAAGCAATCGCCACCAGCCAAAAAGTTATTTCTTTGCACCTTCAAGGGCCCTGCTACAGACTGAGTGCTGGAAGGCACGTCGAGAGTCTTGCTGTAGAGTATCGAGCTCTCTTAAACACAGATGATGACACAAATTGGTTTACGAGGCGGGGCAAACTGTACGAGAGAGTACAGCAAAGTAACATCATACTTGAGGAGATACCATGGCTTAGTCCGCCAGTCGATGGTTTCCGCTGCACTCTGTGTGGCCGGCCAATGAGAAAACGGAACACGTTTCGGCATCATCTGAGAAGTGACCACGATGGGGTAAAGAGCGCGCCAGAAAAGTGCCTCGTACAGTCTTTTAAGAGTATGGGGCACCAATTTGTCAATTTTCGGGTAGTGCGGCGGCCTGTGACAAAGCCGTTGGGCCAGGCGAAGAGCGAGAACAGTCATACACGGTTATAGGACACGAGGTTGGGTCAGGATGTCAGGAGAGGCCCGCACTGATCTTTTAGGGTCCTTTTGCCGTCTATCTTAATGTGATTAACGGGAGAACGGGATTCTATCTTGCGTCCATTTGAGATTATGCGATTAAAATGAAATAGCTACCTTACAAGAGAAAGATCTTCTTCCTTTTCTAGTTTAACATCCTAAGAAGCTGTTGGCGCCGGTGTAAATAGACGCAAAGACTGCAGAAGAGTAAAGGTGACGAATGAACCGTGTTGGTCTTCCAATTTGCTGCAATGTCATATTTATCTCAATATTAATCAATGGTTTTCCTATGGGTTTATTTTGGTAACTTTACGAATCTATAGCTTTCTTAGATTGCACGTCTAGTGGATTGATTTAATAATCATAACTCGCTATATGCTAACAAGCCCAGAGAAAGGCAATGACAAAGAATTAGTTACCGTGGTCTATCATCTAAAAGGCCTATGAACCATTTTTATGGGATGGTCGTCATTCCACATAAGTGACTGTCCGAAAAAAGCTCACAGGATGATACACTTCCAAAAGTGAAATTTCACAACTCTGCGTATCCCAGTTTTGGCCGCCTTGATTACCCCCTTTGACAGTCATATTGGCCGCCGTTATCGCACTTTACACGCACACGGTAATAGATCATAAGTTAAAGCTGCATATAATGAAAATGAAGAGACGGATGGGACTTGCCATTGGCTAGATCTGGCGCACCGCCACATTAATCTCGTGGTTTCGGTGCACAAATACACAGAAGCCCCGAGTTGCCTTTATCTCCAACTATTTAAAGTTGATTGCGTTGAATCAGCAAACAGTTGGTTGTTATATAATTCTTGATATCTACATCTTTTGATAGTTTTAACAAACTTATTTGCATGATTTGCCTGTAGCATGGCTGAATACTTGAGCTACGAAGGCACAAGCCGTTCTTGAGAAAGAAAAAGGAAACCCGTCCTATTCGTTGTCCATCTGCATCAACTTGAGCCCTAGGCAACTATGGGGGCATCATGAACTAACCTCGATACTGCTACAACTCACGATGAGAACACCGCTGATACTTTCATGCTTTTCTCTTTGGGCAAGATGGACATGGGCATCGTAGGATAAGCCGTTGGCACGACACACAATACGCTAGGATTACCAGGGCACATTTTAGAAATGCAGATTTTCTATGGCTCCGGCAGAGAGACCGGCACTTCGATGATGAACTTAAACAATGAGGCTAGGAAGGAAGCATCCGAGGCTAAAAAGCAAAGTAAAATGGCAGCGGCAGGGTTTTGTCGAGGAAAATTCTCCAATAAAAAGGCCAGTCTTGCCAAATCAGTTCGTCTGATGATAAATATCGTTGGGATGGTTTACAGATAGAGTAGGTACGGCCACAATCACCCCAACAGAAAATCGTTGTTATAGTTGAAAATTTAAATCTATCATGGACAACCAATCGATACTATAGGATAGGGAAAAAAGTCATTCTGACTTTGTGATTAGGAATATCTCAAAGCATCCTTACAGATGACTCCGTAATTCTCAGGGAGCTGCCACTGGACGTGGTAGAATTACTGAAAAGAAGAAGTTGGTCGAAGTCCCAATCCACTCTTCTCATATGCCATATCTACCATCCTCATCTGCTTGATAGAATCCTCGGGAGAGATCCAATACTGTGTCCCTCGGCCTTTGATTCGGTTCACAAACTGCTCAAGCTGGTGGCGGTACGACATCCACCAATCTTCGCCGGGAAGATGGGCAAACTCCCCTCCAGCTTCTTTGAAGGTGTACGCCTTGTAAGTCTTAGACTCAGTCCAATTCTTGATCGGGCTGCCATCGGCCTTGCTGCGGATAGCATAGGAGTCTTTCACATCGATGCGATGCCAGACAACAGCATGCATGAAGCCGTGCATCGTCACATGCCGAGTCCGCACCTTTTCTTGGGTTTTTGGAAGAGAAGGATCGTCGACTGCAACTTCCTTGTGCGTGACTCGAACCTCCGATGGCTTCCAAAGTAGAGGCCCTCTCAACGTTCCATATGACTCAGCGATACCTCCGTTCGGAAAACGGAACGTGGCCCTCGCAGCATAGTCACACTTGTCATGCTCGCCATCACCAAAGACATGGTAATCAACGCTTAGGCATTCTTCGGGTTCCGTGCCGTATATGGCACGGATCATGGCAAACAAATAAGTGCCCATGTGCATCATGCTGCCGCCGCCCATGCGGTAGTTGAACCCAATGTCCTCCTTGCTCGTGTAAGCCCACGGCACCATTCCATCCGCATAAACGTGTACCACGTCTGCTGGTGTGACAAAGCTGTGAAGAAGTTGGATAGCAGGATGGAAGCGGTTATGAAATGCCTCGAGAAGAACAGGGGCATTGGGCTGCGACAGTTCCGGCATGTTGAAGAGCCGGGCGGCTTCGGCCTCGTTATTGACTGATGGCTTCTCAAGTAGTACATGCTTACCCGCGCGAATGGAGCGCATGGCCCACTCCATGTGCAGAGTGTTGGGAAGCGGGATGAAGATGGCATCAATGTTTGGATCGTCGAGGATCTCCTGATAAGAGTCCATCACTTGGGGTATTCCATGCTTCTTTGCGAACTCTTCGGCCCGAGTGCGATCTCTAGCAGAAATGGCTTGTACAATAACTTCGGGGTGGGATTTTGCGGGCACAATAAGCGACATGGGGCTGTTTTGCGTCAGAATTCTGTCCATAAACGAATGTTCTTGTTAGGTTGGCTTTAGGACTCACGCTGTCCTGGCAGCTCCCAAGATTCCGATCTTAATGGCATCGTTCTTCTTCTCCGCAGAAGGCGGATCGAAAGCTGTAAAGATTCTTTTGAGAAGTGTGGCCATTCTATCGAACTTTTCAAAGAGGGTGATATATGTGTGATGGCGGGGACAAGAGTCTTAGTGACGATGGTCTTGGTTGATAGGTATCTCACGGAAGTTATTATTTAGGTTATGAGATGACCCAATTAGTTCATATTGTATATTCAAAGATGGAGGGAAGCATGGACACTTATAGCTGCTTCAGATAGAACAATCTAATGGGAGGAAACATTGCCTCTTTGGCTGCTTACTTACAGGTTGGGGATCCCGGCTAATCGAGGCTATCCAATCAGTATTAGCGCGTAACGCATCCACCAGCGAATACGTTAACCAGATTGGCTATTTCCTGCGCGAATATGCCCAAATTGAGACGTGGTTCGGTCCACTCGGACACGGCACATCCAGGCGGAGACTTGTCAGCCTCCCTTCTTCACACAACAACCAAGAGCAGAGGTTTCTACGGCCAGCCAATTCGTCGCTCTCCTACCCCCCGCCCACGTTAGGTTGCCCATTGACGAGACCTAGCGATTTATAAGCAAGGCATGGCGAGACTGATTGCCCCGAAACCCGGTAGGTCCTGGCTCCATGCCACATGATATTTGCGGAGTTTTGGCTAACCTCCGCCGGCCAGAGTTCTTGGTAAAACATGATGAGATGGGACAGAGAGTTGAAGACCCTGTTGATAGACGGAAGCGGCTGAGTCGCCTTCGACAGAGGGCATGGCGTTAGAGAATTGTCCCTACTGATGTTAATTATATATCCTAATCTGGCAACTAACCCGATGAGTTAGGCGACAGAAGGAGAGCTCATTGCACACCATCTCCCAATACCGACTCTGGATGGAAAGGCTATGGTATCTTAGTTTCCACTAATAACCGCGGGAACACTGAAGCACCGTATAGAGCGGGAAATGCTCACGCAAGGCCAAATAAGAGCAAACTAATCCCACCACTCATCCCTTACTCGATATTATTTCCAGCTCATAAGGTTGTCTTTCCCCTCTCTCCAGATCATCGTCTCATCACAATTGTCCAATACAACGTCCTCCGAGCCATGATTTGGAACTTGGCGGCACTCTCCATGTTGGATCAGATTCCAAGTGGATGCGCCGAAACATTTGGCGTTTCCGGCCAGAATATCAGCGAGAACACCGGACAAATTCCGCCAGACCTTCGATGGACAACGGTACAAAAATCAGTGGATCATCCTTACTGGATCAGTGTCATTCCGTTCCCCGCCATGAGGGATAACTTGATTCTCATGGCGGACCAATATGATAGCCGTGATCTCTTGCACGACATGGGAATAGGGCTGTACGAAGGCCTTGATGATGCCGAAAGAAGAGGCTTCTTGGTTTGGGAAGATCCATGGCGTGCATCTGGGTGGGAGGTTAGCGAGGGTTTTGTGAAGAAATGGGGCTTCTTGCTCAAAGGTTGCTTATTTGAGATGGAGACAACCAATCGGTGGAGGGAATTGCGAGGAGAGGAGAGGTTGGTCGTTGAGGTATGAAAATGAACAAGGCGATTCACGAGGTATAACCTCCACATTAAGAAGGTAATAAAGCCAGAAGTCCATGATGCTTGGATACATTACTTGGGCTAATACATGATATTAACTCTTGACACCTAAAACGCGTAGCTCGGTAAATCTCACACAGACCTCTCTAGCGACCTTTCCATTGGTGGATATATGTAGCATTCTCTCTGTAACTATGGCGATGTAGTTGAAGGAGGACTCAGGTCATCGATGATCTTCTCTACACCAGCGAAGGACAATTCATCCAGCGTCTCCTTCCACACTCTTTTGACCAACTGTTCTCCCTCCGAGGTATATATAAGGACGGGAAGACTAGAGGGAATATAAACGATTAGTATGTTAATAAAAAACCAACTGCATCGGATATTTACTCACGGTCTCGGCTTGCCATTCTCCATGAACTGCCCGTGCGACTCGGGGCCAGCCCTCACTGCGGCAGCCAGGACCTGACTGGCGCCCACCGTACAAGAATGACCGACCAGGCGATAGAACATTCCAATCATGAACCCAACCACTCCCGAGGTTTGGCGCAGGAAGAGTGAGCCGTGACAAACACCTGGAGTCGGGGCGTTGATGATTGCCGTCTCAGGTGAGATCCGGCGGGCTAGTTCTCCGAGAAAAAGTAAGGTAAGAAGCTTACTGGTGCTATATCGCTCCTCCATATCCCAGTTACTGGCACTTTCGCCACCAAAAGCGGCGAGCAATGGGTCGGAGTCGCGATCGGCGAACTTTGCCCAGTGGGCCATGATTGAAGACACGATGGATATTCGTGGTACCGGAGACGGAGTAACATTTGCTGCTGAGGGTTTATCCTTAATAATAGGTAGGAGGAGAGTAAGAAGGAGCACAGTGGACAGGAAATTGGTTTGTACGTCTTCATCGTACCCAGTAGACTTGTTGATGGTCGGTTTGGCACAGAGAACACCGGCGTTGAGCAGAATCACGTCAGGGCGAGCCTCCAGCGATTTTGCGCGTTCTGCAAATGCCGTGACGGAATCGTAGTTGGACAGATCAAGCTTCCACACTTCAACTTCCTGATCTTCGCCTCGCCCCGCCAGTAAGGTCTTGGCTGCAGTCCGACCACTCTCCTCATTACGGACTGCAAGGATGATTTTGCTTAGGCCCGCATCCAAAAGTTGACGGCCGGCCTCAAATCCAACACCGATATTACCGCCGGTTATAATTGCAGTTTGACCACTGAGATCGGCATCTTTCCCTGTAAGAACTGGGATCATGGTCTCGAAAACCTGGCTTTTGAAAAAGTGAAGCTGGCCAGCTTGTTGCTCTGGGGTGATATCGAAATTAGGCGCCATAGCGAGTGATTGTAACGTGAGATGAATGCAACTTGGTAGAACGAGATATATAGTGGTTGGGTGGTGTTATTCAGTAGACCGAAACCTGTGAACAAGGTGCCCTGCGTCATCTCGTATCATCATAGGGCGTCTGGTGGCTTTTTATACATGCGAACGGGTGTCAAAGCTATCTCAATTTGCACTTTCAGCGGAGTTATTATTTATAATCAAGCTACAGTTCTTCATCGCAACCGCACATGTGGCGGCCTTTAAACCCACGATGGTTGAGTTTGGGCTGTCCTTATTGGCTCGCTGAGAGTAAGCTGAGTCTAAATGAGGAAATTAATGGTGACAGACCAGGCTTGATGTCCGAACTGACTCAGCTTCTATCTGAGGGATGCTGGGTAAGGTGAGTTTCTTGCCCGTACTAATGAAATGCGAAGAGGTCGCTACCCCCCAGCTGATCGGTTCCACTTCGACTCGCTTGAGGTTGGCCTAGCATATGTCAAACCGTGACTTGACACCACAACGATGTATTCGCCGCTATGGAACAATCTTTGTGTCATCATTCTTATCTAAGGGGTTCTTGGAGCTTAAAGATATTATCTGATATTAATCAGATGCGAATATGTCAACTGGTTGAAACCCACAAACGCTTTATTTTTAGATTTAGACATGTCTGAGCTTAAAAAGAAACATACTCATGCAATACTAGTGACCTACTATCCTTCCCATTACGAGTATTAACGCTAGTGGTATTCTATCACTTCTACAGCCCCTGAGAATAGGGCCAAGTACCTTCAATACAGGCAGTTATACAGTCTCTTCGCCCAGCACTGAAGTAATTTAAAACTACTCTACCAATAAAAGAACTGAGGAATTGGCAGCCTATTCTTTGCCCCTAGATATCATTGCTTAGTTCCTTCTGTTCATATATCCAAAATCCAACCACGGGCTGAACGGAATCTAACACAGTCTGAGGTTGGGGCCCGCACCTGTATGAACCAGATTGACCCCGGATCTTCAGGTGGTGATGGCTATTGTACGCTTCGTAAGCCGCATGAACAAATCCATTGCAAGAAGGGCCAATGTATTCAGTTTCGAGGTCTTTGAATGACGATTGTAGTATCCTCGTACATTGCTCCGCTTCCTCGGGACATGATTTCTTCAACAATTCCTCGGCAGTTTTGATAGAAGAACTGTAATTCCACAGTGTGGGCCTGTTGCTCGTGGGGAAAACAGTGACAGGCATTTCATAGATTTCTCCTCTGGGGAGAAGGCGGGATAGATTGCTGATGCCTGTGAAAGAAGGAGGGGGTAGGTTTGACCAACTGGCGTACTGAGAGGCTGTATAGAGGTAGATTTATTGTAGACTGTAGGCTATTGAGTGAGAAATAACACACAACAAGCGTAAGAGTTTTCAGCTCTTTGTGTAAGTAGAAAAGAACAATGATGAAGTCTGCCGCTGTCATGAGAAGTTGCCTCAACAGCAAAGACGACTCGAACGTTCAAAGCTTGCAAGTATGGAAGTGGAGTAGCATTCGGATTTGTTCTGGAAAGTAAAAGAGGAATTCCAAGTCTAATTCCTTGCCGGGCTACTTCTACCTTCGGAAACTTGATATACACCTTTCCAGTGCCCCCGATGCGAAAATAACACTAATGGGGCCTTTCTATTCGCCTTTCTTGATCGTCAGAGGGGCCCTTTCGCGGCAATGCGGCCATGATAAACTCCTCTGATCCACTCCCTTCGTGATCAAACTCATTGTAGCCGTTCGCAGTCGGGCGTTTTCTCTTGTCTCCGCCGCCGGCACCGAATGTCATGAGCGAGCCCGGCTGCTCTAGCTCACTGTGTCCCGTCTTTCGCGATGCGTAGCCGGATTCGCCAATCAGCCGCGGAGCAATGTGTTTAAAGCACTTGCGCAGTGTCGTCATGGATCCGCAAATGACCAAGAGATTCGCCTCAACCATGAACCAGGTGGACACATTGGCCACTTCCCATGTAACGTCGAGAGAGTTGAGCATAGCAGGTAGCAGGGCGGCGCGTACAATTCCAGTAATCACGGTTCTATTAGCACAAAAGAAATTAGCTCCTTAAAGCCCCATCTGATAGCAATGTTCTTACGCCGAGCCAATAGTGAAGACAGCGAGAAGGCCAATCTTACGTGCAGTCTTCATCTGTAGACCGACGACCATCTTGATGGGCAGCACGAGGATAATGACGTCGGAAATGATATTGAGAACCGCCGTGGCAATATATATGGCAGCGGTACTTAGACACTGGCCCTCGGCGATGGTGATGTCCCAGCCTCTCGCGATTGGTCGGCATCCGAAAATGAGTGTGCCCTCTAGCACGATCGTGTACACTATTTGAAACGCTATGGTCGCCCACGTAGATATTATAAACCATTGTTGTGGGCTGAGACGAAGGTAGAAGGTAAGGAGGGACAGCTTCGCAAAACACCCGCACGCTGCGTAAATGGGGCCTTGGATATACGCAATCTAGGCCACGGACAGGTTAATATTAGCCTCCATCCAGAGGATGGCCAATTCCTTCTCCCAATCGAGACGGGATCATGAGCTTACCTTGACGTACTCTCCCAGACCCTCGATAGGAAGTTCCCATCCGTGTAAACCTGCCTGCTTCTTGACGTATGTCGGCAAGGTAAGCCCCATAGTGACGAGCGAAAGTACGAAAGCCATGAAAAGGAAGTCTAGGAGGTGTCAGTTCATTCATGTTGTGTATCATCTCCCTAGTGTGGCCTTGATTAAATATGTCCGGTTTGCAACATACAATCGTCGCTATTACACTTCTTGACGATGACAAGCTTGGTGTACACTCGCTGAGCCATAAACAGTACGTTAAGAAAGGCGAAAATGGCGGTCACAATGTAGATTCCGGGCACGCCACGGCGCTGCGGGTTATCGAGGTCAACATGGTAGTCATGCGGTGGCTCCAGAGCTACCATAACACCATTGACGAGAGCCATGGCGCGTTCATGGACAGGAAGTTGTTTTCCGGATAGTGGTGTTCATCCGGTGAGCTTGACAAAGATGTTGGTGACAGCGAGAAGGCCCCAGAAAAAAGTCTGGCGGATTAGGTACGATCAAGTAGGGCCACAGACCGAGTAGGAAAGAATAGAATATTACACCCTGGCGCAAGGGTCAGGCCGATTTCTTTTCGGGACTCCAAGGTAGATCATATGCGGAAGGGGGTGCATATCCCAGTCAGCACCTTTAAGTTGCGTCCCGGGATGTGCTTCCTTCCGGATCACAAATTTTTTTTCTCTCGGGAGACTCTGTCCTTATTAATGAAAGTATTATCTACGGAGCCCGCGCTTTCGGGAGAATGCGGTCTGATATCTGCAATTTCCTCAAACCGCAGCACGGATGAGCTGCAAAAGGGGCGGATCCGTTCATGATGGAGATTGGAATTCGCAATGTGATGTGGGCTCTCCCCTCCTCCAAGTTTAGGGATGCAAGAGCCGGCCTACAAAGTGCATTAATCAAAACGGCTCCTAACCGCTGCTTCACTTAGTTATCGCCGTGCCCATGCGCAATGCATTAGCTGAGGCGTAGTGGGGGCGGATGTTGGATCCTTTGAATCCCCTCTCTGTGATGAGGGTCTGTTCTTCCGGGCAGTAGCTGCCTACTGCATAAAAAGAAACGAGAACGGTCTTCACCTCAGTCAATACCAATTTCATCGGGATTTTCCCTACCCCTCCTGTCTAGTTCGATTGCACTAATCTACGTACAAGATTCATCCATCCGCAGCCATGGCTACCGCGAGACCCAACTTTGACCCAGAGCTGGCGCCTTTCCACGATGCATACCCCCTCCCGGCAATACTGGCGCTGGAACTACTTCCAGCCATCAGACCTCAGCTTGATGCGGCATATACGGTTGAGTCTGTCCTTGGCGATCGCCCCTTCACCCACCAAGTCGAGTATGCTGAGGGCAGCGACGGCCACAAGGTGCCACTGGCTGTCTTCACTCCCAAGTCAGAGTCAGACAAGGCCGGCAACCGTCCGTGCATCTACTTCATCCACGCCGGGGGGCTGATCCTGAGCAACCGCTACTGCGGCGTGGGCGAGGTCCTAGGAGTCGCCGAGGAGATCAACGCCACGGTGGTGAGCGTCGAGTACCGTCTCGTCCCAGAACACCCAGCGCCGGCAGCCCTGAACGATTCCTCCCAGGGTCTGACCTGGGTTCACGAGAACGCCGCCAAACTAGGGGTCGACCCCGCAAACATCGCCGTCTGGGGCTCTAGCGCAGGAGGTGGTCTCGCCGCCGCCATCACGCTTCTGGCTCGCGACCGCAAGTCCCAGGTCAAGCCCAGAGGCCTGCTCCTCAACACCCCCATGCTCGAGGACAAGATCGATGAAGCCGAGAAGAAGATTTTCAGCGGCGACGCGGCCAAGATCTGGTCCGCCGAGTCGAATGACATCGGGTGGAAAGCGTATCTCGGCGACGATGCGGCCAACAGGGCGAGCCCCTACTACGTTCCGGCCCGGGCGGCTGACCTGTCGGGCTTGCCTCCTACGTTCCTCGATGTTGGCACCGCAGAGTTGTTCAGGAAGCCTGTCGTCAGATTTGCAGAGAAGATTTGGGAGAGCGCCGGCGATGTAGAGCTTTACGTTTGGCCTGGGGCTTTCCATTCCTCTGACTTTGTGGTGCCTGACGCTGCGGTCTCGAAGAAGTCTTTGGCCGCAAGGAAGGCCTTTATCCATAAGATTCTGTCCTCTTAGATTTTAGATGAATTATCAGTACAAAGAATAGAGGCATGTCCTCCCCTGCCATGCCATTCTTTGGTAATCCCATCACACATTGGAATCTCATCGTGTCAGTTGACTGAATAAGCTCCCAGAGGTACCAGCCGGCACCGCCCTGCAACCGGGATCGCCAGTTCGGGGCATGCGGCTGATCTGGGAACTCTGTCGGCCATGCCTATGACGTGCGAAGGATGATTCCGCGGGCGACAGGGGCCCTGGCTGAACTAGGAAATACGTGGCGACCCTTTTTGTTTCATTCACTGCATAACTGAACGATCCTTATGCATAAAGTATCCAGTCTAAGGCTTCTAGTCACCTCTCCATCGCGCCATGTAACCCTGGATTTGTTCTGATTTTCCTGAAAAGCAATCGCAGTCAGCTGGTGTGAGCAATATTCCATGTAGATCATATCCAGGCTGGATTGCAATGCATGTGCGTACGAGCCATCAACAATTTGGGACTATTATTGAAACTAATGCACGGATTTGAGAGCGAATTGTTAGTGCAACTCAACGCGGAGAAATGGAACAGGACGAGCCTGGCCAGAGCTTCAGCCCCAGCCCAGCAATCCCACTGCGCAAGTTTGTGTTTCAACTACCCAGACACATTGATGGTAATGTGAGCTAATGATCTTAGTCGTGCCAGAGCGACAATCGTTGGGGCAATGTAATCATCGACAGCCGCGTCAACAGCAGGCTTCCATTCATTCAATTGGCTTGGCTACGAGATGTTTTGATTCATGTCTTGAATTTAACCCAAAGATGGTTTAACCTACCCTAAACCAGCACCTCGACATTAATGCGGCGACAACGGAACACAGCATTTGGTAAGTATCATGCATTAAGCAATCGTAAAATCTCTCTAGATTCTATGAATTCTAAATATCCCTGATATTTCTGACTGTATCTAAACTATATAAGAAGAGCTGGTCATGGCTATCATATGGAGATAAAAGGCTTTTACATTTGTCTCCATCTCTCTTTTCTTCCGTTTTCCCTCAACAGTAAATCTTAGACATCACAGGTAGATGTCACATTTGGATGGCCACTGAGAACTCTCTCCTCGCTTGGGCTCCTCACCTGGTTAGAGCCAGAACATTCTCTTGCAACAGCATGAGTATTTTGTGCGCCGTATTTGAATCCAACAGGTGACTGTCACCGGTCATCTTCAGCGTCAGGGTATCGCCATCCGCAGTAGAGAAGATTCCAAGATGTCGTGTTGCAGATTCCGGATGCTTGAGATATTCGACTTGAGCCTCTTCGTCCCCAGTCTGCACCTCGGGCAAATTGACAGACCCGAAATGTTCCACTACAGAGTCTAGTTCAGTCTCGGCTTCCCAGTCGGTGCATTCCTTGATAATCTCGTCTAGACCCATTGTCTCTGACGCTCCACGTGCCATGGATTGATCTTGAACCGCGGTGAGAAGCTCACGAGGTGAGTTGGTGTCAAGACGAACTCTCACGGGGACGATATTGACACATGGGCCGACAACCTCTTGAAGGCCAGGGAGCGGTGAGTTGCGCCCGGAAACCACTTGCCCAAACACCACATCATTGCGACCCACGATTCCGGAGAGCACGCGGGCCCACGCGGAGGAAACCAATGAGGCGAGAGAGACCCCTGAAGGGAGGCGTGGAGTAGTCAAGGAGCATTCCACTTCCACTGGGACCAGAGCTGGCAATGTTGATTGTGCTGAACATAACTTAGGTCTTATGGCGCTGGCTTGGGCTCCTTGCAAGAGTTTGCGCCAGTAGCTCAAGGCGTTCGGCCTGGAAGCTCTTGCATGGGATATGAATAGGGAAAACGGTATCTCAGGAACCAGTGGCTTGCCCTGGTATGCATCGAAGAAAGTCTGGAAGATGAGTGGGAGAGAAACGCTATCATACTGTGCATGTGACAAACGAATCACCATGTGATCTCCTGTGACGTGTCTGAAGAGTGTGAACTTTGCAAAAGGAGCACCGGGGATCAATGGTTGTCGGGTGTCCTCTTCAAATGATTCTTGTATGCCCCTCGTTATATCTCCTTGAATGTCGATAATGTTCACTGAAGGCTCAAGTTCGCGTAGTACCACCTGCCAATATGCTCCGTCGAGTGGCATGAAGACGGAGCGCAGAATGGAATGGGTTTTAAGCACTTGGCGACAAGCTAATGTCCATTTACTGACGTCGATAGATGGTCCAAGACGTAAAGAGAAGTAATTGAGCGCCGATTGAGGAGTCTTAATAGACATCTGTAGGTTATGTTCCTGGAAGCTGGTGGTGGGAATAATGTCTTCGACATTCGACGCCGTGATTGCATTTCCGGATTGAAGTTTTTCAACAATCTCACCCGGCACCAAAGAAAAGGGTAGGGGAATTTCCCTGGCTTGATCCTCGGTAGTCGTCGAAGATAGGCAGGCGGTCATACGGGACAACACAGGGGCCTTGAAAATGTCTGCCACGGAGAGTGTGAGGTTGTTGCGGCGTGCCTCGTTCACGAGCTGCATGGCACGGATAGAGTCTCCTCCGGACTCGAAGAAATCAGAGTCCAGCCCAATTGACGAGCTCTCTACCTTGAGAACATGCGCCCAAATTTGCTGCAGCTGCCTCTCCACACTGGTAGAGGGTTGGCGGTTCACTGAAGAGGCCGAGGCGCGAACATGCTCAAGCCTCTTCGCTAACAACGGGGCACCGATTGCTCGCAATTCCTTCCGATTGATCTTGCCAGCGGTAGTCAATGGCATCTCTGGTAGCGCAACATACAATGTAGGAATCATGTGCGGGGCGAGCGAAGCGGTCAGATTCTGAGCAGCGATCCGTGGGATTTCAAGCGTGTTCACGGCCTCAGCACCGTCCACCAGTATGAAAGCGACGATCTTGGAAGTCTCCTCGATGACTTCGACGGCCACATGCTTGGAGGTTCGTGCTGCGGGAATGCATTGGCGAACATTTTGCTCGATTTCGCCGAGCTCAATTCGCTGGCCGTGGATCTTGACCTGTGTATCCTTGCGGCCAACGAAGCTGAGACTGGAGTCTGGGTTGAATCGCACCAGATCGCCTGTCTTATAGAGCCGACCGCGTCTACCTGGACCATCAGGATTACCAGACTCCAGCCACGCGGGGTCTTCCACAAACGCGGCCGTGGTCCTTTCAGGATCATTGAGATAACCACGGGCTAGAATAGGACCCTCAACTAGAAGCTCTCCAACAGCGCCAAACGGGGCAAGGATCTGGTCATCTTCGGGATTAACGACCCAGCAGGCGCATCCAACGGCTGTTCCGATGTGGTTTTCGGGGCGATTTTCCCGTCTGGCGGAACCCAAGGCGCAGATAACTGTTGCCTCGGTAGGGCCATACGCGTCCATGATATTTGCATGCTGAACGATTCGCTTGTAATCAGAATCCGGCATACTCTCTCCTCCCATTAGGAGAACCCGGAACTGGCTCAGCGCTGCATCGTCGAGGGTGCGGATAACGGAAGGCGTGAGCACACCCATATTGACGCCATATTCTATGAGTCGCGGGCTGAGGTTGCTGACACGATCTTCATCAGAGAGCACACAGACGCAACCTCCGTGGACAAGGGTGGTCAGGATCTCGAAGATCGTTGCATCCCAGGTATAAGCGGCGAATTGAACCATGCGGGTAGTATGATCTACGCCGATTCTACCCCCGTGGTACGAGCACCCAGAACTGACAGATTGATGTTCAAGCATAACACCCTTGGGTGTCCCAGTACTTCCGGAGGTGAACAAGACGTAGCATAGGGAAGTTGGAGAGTATTTGGTTAGCTGTCCATGAGGAGAGGCAGGGAGGGTCTTGAGCAGCTCTTCGCCGACAGGGATGACTACACGGTCCTCCCCAAAATGCAGGTTTGCATTCTCAACGGATGTCAATACAATAGTCGAATTTATCTGAGAAAGGACCTTCTCTCGTGAGGCGTCTTGCGAGGTGTTGAGGGGAACGAATGCACCACCTGCTTTGAGGACCGCGAGCAAAGCAACGACGGCCCATTTCGAGTGCTCGAAGCACATGGGCACCATTCTGTGTGGCCCAACACCAAGACTAACAAGACGATGCCCCAGTCTGGTTGAAAGGTCATCCAACTGGTCATAGGTCAGTTCCCCATCCCAGCTGTAGACTGCCGGGGCACTGGGGCGTTCCAGAGTTTGCTCTGCAATTAATTCATGAACACAGCGCTTAATATGCGGCGGCACAGCCTGGTTGAGGTTCCACTGCTCGCGATTTTCCTCTTTGTTGCCAATATCCAGCTCGGCAAGCGAAACGTTTGGATTAGTTGCCAAAGCGTTCATTGCTTGGCTGAGGCAGGAAGCAACAATAGCTGCTTGGCTTGAAGCCATACAGGATGATTTAGCAGTCATGGTGATATCGATACTCTTACCATCGTATGCTCCGTTTAGTGTGACATCATACTGGATCCTTATTAGTTGTCCGTGTCTTCTGAGTTTGCCTTAGATTTCTTACCTCTGTATCATCTGTTCCGTCGTGGAGAACAAACCTGACACCATTCTTGGGAGTCTCCTCGCTATCATCAGAAGCACGCTGGAATGACACCGCTGTGTTGAATAAGGCAGAAGAGCCAAGACCAAGCGTGCTGTGAAGATCTGAAATCGGGTACATGCGGTGAGACAGGCCCTTCAAATGCTCCTCCTGGACTCCGCGCAGTACATCAAGCGCTGTGCCCTCCTGATCTACTGCCACGCGGCAAACCATCATGCCTATCATCGGTCCGAAAATATCGGAGACGTTGTCGATAGGAAGGTCTCGGCAGGAGACGAGGTTGCCGAAGCTTGGCGCCGAGGAGCCAGTGTAGCGGGATAGGACCAGCGCCCATGCAGTTTGCATCACCGTAGCAATGGTGATATCAGACCGCTGGCAGAATCCGATGATGGTTTCAGAATCAATACCGGTAGTTTTAATGGTGATGTATTGCGTTTGCTCGTTTGTCGGGGGTGCGATGCTGGGGAAGTGGCATGGTTTTACATCGGCCATGGCCTGTTTCCAGTACTCGCGGTCATCATCATACGAGTAACCTTGAAGATGGGAGATGAACTCGCGGTAAGAAGTCCCTTCCGACAGAAGAGTCCCTGAAGATGCCGCTTGCAAATCATGAAGAATGATCCCGGTCGAATGGGCATCCAGGATGGCATGGTTAATCTCCAGTCCAAGTAGAACTCGACCATCACTCAGCTGGCAAACCGATAGGTGATGTTCAAGGGTTGACTGGCCATATCTATCCAATCCCATACGAGCTCTGAATTGATTCAATTCAAAGGTTTTGCTTTCTTCTTTGAAGATGGAAATACTTGGACTTGGGCTCCGGAGAATAACATTGAAGATGCGTGTGCTTCCTGGCATGTCCGTCACGAGGCATGCCCGGAGGAGAGAATGCCTCTGCACGACGGCTTTCCAAGCGTTGACAAGACCGGGAATACTAATTTGTTGCCCTTCTTCAGGTACTGCCTCGAAAACAAACGATGTACGGTAGCTGTTGGGATCCTTGAATTGACTCATGACAATACCTTGCTGTAAATCTGAGCAGGGGAAGCAGTCCTCAACGTCATCTGGACTTAGGCCTAGTCCTGGAAGAACATCCTGCTGGAAGACTCGAAGATCGTCGATGTTGGCGAGAGCAAGAGGGAAGTTACTCAATGTCCACTCCATGGGCCGGCCAGGTAGCGTCTGTGTCATCTCCAGGAGGGTCTTTTCATACTGAGAGATCCAAGCTTCGATACGATCACGGTGCTTCATATTCTTATCGTACAGTACGGAGATTGAGGCAGAGCCGCGCTCAATCGCAACATTGAAGTCGAACAAAGCGAATCGTTGATGGTATCGTGGACTTGCGGCGACATCATCTGGTGCTGAGGAGAGACTGAATAGCGAGCCCTCGTGCTCAAGTTGCTGGTACAATCCCAGAAAGTTGAACATTATCTCGGCTGGAAACTCCTTAAGAGCAGTCTCATTGGTAAAACCCCCACTGAGCTTCGAGGCAAGGTAGGACTGATTGTTTGAAGATCCACGGAGGAAATCTTTGACGCTGCGGATGGCTTGGAACAAGTCCCAACAAGTATCTCTCTTGATGTTCACCGGGAAGATATTTGTAAACCAACCAACAGTGCGAGACAAGTCGATGTTCTCATCCCAAGCCTCGCGACCGTGCGTCTCATTGTATGCCGAAGGCAACGGGCGTTCGGGGAAGTGCAGTGAAAATGAATAAATGAGAGCTGCGATCAAGAGCTCAACGGGGCGTGTTTGAAAGGCGTTGTTGCTGTCACCTAGAAGGCGGGAGGTAGCTTGTTCGTTGAGAGAGAATCCTTCGGTCACGGTTGAATTAGGGGAATCTGAGCTGGAGGCAATGCCCCATTGCTCCAATAGCACGGATTCATTCTCAGGAGACTGAGTATGTCCCGCAATTGCACTTTCCCTGAAGTGATCAGCCTGAACGACTTGCCACGACTGAAAGCTAACCGATGGCGCGGGAGGGAGCTCTTGGTTTCGAAGGAGGCATTCGAGGTCTTCAGATATCACTCGCCATGAGACAGCATCAATGACCAGGTGATGAATGCTGATAAATAAGCGCTGGCCTTCGTCGTTGTCTATTAAAGCGGCTGAGATCACCGGGCCATTCTCTATATCAAGCTTAGACCGGCACTGGGAGAGAGTAGCTGATATTGCCGCCTGATTGTCTGTTTCGACAAGATGTAAGAAAGACGAGCTAACCTGCGATGGCTCTGTGATGTACTGTTGCCAGTGATTCGTCGATGACTTGGCAAAACGAGCACGAAGCATAGGGTGGCGCTCAACGAGAACATTGAATGCCGCAAGTAATGCAGAGAATTCAACCCGCTGGCGAATTTCCAGGAAGACAAATTGGTCGAAGAAGGCTTCGTTATCCGTCTGGAGGCTGAGATACAAGTGTTGAATGGGGCTTAATCCAAATGGTTGATTGACAGTAACTTCGTTGCTCAAGACCAGAGCCGTCGACATATTTTTAATCGGCGAAAGCCCATTACAGATACGACCAATTGTCTTTTTGCGCATGATGTCGCTCGTCGTGATGGGCAAGTTTAGCGAGCGAGCTGCGCTAGCAATCTGCATGGCGGTGATGGAATCGCCACCCATCCTGAAGAAGTTTTCATCCAAGCCGATACTGCTAGACTCTACGTTGAGTATCCGAGCCCAGAGTCCCTGAAGCTGTTGCTCAGCGGCAGACGTGGGCATCCTCTTCTCGCCCTGGCTTCTTAGGTCTGCTAGCTGCTGGGTAGTGAAGGATCGTGCCATTTCGCGCAGTCGGCGGCGATCTGTTTTCCCTGTTGTTGTCATTGGAAGATCAGGGATAGCTAAATAAACTGCAGGAACCATGTAGCTCGGTAGTCGGCCATTCAACAAATCATCGATGCGAGAATCAACCTTCAAGACACGTAAAGACCCATCAGAGGAGCTTTCAGGATCAGGCTGGGTGAGGAATACCGCGAGTAACGGCCGAGCCCCCTCACCGGAAGGTGTAATCACCTCCGCAACGAGCTCCTTGGCAGATTGAGCCTCAGTGAGACATGCCCGGACATGGCTTTCTACCTCTCCTAACTCAACACGCTGTCCGCGAATCTTGACCTGCGTATCTTTGCGTCCCATATAGACAAGGCTCCCATTTTCAGTGTAAGAGACAAGATCACCAGTTTTATACAAAGTACCAGACCGTCCTGGATGATCGGTACCGCACCCCTCGAGAAGCCAATCAGGGTCTGTGATGAAAGCTGCAGATGTCTTGCCGGGGTCATTGAGATAGCCAAGACCGAGGAGTGGTCCCTCAAGCAGCAGCTCTCCGACCGTTCCCATAGGCATGAGCTTGTTGTGATCAGATGGATCAACAACCCATGTTACAGCACCGGCACCCTTGCCGATATGAGCTGCTTCTGATGGATTTGCCGCCATTGAATTCACCACACTGTTGGTCGTGCATTCGGATGGCCCATATGCGTTGATAACCGAGACATGCGGCCACCACTTTTCAATATCAGATTCAGTTGACGCTTCACCTACGAGAATGAGTGACTGGAGAGTCGGCAGGTGCTTCGGGTCGATTAGCCTGGCAATGGTAGGCGTGAGTAGAACCAAGCTCGACTCCATTGCGGCCATTGTTTCTGTGAGATTATTCTTTCGCTGTGATTCAGACGGCACGCATATGCAGCCTCCAGTTGATAGCGTGACGGCCGTGTTATAGACGAAAACGTCGAAGATGTACGAGGCGAAATCAAAGACCCTGGAATCAGCCTTGAACCCCAGAGGCTCTGCCTGGTAAAAGATGTTTGAACTCATGGCCCTGTGCGAAACAACCACTCCCTTCGGCACGCCAGTGCTGCCGGATGTAAAGACGATATACATCGGTGACTCGGGATCAATTTTAGGGAGTGGGTTCGAATTGGGGGACACTGTGCGCAGGGCTGGGCCAACAGCAATTGTTCTTTCAGAAAATCGAGCACCCAAGGGCTCATGCTGGTCCGACGAGAGTATCATGCTAGCACTGGTTTGAGAGATGATTGATTGTAATCGTGGTTCAGGATACTCAGGATCCAGCATTACAAAGGCACCACCAGCCTTGAGCACAGCAAGAATGGCGACAGTAGCCCAAACTGACTTTTCGAAGCAGAGCGGTACGATAACCCCAGCCCCCACCCCTAAATCGATCAATTGATGTGCCAGTGTACTCGATAAGAGATCCAACTCCTTGTATGTGAGTTCGCCATCCCATGCACTGACTGATAGCGCGGAGGGGCGTTCTGCCGCCTGTTCTGCAAAGAGATCAGTGATGCAACGTTCGTATGGGTGAGGAACATCACTGTTCCAAGACCAAACATCCCGTTGGTCTTCCGGGGAAAGGGTCGTAAAACTATCCAGTGTCTCGGACGTGTCAGAGTTGAGAAGAGTTAGGAGACTCTGGATCGTAAAGCTGAATTGGCGGATGATTTGCTGTGTCTTCCATTGGCTTATGATTCTGGCATCGTAATTAGCGACAATCTTCATGCCGTTGCGTGCGAGATAGATATTCAGCGTGATGGAATACGTGCTGAAGGCACTCTCGTCCGAGTCATTTCGCCATTTGCCCACGTCTGATCCTCCCAAAGAATCCTCGTCCGGCGGTTGAACAATTAGGAGTGTCTGAAACTGGGCAGCGTCGCGTGCGCTCGAGCTCAATTTTGCAATCTCCTGTAAACCGATCTGTTCATATGGTGTCATTTCTGTAGCCTGTTCCTGGACGGCCTGAAGCACGGTCACCACGGACGAATGAGGGTCCAGATGAACGCGAACAGGCACTGTTGCAATGGTTGGGCCAACAATTGACTCGATACCCGCCACAGGAGCGTTACGGCCAGACACAGTAGCGCCAAAGACCACGTCGTGATCGCTGCTGTGAGTGCTTACAGTAATGGCCCAAGCCGCTCTGACGATGGTTGCGAGAGTGAAATCGGATTGCTCCACTGAAGGAACTGCACAAAGGTGCTCCAGGACAGAATCTCCCACGGGGTCTCTTGCTTGCGGTGGGAGCGGAGGAAAGGGAGTTGAGTGATAATCAGACAGTTCCGATCGCCAATAGGACTCGCTGGCATCTCGGGTTTGTTGAATATGTTGAATGAAAGACGCAAAGGCGAAGTCTGTAGTCGGCCGAACTCCATTGTATAGGCTGTCAACCAGGCGTAGAAGCATCTGTAGAGATACACCATCATATATGGCGTGATGAACAGTTAACTCAAACTTAGATGACGTCCCCGTCGTGACTTTGAATTGTGCTAGGGGCTGTCCGAGTCCATAGGTTGTACGCTTTTCTGGCTTTGCCCAGTTATCTTGATGCTTGAGCACAACTTGAAGTAGTCCATAATCAGGACTGTGAATGATCCTCGTGCGTAGTACTGCTACAGCTTTTGTGGCTTCATTCCAGGCGTTGATATAACGTGAGATATCTACCGTCTCTGAGAAGGTCAGAGTTGCTTGGAAAGTATAAGCACCTGCTTGCTTGTCGGTGAGGGCGAGAAGACCTTCCTGGAGAGGTGTGCAAGGGTAAATGTCCTCGACCTCGTCAGGTGTTACACCGCAGCTGGTGGCAATATCAGAAATATTTGCTGACTGGAGGAAGCTAGCAGGTAGCAAAGTGAATGGCTGAGCGGCTTCTGTGTCGGGCTTGGGGATTTCTTGACCAGCTAGTTGGGCTAACGCGGCCAGTCTTGGATGGCGGAAAATATCTTGCACTGAAACTACAATCCCTTCCTTCCTGGCCGTGCTGACCAACTTCATCGCGGAAATCGAGTCCCCTCCGAGGCGAAAGAAACTATCGTCAACACCAATATTGTCTGGCTTGACTTGAAGTACATGTGACCAAAGCTGCTGTAGCTTTTTCTCGATCTCCGTTGCAGGCTGCCGCTTATCGCCATTGCTCATTGTCAGTAAATCGGCCAGCTGGTCCGTTGTAAATGCACCCGCCATCTTTCTTAAAGAGTTACGGTCGATCTTCCCCGAGGTTGTCAACGGCATGTCTGGTATTGAAAAATATACCGAAGGCCGCATGTGAGCAGGAAGGCGGTCTGCAAGCCGATCTTCAGCATCAGAGGATACTGACAAGACTTGCAGAGACTCATCCTCTGTCATCTTCTTGTTGTCGTCGGTCGCTGTTCGTGTAGGCAGGAAGACGGCGAGCATGGGGCTAGCCTGCTCCCCAGAAGGTGTGAAGACTTCTGCCGCGATGTATGAAGCATCCTTGGCCTCTGGTAAGATCTCTCGGACATGATGTTCAACTTCGCCGAGCTCAATACGTTGGCCTCGAATCTTGACTTGCGTGTCCTTGCGCCCCACAAAAGTCAGACTGCCGTCTTGGTGGTAGCGAACTAAATCACCGGTCCTGTAGACAATCCCATTACGCCCAGGATGTTTGGCTGTGCCAGTCAGAAAAAAGGAAGGGTCCTTAATGAAGGCCTCGGCAGTCTTGTTGGGATCATTGAGATATCCAATTGCAAGTTGTGGTCCCTCGAGAAGTAGCTCTCCTATAGTACCAATCGGCACTAGCTTATTATAATCATCAACACTTACAACCCATGGAATCATCCCCACTCCTTTGCCGATGCGAGTGACCTCTTCCGAGACCTGGGAAGTGTAGTTGATGATGCTCTGGATAGTGCATTCTGCAGGTCCATATGAGTTGATGAGTTTAACGCGACCCCACCACCTCGAGGTATCTTCATGTGTAACTGACTCTCCACCAAGGGTCAACATTTCCAAAAGGGGAACATCTTCTGGGTTTATCAGGCGGCTGACGGATGCTGTCAGTGCCGCTGTTGTGGCTTTCATTCTGTGAATCGAGCCAGCCAAGTCGTTCTTCCGGTCCACCTCGGATGGTACGCACACGCAGCCACCAGTTGAGAGCGGAACCAATGTGTTACTGATGAAAACGTCGAAAGTGGTGGCCGTAAAGTCGAATGCCCTAGTGCCTTGGCGGAACCCGAGAATCTCAGCGGAATGATAGACGTTAGAGGCAAATGCTTGATGGGAAACAACAACTCCCTTCGGTTCACCCGTACTGCCGGATGTGAACACAACGTACATGGGAGACGATGGTTTTGTCAAGGGCAAGGTGACGCTCTTCTCATCCTCAGGGATAGTTTCAGGTCCAATTTCAATAGCATGACCTGTCAGACGTACTGCAAGCGGGAGACTTTGACTATCACAAAGAGTAATTTTTGCCTCTGTGTCCTGAATGATGCGACGTAGTCGGAACTCTGGGTGTGCTGGGTCAATCATGAAGAATACGCCGCCAGCTTTGAGAACGGCGAGGATGGCCACTGGTATCCACATTGACTTTTCGAAAGCCAAGGGGACCATGTCGCCAGGCCTCACGCCGGATAGGATCAGCTGTTTTGCTAGGCGTGTGGATAGGTCATCGAGACGCCCATATGTAAGTTCTCCATCCCACGCGCTGATAGCTGGAGCATCAGGCTGAGATTTGGCCCAATCATCAAAAAAATGGTGGGCACAGCGCTCAGATACGCAAGGTACGGTGCTATTCCAGGAAAATATCCTCTCCTTTTCATCCATCGAAAGAGAGTCCACATCTCCGACGAGGAGATGAGATTCTTTAACAAGCGTATTGACTATCTTACTCAAGGAGCCGGCGAGGTTGGAAACTTGGACGCCGGAGAGGAAGTTTGACCGCGCAGACACTGAGATATCTATCGCTTTATTTTGCTGCAATACACTCACGGTGACGGCATACTAGTATTCTGTTAGTTTGTATAATAAAAGCCTTGACGTCCACCACTTACCTCTGTTGGGTCACTCCAATCTTGAGGAATGACTAGAAGGCCAGAATCCTCCTCCACTTCATTGGAATCAGATCTGGTCAGGGAAATACCAGTGTTGAATAAAGCCATCTGATTGAGCCCGAGAGATCTATGGATGTTGATCAATGGATACGACTGGTAGGGAATACTCTCCACGTAGGTCTCGTGCGCGGCTCGAATGGTGTCCAGGATGGTCTTTGTGGCGTCGAGGTGAATTCTGCCTGTGAAAATGTTGATCAATGGACCGAAGATTTTGTTGACTTCATCAATGTCCAGGTCGCGGCCTGAGGTCAAGTTGCCAAAACAAGGTGACTGGCAACCCGTGTAATCTTTCAAAACTAACGCCCATGCCACCTGAATGATGGTAGAAAGAGTAACCTCCCACTGTTGGCAGAAAGCATGGATTGCATCAACATCTAAACTAACGACCTCTGCAGATCTTTCCCTCACATCATGTTCTGGTGTCTCAGATAGCTCAGGGAATAGAGAGGGCTCAACAGCCTCTAAGGCACCAGCCCAATACTTCTCTGCTTCCTCATGGACCTGTTGTTCGAAGAACGCGGACACGTTTCTAAAAGACGGAGCCTCTCCATCAAGCTCTTCAACGTAAGCTCGCTTGAGATCTTCAAGCAGAATGTCGCGGGAGTGGGCATCGATAATGGCATGATTGATGCTCAAACATACAGCCACTTTACCACCCTTGAGCTGGCATAGTGCAAGATGATGCTGGAGTCCCCCAAGTTGTTGCTGAGTGGTTGCACCGTAGTGCTTTTGGAATTCGGAAAGGGTCATACTTTCGCTTTTTGTTTGCAAAACCAATATTTCCGGCTGAGGGTCTCGAAGGATAATATTGGCAAGCTCGTGGGTGCCTGGCATGTTGTCCACCACCACAGCCCGCAGTAACGCATGACGACGAACAACCTTCTTCCAAGCGTTGCCTAGTCTATTGCAATCAATTGCGCTGCCGTCAGCAGCAGCCATGGTAGAGAGAGACACCACGCGGTAGTTCCCTGAGTCCTTGGTCTGACTAACCAAGATTCCTCTCTGCATGGGAGTGCAGGGAAAGACATCTTGAACGTCATCATGCTCAATACCAAGATTAGGCAGGGTGATCTGAAAAAAATCGTCCAGCTCACTATACGACTTGAACATTGATGGGAAGTCGGTCAACGTGGACTGTGCTTTTATGTGGGACAGTTGTTCGATCATCTGCATCATAGTATCTCTGTACTGCCTAGCGAAAATAGCTGCCTTTGTGCGGTCGATGTTGCGGTCGTAAGTGAGGGAGAACTTTGCACAACCTTGTTCGACGATAGCTCCAATATCGAAAACTGCCATTCTTTTATTCGGTGTGGGAGATGAGAGTGAATCGATGTCATCTGAAATGGGAAGCTGTTTGAAAAATGAGTCGTCACGCTCAAGCTGCTGGTAGACACCCACATAATTGAAGACAATCTCTACAGGGAAAGCCTTCATAAAGGATAACGCTTGATTTTCTGATGTAAACTGTGATGCAAAATATTCCAGATTGGCGTTCTTGCGATTGCGAATTTGGTCCTTTGTCTGTCGAATAAGTTCCAGCAAGTTACTTCCAGCAGATGGGATGAACGGGACTAGGCTCGTAAACCATCCGACAGTCTGCGAAAGGTCGACACTATCATCCCAAGTCTCACGTCCGTGACTTTCATTAAATATTGTGGGACATTGGCGATCACGGAATGCTTCATTGAAGGAGGCAACGAGACCGGCAATCATAAGCTCCATCGGTCGAGTCCCGAAAGCATCGTTGGAACTCCCCAAGAGTAGGGCAGTGGTAGCCTGATCCAACTCAAACTCTTCGGTAACTGTGATGTTGCTCAGATCTTCTACTGATCCAATACCCCAGTATGAAAGCATGGTAGAGCTTTCCGAGAATGGGATGTCCTGAGTTGCATAGGTGTTTTGAGAAATGTGTTTGGCTTGTATGTCGCGCCAGGCTCGGAATGTCAGCGAGTTATTTGGGAGTAAGGGGCGGGACAATAGTAGCGTTTCCAATTCTTGTAATATCACGCGCCATGAAACCAAATCAATGACTAAATGCTGCACGGCCATGAACAACCGGGATTTCTCTCCCAACGCAAAGTAAGTTGCCGACAATAGAGGACCTGTCTCAACATTGATCTGAGCACGGCATTGGACAATAGATTGGGTCTGCTCTTCCTCGGTTTCTGCCTCTGATTCATTTAATACAACTGATCTCTGGATATCTTTGGAGATCAGTTGCTCCCACTTGCCATTGGAGCCCTTCCTGAAGCGGGCTCGTAGCATTGAGTGTCGTTGCACGATTGTCATAATCGCTTTGGATAGGACAGATAGAGAGACTTGCTCCTTAAGCTCCAAGAAGAAGCACTGGTCCGAAGTGCCTGGTGTCTGTTGTTGCAGATGAAAATATAGCTCTTGTATGGGGGTTAATCCAAAAGGCTGTTCATCCAGCTCCTCCCTAGCATCGACGACGGGCTGTGTCTGGGTAACACCAGCGGCGATCCTGCCAATTGTCTTCTTCCGATGGAGATCGGTGACGGAAACCTGCAATTGTAGAGAACGAGCGAGTGCCGAAACTTGCATTGATGTGATTGAATCACCGCCTAGGCGGAAGAAGCTGTCATCCATGCCGATTGACGTCTGGCTTAGGTTCAGCACTCTAGCCCAGACCTGCTGCAACTGCTCCTCAGTTTCGTTAGCCGGCATCCGCTTGCGGCTCTGAGACTTGGAGTGAAGATCTGCGAGCTCTTGTGAAGTGAAAGACGAGATCAATCTTCGTAGCTCTTTGCGATCTGTCTTTCCGGTTGCTGTCATGGGGAGGCGAGGGAGAGTGAAGTACATTGTGGGCAACATGTAGGCTGGTAGGCGCTCCACCAATGCTTCATCCGTTTCTCGTGAGACGCTAAGTACTCCCAAGCCCGTATCATTGCTGGCGTTGTCAACTGATTGACCGGTTCCTACGAAGATCACCAATGCTGGAGAGGCGCCAGCTGGGATGACAACTTCGGCAGACAACGGCCGCCCTCGATACGCCTCGGGTAAACATTCAGAGACGTGGTGTTCGACTTCTCCTAGTTCTACACGTTGTCCGCGGATCTTAATTTGAGTGTTCTTGCGCCCCATGTAAGAGATGGTGCCATTGGGGTGGTATCTGACTAGATCACCTGTATGGTATACAGTGCTGTGCCGTCCTGGGTGATCATGGGTGCCTTCTCGCAGCCATTTTGGCGCTGGAACGAAAGCTTCTGCCGTTTTGGAAGGATCTTTGAGATAACCAAGGCCAAGTAGTGGTCCCTCAAGAAGCATCTCGCCGACCGCTCCAATGGGTGCCAGTTGGTCAGAGTTTTCTGGGTCAACAATCCAGGTGATAGAACCAATGCCTCTACCCAAACGCAGCGCTTCGACGGCAGTTTTGGCTTCCGTGTTGAGAAGACTGAGCGGCGTACACTCGGAAGGACCGTATGCATTGATGACTATCCGGTCGGCGTCCCGCCATTTCGTGACGTCTGAGATGTTGCAGGGCTCACCAATCAGAAGAAGCGTTTTGAGGTATGGCACCTCAGATGGCTGTATTGTCCGGGTGACGCTTGGTGTCAAAAATGCCAGAGTGGCCTCCAAATCTGCGATCGACCTGGAAAGATTGTTCAACCTATCCTCTTCCGATGGGATGCAGATACAGCCTCCTGTAGCCAGTGTGATGACAACGTTCATGATATATGCATCGAAGATGTGGGCAGCAAAATCAAACACTCTCGTCTCAGGTCCAAAACCCATGACTTCATATTGGTGGTGAGTCATGGTTGAGAACGCCCCATAGGGGACAACAACACCCTTTGGCTCACCCGTACTGCCTGACGTAAACACCACGTACATGGGGTGTGCAGGGTTGATCGATGGTAGTGGGCATGGTCTGGCACTGCTTTCAGCTAATTTGGCTTCAGGGCCAACGGTAATAACTTTGTCTACGAGACTTGAACTTGCTAGACGGTGAGTGACGGATGATATAATAAGGCGAGCATCAGCCTGCGAGATGATGGAACGAAGGCGGGTTTGAGGTTGGCTTGGGTCCAGCATCATGACTGTTGCGCCAGCCTTAAGAACAGCCAATACTGCCACTGGAGCAAACATAGACTTTTCGAAGCACAAAGCAACGCTCTCGCCGGGTTTGATTCCATGTTGAATCAGGCGATAGGCGAGTTGAGTTGAAAGGGCATTGAGCTGACTGTATGTCAAACTACCGTCCCATGCGCAAATAGCCTCGCCATTGGGCCGGGTATTTATCTGTTCATCAATAAGATCATTTACAGAGCGCTCAGCCGCGGCGGGGAAAGCCTGATTCCATTCCCAGACTTGATCCCTATCCGTATCGGGTAAGGGATTTAGGGAGGCGATGTGGCTATCAGGGTTGTTGACGAGAAGATTGATGGCTTTGCTAAACATCTCAGCCACCTTGTTAGCCTGGCTTAGATCTAGACAACCCAGTTTGTAGGCAAGCTCAATTTGAATTGATGTACGGCTATGCCCAACGTAGACAATAATGTCATACTAAATAAGAGGTTAGTTATCGATTGGCTAACCAGGAAAACGTGAGGGTCAAACAAACATCGGTAGGATCAGATTCGTCAATAAGGCGACACACCAAATCGCTACTAGACGCCACATTTGTCGCATCAAGATGTCGCAGTGTAAAGATTGTATTGAATAATCCCTTCCGCTCCAGTCCCAAGAGTCTGTGGACTTCATAAAGAGCGAAAGCTTGATGCTGGAGACTTCTCAAATAGTTCTCCTGCATGGCCCGGAGGGTATCCAAAACAGTCTTTTCATTCAAAAAGTCTACATGGCAAGTCAGCAGGTTGATTAGGGGGCCAACAATCCCTTCGATGCCATCTATAGGTAAATCGCGCCCAGATGTCAGGCTACCAAAGTATGTGGTCTTGAGCCCAGTATATCGGGATATTACCATTCCCCATGCAGCTTGAACAACAGTGGCTATTGTGATCTCCCAGTCTTGGCAGAACGCGTAAATGGCGTCCATATCGAGGCCTACCACTTGGGTTGTAGCGGTTTTGTCACTGACGCCGGTCAATTCATCGTCTGGTGGCTCCGCGAGGACTGGAAACAAAGACGGTTCTGCATCATGCAAAAGCTCCATCCAGTGTTGTCGAGATTCTTCGTGTGACTGAGTGTCCACGAATGAAACGACATTCCTGTAGGATGGACCATTCTCACTGAGACCCTTTGAATATGCGACTTGCAAATCATGAATGATAAGATCTCGACTGTGTGCATCTGTGATGGTGTGATTCATATCCAATTCTACAACTGTTCTTCCATTCTCCGATACACCAATGGTAAACGAGTGTTCTAGAACCTGAGGTCTTGTGCTTGACTGAAGGGAAGCTGTGCTCTTTACTTCCTCGATAGTAACATTATCGATGTCAGTGCCTAATTGTACCACAGACACAGCTATTTCCGGGTCTCTTAGAACGACATGTCCAGATGTCGAACTACCAGGGAGATTTTCAACGACGACGGCACGAAGGATAGGGTGGCGTCGGACAACTGCTTTCCAGGCCTTGAGCAACTTTTCAGCGTCGACTGAATCGCCCGAAGCAAGGCTCACTTCGAAAAGAAGACCTCCGCGATAGGAGCTAGAGTCCTTGGCCTGGCTAGCTATAAGCCCTTGCTGAATTGGCGAGCATGGGAACACATCCTCCACTTCGTCTAGGATTATATTCAGAGCTGGCAAAATGCTAGTTTGGAACTCTTGGATATCATGATAGCTCTGGAATGCCAGTGGGAAATCAGTCAATGTCCATTGGCGTGTGTTTACTGCATGAAGAGCCGCAGCTTCAGTCAGCTTGGCTTTGTACACCTGAGCCCATGTGCCGATCTTTTCGGAACGTTTCATGGACGAGTCGTAAGTAATGGCAAAGTGAGCCCGACCATTCTCCACGACCGCAGCGACCTCGAACACAGACGACCTAGCGGGGCCGCTGGCATCCTCCTGGCATGTATCCGGGAGGGGTAGGTTATGGAATACTGCATCGCTGCGCTCGAACTGTTGATAGACACCCATGTAATTGAATTCTACCTCAACGGGGAATCCGGAGACAAAGCTACTGGCAGTTTCATTGTTGACAAATCGAGAAGCAAAATATCCCAGGCCATTATGAGTGAATCGACGGAAGCAGTCCTTCGTTTCTCGGATGGACTGGAGCAGATCCTTGCTTCCATCGGACGATATCTGGGTAGGGAACATGGTGGTGAACCAGCCAACAGTCTCCGATATATCAATGCCATCATCCCATGGCTCACGCCCGTGACCCTCGACATACACGGCTGGAGACTCGCGATCACTGAAGACGCTCGAGAAGGAGTTAATGAGCATGGCAACCATAACTTCGATGGGACGCGTCTGGAACACGTCGTTGCAGTTACCAAGAAGTTGCTCGGTGATGTCTTCATCGAGCTCAAATTTCTCCGTTTTTCGTGCAACCCAAGTATTAGATGATTGCATTTCCCAATAAGATAGCTCAGCTTGTCTCAATTCGAATGGAATAGCCTTGATGGGATCAATACTTTGGATATGTTGGGTTTGAACGGCCAGCCATCGCCGGAACGAGTACGAAAGGTTTTGAGGTAACGGACGAGGAAAGAGCAGGCTTTCAATGTCTTGTAGTACCACACGCCAGGATACCAAATCAATGACTAGATGGTGAACAGATATAAACAAAGTGCTGTCGGATGGAAAGAAAGCTGCTACCACGTTGAGCCCGTTTTCAGGATCGAGCTGACTTCGGCAATTCGAAATAATCTGGTCTACAGTGTTATTTCCGTTTTCTTGAATGTGATGAAGAACAAACGATGCCTCCGCATCATCGGAGATACGCTGCTTCCAGTCTCCTGAGCCAGTTCTAGTGAACCGCGCTCGGAGCATCGCATGGCGTTGAATAACAGCGGTGAAGGCGGACAAAAGTGTCTCGTATGCGACTTTCTTGTTGATGCGGAGGAGAAAGCATTGATCAAAGTTCCCTAGCTGCCCACCCTCAAGATCTATGTGTAGCTGCTGCATCGGTGACAGGGCGAAGGGCTGTTCAGACTGCTCTTCTGGTCCACCTTCACGGCTGTCGTTTTCGGCAGGGAGCATAGAAACAGCTTCGGAGGCTAGTCTGGAAATAGTCTTTTTCTGGAGAATATCCCCGGTAGAGAGCTGCACTCCAAGCTGACGTGCTCGGGCTGAGATTTGCATCGCGGTGATGGAGTCACCGCCAAGTCGCAGGAAACTATCATCCATACCAATTGCGGACGGATCAAGAACAAGGACATCAGCCCATAGCTGCTGAAGTATTATTTCGACCTCATTTGATGGCTGGCGCTTCAAGCTAGAATCATCGGTGCTGAGCTCGCTGAGTTGCTTCGCTGAAAAAGCCCCGGCCATCTCTCGTAGACGCTTCCGATCAATCTTGTGAGACACTGTCATAGGAAGGCTTGGAAGAAGGAAATAAATTGAGGGCACCATGTAAGAAGGCAGACGTTCAGCGAGGACATCGCTCAGCTGATTAGAGACCCTCAATACCTGTATCGAGTTTCCAGCCTCCATCTTGATCCTGCGACTCGAGAGGAAAACGGCAAGTAATGGACTAGCCTTGCTCCCAGATGGAATAATAACATCTGCCGCTAGGGCATCGGCATCTTTTGCCTCAGGAATAACACTTCCCACATGATACTCAACTTCGCCCAACTCGACACGCTGGCCACGGAGCTTGATTTGGGTGTCTTTTCGGCCTAGATAGGCGAGAGTTCCATCCTCATTATATCGAACCAGATCACCCGTCTTATAGAGGGTGCCTGTGCGGCCGAAATTCTCCCTCAGCCATTGTGGCGCTTGTATAAATGCAGCTGCGGTCTTCTTTGGGTCTTTAAAATAGCCGTGGCCAACAAGCGGGCCCTCGAGCAACAGCTCACCAGCAGTTCCAACAGGTTGCAGTCTCTCGTGGTTGGTCGGGTCAACAATCCAAGTCACAGCACCACATCCGCGGCCAATCCCAATGGCCTCAGCAGGGCTTGTAGCGTTCCAGTTGATAACACTGGTACAGGCACATTCTGAAGGCCCGTAGCCGTTGCTGAATGTGACATGTGGCCACCATTTCTCAGCATCAGACAAGTTGAGAGCCTCGCCACCGAACAAGATTGTCTTCAGAGATGGTGCGTCTTCAGGGTCGACGATCCTGCTGAGAGTGGGTGTCATTGACATCAGAGTCGGCTTCATGATAGACATTGCTCCCTTTAAGTCGTTCTTTCGCTGGAACTCGGACGGGACACATAGACAACCACCGGTAGAGAGGGTTACAATCGTATCGAAGACGAAATCATCAAAGACTTGAGCCGCAAAATTGAACACCCGAGAGTCTGTGCGGAACCCAAACTTCTCGGCCTGATGATAAATGGCAGACGCAAATGCCCTATGGGGGATCATTGTACCTTTTGGCACACCGGTACTGCCGGATGTGAAGATGATATACGCCGGTGATTCTGTGTCAACCTCCGGGAGCGTCACTCTTGGCTCTGTTACTTCCAGGTCTGGTCCAAGCTCCAATACAGTCTCCGCATACTGCTCACATAGGGAACGAGCTGATACCGATGACACAATGAGCCCAGACCCAGCTTGTTCCACGATTGTTTGCAGCCTCGCAGGTGGATAGTCACGGTCAAGCATCAAAAACGTTCCGCCCGCTTTGAGAACACCCACTACCGCCACAGACGACCACATTGATTTCTCAAAGCAAAGAGGCACAACTGTTCGTTGTTTGACGCCTGCGGCAATGAGCTTATAAGCCAAACCTGTAGAAAGTCTGTCCAGCTCCCCGTACGTCAGCTCTCCATCCCATGCGCAGATTGCTGGGGCGCTGGGACGAGCTTTCATGTGGTTACCAATCAGGTCGTGAAGTAGAACAGGATTTGCCTCAGGCACAGTCTCGTTCCATTTCCAGAGCGTGTCGATATCGGTTGGCATAATGGTGGCAATGTCATCGATTGTCTGAGTTTCATCACTCTGAGAGAGCTGTTCCATGGAATAACAGAACTGCTTGATAATTTGTGACATTTCCCACCGACAAAGAATCCTGGAATCAAAAGCAGTAGAGATTTTGACCTTGTCCTGGCTGATGGAACAAGAGAAGGTGATGGGATAGGTTCCAAAAGCCTGGTCTTCGGACAATAGGTTCCAGTGGCCGAGACGTCCTAGCTCATTGAATGAATCCTCACCTGATTGCTCAACAACCAGGAGTGTCTGAAAGCCACAGGCCTCTCGGGCATTCTGATTGATCTTTGAGATGTCTGAAAGTCCAGTCTGTTCAAATGGGATCATCTCAGTCGCCTCATCCTGGACCTGCTGCAAGTAGCTGACTGCTGTTTGTTTGGGGTTGATCACCACACGGACAGGGACTGTCGCAATAGTGGGAGCTGCAATACGCTCAATTCCAGTAACGGGCGCATTGCGCCCAGAAACTGTAGCACCAAAGACTATGTCCGTGGCGCCTGTGTACGAGTGCACCACCGTTGCCCACGCGGCTTGGATCAAGGTAGCTAGAGTAGTGTTGGAGTTTGCAGATGGAACACGCTTCCAGACATGGTCCATGGTTGAGTCTGACATCGGCTTCTCAATAGAAGAAGGAGGTGGGAAATGAGCAGCTTGGTAATCGGAGAATTTTGACGTCCAATACTGCTTTGCTTTATCATGCCCTTGTTGAAGAATATGCTGAATGAAAGGTCTAAAGTCGCCATAGGGCGTTTCAGTTCGCCTCATATACTTGTTCTGCATGACGTCGAGCATCATAGGCAAAGACTCTCCGTCGTAAATGGCGTGATGTAACGTCCAAACGAATTGTCTCTTCCCAGTTGTAACATCCTCGATGAGCCCATATCTTGCTAATGGCATCCCTAGTTCGATTGGCGCTGATAAGTCGGACTGAACATAGGCATCCAGGTTTCCAGCTCTCTTCCACTGAATAGTATCCTTAACGACGACCTGTAGCAGGCCAAAATTTCCATACTGAATGATTCGGGTTCGTAAGATAGGCATTTGCTGTGCCGTCTCTTCCCACGCGTCACAGAACCGAGAAAAGTCGACGTCTGGAGATATATTAAGGACGGCTTGCTGCAAATACTTGCCCTGGGTCGTGCTGGTAATGGCGAGAAGGCCTTTCTGCAGGGGAGTACAAGGGTAGACGTCCTGTACGCAGTCCACGCCGCCACATCGCTTTGCAATTTCTCCCTTATGGTCGTCAATGTCAAATTCAGCCCCCATCAACGAAAATGGCATGATGGTGTTCTCTTCTAGTGAAGAGATCTTGACGGAAAGTTGGGCCTGTGCTCCAAGTCTGGGGTGCTTAAAAATGTTCATGACAGAGAGCTCAATATTGCATTCAGAGCGAGCCTGACTAACAAGTCTCATAGCCGTAATAGAGTCACCACCTAGCCGGAAGAAGTTGTCCCCAAGACCAATTGTATCAAGTTCAATTTTCAGCACTCTTGCCCAGAGATCCCTTAACTCAATCTGAACTGGAGTTGACGGCATTTCCTTTCGGCTTTGTGATTTACTTCTCAAATCGGCCAGTTTTTGTGTGGAAAGTGACGCAGCCATTTCCCGAAGCCGCTTCCGATCAGTCTTTCCCGTTATGGTTATTGGTAGCTGAGCGATCTTGAAGTACACGGATGGCACCATGTAGCTTGGAAGTTGGCGCTCGAGAATATCCTCTACCTCGCTAGTGATGGCTAGAACAGTCATCTCGCCACCATCCTTCGTTTCCAATGTCGTTTTTGATGAGAGAAAAACAGCGAGAAACGGGCTGGATTGGTCAACTGGAAGAATGACTTCTGCGAGCACTTGTAGCTGTTGAGCTGCGGGCACACACTGGCGAACGTGGTGTTCAACCTCCCCCAGCTCTACCCTCTGTCCGCGGATTTTGACTTGGGTGTCCTTACGCCCAACGTAGTCAAGGGTTCCATCATCATTGTATCGAACCAAGTCACCCGTCTTGTATAGGACGCTGTTCCGGCCAGTTTGTTTGTTAGTACCGCTTACCAGCCACTTCGGACTATCGATGAATACGGCTGCTGTTAAGTCTGGCTGGTTCAGATATCCAAGTCCAACAAGAGGGCCTTCAAGGAGCAGCTCGCCCACGGTTCCAATTGGCACGAGTCGATCTGAATCTTCAGGATCAGTAACCCATGTGACCACACCCACTCCCTCACCAATCCTCGTATCCGAAACCGCACGAGAACTTTGGATGTGAAGGACCGATGTTGGGGTACACTCCGCAGGGCCATAGGTGTTGATGACTTGGATCCTGGCCGGGATCCTTGCAAGGTCATCTGTTTGCACAGCCTCGCCACCGAAAATAAGGGTGCGCAATTTCGTTAGTCTCTGAAAGTCTATAATGTTAGCTACAGACGGGGTTAGTTCGACCATATTCGCCTCCGTCTTGCAAAGAGAGTCCTCGAGTGAGTTTTTCCGTTCTTGCTCTGAAGGCACGCACAAGCAACCTCCGTTTGCAAGAGTGTTGGTCATATTGCTGATTCCAACGTCAAAGGCATACGATGCAAAGTCATAGAGACGAGTCGAAGAATCAAATCCAAGCACAGTGGCCTGGTAATGCGTTGCTGAAACCATGGCACGATGAGATACAACAGCGCCCTTGGGAGTTCCAGTACTTCCAGACGTAAAAACGACATACATAGCGTCTTCTGGGTTGACCACGGGCAATTCAATTGGACTGGATGTCTCTGGTATCAGCCCGGGCCCAACCTGGATTACTCCGCCTACCAAACCGGACATGAGTGGTGTGCAAGACGTAGAGGCTAGGACGACATCTGCTTGAGCCTGCTTCAAAATAGAGCTCAAGCGAGTTTCAGGGTGAGAGGGATCAAGCATCAGAAAAGCGCATCCTGCTTTCAGCACAGCCAACATCGCTATGGTGGTCCACATAGACTTCTCGAAGCACAACGGAATAACTGTCTTCGTCTGGACCCCTGTGTCGACCAAATGGTAAGCTAACTGTGTAGATAGACGATCCATCTCACTGTACGTGAGCGTGCCGTCCCAAGATGAGATTGCTTGGCCATTTGGTTTTGCTCTAACTTGTACAGCAACGATGTCATGAAAGCAAGACTCTACTGCCTGTGGCACGGTGGAGTTCCAGTTCCAGATCTTCTCTTGATCATCATTTGTTATCGTCCTCATCTCCGAAACCGTTTGCTCTGATGACGCCTTAACAAGAAGATGCATGACATGGCAGAATTGACCAAGAGTCCTTTTCACATCTGCGTGAGTGATGACATGGGGATCAAAGACCGCCTTTATATGCATGCCATCAGGGCTGATAGAACAGTTCATAGTGAGAGCATAAGTGCTAAATGACTGCTCCTTGGAGCAAATGCTCCACTCTCCAAACTCGGAAGATGTAAAGGAGTCCTCGTCCGGAGGCTGGACAATGAGGAGAGTTTGGAAGTTACAGGCAGCCTTCGTACTACTGCTAATCCTAGAGATCTCATGCAGGCCTGCCTGTTCGAATGGGATCATCTCCGTGGCCTGGTCTTGAATCGTCCTGAGATAATCCGAAACCAGCTGCTGAGGCTGTATCTGAATACGAACTGGGACTGTTGCAAACGTGGGGCCTGTGACCTCCTCAATGCCCAACACTGGTGCACTGCGACCTGCTGATGTAGCGCCAAACACGACATCTGAAGTGCCGCCATGGATATGGGAAACTATTGCCCAAGCAGCCCGAACAAGTGTCGCCAGGGTGATATCGGTATTGGCGTAGGTGTGTGTCCAGGTACGCTCAATTGCCGCATCGGCAACGGTCTCGAGAGACTGGGATGTCGGGGGTGGAAAAGGGGTTGAGTTGTACCCGTCAAGCCGTGAACTCCAGAACTTAACCATTTCTTCAGGTTTCTGCGACACAACAAAACGCATGAAATCTCTGAAATTGACGGGAGGTTTCGATTGAACAGAGTTATAGTTGTCGCTCACCAACTTCAGGATGGGTTGTAAGGAAACGCCGTCATACACCGCGTGATGGAGGGTCAACACAAACATAGTTTCGTGTTGTTGACGAATTATTGCGTAGCGAGAAAGTGGTTGCCCAAGCTCTATGGGCCTTTCAAGATCTGACTTGACGTACTGGTCCAGGCTTTCCGCGTGCGCCCAGTCAAATCTGGTTTTGACCACTACCTGGACAAATCCGAGGTCCTTGTGTTGGATTATCCTGGTCCGCAGAATGGAAACCGAACTCACGGCATCCTCCCAAGCCTTCTTAAACCGGTTTATTTCAATACCTGAAGCTATCTTCAGAACAGATTGTAACACATAGTCGCCCTGTTGTTTGCTGGTGAGAGCAAGCAAGCCCTCCTGTAGGGATGTGCAAGGATAAACATCTTCGATCTGAGACTCCTCAACGCTGCAGGCAAGGGCAATCTCAGCCGAATGCTTGGGAAAGCTAAATCCACTACCCATGAGAGAGAACGGCTGAATATCAGCACTGGTCACGCTTAGAGGCGCATTTGCCTCGATCAACTTGGCCAAATTAGCTAGACGCGGTTGTTTAAAGATGTCCATAGCAGACACGGTTAGATTCTCTTTACGAGCCTCAGCAACAAGCCTCATAGCAATGATTGAGTTACCACCAAGGCGGAAGAAGCTATCTTCGAGCCCGATAGTTGCAGCATCGATGCCAAGCAGTCGGGCCCAGAGACTCTGCAATTTCTTCTCAACATCTGTCGAAGGTGTGCGCTTATCACCTTCGGCTTGGCTGCGTAAGGCGTTCAGATCCTGAATTGATAGTGAAGCGATCATTGTTCGAATTTTCCGCCGGTCGATCTTGCCAGTTGCTGTCATGGGCAGCCCGGGCATCATGAAGTAAAACGAAGGAATCATATAAGTTGGCAGATGTTCCACCAATGCATCCTCGGCCTTGCTGTCGATTGTGCATAAGTCCATCGTCTTGCTCTTCGTTCCCTTGGAAGAGGTGGACATAAACACAGCCAACAGTGGATGTGCTCCCTCACCACTTGGTCGGACCACTTCGACTACCATTTGCTGAGCGTGTTTAGCCTCAGGCACATGGCGACGCACACGATGTTCCACCTCGCCCAGCTCGACTCGCTGACCGCGAATCTTCACTTGGTAATCTTTTCGTCCTGCCGATGTGATAGTTCCGTCCAGATTATAGAAACCCAAGTCACCGGTCTTGTATACCACACCTCGTCGCCCAGGATGGTTGGCTGTGCCCGCTACTAACCATGAGGGGTCTCGGATGTATGTTGATGCAGTCCTCTCAGAATCATTCAGGTATCCGTTGCCCAGCATAGGCCCTTCCAGGACAAGTTCGCCAACGGTCCCGATAGGTGCGAGTTTGTCATGGTCTGCGGGGTCGACGATCCACGTCACAGCACCATATCCTCTTCCAAGACGCATTATCTGCTCCGGAGTTTCATACTCCGGGTTGATGAGAGAATGAGGAGTGCATTCCGAGGGGCCGTACGCGTTGACTACATGAACGCAGGCTCCCCACTCCCTAGCGATATCCAGCGTCATCGCCTCTCCTCCAGCGACGAGTGTTTTCAGGGTGGGGAATTCTTTGGGATTAAAAAGCCGAGCAACCGAGGGTGTCAAAATGAGATTCGTTGTTTCCATGGCTCTAATCGAGTCTGCTAAGTTGTTCTTGCGATCATGTTCTGATGGAATGCAAATACATCCGCCAGTCGCGAGCGTCATGCCGAAGTCGTGGACAAAGATGTCGAAGATTGTTGCCGCAAAATTAAAGACTCTTGACTTAGAGTGATAACCAAGAGGCTTTGATTGATGAAGCACGTTTGTACAGAAAGCTCGGTGAGATACAAGAGCGCCTTTTGGTGCACCAGTACTTCCTGATGTGAAGATAACGTACATGGGGGATGATGGGTCGTTGACAGGTAAAGTCGCGTCCTTGTCAGGGCGAGGAGGGTGACTTGGTCCTATCGGGATTGCCTTCGGTGCTATTTTCGACCCTATTTCATGGCAAGATTCCGATGTCAATACTACTTGGGCGTCTGTTTGCTCGACGATAGAAAGCAGCCTGTTCTCTGGGTGCGTTGGGTCAAGCATGAGGAAGGCACCGCCAGCCTTGAGTACACCCAGAACAGCAACAATACACCAAACACTCTTCTCAAAGCAAAGAGGTACAATAGCTCCCGGTTGTAAGCCACAATGTTGTATGAGTGCGGTGGCCAGCGCTGTTGACATGTGATCCAATTGTGTATAAGTCAGGTCTCCATCCCACGCACAAACCGCTGGAGCGTCTGGCTGTGACTCTGCCTGATCCTCGATCATATTGTGAAGACAGCGATCCAGAGAAGGTGGAACTTTATTGTTCCACGACCAAATTCGATCTCGATCCTCCAGACTCAACAGCTCGATGTCTCCGACTCGTGACTCCTCGGTGGAATTAGCCAGCTGCTCCATCACAGAACACAATTTCTCAAGTAGTCCTTTGACAGTAGCCTCTGGCAGGACTTGACTGTTGTAGTCGGCAACAATCTTGGTTGAATGCTCGTCTACCATGTAGACTTCCATGTTGAGACTATAAGAAGAGTTTCCCATGCTCTCCTTTCCTCTAGTCCACTCTCCCATTTTCTCATCTTTGAATAAAAACTCATCGCCAGCTTGAACAATGATAATGGTTCCGAATTGGCATGCGCTCTCGGTGTGGGAGTTGATCTGGCTGATATTTGCCAGGCCAAAGTGCGAGTATTTTTCTCGCGGCGTGTTTTCCGTTTCAATTGCACGCAAGTAATCGATCACAAGCGGATTCTCGCCCATCTGTACTTGGACAGGCACCGTCGTGATGGTAGTGCCAGCAACAAACTTGACTTTCGGCAAGGGGATTCTCCTCCCAGACAATACGGCACCAAACACAGCTTCGTCTGCTCCTGTCAATGACCTGACCACCAGTCCCCATGCTCCATAGACCAGTGCCGATCGTTTAACTTTAAGGCCTTTCAGCGAAACGCCTGTTGATTCATGCTCCATGCGTGTTAATGGTAGAGGTTCGTTTGAAGACACCTGTGAGGCAGGGAATTGCACAGCATTTCCGCTTGTAGCCTGCCTCCAATACTCCTTTGCCTCGCTCATGTTCTGTTGTTCCAACCAGTCGATGTAGGCCTTGAACTGTAATGGGGGACCGCGGGCGGTGCCGTGATAAAGTTGCGAAACATAGGCCGTCGCTACAACGGCGGACCAGCCGTCCAGTTGCGCGTGATGAACCGACCAAACGAAGATGGCTTTCTGGCCATCCTTGGGCGTGATAATAGCATAGCGTGAAAGCGAGCCACCGAGTTCCAAATCCTTGGCCTGCCTCTGATCCAGATATTGCTTGATATCGTCTGCCTCATCCCATTCGGGCTCCTCGCGAAGGACAACCTGCAACAGCCCATGGCTCTCATGATGCACGAACCTTGTCCGTAATGATTGAATGTCGCGATGTGCCTGGCTCCAACTTTGTCGAAATCGCTCCAAGTCCACCTCGGGGTTCAAGTCGAAGCGAGCGTGGAGCATGTAATTACCTTGTTTCCGGAGTGCTAACGACAGTAGACCAAGCTGCATCGGTACACAAGGGTAAATATCCTCAATGGTGTCTCCATCGAATCCATACGCAGCTGCCACTTCATCTCGAATGTCCATCCACCCACCGGGTGGCTTCTGGGCGTCAAGGGCCCCGTTGCTAGACGTAGCCATCTCCTTGGAGTCGCTATTCATTATTACTTTGCCGTTATTTTGTTAATCTAGAGTTGACGATTGAAAACAATTAATAATACTACAGTATCACAATACAATACAACACGATTGTATTACCGAAGAAGAGATATTCTGGTACTCGATCCTCCGGATTCAGGCCTCCCTCCCTGATTTAGTCATCACTTCTTCTTATTGATCGATTACATTGACCGCTTACAGCCACATGGCATCTTGAGGAGATCGGTATTTGGATCTGATTATTGCAGGGGTAGGGGTGCGGATGGCTAAGCAAAAAAAGAAAGGAAAACCCCCCTGTGCTTATGCTTACTATGCAGCCAGACCTCCTGATTATGCTTACCACCAGCGTACTGCTGTCTCAGAGGACCCAGAAAAAACCAGACAACGGAAAAAATAGTAGTTTTGAGGGATGTTGCAACTCTGGTCAGAGTTAGGTTGACACTGGCGTTGACAAACCACCTCCATCGATCCCTAAACCCTGTTCCCGCTGGAGGATTCCAACCGATCGGTCCACCAAGACGCGTAAGGGGGCACCAGTCAACGGGGCACACGTCTCGTGGAGCTTTGTCTTCTGATCGTGTCGTGGCTCGACGCTGGCTGGAACCTCCAAGTCATTCTCCAGGCCGCCAACGATGGACACCTGCCGCTTGGATGCCGACGATACCTTCGGGCCCGTCGTATCTCACTGTCGTGGCGGGTTCGACTTCACTCTGCTGTTCGAGCAGGCTATCCTCTCCATTCTTCCCTCGGTGCTCGTGCTTGCAGCATCCGTATATCGGCTCCTTGGTCTCCGCCGCCAATCGGTTAAGACAATCACCAAGCCGCGTGCACCTTGGGTAACGGCAAAGCAGGTAAAATATACCAAGTGTGAGTAGAATCAACCGAGCAGTCACTAATCTATCGCTCGTAATAGACCGCCATCGGAGGCTATGCGATCACGCAGCTGGTTCTGGTGATCCTCTGGGCAATCCCAGGACACGATGCCACTCGAGTGTCGGTAGCAGCATCGGCTGTCTCCTTGGCCACAGCTATAGTATTGTCCAGACTGTCATACGCCGAGCACAACCGGTCAGCGGAGCCGTCAGGAATTCTCAACTTCTACCTTACCTTCTCGATTCTCTTCGACGTCGCCCAAGCGAGGACGCTATGGCTCCGAGCCAACAGTACCGCCATCTCCGCCGTCTTCACGGTCGGCATTGTGCTTAAAACAGTCATGTTGGGCGTGGAAATGGTGGGAAAGCGCGGGATTCTCCAGGCGCCGTATCGAGACTGGTCACCAGAAGCGCTGGGCGGCATCATGAATCGAAGTGTCTTCTGGTGGATTAATTCGCTCTTGCACAGGGGTTCCGGTTCTATCCTAAAGCAGAGTGATTTGTTTCCCTTAGACCCAGACCTCCAATCGCTTCAACTCCGATCGAAATTGATACAGGCTTGGGAAAGGTCCGACAAGAAAAGCCAGCATTCTCTGTTATTCACAACCATTGTCTCATTGCGGAAGCCCATGCTGGAAGTTGTCATGCCTCGAATTGCCCTCTCGGCTTTCAAGATCTGCCAGCCCCTGTTGGTCAACAGAGCAGTCTCCCTATTGTCCGAGCCTGCGAGCCAGAGAAAGACTGATGTAGGCCGCGCCCTGATAGGTGCTACTGCGCTCGTCTACATTGGTATTGCGATAACTACGGCAATGTACAAGCATCAAACATACCGCTACATCACCATGATGCGTGGCGCGTTGGTTTCGTTGGTCTATGACAGAACTCTGAGCCTCAATTTGGGTGCTGTGAGCGACGGAGCAGCCATCACGCTCATGAGTACAGATATTGAACGAATCGCAGCTGGCTTTGAGTGGACAGACGCACTCTGGGCCGGACCGATCGAGCTCGCCATTGCCACCTACATTCTTTACACTCAAATCGGATATTCATGCTTTGCACCACTAATACTAAGCATCAGTAAGTTTCCCTTTCCTCTTGGCCTCAAACTCGCAGGGTTCCTAACGAGGCGTTGCAGTATTCCTCGCCATATGGGGTGCCCTTTCTGGAGCCTCTGCCAACTATCAAATGGCTTGGATGGAAGCTATACAGAGCCGTGTCTCTAGTGCCGCCAATGTTATTGGTAACATGAAGGGTATCAAAGGCTCCGGCCTGTCGGATGTCTTTGCGGCTGACCTCCAGAGACTCCGAGTGGACGAGCTCAAGGCTTCTGCCAAGTTCCGGCAGATCCTGGCGCTCTTCTCCATTCTTGGAAACTTCTCAGGCGCTGCCACCCCCGTTCTCACACTCATCATTTACATGCTTGTCATGAGGGCGACGACCAGCACGGATCTCGACCCCGCAGTAGCTTTCACGTCCATTTCATTGGTCTCTTTATTGGGCGCTCCTGTCCAACAATTCGCCATGGCCCTGCTCAACCTTGCTGCCGCGACTGGCTGCTTCCAGAGAATCCAACAATATATCATCTCCACCGACGAGCAGCGAGACTCATCTTCTGACCTGTCATTCACATCTGATCTCAAGGATACCGCACAGGTTCAACTTAAAGATTTAAAATCTGACGCAGATGAGCCCCGCCACGGTCAGAATATGGTGCTTGTAGAAAGCGCGAGCTTCAGCTTCACCCCCGATGGACCTGCGGTTCTCAACGACATCTCAATAACTTTATCACCCGGCTCATGGACAGTAATTACCGGCCCTGTTGGCAGTGGCAAGAGCGCTTTACTCCTCGCTCTATTGGGCGAGATGCATAAGAGCAAAGGATCCGTGGACTTGCGCCCAACTCGCATGGCTTTCTGCGCACAAGATGCATGGCTTCCCAATCAAAGCATTCGCTCTCTTATCATTGGCACTTCCGAGTTCGATGAAGATCTTTATTCAACCGTTTTGAGCGCCTGTGAATTGCACCAAGACCTCAAGATTCTATCTAAAGGGGACGAATCTGTCGCGGGAAGCAAGGGTACGAGTTTGAGCGGAGGCCAGAAGCAGAGGATTGCTTTGGCCAGAGCGCTTTATGCGAGACCTAGCCTGCTTCTGCTTGATGATGTACTCAGCGGTCTTGATCCGACCACAGAGCGCCGGATAGTCGATAATGTGTTTGGCCCTCGGGGAATTTGCCGCAAAAACAACACGACTGTTCTGTTGGCCACACATACAGGTAAGATAGCCAACCCCAGTCTCTACGAAATCAGCTGCTAACATTTGTGTGATTCTCTTTAGTCTCGGCTGCAAGGGAAGCCGATCAAGTCATCATGATGGGTACCGGTGGTGTGATTCTCAAGCAAGGCTCACCAGCCTCGCTGGACTTGATCAGCTCTGGCAGTGACATCAAGGAGAGCAGTACGCCGGTGGAAGAAGTCAGCGACGCTGATACTCCAGCAGACACACCAGGCCCAAGCGCCCCGGCAATAGATCCAGAAGACCTAAGCAAAAAGGAGGCAGAGGACGATCTCACCCGCAAGACAGGAGATATACGGTTGTATTTCTATTACTTCAGGAGCGTCGGCTGGGCTGTTACCACTGTGCTGTTCGTGAGCTGCGCTGTTTTCAGCTGGAGCGCCCAATTCCCAACCCTCTGGCTGAAGTGGTGGTCCGATGCCAATGGAGAGAATACCACCATGTACATGACCGTGTACGGTATGTTCTGCGTCATCTGTCTGCTCGCCCTCACTTTTGGTGTCTGGACGCTGGCCATGGTAGGAATTCCCAAGTCGTCCAACAAACTCCATGAAGTTGTGCTTCATACAATGATGTCTGCTCCGTACTGGTTCTTCGTGTCGACAGACTCGGGTCAAACTCTCAACCGCTTCAGTCAAGATATGTCCCTCATCGATATGGCGCTTCCAGTCGCCCTGGTCGAGTTCTCGTTCGCGGTATTCCTCTGCATAATGTCAGCTGTGCTTATTGCCTTGGGCTCTAAATGGACCGCCCTGATGTACCCGCCCATGGCCATCATTCTATACGTCTTGCAAAAGTTCTACCTGCGGACCTCTCGCCAGATGCGATACCTCGACCTCGAGGCAAAATCGCCGCTGTACTCCCACTTCATGGAAACTCTTCAAGGGCTCTCGACAATCCGGGCCTTTGGGTGGCAGGAGCCCTCTCGGATACATCATCATCAGATTCTCGACACCTCCCAGCAGCCGTTTTACCTCATGTACGCCATCCAGCGGTGGCTCAACCTGGTCCTAGATATCGTTGTCGCGGTCGTCGCGACGTTCACCATGGCTTTAGCCACGCAGCTGCCAGGGGCATCGGACTCGGGCCTGGGTGTGTCACTGAGCAACATTCTGTCCTTTAGCGGCACAATGGCGCTCCTCGTTAGTGTCTGGGCAGAGCTCGAGACTTCGCTCGGTGCTGTATCTCGTGTGAGGGCTTTTGCGAAGACCACGCCGTCTGAACATCTTCCAGAAGAAGTCGTTGAGCCGCCCGTCGAATGGCCCACCAAAGGCGAGATCATCTTCTCCAACTTCGCCGGCTCTTATAAGTACGCTATATGTTTTTTCCATCCAAACGCCTTCAACTGCTAATGAAGGAGCTGCTGTAGATCCCCGTCTGAAAAGGTTTTACAGAATATCGACCTAAAGATAGAAGCAGGCGAGAAGATCGCCATCTGCGGTCGCACTGGAAGGTTTGGCTCCCTTATCCCCAGATTATTGATACATATAGCTGACCAGTCACGCAAATAGCGGGAAGTCGTCTTTTATTCTCTCCATCCTCCGACTTGTTGAGAAGGTTGAAGGAAATATCATGCTTGATGGGCTTGCCCTCTCAGACATTCCCAGAGCACGCGTACGCAAGGGTGTCACTTCCATCCCGCAAGACCCGCTCATCTATCGAGGAACTGTCCGCTTCAACGCAGATCCCCTTCTGATCCACTCCGATGAAGACATTGTCTCCGCTCTCAAGGAGGTGAATGTCTGGGGCGTTCTCAGTGAACGGGGTGGTCTTGATGCGGACATGGACACTGTCGGGCTGTCACGGGGCGAGCAGCAGTTGTTCTGCCTCAGCCGAGCCATCTTGGCCAAGCCGCGGGTGCTCATTCTCGATGAAGTCACGTCGAGCGTTGACCGCGCACAGGAGGACGAAGTAGTCAAAATGCTGCACCGCAACTTTGAGGGCACAACTATATTGATGGTGGTGCATCACTTGCGAATGGTGCGCAACTTTGACAAGATATTGGTGCTTAGCGAAGGTGAAATCGTGGAATGGGACCATCCAGACACGTTGATGCTGTCGGACAGCGTGTTCCGACGCCTACTCTCTACGCAAGAGGCCACAAATGAGGGCGAGTAGCAATGTTCGGCGCAGACGTTGCAGGCGAGTTCGTTTCAGAATGGGAGGATCATTGAAGTTTCATATTACATATAATACAGGCATTAGATTTAGAATTAGAACAACCAGATGAAATACAAAAGACTCCAGGATGGAGAAAAAAATAGCAAGCCGATACCTTTGTAGACAAAAGGACTAAGCACGCTGTATCATTGGTATCATGGTTCTCATCTTGCTTTTCTATTTCATTTTACGACCAAAAATCCAACTCAGTGCTTCCATGTGGGCGCCGGTTGTGAGGGCTTTAAGCGCGCCCAGTCAATAAAGGAGAAGTATAAACACGATATAAACTTTATCATATATTTGAGAAAAATAACACTCTTTCACGCATATCTCTTCTATCAATTGATTGCTAAATGTCCAAGATAAACTTATCTATCAATTTCTAATCGACTACAGCCTCACCCTCTACTCGCTTGAAGCTTCCCCAACTATGCGGCAATTCTGTGCTGAACAGGGGCTGCTTTGTGAGCAATACCATTAGTTCCCTTGGTGCCATTCTCAAATGAGCCCGAGTAGGAACGGGCAGCAAGACGGGCCGCCACAAGAGCCTGCTCAGCGTGAGCGACGGCGCCTTGCAGAATGGCTGCCGTGGGGTCCTGAGACTGGCGCCCTGCCCGCTGCTCAGCACGGAGCTGAATGATGTGGCCATTGAGCCAAACGCCGTCGAGCTGGGCCTCGGTCATGTCGCGGGCGCCGGAAATGCGTCCTCGGCAGGTGGGAGTGCCGCAGAGGCAGTCAAAAGGCTGGGCCATGGACCATTCCGTTGAAGGATAGAAGAACTGGGACAGGTTAGTTATATATATATGCATGAAGAGTAAAAAGCTACTTACGCTCAGTTCATCGCCGGGTTTTAGGCCCTTGGGGCCGACTAAGACGTTGAAGTTGCCTACATCAAAAAACTATGGCAGGGGTCATCACAACGGTTAGCAAAGGGGTGAACTTAGAATCACCGAATTGAATATACGTAAATTCGGGAAGGTTTGATAGTTTACTGACCAGACTTGGCTCGCAAGAGTGATTAATATAGAGCAGGTCGCTGTTGAGGTTCAGATGGGTGTTACGACCGGTCTGGACAGTAGCATAGGTGGGCTCTGAGGCAGTCGTGCAAGGGGGAAAGTCGAATTTGGCAAATACTGAGAAAGGCGGAAGCGTCACACGCGAAATGCTCTTCGTAGTGTACTCGGAAGGGTTCTCGACGACTTCTTGGATGTCCGGATGGGACGGCCTGTGCCAGTGTGGAACAATAGGGGCCATGTTCAGTTATGAATTTTGAGATAAGACGATACGCAGCCCAGGAAGGATATCAGTCGATGTCGGTCAGGGATTCAGGGAGGCCGATAAAGATACCAAACCTTGGGGATATATAATTCTCAAGAGAGAGCGTGGCTAATAACAAGCTTGCGTTGGAGAGTCGTGGAATGGCAGGGGAGATGCGTTGCGTTAGTGGGATGATCCGGCATCGGCTTCCTATGGTTAGGTCGAGAGATGGGAATCAGTGCGGACGATCATGTACCGTTTTCACATAGCTAGGTACTAGGCGAACTACCGGTCATCAAGACCGTAAGCAGAATCAACGATTGATTATGTGGGCTTCTTGCTTACAGGGCGTGTATAATGTCATCGCATGGTATTGAAACGCAATGACAATAAATTACTTGAGCACTGAAGGCGCATAATGAGCACCGGTTGGGCCCATCACCATAAACGAATGAGAGCCAATCCATTAGAGATCATTGAAACAGCAATCACTAATTCTAACTCCAGCTTTCCCTTGTCCGCGTCTCAGACACATTTCAAATTGTCAGTGGGCCTTTGTTCGCAGCACCCGTTCGACAGCCATGTCGTCTCCGACTGAAGCATCTGGCAGCTTGCCGTTCCAAACGAATAAGTTTGTGATCACAGCGGCAGTGATAGTTCTAGTTGGGCTTCTTTTGAACTACCTATCGTCACCGAGTACTGACCCTCGTGAACCTCCCCTTGTGAAGCCCCGCATCCCGGTTATTGGACACTTGGTTGGATTAATCCGGTATCAAAATGAGTATTTCACTAGACTCGGGTATGTGGATTCAGCGAGGCGCATATTTATGAAGCCAAAGTGATCAAGGCTAAAATGTGAACAGCAAGAGAGCCAGCAAGGGAATCTGTTCAGTGCCCCTTTTCGGCAGCATAACATATGTCATGTGGGATACGAATCTTATTCAATCCGCCTTCCGCAACAAAGACCTTTCGTTTGTCCCGTTCATCGTCTATGTGCCCCGGGAAGTTGATCAGGGAGGAGTCCCGGAAAAGGTTCAAGACACCAATCTCAGGCTAGAATTTGCCAAAGCCATGACGGAGGGGATGGCAAGAGACCGCATCAGCCAAATGAACGGGACTGCTCTCAAGTATATCACAAAGGAGCTCGGCGCGTTTGGGGACGAGGAGTCCGTCATTGATAACGCCTATGTCTGGGTCCGGAATCTGATGACCGTGGCCACAACCGAGGCACTGTACGGATCTGCGAACCCGCTGAGGGAACAACCCAGTCTCGTTTATGATCTCTGGTACGTATCTGGATTTCAAATCCCTTCAACCAACGTTTCTTCGTTGAATTAACATATTCTTATCTTTTAGGAGGTTTGATGAGGACCTACCTACGCTGCTTCTAGGCCTTTTCCCATCCTACACGGCACCAGAGGGGTTAGAGGCCAGGCACAGACTGGAACATGCACTTGGAGAGTATTATCACGACAAGAAAGATGCCAACAGCGATGTTTCCGCCGTCACTCACCAAAGAGCCGATGTCATCAGAAAGTTTGTGACGACGGGAACGACAATCGGCGTTCATGAGCTTGCGCTGCTTCATGTGTCAACATCAAACAGCATCCCAACACTATTTTGGTTTTTTGCGCACATTGTCACGAGGCCAGCTTTGGTCGAGCGTGTCCGAGATGAATTGATGCGAATGGTTGGGGACAATGCTGGAGGCACGGTTACGATTAACCTAGATGTGCTCACAGAGGAGTGCCCCCTTATTGTGAGCTGCTACAGGGAAGCCATCCGGATAAGCAATGGGGCAGTGAGTAGCCGCGAGGTGCTGGCGGACACGACAATTCAAGACGGTGAGGGCCGCTCATATCTCCTCAAAGCAGGAAACAGCGTGCGAATCCCCCTTGATCACCTGCACAAGGACACAGAAGCCTGGGGCTATGACTTTGCCCAGTTCTCGAGCGACAGGTTTCTGCAAGCCGATGCTGCAAAGGCTAAGCTCAGACGGACCTCGTATGCGCCCTTTGGTGGAGGAAAGCACCTCTGCCCAGGTCGCAATTTCGCATTTGGCGAGAATCTGGGATTCATGGTATCCTTCATTCTCTCGTTTGACGTGGCGCCGGAAGACGGAAACTGGGAGACGTTTGTGCCTCCGGCAATGGACAAATGCACAGCAGCTGATGCTGTTTGTAAGCCAGCACACAACGGGGCTGGATTTGGGATTCGTATCAAGAGGCGTGAGGGCTGGGAGTCGACAACGTGGAAGTTTACGTCTGGCGGAGTTGATCTGCTTAACCTGTAGTTAGGTGATTGACATTAAGCCAAGAGCAGGGATTCGGTTCGGACGGCAGTTATAGGATTCAATGCATTGGCATGAGGTTACATCGCCCAGTCTTCGGTGCTTACAATATACCGTAGAATGTCACCGAACTGACTCAAGACAAGCCCCAGTCGTTCCGTCACAGTTTCGGATAGAATCGATCACCGGAGACTTCTGAGAATGCCCCTTTATTGCCCGGGGTTGGGTGAGCCCTGGACAGAAATATTTTATGGGGTTGTTCTTTTCCAATTTAGTTAGACTACTCCGTAAACAGCCTTGCCTTGCGATGACATGCCATGTACTGGGTTTGTGAAGACTGTTCTCTACTGCCTTGTAGTTGCCACTCGGCTGCCTCCCGCAATATGAATCGAATCGCCATTGTCTTATCACTTTTACTGCATCAATATCAGACCATGATCCAATTACCCTTTCCACTAGAGTAAATTTTCGTTCCGAATACATATTGAGGTAGTTACAATCCGGCACTAAGAGCCATCAAGAAGGGTCCTCCACAGAGGTTGAGGTTGCTCAACCAAGGTATAGGGTAGGCAATCCCACCACGCGTGGGATCAATAAGTTGAGTTAGATTGATAACTTTCGCGGGATTGATAAGTTCCCCCGAGATTGATTCAAAGTCCAGCACAACCCCTGGTATTGACCAGGGTTGAAAGCCTGCCTCGGCTTTTGACCAATGAGTGCCCGTCCCGGCTGTGCTATAATTAAATATGCCTAAAGTCTGACCACTACCCCTGATTAGGTCTGGTATAATTCTATCCATAAACAGGGGCTATGCGGCGAGAAAGTGGAGGATGGGGGAGCCTGTCAGCGTGCAACATCAGCAGTGACGACAAGGCCTGGCCTGCAATGACTCATTGCGCATGATTCTTTTTATTAATTAGGAGGCAGGGCGGCAAAAGTACATGTGCTGAGGTCTCTACATAGACGAGGTCGGACGGACGCGGGCTTTCACTCGCTCCGTTTTCTTCTTTGGTTTCTCTCCCATGACAAAAGTACCGCGATCCCGGCACGGTAACTAACCGGTGCCGGAGCTAACAGGCCGGGGAAATATGACGGGGAGGCAACAGTAATATCCCGCGTGCAAATGTCCGCAGGGAGTCCGCAGGTAGTTGACTGCCGGCGTTAAGCTTGAAGGCGGGTAGACACGGCAATTACTAGGTGGCTTCATTACGCCTAAATTCTAATAGACTGTTCTAATTTCTAAATATCTGGCTTTTTATGCTCTGTGGGTCAGATGTTAAATCCTCCCGTTCATCGTGATTCGTTAACTATATGTCCATACGGGCTCTACAATGCAAATTCGCTCCAAAACTAAGCAATAGGCGTACGCCTTCTTCGAATCCCAAATCGACAGCTGTGTGTAATGGGGTCCTGAAAGAGGAATCGTAAGAGTCAATCTGCTCCACCATGTCCTTCTCTTGTACGCAATGTTCTAGTAAAATTTTGAGAATGGCCCCGTTTCGCTGGACGACGGCCCAGTAGACAGCAGACTGGCGCCTGTTGTCCAAGTCACCTGGCCGTGCCCCCCGCTCTAGGAGCAACATTATAATACCTGCGTGGCCGTGGATCACGGCATGCATTAGAGCTGTTCTCCCATCGCTGTCCCTTTCGTTGATGTTTGTTGAGTGTTCTAGGAGAACGCACATGATTCCCTCGTGGCCTTTTTGTGCAGCCATATGTAGCGTGCTCATCCATCCGCTGGACTCCTCCCCAGATGACGCCACGTCGCCGAGTGACGGGTCTATCGGAGGTGTGTTATTAGACTCGATAGGTATGGAATGGCTCGCGGTGCTCAGCGAATCGGGGTACATTAATGACAGGTCCTTGCTGGTGAGGTTTCCCATGAGAGGTAGATCGGCGGATAGGTTCGAGAGAACAGCCTCCAAGCTCACGGGAAGCGCATCTGGAGGAGATGGTTCATGCAGGTTTGACACTGGTGTGCACAAACCTAAACTCCCCATGGTGCTCGCAGAGTCAGCCGTGACAGCCGATGTTATCTCTTCCGAGTTTGAGGTCGTCGGGAAGTGGGTGTGAAGCTGGTTGTCGACCCCGGTTCGGCCGTCTCCCTCGTCGCCGGCGATCTGATCGGACGCCACAGAGTCGTTTTTCTTCTTGCTGTGTTTTTCTGGGGCCGTTGGTTAGCCTCATCTGCCTGCAAGGGGCTTCTCCTTAGGCCTACTAACGACGAAACCTGCGTTGGGCGATGCGATTCTGCAGCCTGCGACGCTCCACTCCTTCGTCGATAGTCATGGATGGCTTGTAAGAGTAACGTTGTGCGAAAGTCCGGGTCGTAATGGTAATGGTAATCGTAAGAATAAGCAAGGCAGCCGGGTTCTATAATATTTCCATCGACCACGAGAACCTTATAATTTTAGCATCACCGTAAGCAATTAGTTGTTTTACGGTGAATACATGTACCCGACCGGGCCCCTGAGCTCATATTTGTGCCGTAATCCGTTCAGTGCGTGCGGCGTATACGTTCACCTATACTGGCATCGTGCATGGGTGAAGCCTGGGGTGCACCTAAGAAAGTTCCATAAGCTTGGATTACCGATGTCATCAAGTTACCAGCTCTCTTCAAGGCACTGCCCATATCCATTGACGATGCTTCACTTCAGCCTCTACAACCTATTTTCCTAATTTCCTTCAACAACTGTGCGGTTCGCGACGCTAGAGTGTCTGATCTGGCGCGGAGACACCCGGGAGCGAGCAATAACAGGCCGCACACAACTGCTTACCATTATGGAACCCGCCACGATACCTATCGCCATTGTTGGCATGAGCTGCCGCTTCTCTGGCGGAGCTGATAGCCCGGAGAAACTTTGGGAACTACTTGCAGAGGGACGCAATACCTGGACCAAGGTCCCTGAATCCCGCTATAATCAGACCGCATTTTACCACCCTGAGGGCACGAGAGCAGGCGTCGTAGGTTTCACGCATTTCCTTGCTAGTTCTGCGCAATTCTTCTACTTGTGGCCAGGAACAGCTTTTTCTTTGTCTCTACATGCTGACTGCTGATGACATTCTTAGTCTAACGCTCAGGGCGCTCACTTCCTCGAGCGGGATGTCTCCCACTTTGACGCACCGTTTTTCAGCTTCCCTGCTGAGGTAGCAGAGGTAAGTCCTGGTTTTTGTTTGCTAGTGGCACATGTCAAAAAGACAAGAGTGAGCTAAAATATCACAGTCCATGGATCCACAGCTGCGCATGCAGCTCGAAGGCGTTTATGAGGCTTTGGAAAGCGGTAAGCCAGGTTTCAATTCCCGAGACCGACAAGGTTCCAAGGCATACTAACCAGCCCAGCCGGCATTCCTATGGAACAATTTGCGGGGAGTAAGGCGTCGGTCTTTGCAGGGGCGTCCTTCCGGGACTACCACGACACGCTGATGCGTGACCCTGACTTCCTCCCACGGTACTTCCTCACCGGCAACGGCGCCGCCATGGGTGCCAATCGGATATCCCACTTCTACGATTTACGTGGTCCCAGCATGACGGTGGATACAGGCTGCTCGACAACCCTGACGGCGCTGCATCTGGCGTGTCAGAGTCTTCGGGCAGGGGATTCCACAACCTCAGTGGTCACGGGCTCCAACATCATGCTCAACCCAGACATGTTTGAGACATTGGCGAGCGTCGGGTACGAGGCGAAGCACTCCAAAAAGCGGGACTTGCTGCTGACTGACACTGATTGATAGGTTTCTGGGCTCCACGGGAAAATCCTTCGCCTTTGACGACCGCGCACAGGGGTACGGCCGCGGAGACGGTGTTGCCACCATAATCATCAAACCCCTGTCGGATGCCGTGAGGGACGGCGATCCCATTCGGGCGGTCATCAGGCAGACGGCGCTGAACCAGGACGGCCACACGCCGACTCTGACGTCGCCCAGCAAGGAGGCCCAGGAGGAACTCGTCCGCTCGTGCTACCGGTCTGCCGGCCTCGACCCCCTCGACACGACCTACGTGGAGGCTCACGGGACGGGCACCAAGGTTGGCGATCCCATCGAGGCGGAGGCGCTCAGTTGCGCGCTGAACAGGGACAGGCCGGTCGATGAGCCCTTGCTGATCGGCTCGATCAAATCTAACATCGGCCACGCGGAAACTGCGAGTGGGCTGGCAAGCATCATCAAGGTGAGCCTGGCGCTCGAGAAGGGGATCATACCGCCTAATGCGGACTTCCGCACACCGAATCCCGCGATCCCAGTCAGGGACTGGAAAATCAAGGTGAGGGAGCCACAAAACACCAGAGCACCATTGGCCGGTTCGCTAACTTGCTTACTCGATGATTAGATCCCAACCTCGTTGACGCCCTGGCCCGGCACTAGCCAGTACCGAAGAGCCTCAATAAACAATTTCGGCTATGGAGGATCTAATGCTCACGTAATCTTGGAGGCATACTCGTCGACCAGCCTTTCCGTCAAAGCTTATTCCAACGGTTGCAAGGGGAGTGATGTCAACGGCCGCGTCAATGGCCACGCCAATGGCCACACCAACGGCTCCACCAACGGCCACCATGCCGATGTGCCGCTGCCAAGAGTCTTGGTTCTCAGTGCCAAGGATGAGAGGGGCACTCGTAGAATGATGGAGGACCTCGCGGGGTACCTGGAGAAGAAGCAGGTGAAAGATGACGAAGAGCTTCTGAGAGATGTGGCGTTCACTTTGGGCCAACGGCGTTCCCGGTTTCCATGGACAGCCGCGGTTCCAGCCGCGAGCAAGTCTCAACTCATACAGTCACTTCAGGATGGCCTGGCCACTGTTTCCAGATCATCCAAACAACCTAGGTTGGGATTTGTCTTTACGGGACAGGGGGCACAATGGCACGCTATGGGCAGGGAGCTGATCGAGGCGTATCCTGTGTTCAAAGATGCTCTGCTCGAGGCAGAAAGGCACATCCGCAGCTTTGGTGCAAGTTGGAATCTTCTCGGTATGTGGCATGGATTAGCCCCCGTTCATATACTTGACGGCACATACTAACATAGGCATATCAGAGGAGCTTATGCGGGACGAGAAGACCACCATGGTCAATGTCGTGACGCACAGCTTGACCATCTGCACGGCACTTCAGCTTGCGCTGGTGCGGCTACTGCGTTCATGGAATATTAAGCCAGCAGCAGTTACCAGCCATTCCAGTGGAGAAGTTGCTTCAGCATACGCTGCTGGTGCCCTGGACTTCAGATCTGCTCTCGCCATCTGTTACCTACGAGGCACCATGGCGACTGATTTCAAGTCCCGTGCTGGTGGCATGCTCGCAGCTGGTCTGGGGCGTGCCGAAGCAGAAGAGTACATTGCCAAGGTCACATCGGGCACCATCGTTGTTGCATGTGTCAATAGTCCAAGTAGCGTGACGATATCCGGAGATGTAGAGGCACTCGAGGAGATCGAAGCCCTCCTCGTGGCTGACAAGGTGTTCGCGCGTCGTCTGACCGTCCAAGCGGCCTACCACTCGCCCCAGATGCAGCCATTTGCCAAGGATTATCGTGCTGCCCTGGCTGAGGTCCTGCACCAGGCAGGCGAATTCGAGGACGTTCTGTACTCTTCTCCGGTCACGGGAGGCGTGGTACAAGATGCCTCTGAGATTGCCCGCCCCGAGCACTGGGTCAAGAACATGGTGCAGCCGGTTCTGTTCACTGATTCCCTGACCAACATGTGTCAGGTCAACGGAAGTCAAAACATTGACACCATCATTGAAATTGGCCCTCACAGTGCCTTGCGAGGTCCCATGCGCCAAACTTGGTCAGAGCCGGAATTCAAGGGCATGCAGTTCTCGTACACGTCGTGCTTGGTCCGCAAGCAGGACGCTGTTCAGACAATCCAAGCTTTGGTCTGTACGTTGATCAATCAAGGCTACCCAGTTGACTTGGGGTCTGTCAATTTCCCCACGTCTCGGCATGGGCTGCGAGTTCTCACCGACCTCCCATCATACCCTTGGAACCATGGCCAGCGTTATTGGGTCGAACCTCGAGTCAACAAAGAGCGGAGGCTTCGTGTCGAGGGACCGCGAGGCGTCCTTGGTGTTCCTGCCGTGAGTTACGATCCATCCACCTCGACGTGGAGAAGTGTGATCCGCTCATCGGAATTCTCTTGGCTGCAAGATCACAAAATCCAGTCAGATATGGTATTCCCAGGCGCTGGGTACATTACAATGGCTATTGAAGCCATTATGCAGACCAGGCGCTCGACTGAGGCAGCTGTCACTGGTTACAAGCTGAAAAATGTCGAAATTCTGAAGGCTCTTGTGGTCCCTGACACACTCGATGGAGTAGAGATATCCTTATCTCTTAGAGCCTTGAGCGACCGAGCACTATCTGCGAAAGAATGGCGTGAATTTACGGTATCTTCTACCTCTGACGAAGGTGCTGTGACAATTCACTGCACAGGCTTGGTAGCAATCGCAGAAGGGTCATCCAACGGTAGCTCCATTTCGAATGGATCTAACAACTACGAGACAGATTCAGGTTTGTATCCCTGTGATCTTAAGCTGATGGAGTTATATAAGTCTCTCCAAAGTGGTGGAATAAACCACGGTCCTTCTTTCCAGAAATTAGTTTCCGTTTCCTCAGGGGAAGGCTGCTCCCGAAGCACTTTTGAAACACATGGCAGCTCCCCATACGAGTACAGCTACCTGATACATCCCATCACTCTGGATGTAGTCATTCAGTCTGTGTACGGTTGCCTTATGGGACCTGATAGGCGTATGACGAGTGGAATGGTTCCTCGGTCCATTGAGTCAATGTTCATATCTTCTGAGATTAGTGGCATGCCTGGGCATATGTTCAACACCACTTCAAAGCTGACTTGGCTGAATGCCCAAGGTTTTGAGTCCTCCATTGCAGTGGTGGATCAAGGTCAACCCTCTTCGAATCGTCTTGAAATCAATGGCCTTTTCTGCCAGAACCTTGGAGGTGCCCTTCAAACAGCTGATTCTGAGAGTGCGGAGCCATACTTTCGTGTCGAGTGGGCACCGGACCTAGACCTGGCGCGCCCAGAAGATTTGAGAATTCCCAAACAGGTCTCACAGAAGGTGACTGACAACGCAATCTTCGAAGAGATTAGAAATGCTTGCTATCATTTTGCGCAAAACGCCCTGCAATCCTCTAAGAAGGTAGAGTGCGACCAAGACTCTCAGCAGGGGCGTTTTTATTCGCGACTGGAGACGCTGGCTCAGTCAGCTAAAGCAGGTGGCTGGACCCCAAACACACCAGAAGAGCAAGAGTCTCTCATCAAACGGGTTAGCGAATCGAGCGCCGCTGGAAAACTCATCTGTCGCATTGGCTCAGAGCTTGTCCCGATCCTGCATAACGAAGTGAATACACTTGACTTGGTACAGAAAGATGGGTTGCTATCCCAGTACGATGAGGAATGTCTCAGACTTCCAGATTCATACGAGCAAGTCAAACACCTTCTACGCCTCTACTCTCATAAAAACCCTCGAGCGAGTGTCCTACAGGTCGGCGCTAAGGCAAATCGATACACTGAAATAGTGCTGGAGGCGCTCGGGGCTGGTTTGGATGATGGAGCGGCGGCTCGTTTCGCGCAGTACACATTCACAGCCTCCTCACCAGAGTTATTGCAATTGGTTAAGGAGAGGTTCGAGGCAATGTGTTTCCAAGAGCTTGATATTGATGAAGATCCCACAACGCAATCCTTTGAGCAGGGCTCGTTAGATCTTATCGTCGCATGCGAAGCACTCTTCAAGGCAAAATCAGTATCAGAAACGCTCAAGAATCTGAAGAAACTCCTCAAGCCTGGGGGAAGGATTTTGTTAGTTGAGCCTACGCAGGATGAGCTGGCCTTGACCTTTGCCTTCGGTCTCCTTCCGGAATGGTCTGGGCGATCTTACCGTCATGATGACTGGAACTCCTTGCTTCGCGAGAGTGGATTTCATCTTGAGTTCGATGTCTGTGATGAGGACAACGGGGATGTCTACGCTCTCAGCACGATGTTTGCCATTGCAAAAGAGAATGATGAAGCACTTATAGGAAAATATCCCCCGATCACAATTCTCTATGATAGCCCTCCGCCCGAAAGCTGGACCAAGACGATGAACCAAACACTCTTCAACCTTACGGGAGAAATGCCGCAGGTTTCTCACTACAGAGACGCGCTGATAGACGACAGACTATGCATCTTCGTCGCTGAAATGATACGACCATTCCTGCTGAATCCCACAACTGAAGAATTTAACCTTGTGAAGTCGCTCTTCAACCAATCTCAGGGAGTTCTTTGGATTTCTCGTGGAGGTGCCATGGATTGCGTGGATCCCAACTTCAGTCTGAGCGCCGGCCTATTCCGTACATTGAGAGCCGAGTCTACCAACAAGAGATTCGTCACCTTAGATCTGGACTATAACAAGCCGGTGTGGGATGTGAGCACCACTCAGGTGATATCAGCGGTGACTCAGAACACATTCAACCTCGTACGATCCTCCGAATCAATCCCCGATTTTGAGTATGTAGAGCGTGATGGCATCATTTCTCTACCAAGACTTTTCCCTGCGCCTTCCGCCTACCAGACTGCCGCCGGGCTCGCTGACAAGCAGTACGAAATGCAGCCCTTCTTCCAAAATGACCGCGAGCTTCGGTTGTGCGTAGGGACTACCGGCCTTTTGGATACACTTTCCTTCGCCATCCAGAATACCGAGACCCCTCTGCCGGACACCGACGTGGAAATTCGACCCCAGGCATTTGGACTCAACTTTCGAGATATCATGGTAGCTTTGGGTCAACTTCAAACAGATATCATGGGCTACGAATGTAGCGGTGTAGTAACACGGGTCGGCGCTGCCGTTCCATCATCCGAACTCAAGGTCGGTGATAGGATCTGCGCTTTCACGCAGGGGTACTATTCGAACGTGGTACGCGTGGACTGGACAAGAGTCCACAGAATTCCCGATAACATGCCATTTGAAGTCGCGGCTTCGGTACCCATGGCGTTTGCTACAGGATACTATGCTCTCTACACCCTGGCAAACTTGCAGAAGGGCGAACGTGTCTTGATTCATTCTGCAGCTGGAGGCGTCGGCCAAGCTGCCGTGATGATGGCCCAGCACATTGGTGCTGAGGTCTTTGTCTCGGTAGGCTCAAAGGAGAAGAGGGAATTCGTGCAAGAAACCTACGGCGTCCTTCCTGATCATATTGTGTCTAGCAGGGATCCCTCCTTTGCTCAAGATATTCTCGCCAAGACAGGAGGTCAGGGTGTTGACGTTGTTCTGAATTCATTGGGTGGCGAACTTCTCCAGTCGAGTTTCAACTGCCTGGCTATGTTTGGCCGCTTTGTTGAGATTGGTAAAAAAGACTTCGAGCAGAACCGACTCCTCGAGATGGAGACATTCAAGAAGAACGTTTCCTTCTCAAGTATTGATTTGGTCCTACTTGGAAAATACAGGGGACCGGTTTATCGCAATATTCTGGCTAATGCCATGAAGATGCTTGAAGCCGAAATTCTTCGGCCCGTATCTCCCATTCAGACATATCCGATCTCGGATTTAGAAAACGCCTTCCGCTTGATGCAGGCAGGTAAACACATGGGAAAAATTGTCATAGTTCCGGGTCAAGATGATCTAGTTAAGGCGAGTCACTCCTCCAACTATACCATGTTTATTAAGCTAACTATTTCGTAGGTTATACCTCAGGAATGGTCACTTCGTCTGGATTCCAACAAGACATACCTCCTAGCTGGTGGCTTGGGAGGTATTGGAAAGTCAATCTGCAAATGGATGGTAGACCGTGGTGCGAGAAACTTCATCTTACTCACACGCAGTCAGACTACATGTGAAAAGGCTGCACCATTCCTTGACGAGCTCCGAGCATCTGGCTGCCTTGCTATTGCAAAAAGTTGTGATTTCTCTAGCAAAGAAGATCTCAAGGCGGCGGTGCATGCTTGTCAAGATTCTCTGCCTCCTATACAAGGAGTGATTAACTGTGCCATGGCTCTTCGGGTAAGTCTCGCTATTTTCTGTTCTGAAACACAATCTAACACCCGGTAGGATTCTATCTTTGACTTGATGACTTCTGAGGGTTACGTCACTGCAATCAGTCCAAAGGTTCAGGGATCATGGAACTTGCACGAGATCTTTTCGTCCACTCAACTTGATTTCTTCATCATGCTATCTTCCCTTGTCGGCGTAGCTGGCAACGTGAGTCAGGCAAACTATTCTGCGGGCGGAAGCTTCCAGGATGCCATTGCTCGGTATAGAAACGCTCGGGGACTACCTGCTGTGACCCTCGATCTGGGCATGGTTAGTTCTATAGGATACGTGTCAGAGAACGAGGCCATAGGTACACGTTTGGCCCGTTTTGGCTTCAAGCCCTTGGATGAGGGTGAAGTGCTGCGTCTCGTTGAATCTGCCATGATTCACCCTCATCGCCAGGTCGATGATTCTCACATCGTTACAGGTCTCATTACTGATCTGAGCACGGTAGACCCATCGGATGCCTACTGGACCAAAGACCGTCGTTTCGCTGCTGTTACTCGTGCCGATGGGCTACAGGGCAATGGGAAGACCACCTCGGCAGACTTGAAGAGCCAACTAGCAAGTGCATCTTCAACTGATGAAGCCGTTGTCCTCCTCAGCACTTCGATTGCGGAGAAAATGTCCAAAATGTTTTTGATTCCGGCCGAGGACATTAGTTCAGATCAGTCGTTGACGCACTACGGCGTGGATTCTTTGGTGGCTGTTGAGTTGCGTAACTGGCTTGCGTCAAACACTGGGATGGATCTCTCCATTTTTGACATTATGCAGAGCACATCTATTAAAGGACTAGCTGTTCGAATTATAGAAAAGCGTAGTAGAGACTGAAGTATAGAGTCCTTATTTTAGATAGAATCTTAAGCACCTCACGGCCATCAAATAGACTTAGACTTCAAAATCGACTTTTTTACAGAAAGACTCATCTTCGAAAACCTCCCATATATATAATAGCAAACTTGGTCTTCATAAACTTTATTTATATTATTTTCCACTCCACTCTGTTTATTTTTCAGAGTCTAAGTGTTGGTCTGTGAGATTGAATAACTCGCATCATATCCCAATAGCCAAATGCTATCTGGGATAAGAGGAATAAAGGTGATATCGACTATGTTGAACTTGGGGAGCGACTTATACGCCTTGAAATAGGAGTCAGTGCACATATCATAGTTAGGGGCTCATATAAAACACTGATGCACAATGCTTCAGCCATCTCATTAAAGTCGGCTCATACCCTTGATTGACAATTAAAAAAAGCCAGCACTAGTTCTTTATTTCTTCACAGAGTTTGACTCTCTCCTAAAATAGAGATGTCTGGATATCTGAGGTAGCATAGAATCAAGACTCGAATACTCAACTTCCCATTTCAATAAATGATAATTCTGCAGAAGATCGTTTGCTATAAAGCCTGAGAAGGGCACATGGTTCAGGTTCAAGATAGGGCTACGGACAGTAGTCGTACCTTTTCATATCAAAAGCACCGGAAGCTAAAAGTACTCCCAGTAGCCTCGAACTCGAAGTTGGGTTGGCCCCTATAGGTTAGAAGAACGGAAAATAGGCAGATTGAGGTAAGTAGCCTTGCAATGAGTTTTCTAGACCTGCCAAGACGAGAAAAGTTCAGAGATTAACACGACGATGATCTACGCAGATATCCATGATATCTCTGGGTAAATATACAAGATTTCCAATATTCCTGTGCTGGTTGATGTTCCTTGCCTTTGATATTTCCAATTGACATTACGGCGGATGGCGAAAGCTGGCTCCGCAAGGATTTAATTCTTCTGTATTGATCGAAGGATTTCTAAAGCTAAAGTCTCTCTTAGACGTATACTTAGGGAGCGTTTGACAAAGAGTGTGGATATTGACTAGAAATTAAATCCAGGGACCGAGATTAGACAAGGAGAGTGAAATTATAAGGCTGACGCTCGCAATCACTGTCCACACGGCTACTGCTCGATATTTTCCAGTAAACAATGGGATCTGAGTTGATTTGTAAACTTTTATCTCTCTTAAAGCATAAGTGCCCTCCTCGATTCGTATAACAAGAACGATAATAGACAGACAACTTTTATTCATCATCAACAGTTTAAGTAAGGCAAAGTAAATTACATGTCAACGGTTTCCTCATCTTCAACTCCAAATAGGGCCCTCATGGGATCCTGGTAGTGCATAAAACCAATACCGGGCTCACAAACGCCATAACCCAAAAGGCGTTGAGCTTGAGGCTTCATCTGCCTCACTCTCTCGACCGGGATTTCGAGGAAGAAGTTCTCGGTTGGTCGAAGGATAGGTTTACATAAAAAGGTTCCGAGGGTCTCTCGATAATCATCCCTAGGGAAGAGTAAATAGTTAGCGTCAAAGTAAATCATGCCGACCAATGAATAAACATGGACATACTTAGTAATATTAGAGCCACCTGCGTGATACAGGGTTCCTAGGAAGATAAGTGCTCCTCCAACTTCGAGCTCGACTGGGACAGCTTCTTCGTCCAGTGGACGGCGTTCCGGCCCCCAAAGGTGTGAGCCCGGAATGGCAACAGTGGCGCCATTCTCTTTCGTTGTCTTGGTCAAGGCTGTAACACATGAGATCATTGTAAGAGCCTCGCCTGGTTTGGGATGGTGGTCACTGTTCCCTATAAGTTAGCTTCAATTGAAAGGGCAGGCACGGATAATCATACTTGTCATCGCGGTGAAGAACCTGTTGTTTGCCTCCAGGGTTTACTCGAAACCCGAGAGCAGCTGACAGGATGGGCTTGCCACCTATAGTTACCTGGCGGTCGCCTCTCCACATTGTGTGATAGGAGGATACCATGATGTTGGCAACATCCGTGAATAATTTATTGCACACCAGCTCAACGCACGCATCGGATTCAGCTAGTAATCCTGTGGCACGCTGTGTAGTTGGTGGGAAAAGCCCATACTTGTCGGGAATATCCCTTTCAAAGAGCGGCTTTAGATCTTTTCGGATCTCACCGGCAAGCTCTTGTGAGATCAAATTCTCCACAATAACACCTCCATCACGCTCAAGAATCTCGACGAGCTTCTCTGGGGTGATTTCGGGGTTTGTAGCATCAACCCTGACAATCGTAGGCTTTTCTGCGGGTACAGCCATTGTGGAATCCTAGATTTTGACTTTTAATTTAGATTCACAAGATGGCAGAAAATACAGGCATCAATATTGATTTAGGACTTTATAATTAAAGCATAGTCATATTGAGAACATACGAGATATTATTTATGCAGATCCCGGGAAGTATTTCGTCTAAATTGTGGCGTGATAGTTTATGGTGGCTTTCTTTAATTACTTGTGCCTTTTTCCAAACTTGCTTATGCTTATACGGGCTCCATTTTGCTTACCTCCTCAACATGCTTATGAGTTTCCAGATGCTTATGCCCCGCATAAGCAATACCGTACTCAATTCCCTGGCAAGTGGGTGACATAAGGGATAAGACACCAAACCAGCACTTCAAGCATCCATACCCGGAGAGGCTCTATGTTTGATCCGCCACAACTTAACCCCAAATTACCTTAAAAACTTAAGAAGAAGACTATAATATATCTTACACTATATAATATATAACTATATAAATTACTAAGTATTAGGAATTAACTAGGCTATATACTAATAATAAAGATTTTATTATAGTAAATACTATATTATACTTATAGATATAATTAATTAATCTAACTTTATAGATCTAACTTTTCTAGTAAATATTATAAACCTTAAATATAATAACCTTTCTTAGAAGCTTTTCTACTATATTATACTAAGTAAGCCTAAATCTAAATTAATTTATTATATTAAAACTTAAATAAAGGCTACTTTTACTTAGATTAATTTAATATAGTATATAATATACTAAAACTAATAATTAAATATTAAGTTATAATAGATATATATAATAAGGTGGTTATTACTAAGGCTAAGCTTATTAAGGTCTTCTATATCCCTAAAGAGTATTTTATTTAATACCTTTACTCTATCTACTTAATTAGTATAATATAGAGTTAAACCTAGTAGATATAGTTATTAGATTTACTTTATTATTAGTAGCTTTATTATTATAAGAAGCTTATTAATTAAGTAGAGGCTTAAGTATTTAATATAATTAATATAGAGCTCTCTTAGGTTATTTATAATTAGAATTAGTATACTTTTTAAAAGCTTATTATCTACTTTAATAATTAAGCTCTTATTAATAAAGATATAAATATTTAATAATATTATATTATTATTATTATTACTACTATATAAGAAAGTAATTATAGTTAATAGTAATAAGTATCCCCTTTTAGAGCTATAGCTAACTTATATATTAGTTAGCCCTTATTAAAGTTTTTAATAAGATATTAATACTTATACTTAAGCTAAATATATAAATATTTAAGTTTTTATAATATTAAAGGTTTAGGTATAAGCTATAAATTATATTTTAAAAACTATATATAATAATTATATATATAGCTTAATCTTAGGACTAGATAACCCTTATTTATAGTAAGAGAAAATAAATAATAATATATCTTAAAGGGTATAGAAAGAAGAAATATATTTTTTTAAGTCTTATTATATCTCTTTTGCCGCGGTATACAGCCAAAAAGAAGACGTAAGAATTTGGTGTCTCATCCCTTATGTCACCCACTTGCCTGGCTAATATTTAATTTATTTTCAAAAAATGTGGCTAAAAAAAGCGCCGGAATTCTCGTCAACGTGACTAGTTAGTGTTTGGTGCTGACTACAGCCTTTTCCTTCAAGGCTCTCGTCAGGTTCAACTCAAATAAACATATTTGCAAGACAACCGTAAGTCGTGTTAAGATGTTTGGTTATGGTAACGGTTTCTTCATAATAAATCTTAAACTTTAGAGCGCCGTTCTGGTGAATAGTGTGAGAATCTCCTCACAGTCAAGGAAGGCTTGTGGCTGAAAGGGTGAAGCCCACCTGTTTTAAGCACCTTAGTTTATACTTTAGATTTGCAAGTTTAGGAGTTATGTGGTAGTGTGTATTAATTCAATTTCAGCTTGGCACACACTCTGAGTAGCACCCTAACTAGGCGAGATAAGCAATTCAACTCATCCTTGGCTACCTACATATACATAGCATCCCATAGTCTTCTCAAGCTGGGCATTGTCGAGTAATAGCTTTGCCAATGTCCACAAGCTCGCTGTGACTACCATAAAGAGGGTATTCTGCCTTGTAGTCACTATCGACCGGCGCGTACATGAACCATGCGCTCAACGGCTGCGCTCTAACAAACTTCTCGTCGGACGTCTTGGTCCTGTTCACAGCGACATTCCCTGCTAAGAGATACGCCTTTGTATCAATCCCACCTTTCGGATAGTCAATCATCTTCATCGGCACCTTGGCATACGCAATTGGGATAGTGAACAGCGACTCCTGGACGTAGGTTACTCCATCAAGAACGACCGGCCCATTCTCATCATCACTCCTCGCGTCGAGGTTCGGAATATCCTCACCCAACTCACCCTTTGGCGCCCGGTAAACTCGCAGATCACCACTTGGTCGCCATTTCAGAAATCCGGTAATCCATCCAGACATATCGTACTCTGCATCACCACCGCCACATGAGAAGGGCGCCTTCGCGCGGACGATCTGGCCCCAGAACTTCTTCGTTTCGTCACTTTCTGGCTCATCCCAAGTCTTCACAAAGCGACTAAGGATGGGTCGCAGTTCTTGAGCGTATTCCCCAGGCTCCTCACCGAACTCCTCGAGGTAGTCGAGCTTCTCCAACAGCTGCACCCAGTCCTTACGCTCTCCCAGCAGCGTGACTTTCGGTAAGCCACAGGTGATGCCGCCCGAAAAATCAAAATAGTGCTGCATCAGACCCATCATGAGCACGGTGGCGGTCAACTCATCATTTTCGTCACTGGTTGTAAAGCCCGGCATGATCCAGTCATAGAGCCACGGCGTTTTGATCCTCGTCTGGATCGCCTCAGAAAACGCGCCGATGACACGGCGCCAGGACCTTTCCTCGACAAAGATCTCCTCTTTGCCTTCGTGGTCAACAAACAAGTGGCGGATATTTTCAGCGTGTTTCGTCATGTAGAAATTAAGCTGCGTCAAGATCTCAAACCAGACTTCGTCGGGGCGCAGGACTAGGTGCTGGTGTTTGGCCCATGCCTCAATTGCGCCTCGCACAAGGCCGTCCGAAGAAGGGAAGATTTGGCCCGTAGGCAAGGACGCCTCGTCCGACTCCTCAAAGTCAGTAAAGGTTGACATCAACACTTTAGGTCGGTACGGGAGCTTGTCAGACAGTTCCTCCGGGCAGCTCCTGTTGAGGAGCTCGGTAGTCGAGGTGACGGCTGTAGAGATATCGAGAGGTAAGGGCTTTACATTGTCGTTGACTGCCACTGTGATATCGGCGACAGCAAAGGCAAACAGTCCAAAGATTGTAATAAGCGAAGTAGATACCATTTTCACGGGGCTTCCAGATCGGCTGGTATTGACACTCTGCCCACGAAGCCAATATGTTATTTTGGTCCGGAAGAAGGGTCTAGAATAAGAAAGTCTGGGTAATTGTCGCCTTTTTATGGTGGTAAAATGAGAAAATGGACGAGTTGAGAAGTTGACACGAGCGTCTCAGACATAAGACATTCCCAACCCCTCAGCAAGTAATGTGGCAACACGCCATTTAAGTTCCAAAGGTAACGACCAAGATGTAACTTGAGCCATAGAATCTCGTATTCTTCGTTCGATTTCCGCCACTCATTATTCGTAGGTCGTATTTCAAAATGGACGGCACAGGTAATTTGCTCTGGGCTGTGTCGACCATCCAGCTTCGTGAGGTGAACACGATGGAGAATTAGCTTCTTGTATGATGTATCCACCGATTGGAATGAAGCTTCCGGTTATGGCTGAAATCAAGAATAATTCTTCTTACAACATCAGCGCACCATTACACTGAAAAAGTGCCACGTGAGACGTAATTGTAGAGAAAATAGAAGATTGTGAGCCAACCAATTATCGCCCCATAGCAGAGTCAAGGAGCTAACAGTATTCAAGGTTCAAAGTGAAAAGTTATATCGGCATCATGCCTTATTACTGTCGTGCCTGGCCTGGCCAATTTGCCACATAACCTGCTGGCGAAACATCATAGTTTTCGGCAACATGTCGAGATATCTGTCACATGGTAATTTCATTTGAAAACAACTTAGACCCTTTTTTGAATCCGACAAGAACCCTTGAAACAGGCGCGAGCTGAGATATTGAGATAGGATGCATTTTTTACACAAAGTATGGTCATCAAACTAGGTCTCATCAGTAGCCTGGTTGGATATGATGTAACTTCAATGTGCGGGCACTGTCTAAAGAGAGTAGATGCCGCACTAAGAACAACCTTAACAGCATGAGTTGGCAAAATTGGTCTACGACTTGAAATTTTGAGATTCCAACGCTATTCAAATTCGGTTCACAAATGGAAGTTTGCGATGTGGCACTCGGGAGCAGATTTATTCTTATGCCCGCCCTATAGCAAGATCTGGGGTCAATGACGATTTCAGACTTCTCAGCTAAAGTCAACTAAAACCTGCATGCTGGCTGTCCTGACACAAAACTGATCCGGGCTGATGAAAGCGGTCAATGTAAGTTGAGACAAGGTACTGTGAATCACACCACCATTTTCACCCACTTCGCGGCCATTCAAATTATGCAGACAGGGGACAATGTGGGAGAGAGTTCGAGCATAAAGTTAAAGAACAACAGAAGATGCCAAACCCGAGATCTCAATACAATGAATACGAAGGTTTCAAAAGAGCCTTTGCTAGCCTAGGCTGCAGTCATGCGGAAGAAAAAGCTTGTAAACCTTCATACCGACGGCTCGAATGGGAACAGTACAGATTTCTTAATTTATCTCAATAGCTATCTTTTTGATTGAGAACAGAGTTGCTGCTCTCCTCGCCTTCGTCCAGGCTGATGCCAGCATCTCCAACTGACGAGCGATTTATGTAGCCTAACCATCTTATCATAGTACTCATGTTGGTTTCTAAGTATCTTCTCTTTTAGAGAAATGAAACCAAATATTCTGATCCGAAAATAACGCCGCAGTGATATACAGAGGTCGGATCGTTCCAGACCGATTTTTTGTTGAGAACAGTGAATCTTGCTTGTTTTTCATGGGAATCTTCGAACATGTCCTAGCACTCATGTCAATTCATTGAGCCCGTCCATTTAGGTACGAAGATTAGATGTGTTCATGCTTCGTGGACGGCACCCAAGAATCGCATCATCAGAAGACTTGGGCGAAAATTCCCAAATTTCTTCTTGGGATGCAAAGTTTGAGGTGGCTAAGGGGTCGAAGAAGGGATCGCTGTTATCGTGACGATCTCGAGCGTGGTTGGAACCGGGGTAGGACTCGGAGTAGGTGTTGGTGTGCCAGTGCTGCTCGCAGGGGGTTCCAAGTCGGGGCATTCACAGCCATTTTTCTCGGCTAGAAAATATTAGCAAGCTAATTTGTTGAATGGGAATACATTTGCTCTTACCGCATGATATAGTCTGCTCATACACACAAGTCTCATCTGCCTGGCATGACGGGGAGCTCTCCACGTTGTAGTAGATACACTTCTCGAAGCTCCTTTGTAGCATATCGCTGCCACAGGTACAGCTTGCTTCGTCGTCACGGATGTTGTTTTCCGACATGGGGGTCGCCGATGCCAGGGCTGCCAGAGCCGCAATGAAAACCGAACTGTTGAAACGCATCTTGGGATTTAAATCGGCAAGGAATACAACGTTACGAAAATGAGAAACTTTGGTCTCCAAGTGATGAAAAAGATGATCTTGCGTCGGACTTATATGTTGGCTTGGGTAAAAGGCTTTGCCACAGGAGAAGCTTATGAAACTGAGTCGGTGTCAATGTCCCTGGCTTGTTTCATTTGTCTGATTGCCATGGAGTGTTCATGTGGAGACCAACATGCTGATCCCGTCTGCAAGGGGTCTGTCAATGCCAATCTGCACGTCACACGCTGCCCGGATGTTTCGGGCCTGATTTCTCTTGCTGTTTAAGGTCTAGGGACCTTTTTACATTTGGAAGCTTGACGCGTTGCTGGCCGAGGTGGCACTGCGATCAATCCTGCGAAGGATTAGTTTGTAGGATCAGATACAGGCATTCACCGACTCCCCACAAAGAGAAAACGATCCCATCCAAACTTGAACGGTCGATTGTGCATGAGAGGGGGCTGGTTGATAGTTGGGATGCAGCTGTTGGCCGACTAAATTTTGCTTGGAGAACAGTTCGAATTGCATCAACACTGTGTTTTGTGCATATAGGTTAATCTTAGCTTTTCCTGCATAAACATTATCCTTCTTACTTTAGGCGAGACGTGTATTCTAGCTTGAGAATTATGGTTTAGTGATGCCCCGGTACAGTAGAAGCAAGACTGTAGGGCCTTCGTCGTTTACCTTCATTGTCCGAAAATGATGTATTAGCAACCAAAAACAGCTTTCTATAATTTCCCCAATTGAATTTCGATTCAATTATGCTCTTTCTAATAGCCGAAGGGCAAGCCGTCCAATGTTCGCATCCTTCGCTCCTTTGGAATCATTGATTCACAGCCTAAGGTTGGTTGTGATTTATGCCATGTTGGCCGTAGCTAGAGTTTTTTTTTTGAAGGCATTGATACCTGTTGCCATATTGCTAAATTTTGAATTGGCTATGTGTCATCAAGGCTGTTTAGGTTTGCCAGGTTGTTTTCTTTTCTCATCTAGCACACATAGTTGTTTTCAGTGTGTCGTTGTTTTAACTAAAGACTGCTATTGATATAAGTGAGCAATAAGTTATAATACTGGTTGGTCTGACCCGATATTAGAATTTTCAACAAGATAATCCGCATATTTGATATACGGCTTAGTTTATCAATAGCCACGTACATCAGCACTTTTGGTCGTTTTGCCTGTCATTTACTGATGCTTCCTCGTAGGACGGCGGGAGTGGCTTTGGTTAAAACAATTGGTGCTGGGGACTGACAAGAAAAATAAAAATTCTTCTTCGGTTAGGGCTGCTCCAAAAATGCTGCATGTCCTAGCTGTGCAGCCGGAAAGTAGACACATCCACCTGACCCAGGATTCGAGGCTCACCTAATATGCTTAGCCCCAGCATGTACATCGTGCCCAATATTGGTAGCAAAACACTTCACAGTATTACTGGTATAGAAAAGAGCAAGTTGGGAATATACATTCAATGAGAAAGAGGGTGCAAACACCACACACAGCCTTAACTTATGAGGCTAGATCTCTGAAATTCGTCTGCTGAGAAGCGCATGATGATAAGTCTTCCTGGATGGCAGCCGATCACAACTGTAGAGTCAAACAAAACCTGGACCTCAGAAGAATAGGGTCGGAATTCTGGCGGCAGCCAGACAAAATTCCGTCCGTCCAAAGTGATCCAGCTACCATCTGAACTCAGGCCATACCCAGAAAAAATATTCCGACAACTAGATACAGGAGTCATACCCCGACCGGATTGCATGTTCGACTTGTCGACAGTGATAATGCCAGCATCAGTTTGGAGTTTGTTGGCAGTAAGAAATGTAAGACTTGTTGAATAGAAACCGATATTAAGGACGCGATATAGGATACCTGTGCCAGTTTCCCACAGCCGGACGGTCTTGTCCAATGATGCCGAGGCCACACATTTTGAGTCGGGTGAGAACGCGACTTGATTGATAGTTTCCCCGTGACTGTCGAGAATATGCTGTAATCTACCTGAGCCAGTAGCCCAAAGCCAAATATTCTCACCATGCAACGACAATGCTAGTAACCTCCCGTCAGGTGAGAACACTGATGTTGATCCAGTAAAACCTTGGATGGTCCGGTGTTTCACTAAGGAATAAGATTCGACGAAGTTGTTCGATAATGCGGGGATTGGGACGGTGGAATATAGCACCGTGGCTCCACGTGATGCTGCGGCTAGAAGTTTCGAGTCAGGCGATAACACAAGCGAAGCTACGTATACAGGTATTTTAGGATCTGGATTGGTGTCCCGAAGCAGAAAGTGGGACTCTGATGCTATCGCCACAAGCTTCGAGTCGGCTGAGAACCTAATTATTTGCCCAAGACCAGGGAAAGAAGTGTCATAATCTTTGAGAGTATATCTAAGGACGCCTGTTTCAACGCTCCAAAGTCGGACAGTTCCATCCCTTGAGCCTGAGGCCACCATCTTCCCGTCTGGTGAGAATATAACTGCCAGCACAAACGCGCTGTGGCCTTCAAGTGTATGTTGTAGTATTCCTGAGTAAGTGTCCCAGAGCCGGACAGTCTGGTTGTCTGATACTGAAGCCATAGTTCTCTTATCAGGAGAGAGCGAGAGACGGTTGATGGGGCGGCCACCGTAGCGTGTCTCTGCCGGCGCGTGTATGTTAACATCCCACAGCCGGAGAGTCCTATCTGCTGAGCCCGAGGCCGCCAGCTTCCCATCAGGCGAGAATACAATTGAGAGAACCTCCTTTCTGTGGCCCTCGAGAAGCTGCCGCATATCGCCAGTGTCGGCGGCCCTGAGCTCGATTGTCCCGTCATATAACGCTAATGCTACGAGCTTCAAGTCAGGAGAGAATGCGACCGAGCTTGGATTACGCTTGCAATCAAACGTGTGTAGTAGCACTCCGTTTTCGACGTCCAAGATGCGGACAGTAAGAAAGTCAACTCCATAATTAGAACGTTGCGTAGCAGATGCCACAACCTTCGAATTGGGCGAGAACGAAACCAACCGGACCCGAGCGCGGGCGCCAGTGAAATCTCGAATTGCTTTTACCAGCGTACCCGTGCCGGTCTCCCAAACCAAGACAATGCGGGTTCCAAAGCACGCGGCCACGAGTTTCGCATCGGATGAGAATGCGACCCCTCCTACTTTCATGTTGTCACCATGAATCTCGAGAGTCCGGTGCAGCGCGCCTGTACCTGTCCCCCAGATTTGGAGCCGGTCATACCCTGATTTTGTTGCCAAAAGCTTCATATCAGTTGAGAAAGCAGGTGAACTGCCCGCGAACCCGATGTTTCGTGTCCGGAGTAGCTCGCCTGTGCGGACGTCCCACGACTGAATTGTCCCATTGGATGACACCGAAGCTAGGGTACTCCCATCGGAGGAGAATGCAAGTGACTCTGTCCCTTGGCCATGACTCTCTAGCGTCTGCAGTAGAGCGCCTGAATCAGCGGCCCAGAGTTTGATGGTATCATCCTCCGAGTCTGAGGCTATAAGCTTCGAGTCGGGTGAGAAGACAACCAGGCTTACCCAGTGTCTGTGGCCTTCAAGCGTCTGCATGTTTGGGCTCCAATTGAGAGGGACCGTTGGCTGTAGAGATATCCACCCCGGTATTTGATCTTCAAACCACAATCGGATTATACTGTTTTGAGGTGCAAATATAAGTGCCGATGAGTATACTTGGAGGGGGGCCTGTTGGATAATTGGGACGAAAGCAAGAATAAATCGAATAGCGTCGTCTAAACACGACGCAATTGTTGAACTGGCCTGTGTATACGAGCGATTAGTACGAATAGAAAAGTTTCTCTTGTCAGAAATGCACATACCGGCACCAAGTTCCGCACAATCCTTATTGTATTCACGCTCTCACTTAGCCTCCCGATCAGACTCGAAGCCTCTAGCCACTGGAGAAAGTGCTCAGAGAGGAACGTATGCACTTCGCCACCATCCAATATATCTATACTAGATTCATGTAGATGGTATGCCCAGTGCTCACATGCATATTGGACTTCATCGGGCAACATTGTGCTAATTTTCTCTGGGTCGATAGAAGAATGTTCCGTTCCTGGATGGTGAACTCCGCAAATGTCATTTCGAAGTGATTGTTTCAATATACGAAAGCAGTCAGTTCCTAATTGTTCATGGATTTTTTTCTGGTCTATCCAAAATGGATTTTTTTGTGATTGCCTCGGATCTGAGAGAAAATCGCGAAATGATAGGTGCAACAGCCTAATGGGTTGTTTTGATGATGACGGAATTCTGAGCACCGAATGTAGAAGGTCCAGAAGGTCTGAGACATCCTCCATTGGTAGGTCGAGCAATCGTGCCAATGCAGATGGCGATAAAGGACTCGCAAGAACCACGATAGAACCAACGACTCTTCGAAATTGCGCCAAAACCTCCTGCGAATCTTGGTCAGGAAGACCTGCAAATAGCTGCTCGAGGACTATCAAATACATAGCATCAAGATTGGATCCTGGAACTCGAGCTCTGTATTTCAAAATTCTCTCAAGCTTTTTCCGAGGGTTGCCACCTACTCGATCTGCGATGAAGAGACAGACCGTCGCTGCGGAGATGAAAAGTGGAACTGCCATATTAGCTAAATCCTGACTATCTTGTTGTGTAGGCCAGGTAGCTGGCAACTGTCGTTCCTGTTCATCGACAGACTCGTTGTAGTTGTACCTTATTTGTCCCAGTTCATGCGCAAGGAATACAGTTATGTCATGTTCGATCACCGAGTCAGCTATTTCATGAAGAATCACCTTGTCGTAGGCGCCTTTGGTAGCCTTAAAGCCAAGTCGAATGGGTAACTCTGGCCTGCTGGTGATGAAAACCTTCAGTCCAGGAACCTTTTCCTTAACGCCCGAGAAAAGCTTGATGAGGAGCGTCATGTCTTTCTCAACTTCACATTCGTCGAGCGCATCCACGATGATTAAGCGTGACCGAGCACTCTTGCTAGCTATTAAGGGCTGCAAAATGAGCTTTTCGAATTGCGCTGGCATTAATTTTTCCAATATGGCAGGATCTGCACTGATGTTACTGTGCATATGCTGCGCAGTTGCTGGGATGTATCGGGCCAGCTGGGCCGCAATGGTGGTGAAAAACTTCGAAACACCTTCTCGATCAGCTTCACCTTTCTTGAAGAAAAAGCTGGCACCAAGACGACCATCTCTATCATAAGTCGATGCCAGTGTGCGCGAAATTGTTGATTTCCCTGTGCCCGCCATGCCATTAAGCCAGAACAATGCCTCGGTTTGCGGATCATCAGCCCATTCGGATATTTGAGAGAGTAGTGCAACTCGAGTACCTTTTAAACATGTAGGATTGTGTTCTTCAGCGTGAGAATCAAAAGCAGCTCCAGAGGCAATTGGGAGTTTACTGACTACCCTCGTTTGGTAATCATGGTTGTCAATTTCCCGTCGAAGCCGCCCAAATGCTTTTTCTCTCCCTTCGCCGTAAAGCAACGGGATTTGAACGTCAAAAACGCCGAATAAGGAGTAAGCCATGTCTTCTACCTTTTTCGTTTCGCGTCTTTTTATCCACAACATCCGCTCTTCCACACTAAATGTCGGTAGATGACTGTTCCGAAGAGCTGTGGCAGGAATCTCGGTGATTTCGCTCAGCAGTGATTCCAGCGATGCTTTATCACCCAGCTTTTGCCCATCAGATGAGAAAAATTCTACTGTTGATGGAGCAAGTAGCTCTTGAAGTGTCCAGCCTCGACGGAACCATCTGCTTGTCCGTAGGTCTAACCTCCAGTCTGCTCGGCGTAGGTCATCGACTTCGGCCTTCCTTGGAACATCTGCCAAGTACACGTAGCATATCGCGGCATTTTGATACCAGCGAAACATAGAGTTGAGAGATTCTTGAAGCTCTGCGCTGCTTGACTTGTCGATACAGCAGGTGTCTACCCAGAAATAGTGAAGATCGTCCGAGGTGGCTTGCTTGCCACAAAACTCAATCTTTCGATATCCCTCTTTGTCTTTGCCTTTTCCCTGCATGACATCTTGCAGCGTGACCTCCTGATCATCCTCTCCCCATGTATGCGAGAGAATCGCGTATGGGGGAATATTGTCCACAGAATCTTTTGTCAGGCTCAAAACACCATCTTGGAGCTGGAGCAGCCGCATGGTCGTAGATACGGATCTGAATCCGCAACAGAGTGCCGGATCACCAAAGCTGGAACCCCAGAATGGGATGTCTCTCGCAACACTCGCTGTTTAATTTTCTCCCGTGAGAGTAGGTGGTTTAGGCACGCGGGGAGCTGATTGAAATTGCCAGGCGGGCAGAGTTGGGTACATGCTGAGGTCACGGGATAAGCGTGTCAACCCAATGGCGGGGTATATCTGCCCGACCTATTGGATGTGCAGTTATATTCTCTGCCTGCCTCTAAAAACGCCTTGTGTCTGCCTTCAGACCGTCGTTACGAATGGGGCATAGATTTTCATGAGTCCAATAAGCATCCAACACGTATATCAACCAACCATTCTCTCCTAATGGAAATACTCTTATATTATATGCAGTCGTCGGTTCACTCAGTGTCTTTGAAAAACGTGACGGAAAATTTAATAAGCTTTATGAATGCTGTTCAGAAAGATTATGTTTGTTGACGTCCATATAGTAGACAGCTAGACAGATATCAAGGCCCAATATTCTCGCCCTGTATTTGAGCTCAAATGGTTAAGAATAACGCCGAAGGACAAATGAAAACAAGTCGTACAGGACTCATAAGAAAATGGGCCAAATTCAGACTACGACGTGACATTTACCGAACTCTGACCTCGCGATCAACAACAAATTAATTCCGGACTTTCTGCGATTGATCAAAACACAGTCAAGTTATGTTGATTAATGTTGATCTGATAGATTTAGTGGTTTCTTTTTAGAAACCTGTTTCACTGCGATATTGGGTTATCGCAATGTGGTTGCATCAAGTCTTGCGGATAGTGTAGAATAATGTAGAGGATCTGCCCAATTTTCCCCTATACGGGTTACTTTATGCTGCCGTAAGGGATGAGAGAGGTCAAGCCCACAGCGATTGTATGTCTTGATGGAAATATACATCCGTCGAGTTGCTCTTAGTGCCTCTGATAACTTCGAGGAAGGACAGGTATGTACCGCGATGTCTCGTGCGCCGAGCCTCGAGAGTCTCACATTTACAACTTTAAGTAATCCACGCGGACTGCCTGGCAAGGGCTGTATCAGCGATGATATAGGGAAGCCTTCTTACTTGACGATTTGGTACAATCCCGCTTATGGAACCCGATTATTAACTAGCACGAAGGATAATGTGGTCGAATGTCTAGCTTGTTTGCAAGTAACACATCTCGAGCCCGACGTTATACAGGTCGTTGTTGGCAGACCAAAAACTTTATCATGAATAAGTGAAGGAACAACTCATCGCGCCCTTCTAATCTCTCTATTACCATTTATGATTTGAAGACTTGGAGTTGATATAAGTTCCATCAAGGTCATCTCGTTCCAATGGTTTGAATCATGCCATATTTTACCATGATCCTAGTAGTGCTACCTTAAGATTTTCCTGTGTCGATATAGCGTGTCCTTTGATCGTATTGTTCAGTTTGAATCGCTCGACGACCAAGGCTCCTTGGCGGAATCAGCGCACCGCTTGCGTACAGCAAAAACCGACGTGACATGACCTAGAGCCCACCAAACAAACAGAACCGGCAGCGCCACTCCCAGCTGGTTGCCACACCCCGACCAGATGTGAATCAACAACGTGTACACTCCGCTAGAGGGGAGGGCGTAGCCAATCTTGTACCACGCAGGCATGACCTCGTACGGAAACACCGTACTGGCGACGTTCGTGATAATCCAGGGGAAGACGAAGAAGGGCGAGAACTGCATCGGTATGTAGCAGGCGATCAAGGTCTCCATAACCTGCCAGTTGATATCCATGAGGAGCCAATAGAGCATCCAGGATTTGCAAAAGACGGCACCACCAATGGCCCAGCTGTCTCGGAAGGCATAGATGAAGGCAGACATGCACAGGCCGCTGATGAGGGTGTATATTTTGCCAATACAGAATCGAAACGCCCAGACTTCAAACACCGAGGCCGAGGAAAAGAAGTTCATTTTCATACTGATTCCATTCAGAGCCAGGATAAAAAAGAACTGGGCTAATGGAGGTATAACCATGTTGACGGTATTGTAGAAGGAGCGGCTGGGTTGGAGCGTGGGCTGGATCAGATCCGCTGTCGCTTCGATGGGGTTGAGGTAGGTTTTGATCGTAGGGAGGAGGACGTTGGAAGTGTTGAGGTTCATGAGTGCGCTCTGGGCATTGGAGGATTCGGAAAATACTTCGGTAGTGGCCTTAACAAGCGCGTTTATGCCCGGCAGCAGGACGGAATCGGCGATATTGGGATGGCGTGCTTGGTTGTAAATGAAAGTCGCAGCGGCGGCTGGGTCGTACTCGTCCGTGCTCATGGAGCCATTCATGATTCCGTAGAATCTATCGGATGAGCCGCTGTTTATAACAACAGCAGCCCAGTAGTCGGCTCTGCAGACAGAGCTCCGAATCGAGTCGAGGTCGGGGTAGTCCTGGCTCGAACCAATCTTGACGGTCGGGAGGTGATAGCGTCCGTCAAATTGAGATGATGCGAGAGTTAACGCACCTCCAATGTCGCCCTGATCCAAATTGATTGCCAGAATATCAAGATTGCTATATCGATATGCTTGATGAAAGGTAGTGCCGTAGAGATAGCACATACCTGCGAGGAGGAGCAACTGAATATTTACCGCAGTCATGATGGATGCGATTAACAGTGCGGGTGTGAAGGGCCCTCGACTCTTGGATGGTTCTGAAGTCATTGTTGAATAGTTCGGTAAGACAATGTTTTCTGAATCCAAGTAAGAGTGTGTAGTATGGCTATGAAGGAAAGAATGAAAGGAAAACGAGAGCTAGGGAGAAGGAAGCTATAGCTGGGCATGTCTCAATAAATACATAAAAAGTTTGAAAGAAAACAACGCTAAGGCTTTCTTCTACATACATCTGTAAATACGTGCGTTTATTCATGAGTTGCCCCTGTCATTTTAGGAGATTTGTGACATGAGGTTGTAATCAAGATTCACGAATCAGGAATTCCTTGCGGGGGCTCCCTTTTTGGCAGACCCACAGCCGAAATCATTAGCTACTCGCCGTGCCCCCAACTTTTGCGTTCCCCAAGCACTCCAAATTCCTTCCCAGCTTGAGCCAGCTGTCTACCAGAAAGCACTAAATTTATCAATACTTGACTCCCATTTCTCTCAGGCGGTGACTTGGCTGACCCAGCCCCCATTAAAACGACAGAAAGCAGCCAAATTGCCAGGTTTATCCATATTTAGTGCATAATCCTGAGACCCGGGAAATCTCTATTAGGCCATTCATCAAAACATCCAGTGATAGCTATGTATCTACTGAGCACCTCGACGCCAAGCTACATCTTCCGAGGTCCACATGTACAATTTGGCTTAGAATCACATATGGCATGTTCCAGAATCACCTAGACATGCGCTCTGGTTGTGGAACGTCAAGCTTGTGTGTGAATCCTTGAATTCCAGAAACTCCCATACCGAATAGCGGCATCTACCCTCCTAACCGTTACCACGCTTTTATCTGAGCAGCCATTCTTCAATAATACGATGCCAGGTCTGAGTGTACAATTGTGGTTACATCCCTTCTTATGCTCCGTCAGGCCCTGACTTGGTTCGATTCGTGGCGTATCTAAATTGATGTTCCTTGGCCTTTATCCCCCCTTCCCTGCGGAAGTCCCTGCGATAGGGGGTAGCTCGCTCACCTGATCAGGCAAATGTGAACACGTATTTATAGGAGGCCAAGGAACAGACTATTGTACCTCATTATCAGAATCTCTATACAACTAAGTAACCTAAAAGCTCATTCTACCTAGATTTCGTCGCAATACGAAGCCTACACTTGAACACGACTTACTGCTACCCAGATGTTCTTTGATCAGGGGCTTGGGGCAAATGATGGGTTTACAACGAGCTTGCCGAGTCGGTCTATACGCTTGTTCCTTGATAGAGTTCAACGTAGTATCCAACCTCTCGTCAAATCCCGGCATAACCTTTGACTTACACTTGCATCCTTTCTTCTGAGCGGATTTTACTCCGCTTCTGAAATTCGTACTCTCCAAGCTGGTCTTGAGGTCACTCGTCCCGTGGCTCCGGCGCTTTCTACCGGCTTAGTGACCGAGTCAACTGCGCTCCCTGTGCCTAACATATCCAAGGAGATGACAACTCAACAATTATTCAGACTTTTAGATTATATGTGTATATACAAAACGGAAGAAGCCGAGTCGGCAAAGCTTTCAAAAAGTGTGTCGATTAAGTTAACTACCTGCGAACGCTGCAACGACTTGTTGGTAAAGGAAATCATTGACACTCTATATCCTCTATCTCTTCGCCTGGATCATCTGTTTCTTCAGATTCATCGTCTTCTGAATCCTGTTCAACTTCTTTTGATATAACGCGGAACGGAAATTGACTGACAAATGGTACGAGAACGTTTGGATTTTCGGAATCATCCGAATCACACTCCATCTGTGTATCGGTCTCCTCCTCGTCGCTAGCTTCAGTAACAACACGAAGATAGCCTTGAAAAGGTTAATGACTAAAACTCGAAGAGACGCGAAACAAAAGGACAAACCGTCTTCAGCCAACTCAATCTCAGGGTTGCGGTGCAGGAAATTGGCAATAAAGTCATTTTCCAGGGGCGCGGTATCCCCATTTGCGCTTAGGTAACAATAGACGAAATCCATGAGATCCATTGGTGTCATGGGAGAGCGGGCAGTCTCCTCCTCTTTCAAAATGTAGCCAACGAAGCGGCTTTCGTCTTGTCTCGGTACGCGGCTTCGATTCTTGCGAGGAATCCTGTGCCTAATGGTCGAATCTTTGAGGCCAGCTCGTATTGTGGCGATGGGCCCTTTCCAGCGGCGCGATGCGAAGTCTTCTGACACCCCAAACTGCACATTGGAAACCGCGGTACGAATCCTGTCCAAGCGGGAAGTAGCCATGCTCAGGAATAAAGGTGGAGTTTAATGGTGTACGATTATCGCCTCAGAATGTACTCGAATACGCCCTAGGACTCGCAGTAAAGATGTTAGGTACCAATGTTGGAGGTTTTAATCTTGAGGGAATGTGTCCAGGTTCTCGACGCGACGCGTCCCAGCGCACAGACCGTTGTCGCTTGAACCAGTGCCAGGGGACCAATGTCTTGTGTTTTTGACTTGGCTACCCTATCCGATGCTTTGTAAATGACGAAGTTATTGATAAATGCCAAAATAACAGGTTAAGTCATTACATGGAACCCAAAGAGACTTGCAGTTATTTATTACATTCTCAGCGAACGATTTGCGTGTATCATTCTATCAACAAGAGGCTAAACCATTCTCGCAAAATATAAGTATGTTAGCTAATTCCAACGTACTTATACCAATCTCGTATAAAATTCAAACTTAACTGATTAAATGGATGCTGATTGCTAAAGTCTTGCCTAAGACTCAAATCCCATCTCCTTTAATAACGACTGATGAAACAAGCATAAAGAACAGATATACTTATCCCGCGACCAGCAGTCACCTGTAAAATTCAATGAGCACCCTTTGTATCCAAGTTTCTATTGCTTGATGAAAACGAGTTATGTCGCTTCTAACTGGCTTCTTGCCTTTGCGTAATTTGATAAGGTTCTCTTTTCAAGGCTGATCAAAGGATTCGTGCTGGATTTCGGGCAGTGTTAAAACTATATCTATCCCGTGATCCTCTCACATTATTTCGGGTTGTCGCCGAGATGTGAGAAATATTTCGGTCCCGGGCTTAAAACATTGACCACGCATCTAAACGTTGCGGACTGGCGGGTCTTCAAGGGTGACATCCCTTTTAAGGTGGGCGGATCAGGGGTGATCCCAGCTAGATAAAGTCTCAAGCCAATTATAAGGCAGTGGTCACGTAAAATTTTGTGATTATAACGGACTGACGCATGTAATAGATGAATTGTCAATTGACTAATAGAGGCCCCTGAGACCTAGTCTCTCACTATCATCGAGAGGTGGAAGAATTCCGTGTCATCCTTCTAGCACATGATGTCAATCCTTGAGTAACATTCGCCAAGACCTTCACCCAGGTCGCTTTAGGCGCAGTTCTTTAGCCCTTTTAGCAAGTCTGTAGGAAGACAGCCGAGTTCGTGGCACAGTTGCAGTCGACATATCCACAGGCCTGCAAGAAATAAGTAAGTCTACAACTCACAAAAGTCAACCAAGTAAGGAGTGAAGAAATGTCAATCTACCTCGGCGTGTACGCCCCAGGTGCCAGACCTGCCATCGCCGCAGCCGGATGGGAATTGATATGGGACAGAACAGTCAATCTGGTTGCAGAAAAAGTCGGCACTGCACTTGACTGCCGCCACAGTGCTCACCATGGACAATGCGGCGAGCGCGGTGTAAATGATTCCGTTGGAGTGCATGTTGTAGTAAATGGTTGATTATTTGGAGTTGTATTTTTAACAAGTTTAGCAACAGTAATGTTGTATAGGTTGAGTGAGAGGGAACTACAAGATCTTACAACAAGCTTGGCAGTATTTATACTAATTGGCCTTGCCAAAATCTTTAGCTAGGTTTGGAGGCCTAACGAGTTCAACCCTCTAAGCGGCTTTCGAATATATTTACTACCTTCCCTCTTAGGCACTATTTCATCACGAGGATCAATGCGACACAAAATGCTTTACAAGACTTCTACTAATATTTGCCCTATTTGGTACGCAGGACTTAGATCGCAGGCCAGGTATCCCATGTGTTCTTAAGAATACTTCTGCCAATATTCCATATGAGCAACTCGATTAAACTTCTGATTCCAAATGTCATCTTCATTGATGGATGAAAACACCATATGATATAGCTGCCACACGGACTTTCCTTTTTTAATGTATCATTCCTCATTTGTGAGCCTAGTTAGATCTCCGTTCGAATCAGGCTTGTCGCAAACCTCTACTCCTTGCCATTACAACTGCGTGAATGATTGCCTCGGCTGTAGCGTAGCAGTGCTGACTGTGGCAAATGTAGCTGTCCGTATCGGGAGCAGTCTTATCCCTGACTTGCATGAGCGGTTTGTTTCACCGACACGATGATCCCCCGGAAACAAATGCAACATCGGTCATGGGCAAAAGCTTGTTGCGATTGAACGTCGATCATTGATCAAAGCCGCTTACGCTTGCGAATATTGAGCTTCCTAAAGTTCTGAAACATTACTTGCAGGTGGCGAGTCCCTGCATCTCCAACTGCGTTTTCAAGTAGGGGGTGAAGAGGTTTCAAACTGTCAAAAAGCTATTTTTCGTGATAACGCAAAGTATTAGGCGCGGATTTCAATGTTTTTAAAGGAGGATTTACCAGGAGCTTTGGAATTATGGCTCGCCCCTTCGCAGAACTAAATCCTGGGAGTAAGTGGTTCTGAATCATCCCTGCCAGCAGAATTGAGGTAAGCGTAACTTAGCTATCCCCTATCTACACAACTGGCCTCGATGTTCTGACTGGGTAAGTGGCACTCGACGGCAATAATCCTTGTTAGAAGTCTAGAGCTAGTGGAGAACCGCAATCCCTGCTATTCATTCTCACCCTAACCCTTCCTATAAAGCCAAGTCTGAGTGGTTTTGAGTGGAGGTTGCTATCCAGATGCCTGGATAACGCAGAACGACTGCTAGGCACCTTCTCGCGGTATTCTGCGTCAGTGGCTATGAAAAGATAGTCAAGCTAAGACCTGGCATCAGACTCAAAGCCTACCCAAAAATTTAAAGTTCATCCTCGATTCATTGGTTCATTTGGCTAAAACTATAGGCCTGCATTGGATTCTGGGTAACAAATGATATCGGGATAGATTTCTGGCAGTATGAGGTTTGTACATTGTGAGCAGGCCAGAATATATACACGAGAAACTTTTTCATAGACGCAATCCATAGAAAGAATTGATGCGTGAATAATTTCTTGGTGTGCTGAGTGATTTCTGTTATCCCTTGCACCACGTGGACCAGCAGTGGACTGCCACCGGCATTCTTACCTATCAAAGCCAGCCAATCTCGTCAACGGGAGCAACCGCCTTCTGAGATACTTGAAATCATTCTTAAAGCCCGGCGTGGGACACGAATTAACACCAATGGCTCCAACATCTGCGGTTTGCCCGTACGACTCGGGCTCCAGAGCTTGACACCAAGCAAGTGTTACAAGAGCCAAGTTACGCACATTCAAGTTCATCGAATTTAGTAATCCTAGAGTCAGAAAAATCAATAGAGTGAGTGATAGCAGAAGGATAAGACGATGTATCCGATGGCAAAAGAATTTGCTTCTCGGCTAACAGGTTCCGGCACGCTGAGCACCACTCCATCTAGCATCAAAGAAGACTCTGTGAAGGTTTTAGTCATATCATTTCTAGAAGATGCTACCGCGGCACTTGATGGTGTTGATGAACTTATGAATTACGGGGGCCATATCTTGCACTAGATTGGCCATAAATAACAACAAGAAAATTTCCATATCCTGGAAACCGAGATCACAAGACGATTATTACAAACTGAAAACCCATCCCCCAGCGCGGGATACAAAACTATAGAGTCAAGCCTTTATCGTACTATACTATGATCCGACTCATTAAGAGAGCCTCTCAACTTCAGCGAGCAGCGTTTTTGCCGCAAGCTTGCCAAGGTTGTTTGATGCCAGCGGCGAATCGCCAGTCAAAACAAGCCGATCTTGGTGCGTCGCTCCGGTGATGTCTTTATTCAGGGGCGTGACACCAAGCTTGCGAAGCCGCTCGCCCACAAACCAAGCCATCTTGCCGGGGATATACCCAATATCGACGTTGGCTTCCTTGTCCAGGGAATCCGGGAAGACGTCGATTGAATACCCGTCATATATGAACTTGCTGCCCTTGGGCTTGCCCAAGTCGGCGGCGAGCATGCTGGCAGGGCCGTGGCACAAGGTGATGAAGAAACGCTGATTGTCATGGGCCCAGCGGAGGACGTGGCCAACAGTTTCCGAGAACGGCACGCCGTTCAACACGCCATGCCCGCCGGGGACGAAGACGGCGAGGTATTCAGTGTCCTTGGTGAAGCCCTTGCCCCACACTTCTTGGAGGTTGAGGGGGCTACGGATCTTCTCTTTGTACTTTTCAAAGATTTGCTTGACAGCCGTGTCCTCTTGTGGGAAGGCCCACATCTCCAGCTTGACTGGGTCTCCCGAGAGCGTCGCAATGTCAATGTCAAAGCCGGCGGCATCGAGGTGGAGCATCGGCAGAAGCATTTCCACGGGATGATTCCCCGTGGAGAAGAACTCGCCTCCGGCCATTTTGAGGTACCGCTCCTGAGTTCCGATGAGGAGAACCTTCCACTTGCCGCCTTTATAAGCATTGGGGTAGTTTGCTCCATCAAAGTCCGTCTGTGGCGAGACATACTTGGTCAGGGAGAAAGGTGAAGGAAAGAAGGCATTGGCCTCGGCCTGGTCTGGGACCGGAGCTTTGTCTGAGGTACCGGGCATTGGGAGAGTTAGAGCTTTCGCCGAGACTTGATCGACAGGGTAGGAGATATCGGGCAATGTTTTCGATTATGGCTGAAAGTGAATCTTGAGCAAGGACCGTTTTCAAGTGACGGTACTTATACTATTAATGAATTTTGAGTTTGATCAGGGTGGATAATTCAGCTATGATCAGCCTGGTAGAGGGAAAGTATATAACTTAGTTAAACTCAACTGTTCCGAGACCACCGACGATATCGCACACCGATTCCGGAAATTTTGGTATGAAAACTACCAGTATCACCTAAGGCCGCTAATTTTCTTCTCGAGTTGGAAATAAGACCAATCCATATGACAGACAGGGACTACAATACGAACAACCAGGGGGGTAGAGCTTCAAAGGCGCGATCCTTGACTCTTGAGCACAGCTATAGCCCTAACTACATCTCTAAAAGTAGGTACATTTGAGCTAAGGCTCCGTCAACGTCAAACTCGGGAGTCAACCGTGCTGCGTGGTTAACAAGCCGTTGGCCAATCCTATCCCCCCTACTGCTATTGATCACACCACCTCCTTTAATACATGGACGAGAAAGCACATTCAATTGATATAGTAAGACAACAATTAAGATGCTAAATTCTGCTAAACCTAGGATCTCAATATAACGGCCAGGTCCCCTCCCCTAATAAATCTTTGACTGCGACAAGTCTAGCTCCTGCTACTAGCACTAAATAAAGCGATCCCTGATAGTTGGGAAGCTGCTATTCTTACTCCTCCGAAAGGGAGTTGGACAGCATTCTCCATGGATTTAGTTTCGCCTTTCACCATTAGGGACAAGAAGCAGGAGGCTTAAACTTGGAGCCACCATTGGTCATGAGAGGATCCTGAGGGCGGCATGAGGGCCAGCACCGCCGCCACCCCTAGGGAGGGACTCCTGTGTTTCTCTAATTGTAAGAACGAGGATGACGAGGAGGAGGTCTGTCTTTCCTGATTGACCCGGGACCTCCAGGCATTGTTGGACGGCCCCGTTTGCTTAGCTCGTCAGAACGAGGACGACGAACAGGAGGTCTATCTTTCCTGATCGACCCGGGGCCCCCAGGCATTGTCGGACGGCCCCGTTTGCTTAGCTCATCGGAACGAGGACGACGAACAGGAGGTCTGTCTTTCCTGATCGACCCAGGTCCTCCAGGCATTGCCGGGCGGCCCCGTTTGCTTAGCTCATCGGAACGAGGACGGCGAACAGGAGGCCTATCTTTCCTGATCGACCCAGGGCCTCCAGGCATTGCCGGGCGGCCCCGTTTGCTTAGCTCATCGGAACGAGGACGGCGAACAGGAGGTCTGTCTCTCCTGATCGACCCAGGGCCCCCAACCTTCCGAACATCTAGACCCTGAGCCTCATCAGACCTGATAGATAGGTCCTGGGCATCAGGAGTACAGGTGACTTGCTGAGCGAGGCTGATCAGGAGAGTTGCCCCGAGGAGAACTTGCTTGATTCCAGCCATTTTTGGATTGTTGCCTAAAGACTTGGGAAAAGATGATGAGTGATCAAAGCCTGCTTGGTCACTTGAAGAATAAAAAAGATAATGATAGAAGAGTACAGGAGTGAAGACTTGTACAATAAGGAAATAATGAAAAATGGAAAGAAAACTGGAAGGTGATGATTTGAACTGATGGATAGATCGGAGGCAAAGGTAATACCAGAAGATGCCAATCTTCTTATACTTCTATTCCTCAAACGCATTCATGGTATATCTAGGTGACTAAGCGGGGTTGATACTGACGGTAATAGATACCAAATACAGAATGAATCGAAACTTACTAGGGTACACCCAGTGCCAACTGCCCAAAATATATGCCGTTTCACAGAGTACTTTTCTGTCTAGCCCCTTGATCAGCTAAATCTCATCATCACATACAACATTCCACTATTTCGCTTCAGTTATACCTTCCGAAGGATTTCATGAAAGCCATGGGGGTACGACGTAGCAGTGCTGTGGTACAGGGGAACAGATTCCATACATCAGACATTTTGACATGGAATAATCTATTTAAAAATACCTACTTTAAAAATACCTAAACCCATTTTAATAAAAGATATCAGGGTGATAACTCTATTCATTTTCAATCAATCTAATGCCATAAGTATGTATGAGAAAAAAACAATATGCCTGATTATTTACAAGTAAGGTGGTGAAATGCAGGGTTTGAAATCCAAGTTAAGCGGGCAAACGGCAATCGAGCGGCAATGCCCAATAGTAAATTGCTTCGCATTCGCATTGCTTCGGCATTCCTACTCCCCACGCACAATGTCTAATGTTAGAATAGTGACCACAGCAGCAGGCTCGGTCAAGCCAACTCGTTTCATTGCCGAGATGACGGTCAGACATCTCCCTGCTATATCCCTGCCCGCTGATGACCCGCCTTGAGTAAGCTTATCATGCTCTGCTCTCTTGGGACATTAACATTCATCAGCAGGCCAAGTGGTCACACCAAAGCACTCGATCAGGTACCTTTCAAGCACTATTTATAGGTCTTTTAGGCGAGATTTTGAGAGATAACGAGAGTGAAAGTGAATTAAGTCGATTTAGGAAGAAGAGTATATCATAAGGCTATAACCAAGGATCTCTACTTACAGCTAAGACTGAGAGTTAGGTGTATGGTATAATAGAGCAAGTGGAATCTTAACTTGCCCTATACTATTATATATTTATAACACTAGGTACTAGAACTACATCAGAAGTGAAGTTGATATCTAGAAGTGTACTATACGTATTGAAAATAGTAGAACGCTTTTATGCAATTTACACACTGAAACTCTCATTCTTAGTCTCTATCCATAACACTCTTCAAAGATCCCTTTACCTAATCCCACAAATGTAATAATAGATAATCCTACTATACATCCGAAGATTTCCATCCCCCGGACTAGTCAATAATGCTATCAAAACTTCTACATCACCTCACAGCCCTTTCAATGTTTCTCAACAGTATCCACGTCTTCCGGGGCATTTTCTTCATCCAGCTTATCGCTAAGATTGTTCATGAGGCTTTCATCCCGAAAGCTAGAGACCGAGCGATAGGTGATGTAGAGAGAGGCCAGAAAAATCCCACCAGCAAGAAGCAAAATGTAAACTTGGGACCACCATCCGGGTCTGAGAATGGTGAAATTACATTCGAGGCGATATGAATGATGACAAGGCGGTGCCGCAGAACACGTTTCATATAGGTGACTGCCCTTGCCACAAGTGACTGATACTGAACAGCTTCCAGCCAAATGACGGCTTCCAGCGGGTCCCATCATTCCGTCTTCGAAGTTGGGCTCTATCGTACAAATTACAGGCGGAGATACAACCTTCCGCATTGTCTCGCATGCCCTACACCCAGTGTAAAGTATGTAGCTGATGGCTGATGCAATAACGTCCTAAAATGGGTCTCAGAATTGAAGGACTTGATAACAAAGGGACTGGGCAAGGCATTGAAGATTTCAACTTACCCCATCAACCTTGGGACATTGTTTCCAGAGGTGTATAGCGAGAAACAGTTGTATCATGATAAAACCCGATCCCCAGATTATATCACGCGGTGACAAATCTAGTATTTCTGACTTGTCGGCCCAACCCCTGAGAAGAAAGGCAATGGTGGCCGGAAGAAGGCGCAACATTGCGGCTCTAAGGTATCTTGTCCGTAGATAAGAAAGACACAACACGCAAAAGCATATATCACCTATGATCATCTGGCGATAACATACTTTACCCGCCCACAATATATTCGAGATTCTTTCTTCCTGTTGCCCAATGGTGTGAAAACCCCAGTACTTGGGGCTGTAAACGTCTAAAAAGACGCCAGCAAGGAAGGCCACATGCCACCTGCAAGTAAATATGAGCTTTCATGTGAAATCTTGACCTGGGAAATCTCGTACGTGAAAATGACCACGGCTGAGCACCTCATCCACCATAAACGTCTGAGAATCCCACCCAGCTTACACCCCAAGGCGCGATGCGTGATGACCGCAATGCCGAAAGCAACATTGAGCGAAAGAAGAAACACAATAAAATAAATAACCCCCAGGAGGGTCTGGGGTATGTATTTCCACTCCATATATGATGACGGAAAGACACCGGTCTACCCAAGTGGGTTGTGGAATTAGCAGACTGAAGCCAGAATTTCGCGCCTGCCTTGGCTCATTTTATACGGGAGTATCTTCTAATAATAAAATCTGGTCAGGCGTAACATAGGGGCGAAGCCTTACAAAAGTCCCTTCTCAACACGAAGGCGGCCAACGTATACCGTTCATCACTACCTACCTGATTTATTACTTATGTCTAGCCACGGCCTGGTTATAATATGCTTACCTGACACTTGCCATTCTCCCAAAGGATTATCTCAGACAGAAACCAAAAAGATATTTTTCTAATGTTGGTGAGCATCTGGTTCGTAGGTTTCCAGGCTGCCGCTCAAAGTCCCTCCAAGTTTGTGGCGCAGCGACTGAAGTTCGTTTAGGTACATATTTCAAGCGTTTGTCTATAGCACGTGATTAGCCATCTCATAAGTCAAAGGAATATGTCCGCAGTCTTATGTTAATCCTAGCGCAGGGTTTAAAAAGAAGAAGGGGGAAATAGACTGGAGGAAAAGGTAAGAGCCCAAAAGGTTTGCCCACGGCGTGATTCGAGAGTGACACGCTTCACATTCAAGTAGCGGAATTCCAGGCATAGAAAGTTACGCAGCAATTCACATTTACCCCTAGGCCTCGCGGGCCAATTCTATGTCAGTCCAGATTTTGCAGCATGATAAGTGGCGTTGGAGAACTTATTAATCTGACACAGAAGTTGGCCATTCCATAAGACTATATTAACAAGAAGCACGACATAGTCTAGTTAAAAGTATTAGGTCAAATTATACAATGATCGGTCAGTCTCAAGCCTGGAAGTAGAATTTGGAGCGAGTAATTCATAGCGTATCTAGTGCTGACCTGCAGTTTAAATGGTGGAAGAGGATAGTGAAACTTGTAAGATAACTGTAAGTTAATACAGTAATCTGACCATCTTTGCTTGAAAAGATATGAAATAGATAATGATCAAAGCATAATGTTATATTAACTTTCCTGTAAGAGAAACTTCTTTCACTTCATTGTTATGTTGATTTCGGAGGGGTTTAAGTCAACATCGTCAACTCGAGCCTTTGTCTTCGTCGAATATTATTAGTTGATGGGTTTCCAAACCTAGATATCTGAGACTGTGAGCCTAAAGCTCTAGTCGGCCTCCTAGGTTTCGAGCTGCATCCCAGTCATGAATTATCCTCAGAGCGATAATGTTAATTCGCAGATCAGGCGGGATGTCAGAGTATGTGTTTCCTATCACACATTTTAGATCATTTATTCACCCTGTCAGTGCAGTCAAGTCGGTTCAGCCAAGATACTCAGCTAAACGACTGTCAACCTAAGCATCGAGAAATAACAGCATGCTAAGGAGACGAGTGATATTCGAGCCATAGCTAACTTTGTTGATAATGAAATTCTCTTTCTTCTTTTTTTATGTAAACAGTACCAGCGCCATTCTACTTGCTAATATATGATAAATCTAATCAAACGATGCAACCCATGCGGAGCGCAAAACAACAAAACGCCCTCGACTTCATGTGCTTCTTGAAGCTTTTGACTTTATCACACCCACCACCATTCCCCCCCAACCAATTCGTTTCCTCATAATACTAAAAGCCGGTGAGCCTAGTTTGTATAGTTCTCCAGTTCATGCTTGCAACAATTTCTCTCCAAATAGAGAGTCAGTCTACTCCCACTCCGTGATCTCCCACTCATCAACATTATCGGAAATGGTCAGTCGATGCTGATCAATCTTCCAGTAAGCGTACAGCGATCTCGTCGACATGGCAGCTTTTCTATGCGCAGGCCCCCGGCCCCCGGCAATGGCATCCTCCCGACTTCGCCAGAGGCACGTGGCCAGGTTTGCCAACTGCGAGTCTGGGCTGCCGAACCAATATCTACACCGCGGGAAAAGTCAGACAAGCTTCTAATTTATCCATTCTCGAGGGACTTGAGGGAACTTACTTGAGAAAACCTCCGCTTGCAACCGCCTCAGCATGGGCGGCCTTATCCAGCTCGCCCAGATCTCCATAATGCGTGTCCGGCTTGATCCGAGACCGGAACGCAACGACGTAGAAGCTCGCCTTCTTGAACCCACTCCCGGATTCCCTGGCGAGGATTCTCAGCTCCTCGATCACCTCGGGCCAGTTGAATGACTCCACATAGGGGGCCGTCGCATAGTCCTCCCGGACATTTCGCAGCTTCGCCAACGCTCTGGCGAGCAGCGCGTTCTCGTTGTCGAGGGTGTCGAGGTCCAGAAGATGGTCGAACTCCTCGTAGGGTGACTGCACGAGGTAGCGGCCTTCCCGGGGAGGTGTGCCGGGGATGAGCTCGATCTCAATCTGGGGCTCCTTCTCGCTGGCGAGGGTGAAGTCCACGGGCGCTGACTTGGCGACCTCGACAGACATTTTGATCTCGGCTTCCTCTTCTGTGAAGTTGTTTACACAGGCTGCTGAATGGCGTAGTAGCGTGAGGCACCTTGATCAGTTGAGCCTGCGGGAAGAGTCTGCTGGTTTGGCGTGTGGTCTAGGCGAAAGTTCTATTCGGCACAAAGACGCGAAGAAAAAAACTTCCCGTAGAAGGGTATTCGAGACCGAGGAGGCGTTCAGTTAGCCGGGCGTGGGTGGATAGCTACGAGTCAGGACGGTATACTGGGCAACCGGAGGGGATCTCGGGAGAGGATTTTCCAATCCTTTTTAACAGACGACTGCCAGCCCGCCGGTAGCCGGGCACGAGGGGAAGATTCGTCATTCGCACGCATGGTGCTTGGTCTCTCAGGGTCCTCCCCACTTCGCCCTTGGACAATGGTCGTCGGAAGTGGCAGCTGAGCACGCATTTCCCCCCGTCGTCTTTGTCAGGCAGAGGCAGACGGTCGAGGCACGGGAAGGGGCAAGGGCAAGGGGCTAGCCCAGCCTCAAGCGCAGAGCTAAGGGGAAAGACAGATCTAGCACGCAACGAGGAGCCAATCGGAAACTAGTGATTGCTCAATTAGTGCAATGAGGTCGTTGGCTGCCGCGGTTGCGCAACCGCAGTCGATGAGCATCATCATGGGCCTGAGGAGCTGATAGTCGCTGGCAGCGGTGAGCAGGGTCTCATTTCTAATATACGAGTCCCCCTGTCGAATACCCAAGTCGGGCACTAGTTACATTGACTGATAACGGCTTCTTGTGAAGTCTCTGGGGACAATTCATTCTCTGCACGTGCTGACTCAAGCACAATCCCGGCTCGGGCGAGAAAGGGGCAGACAAACCCTAATACTAGACGGAAAACTCTGAGCACCGGGGATTTGCTCATTGACGTTTGAAAAACTCCGATGGCGTGCTTATCAGGCGTTTCATGCTGCTGTCTATCCGCCAACCGTGGCTTACATTCCTTGGCTCTGCAATCCGTCGAAAGGAATTCCATCACACGGTGCTATCTCGCATATGCCTCCCATGTCGACGTCCAACTCACCCAACCCCCCTTGTGATCAGACGCTGTCCATTCACACACCTGCCATATATACATAATTGAAGGCCATGTGCATTTAAGATGCACCTTGATTGGCTTGTTGGGCCAGGTCATGCTGCGCATCTATCCGTGACCAGAGATAAGACATCAAGCCGAGGATGCAACAAGGCAGCCATTATCGCATGATCTACAGTAGAAAAGGAACCATGTGCTAAATCTCACCGTTTTTCTGCTAAGCATGCAAGATTGACCCGGCCACCAGTCATCTCTCAGCATTCGTCTGAGTCTTGCCGAGTTCGGGATGATGCCATCACCCTGGTCGAATCCTAATTAGCACGACTTGAATTCCCCGAATCCGGGGCCGAGAGAGAGAGAGAGAGAGAGAGATCACAATCCTGCACTGTCGCTCTTGTTGGCCCTCCTCCGGTTCAACCACAGCTTGGCCACGTCGTACGTCCCCAGATAGAGCCCGCTCCCCAGCGCAGTCCATCCCGCCCGGAATAGCCCTCCACGAAAGAACCCGCGGATCCCCCTCTCCCTGTAAACGAGCTGCGTCACCGTCCACGCGCTTAGCTTAGCCTTCTTCCCCTGTGAACCGTGTGCTCCGTCGTCCCCCCGTCTCTCGCCCGCGGAGAGCATCATCCTCGTCTTGACCACGTCGCTCGGCGTCGTGATATACGCGGCCAACGCCCCTGCGCTCCCCGCACTCGCTCCACTGATCACCCCCGTCTCCAGCAGCTGCTGCTCTCTCGATGGCTCGTCTCCACCCCTTGACTCCCACAGCCGGGCGCGCAGGTGCTCGAACATGGGGAACTGGAGCGCCGTGAAGGGCAGGTTCCGCGCCACGAGGGCAGTGTAGCCCGTGAACAGCCTCGTCGCGGACCCTCGCCCGGTGCCGAGCATGCGGAATGCTTGTATTGACGTCGAGGAGGGCGAGGAGGACGAGGAGGGCTTGTTTGACGCATTGAGCATCTGGGCGTTCTGTTTGATGACTTCTGCCGGGGCGATGACGAGGCACGCGGCCATCTCGGCGGTGGCTGAGGCGGCGGCGTGGATGAGCGGCGTCGGGGCGGAGGGCATGGCCTGGGAGAAGAGGGTCTTGGTGTTCTCGTATGTCGAGAAGAAGAGTCCAGCTGCGGGATTGAATTGTGTTTAGCTGCATTGTATCAGTTTGACGCTGGGTGAGCTCACCTGCTGGCACGGTTGCGAGAACGACGCTGCCGATGCCCTGGTATAGGCCTCGGAGGGCCAATGGCTTCCTCAGAGGGTGTGTAGCATCGTGCTTGATGTAGTCTTGGCTCTGGTATCGAGTCTTGATGGTATCAAGGGGATAGACAAGGACATCGATTGTGAAGGCTGCGACAGCACCAGCCTGTACGAGGGTCAGCAGGGAGTGTCTGGCGGGCGGCCGTAGTGGAACAAAAGTAACCGACCGCGTAGATATCTGTCATGGTATTAAGAACAAGGGATTTTCTTTTCTACGTAGAAAATACAAAACAGGCCCCAGAGAGATCGGGGGTGACAAAAAAGTGCAATAATTCTTGGTCGCTGGAAATCGCATGTTGGACAAGTTGTAGATGGATGACATCATGACGACGATCTCAGGCCATGCCCAACTCTAAGTTTCTACCCTTCAATTGTGTCCAATCGAGATCTGTGAAAGGATGTAGAGGAAAATCAATTGGTAGAAAATGTTCGACTGCCCTGAAAACAAATGACCATCAGCCATGGGCATGATTGGAGTATCAACACCACCCTCCAACAATATCAGGACACAGACACACAATGCTGACTTCAAGCCATCCCAACCATCCAATACCCAGCAACCACTTCCTACCTATTCCTGCAGTTCCTAGTTTAACTCCAGGACTAGGTAGCATCATGTAGCCAACCCATCAAACCCCCGCAAAGGAGCTCATCGCCTCCATGGCCGCCAGATCCCCATGCACCGCCCTCTCATACTCCGACTCGACCATCTCCATGTACTCCAGCATCCCCCTCGCCAGCCCCAGCATCCTCTCCTCCGCCTCGCCCGCCGCCGCCCGCGCCCGCCCCGCATACGACCTGAACAAAAACTCCCACGCCCTCCACGACCGGGTCAGCTGCGCCTTGGTGTGCCGGAACTGGCACCGCAGCGGCATCGGCAGCGTGCTCCCCGTCGGCGCCTGCGGGAACTGGAACGCCTCGCAGACGTCCTTGCCCGACTCGTTGTCGAGCACGGCCTGCCCCGAGGCGTAGATCTGCTTCCCGCACGCGTGCAGCCAGAAGTCGGCGACCTGGAACCGCTCCGGGCTGACGAGGGCGCTCATCTTCCGCGGCGCGTAGGCGGTGTCGTCGCGGTACTGTTCCATGCCCGGCTCGACGAGGTCGATGCAGGGGAGGGCGAGGTGGGAGAGCCCGTCGGTTGCGACGCCGGCGGTGACGAGGCGGGCGAGGAAGCCGCAGAGGGAGAGGACTTCGTTTTCGGGGGGGAAGCCCATTGAGACGCCCATAGTGAAACGGGCTTTGGGGGGGGATGGTTAGTATTAATGATCATGGGCGGTAGAGGGGAGTAGAGGGGATGGTACCGTCTCTGAATATGCCGTCGTCGTCTGGACAGCGGTTCTCGAAGTCTTCCCAGGGGAGACGCTGTACTCAGCATCAGCAGGTTGCTTTCAAAATGACCCAATCATAGAATGGTAGGAACCGACGAATTACTCACAGAGTCACGAAGCCTGTTGAGCTCGGCGAAGAGGTTGGCGAGCCGTCCGTGGCGCTCGTCCATTATCTCCCACGATTTGGCCATGGCGATGGCCTCGGACCATATTTTGTCAAAGGCGGAAAACTCATACTCTGAGGGACTTCGCACGACGAAGCCCTTGATCTTGTTGGCCGCGGCGATGGGATCGATCTCGTCGTTGACACATTGGTGCATGACGCGGGACACATCGTCGTGGGAGTGAGTAGGCATAGTAAAAGAGTATACTCCGGGGCTTGTTTTCAGCTTTGATGTTTTTTTCTTATTTAGATTGTATGTCTGTTGTAGGTGACTGGTTATCCTTATTTATCGAGGACTACGGACCTAGATTTATATCTTCGCTCCAGCAACTGATGCCGTTGCACACAGTCACAGTCGTGCTCGCGGCACCTCCCTCTCTTTCGTCACGCCTGTTTGCGTTCCCAGTGGCTCGTCCCATGTAGTGCTATGCTGATGACGTGCTGCTAGTATAAAAATAACAAAGCATTCACTTCTGTGTGATTCGTATGACCGATCATGCCCCCCTTCCAATGTCCCTCTGCAGTGAAAATGGCAAGCCTGATGAATCCTTCCGCCTATGTGGCCACTTGCGTTCTCCGTCTCTATGGGTTAGTCTATCAAGAGAAGCAAAGAAAATAGTAGTAAGATACCAGAAAATGAACACCTTGTTTCCCCCTCTTCTCCCGGCGTACCCTGTCTATAGCGTATTAGAAAGCAAGCAAGAAGAAGCTCAGCTCGTAATTATAATCCCCCTTTCCCGTCAGTATCTCCAGACAAGAACTATAATTTGCTCTTCTCTGGCTTGATGTCGTCCTGGCATACCACAGCCGCAACGACACAGATGTCATCTACCTTGCCGCCTCGCCAATTCTCGCCGGGGTAGTATCGCTGCACCTCCTTCGCGAAGGGCCCGTCCAGGCGGGTGTTGATGCTTGCCCGCTTCGCGGCCGCGACCAACTGTGTGACCAGCACGCTCTGCAGCGAGACAAGGTTGGTCCCATCGCCCCCGGCGCTCTGTAGGTCGCACAGATCAAACAGCTTGTCGCTGACGCGGACACCCTTATTCTCCGTCATCTCCCACGCACCGGCGCCCACCATGACGCGGGATGCCACACGGAGGATATCCTGGTTGAAGAGGTTGTCCAGCACCCCGTCCGTCGCAAACAAGAGGATATCGCCATGGCGGAGGTCGTGCTCGGAAACGTCGGCGTCCCGGGGCAGGTCGCAGAGCTGCATGCCACCGTAGGTCGACATGCGCTCAGCCATGCGAGGCGGGATCAGGCTGAGCTGGAAGGGGGTGTTGAAGGCGTGCGTCTGGGGCTCCGAGACTCCATGCACAGCGTTGAGCCGCAGGTGGATGAACCCCGAGTCGCCCAGGTTGGCAATGTCGACTGTGCCATCGGGACGCGCGACGGCGACACAGGCCGTGCTACCACCAGCGCGGACCGATGTATCTCGACATACTGCGTCGTACCCAGTCTGCAGAAGATTGCGCGCCGTCAGCTGGCGGCCTGACTCGTCGTCCTCGTGTGTCTGGGCTGCTTCGGCCATGTAGTTGCATAACCCGTGGGAGAAGTCGGCGGGATCGACGCCGGAATCTACCCAGCCGCCCACGCCGTCGGCCACCCCGAAAGCGACGGAGCCGGTACCGTTTACTTGGCTTACGAAGAAGGCATCGTGGCCTGATTCTGGGCGGCCTGCTCGGTTGGCGGCTCTCGATCGAGACGGGTTGATCTCTCTCTTCACCATGGGGTCAAAGTGGTAGACGTGCGTGGTGGGGTGGAACGGGTGATCCTTGGCAATGAAGGATGCGGCGACGTGGTAGGAAAACATATTCGGTGCGCTTGCTCGGAGGGGCGTCGTCGAATACAATCGTGTGAGGGAACGGTCGTGTAGCGTCCGCGAAGACGTGGCCAGAGTCTTTGTGGTCGGTATCCTGGAGAGCAGTTGCGATCGCACTGGGCGCAAGGGTCAGCAGGGGTCACTCGATCCAGGGCAAGGAGAGGTGGTATTCGGGGCGTACATTGTGCGGCAGTCCGGCTGCAAGCCGGAGAGGCCAGGGCCATAATCGATTGGTAGGCGGGCGAGTTGATTGAGCGGTTGTTTGCTCGGCGGAGTGTACTGATTTCGAGACGGTCTTCGCCACCAGGGAGGGAGTCTAGGAGTAGGGCGACGGCGACAGATAAGGAAAAGGTCGTGGCGCAGTTCGTCTACTCGCACTCGCGGTTCGTCTCAGTATTAATACCCAAACAGGATTGCTACAGGCGAGCCGACATGGCCAAACGAGGGGAGGAGCGGGAAGCAACGAAGAAAAGATGGTTTGGATGTGGTGGTCCGAGCAAACGAGGAGCGGAGGCTTCCGGAACCGGGAACTAGCAGAAAACAAAGGAAAAGGATAAGAGGAGAGTGGAGGTGATTGTTAGTTTTTTCCAAACGCCTGACGTAGGAGCTGTCCTAGCGCAGGATAATGCTTAATTGGTGGGATTGCTTGCTAAAATGTTCCTGATGGGCAAGTCTCCCAACAATTCAATTAAAAAGCAACGCCTCACCGAAAGCCACAAATTCGGGCGCGGCTTAAGGCGGAACGTCATTTGCAGTGGTTATGTAATCAGGGTCCAGGTCTTGGCATCATCGTCCGGAGAATTTTTGTCCGGGCTTCCGAGTACCTACCGGGTAGGCTGTTCCACTTCAAGAAGGTCTTGACTTGAGGTTCATCTAGTCCAGACGCGAGCTGAGTCCTGCAGCGCCAGGCGGACGAGTCTCGAGTGCAAAACCATGTATGATGTCTTAGGCAGTGGCTCTCTTGGCCCGAACAATCGAATTTGATCCCAACTTCGAGAAGAACGGCAACACCACCCGCGCGCTTGCTACGAGCTCTTAACCAAACCATTGAAGACAACCTAAGCGCCCTTGGCCTCAGCTGGAGCCCTGATCAATGAAACAAGCTCCGAGATTGTCTACTTTAGACAGAGGTATCCTGGTCGCAGAAGCTAGCGATTCAAATGCAAAAAGGTTGGTGCAGAAGACCGTTTGCTCTAATGTCGGTTGAAACCGCACAATCTGCATGTTTTGCCGCCATTTCTGTCGAAGATGCCGAGCTATTTCTAGGAGTTGCAGACCAAGAGAGGCGATCAACGATATGTTAGTACAAGCAAAGGACCTGTTGAAATTATTTACCTTTTATGAAGATTACATGCTAAGACACCATACATTTAAGTGTCACCAATTGGGTCTAAGACCAGTAGAGAATAACGGTTTCCTTGAATAATAAATTACAGTCAATGTAAACTAATACTACATATGCTTATTTAGTCTTTTTAGCTTTAGAAGCAGCAGCAGGCTTAGCAGCAGGCTTCTTTGGAGTGGCCTTTGCCTTCGCGGCAGGCTTAGCAGCAGGCTTCTTTGGAGAGGCCTTTGCCTTCGCGGCAGGCTTCTTTGCAGAGGCCTTTGCCTTCGCAGCAGGCTTAGCAGCAGGCTTCTTTGGAGTGGCCTTTGCCTTCGCGGCAGGCTTAGCAGCAGGCTTCTTTGGAGAGGCCTTTGCCTTCGCGGCAGGCTTAGCAGCAGGCTTCTTTGGAGAGGCCTTTGCCTTCGCGGCAGGCTTCTTTGCAGAGGCCTTTGCCTTCGCAGCAGGCTTAGCAGCAGGCTTCTTTCCTTTGGCAGTAGGCTTACCCTTGGCAGGGGTCTTAGTAGCAGCTTTCTTCTGAGGCTTGCCCTTGGCAGCACCTTTACCCTTAGCAGGAGCCTTGCTAACAGCCTTCTTCTGAGCTACCTTGCCCTTAGCAGGAGCCTTGCTAACAGCCTTCTTCTGAGCTGCCTTGCCCTTAGCAGGAGTCTTGGTACCAGCCTTCTTCTGAGCCTTGCCCTTTGAAGGAGTCTTGGTGCCAGCCTTCTTCTGAGCCTTGCCCTTTGAAGGAGTCTTGGTGCCAGCCTTCTTCTGAGCCTTGCCCTTTGAAGGAGTCTTGGTGCCAGCCTTCTTCTGAGCTACCTTGCCCTTGGAGGCACCTTTACCCTTAGCAGGAGCCTTGGTACCAGCCTTCTTCTGAGCTGCTTTGCCCTTGCTGGTACCTTTTCCCTTAGCAGCAGTCTTGGTACCAGCCTTCTTTTGAGCCTTCACGCCTTTGCTCTTGGAAGCGCCTTTGCCCTTGGCAGCACCCTTGCCCTTAGCAGGAGTCTTGTTGCCAGTCTTCTTTTGAGCCTTGCTCTTAGAAGCACCTTTGCCCTTGGCAGCACCCTTACCCTTAGCAGGAGTCTTGTTGCCAGTCTTCTTTTGAGCCTTCACGCCTTTGCTCTTGGAAGCGCCTTTGCCCTTGGCAGCACCCTTGCCCTTAGCAGGAGTCTTGTTGCTAGACTTCTTTTGAGCCTTGCTCTTAGAAGCACCTTTGCCCTTGGCAGCACCCTTGCCCTTAGCAGGAGTCTTGTTGCCAGTCTTCTTTTGAGCCTTGACGCCTTTGCTCTTAGAAGCGCCTTTGCTCTTAGAAGCACCTTTGCTCTTGGCATCAACTTTGCCCTTGGCAGCACCCTTAGGTCTGATTGAGCACGATGCTCCGCGCTTGCTCAAGGGACCTTCACAATCGCTTTCGCTGTCCGAAGGAGGCATGTCCATGTTTCGTTGCGGTGGCAAATCATTTTCCGAATCGTAACCTCCTTGTGCTTTCTTTTCTGCCACCTTTTTGCTCGAGTTCTTCGCTCCCTTATCTCCCTGAGTCCATTCGCCAGTCTTTTCGTCGACATGAATCCTGCCATTGCTGGCACCCGGACCTGCATGAGGCTGGATGGTGAAGTGACTAGTCGGATCCTTGCTGTTGGTGTTCTCGGAGCTATGGACTCGGTTGACGACGCTGCCATGGGTGACATCGGCAGCTTCCATAGCGTCCAGGCCTAGCTCTTTTATGCGAGCCTTGTCTTGGGCTGAGACGTGGCCGCCTTTCTTGATCTGGTCGTCGTAAATGTTGAGGCCTGGTCGGCCAAGATGTTCTTCCTTGCTGTCCTTGCCCTTGCCTCCTCTGCCCTTGTCACCTTTGCCTCCCTTTCCCGATTTGCCTCTCCGCTCTAGACCCTGTGCAATGGAGACATTGTCGCGAGCGTGAAAGAGGCCGGGTGTGGAGGTCAGTAGACGGGCAAAGACATTGATACTAGCGCCGTCGCCATGTGAGCCACGAGGCGCGATCGCAGAGAGGTCTTCTATCTGGAGGCCAGTGGCAGAGGCGGCCAGCGCCAAAGCCAGAGAAGTAATGCCACCAAATCGCATAATGAGACGAAGCACAAAGACAACGAATATAAACGTTCCAGTTGACAGAGAGAAACAGGATTCACGAAAAAGGAAAAGGGGAAGCAAAAGGAAAAAAGGAAAAGAAAAAGGATGTTGATGTCGGTTGTGGAAAGCAAGTCTGGACATTGTGAAGAATGAAGCAGGTTTTTATACAGTTAATCGAGTATTAAAAATAGGTATCCTGTATTGCATCTACGTATCTAGCATCTCACTAGAGTACAAATTTTGGTCTCTCGTCAATCCTAATTTGGGTATATTTTCACTCGTAAGTCGCAAATCTCTTTCTAGGAATATGGGGCTTCAAAGTACCGTCTTGTCCAGCTGAAATCGGGCAACGTTCCTGACACCATCGTCAAATGCTTGGAGTCACCGTGTTTAACCTGATTTCACACTAGTGTCACGCTAGACAAAGACACATCTAAATATATCATTTATGTGGTGCAATGTGTATCTTCGTTTATTAGTATGGTACGATGAGGTCTTCGCATTTATCAAATAACTGACTGGTCCGAATAGGCCACGACTGACCAGTAGTTCATAATGCCTTGATAAACCTATAATTAAGGTCATAAATTGTTTAATTACAGTAGCCATGGTGGCTCTATGATCGAGCGCTATAGTGTTTATCCTTGACACGTGAGCAACGAGCAAGGATAGTACTTCATTTTAGGTGTGTGCTGCTAGCTAAACTATGTACCTACCTTTCTAGGAAAGCGCTGCCTTAGCGTTGCCACGATTTCTACCAGTTGGGTTAGATATGGTAACTCCAAGTATTTGACGACGGTCAGGAACCCTGCCCGGTGAAATCCAAATCGAGGTGGCAGGGCTGACCGGATTTATGCATGTGGAGGAGGAGGAAGATCTTTGGTTATCTTTGGTGCCGCTACCGATCTCGGTAGTAAGCTTGGATGATAAATTTAGTAAGCTGAATCGCGGTTCCTGAGAACTCGCCCACTTCGGCCACTTACTTCACCGTGCTGTTCCGGCCCCGAAATAAGGCTGGCTACACTCCGATTTCCTTTCTTACCATTCTATTGGATGATTACGTTCAAGACAGCCGCAACAGCTGCATACGGCCAGAAGGATGGATCACAGGGGCTCCGTCTTGTAGAGGAAAATCTAGGTAGTCACATGTGGTTTGGGGATAAGCAGGGCTGACGTCAATTCTTGCGTACAGGTAATGGAAACACATCAGATCTTTACTAACACTGAACGGTACAGTAATTACTTAGTTTTCCAATCTTGGTTGCATTATATCGCGTTCTGTAAAGCCAGCTTGCTTCAGTGTATCATACTGCAGTAGTCAGGTTAGGCTTATGCTTGACGCTGCAGATTTGCGCTATTTTGGTGGCTCGCCAGTACGCGTCTCTCGTAATTGGTTCCCATAAAAGAGCTACGCTTTGCCCCTCGCCATTTCCCCCTCTTCCTCTTGTTCCCAAAATCCATCGCAAGACAGCTCCCAAAATGTCGTCTCCATCCATCTATAGAAACCGTCGGTACATGGGCGTAGGTAGAAAACCCTCACCAAAGAATATGCATTTGACTGATATTCGTTCAACAGGAGGGTACTAGAAATTACCGACCTGGTGGTTTTCACCCAGTACACCTCGGTGATGTTCTCGATGGTCGCTACCACATCTTCCGCAAGTTGGGTTCTGGGTCTCAGTCTACCGTCTGGCTAGCCAGAGATAGCAGGTAGATCTGCCCGACTAGCTTTCTTCATCTATTTTCACTGACTCAATCCCATTCTTCCAGTAAGCAAGAACGACAATATGTCGCTCTCAAAATCTTTGAGGCAGATGCAGGCATGCACCAAGAAAAAGTTGATCAATGGATTACGCAAGATCAAACTCCTCACCCGGGCGTGAAATTCGTAGAGAGCCCATCCCTAGGCTCATTCACAGTTACTGGGCCTAATGGCAGGCACTATTGCAAGGTGCTGGAGCCTCTTGGCGGTTCACTCAGTACCGTCCTGGATGAAGCCTATGAGCGTCGTGAGGAGCTCAACGAGTGTCCACCTGCGCAGATGAAAGCGCAGAAGGGTGATGGTTGGTTGACTGCACCGGCTAAGACGATCTGTTGGCAGGTCCTATCTGGACTGAGCTTCCTGCACAGCAGGCAGGTCGCTCATCGCGATATTCGGCCTACAAATGTGTTTACCGCGTTGCAATATGACCTTTCTTCAATGCATGAGAATGAGATTCAAAAGTCTGTTTGGGCTACCGACGACGTGCAAAATGAGGAAGAGGATGACGAGAGCAACGAAGAAAAGGACGACAATGACGATGATGACCAGGACGACGATGACGATGACGATGACGATGACGACGGTGATGATGACAACGATGAGAGTGGCGACGAGAGTACCATCTCAGATCCCGAAGAACGGCTCAGACGAGAACAAGAAGAGGAGGAAGACAGAAAATGGCTAGAAGGTTTCCAGCAGAGGCGCCAGAAATATGTAGAATTTGAAGCAATTGTCAATGCCAAATGGGAGACATTTGGCCGAGGCGATCCGCTGGCAGTGCCGCATTCTGAGGAATGGAACAAGGCCAATCTCATTGGTACACGCAATGACATCGAAATGCTTATACGAGAGGATGACAAAGACCCTGAGCCAGGCGAGCTCCAGTACACCGTCAGGAGGACAGCTCTACAAGAGCAACTGGACTTGAGCAAGCCATTCAGGGTTGTTCTGGGTGACTTGGGCTTCGCCTTCCCCTTTGCTCAGTGTGGCAAACACCCGATTGCTACTGAGCATGTTTATCGTCCCCCCGAGGATCTGCTCGACCTGGAAATCACGTACAAGGCCGACATCTTCTCAGCAGGCCTCTTTTGCTGGAAGGTCGTGATGCTGGATGAGTTGATTCAGATGCTGAGCGGGGGTGGGCCTGGATACACTCCATCTCGCCAGCTCCATGATCTTGCGCGGCGCCTGGGTCCCATACCCTCAGAGATGCGAGCGAATTGGAAACAGGCCGATGCGTACATTGACAAGGCTGGCAATCCTCTAGACCTGTCGGAACAGGAGAAGTCGATATACGACAGGTCATTCGGCGAGGAGAGTTTTCAGTGGGGGGATATTTGGCACCGTGCAAGGATCCAGAAGCCTTATGATATGCCAGAGAGCGACATGGAGGTCTTTGTGGATTTGATCTTGAAGATGCTGCAGTGGGACCCTCAGAAGAGGCCGGAGGCAAAGGACCTACTTCAACATGAGTGGTTCAAGGGGTGCCAGTAGGTAATTGCTTTTATAGCTAGAGGAAAATTCGTGAACTCTTCGGCAAGCAAGGAAGCGTGGCAGCTATTACACCTATACATCTCTCTTCAGGTCCTCAGCCTTCTATGAATCTGCTCGTCCTGGGCTCAGTCCGGTCATTAAGCTCCTCTCCATCCTGTTCCGCTCCGTGATGATCAACCAGTTGATCTTCTTAATTGACCTCTCCTCCTTGTCCTTCTTCTCGTACTCCTCACTCCTCTTCTTGAGTTCCTTCTCGTAATCTTCCCTGATGGCCACGCGCTTCTCTTCCGCCCTGGTCAGCGCCCTTTCAACCTTCTCCTCTGCCCTCTTGACCTTCTTTTCTATTTCCTTCCCCTTCTCCTCTCGCCTTCGATTCTCCCTCTCCGCTCTCTCCACCTCCTTCCTTTTCCTCTCCTCGGCCTTCTTCTCTTCTTTTTCTGTCCGTCTCTCTTCCTTTACTGTCCGCCTCTCTTCCTTTTCTGCCCGTCTCTCTTCCTTCTCCACCCTCTTCTCCTGCTTCTTTCTTTCCTTTTCTTCACGTCTTGCGCACTTCTCTGTGATGCTGTCTTCCGTCGTTGATCTGTCCAGAGTGGCTTGGCTATTGGAGCTGCCTCTCGAGATCTCTCCAGCCTCCTGTTTCAAATCATTCTCTTCTTCTTTGCTTGAATCTTTTTGCTTCTTTTCCCCATCTTTATCTTTCTCTTTTTGTATCATCTCCTCATCTGTCCTTTGTTTCTTCTTCCCATCCTTTCCAACCTTCTGTCCTGCCTTCTCAACCCTCCGGTCCAAGTCCCTCATCTTCCTCTCGTACCTCTCCTGCGCGCTTTGCTTCGCCTCCGTGTACTTCCCCAGAGACTTCTTGCGCATCTTCATCAGCTCATCCTCCTCCATCTTGCGCTGGAACTCGCTCATCTTAACCTGCATCTTCCCCATCACAGAGCCCGGCCTCTCCACCCCCGGCAGCTCCTCCAGATCCAGCGGCGAGAGCCACTCCTCCAGGTCCCGCAGCCTCCGCCGCTGCACGCCCAGCGTGTGCAGCTCCATCTCGCCGTCCAGCGGCGCCAGCACCCGCAGGCCCGACGTCAGCTTCCCCGTCTCGCCGTCCAGGAAGGGCATCCCCGCGATCTTGGCCACGGCCTCGAGCTTGGCGACGCGGACCTGCAAGCCCACGGGGTGGAAGATGTCGCAGTTGGCCCTCCGCAGGACCAGCTCCGTGCGGCCCTCGGCGAGCGCGACGTTGGCGGTGTCGGCCGCGAGCTCGATCACCGTGCCGGCCAGCTGGGCCGTGGGCTCGGGGACCAGGCCGACGACGCTGCCGACGAGGCCGACGGCGACGAGGGGCGGGTTGTCGGCGACGACGCGGTTGACGTGGTCGAGGAAGCTGAGGAAGGTCTCCCGCGTGATGCCGACCTTGGCGAGCTCGAGGGGGTAGGCGCGGATGTAGGGTGAGCCCTGGGCAGATCTGACGGTGGGGAGGGCGATTGGTTTGGAGAGGATGTCGGTGGCATCTCTGAGACGTCGAGGCAGGGCTGGGGTCTCTATACGCCAGCTCGGCTCTCCTGTCTCGTCGAATGAGTTGCGGATGAGGCCTGATGGGTTCTTCTCATCTCTGATATTGAAACCAGAGTGGTCTTGGACTGCGACTTCATACGATGGAGGGCTGTATGGGGGCGGATTGTCTGCTGGTAGACTCGCCAGGTCAAGGGCCACCTGATCTTCATTTGCAGGAGTGGTGTGTTGGAATTCTTGTTCTTGTTCTTTCTTGAGGTCGGCAGACGCATGAGTTTCTGGCTGGGCGCCCATGTCGGTTTCTGAGTTGGAATGACAGGCTGATTTATCGTCAACTGTGATTGATTTGAATACCGCTTAATAGAATGAATTATTTTGAAACTAGACAATCTTAGAGATAAATACAATATTCCACGATCCTCTAGGACACACCATCTATATACACGCGGTGGATGAAATGGGTCTTGCGTGGCTTCATGCACTGCCGACCTGCCAAGCCCCTCTAGTAGGGCTGCGATCTGGCCCGCGGGCACCGCACCCGAAGCTAAAGATATTATATCTCCAGGGTGTGTATAGCATCATCACACCCACAGCTTCCCTGAAGGGTAATCCTTTCGAGCTTCGCCGACCCAAGAGATGAGCCACTGAGATCGTTGGGCCACACGATGCGGTGTCAGGCTCACGTCCATCTCTGGGAATGACTCTGTCTGCCTAGCTGACGAGGCCTTGAAGATCTCAGTGCTATTGGCTATCCGTTGAGCAAGCATTGAGAACTAATAAATCAATCAATTATTGAGATAGTAGAGCGATGAATCACGAAGCAGCAGAAACCCTCTTCACGATCGCCTCCCTCAGCCCCTCCACACTCTCCACCGTCTCAATCCCAAACTTCTCACACACAATGAGCACATTCCCCCTCTTCCAGTACCCCTCAGGACAGAGGACGATAACCTTGCCCGGCACGCGCGCCGACAGCCCCAGCTCAAGCAGGCTGATGGGCGCCTGCGTCGCCGGGTGGAAGTACACAACCACAAGGTCCGCCTCGTCCTGCCTCGCGAGCTCCCACTCGACCTGCCGGCGGTACGGCGCGAAGTCGACGTCCTCCCGCCACGAGCCGTCCCAGTCGGCGCGGTAGGGGTTGAAGAGGGTCACGGGCACGTCGGAGAGGGAGGCCGAGAGCGTCTCGCGCCAGTCGCCCTCGTCGACCTTGCTCGTGGTGCCGGCCAGGAAGACCGACTTGACCCCGCGTGGGGTGTCGTCCGATGGCGCGTAGATGACCTGGGCCATTCTCGGGAGTAGGGAGGAGTGGTTCTTGCGGGTGGCTTGGAGAAATGAACGCTTGAGGAGCAGGGATGGGACCTGTTGCCGAAACATTCGGGGTATTAAATCCCATTTACCAAGTAGCTCTGGTTGTTGGGATCAAATACCTGTCCCAGTGCATCCAGCAATTGATTGGTGGTGTTGAGGGACCGAAAGAGCACCAGATTCGTTTCAGGCTTCCCAGCGGATAAGCCCAGCAGTCATCAAGGCTGGCTTGTCACAGAAAATAATGGTTTACATGGCAGGGGCTTAATACAGTTAATACGGTGGCCTGCGGCTATGAATTAGCCACATCAGTAGCTACAGTCAGATATATCCAGTATGTCCAGTAAAGAAGAAGTAACGAAAAATTGCGTCAATTCTCTGATTAAAACGTGGGTGCAAAGGTGTCATTACTCTCATCTAGCGTCCGCCGTTCTAATCTTGCTATTGGTACCGTCCAATTCTGGCCCTGGCTTCATCTTCAACTTCATTTTTCCAACCCCAACCAAGTGCTGAATGCTCTGCGACGTAGATATATAGGTACATCTTTGACAGTTACATACCCATACTACCAGTCAGTAGTTAGTAGGTAAGTTAGGTTAGTAGTTTTATCGCCAGGCCCCCCGAAAGAATATTATAAACTACCTAGGTAGGTAGGCAGGCCTCGCCATTGAGATTCTTCATCCGAAAGCTCATTCGCAAGCTCATCAGAAGGCCCACGGAAGTTCATCCGCAAGGTCATACGCAAGGTCATCCGCATCGTCTTCTATCTTTTCCACCAACTTCCCAATGCGGTCGAACTGATACTGTTCCCTCTTGGACATGGTTTTCACCCACCTCTGGGCCATGTTGATTTGTTTTTTCCAACCAAAATTTTGATCACAAGGCCATTCGCATTCTGGATTGAAGGTATCCCTCTCCGTCCCTATTCCCAACTCGACATGATTAGGTCCCCGTGCACCACGGAATGGGTTCATTCCTTGCTTATATAAGAAACTTTCAATTTCAGCGTCCACCCTGATGGCGATGCTCCTTGAGGCCCTTCGGCTTACACGCAAGGAGATGCCTAGATGGGGTCGGTTCATTTCATCTCTTTCATCCCAAAATGCCCTTCTAAGTATTTCGTCAAGAAGCCCGGCGAGACTCTCCGATTCCTCGAAAAACACTAGGAAACCAAGTTCAATAGATCGAATGCTTCGAGGCAGTTCACCAAGAAGATCAGCCAGGTCGTTTTGTTTGACTGTAAAATAGGAAAGTTCGAAGTGCCGCAAGTTTGGCCAGCGATCCACAGGCAGCAAAGCTTTCAGAGGAACCCAATCGACATCAGGTCTGGGATCAGCACAATCTACTTTGAAGCTGAAGTGTGTCAGGGATGCAGCCTCCCTCAGTGCGTCTTTCAGCAGCCTTACAGGCGGATGGGACTGATTCTCATAGTCTCGTATCAAGGTCCAGATCGTGATGGTAAGGTCAAATCTGCGAAGGTGTTGGCGGCGGAGAAGCTCGACAAAATTCAAATAATCCGATGTCATTCCCAGCGTGAAAAAATCAAACGGGAGGCCGCAATTGACCCCACTGGGGGCCTCTATGACTATATCCTCGAGCTGTAGCTCCTTGGCGGCGGCGAGTGCTTTGAAAATGGTCCTATAACCACGAGTAGTCTTTGAGTATTCACTCCAATCAGTCCGATCACTAATACGCGTTAAAGGTTGTGACGGGAAGTCAGATCGCTCAACATCGTAGATAAAGCGGGAAGGGAAACTTCTAATCAGAGGTGTTTCGTAAAATGGCTGGAAGAGCCAACCGTTGGTCGAATGGCTGATGATTATCTGCCTCAGTGAAGGAAAGCGGGTGATGTAGTACTCTAATGCGAAAGCATCACTATTGCTCAGCTCATTTGCCTCTCGACGCATTTGAACATATTTATTAATCTTGGCGATGCGAGATTCAAACATAGTATTTCCGCTAGGGGCGCTGAAATCGTTTGATATCAAGCAACCAGTGTTCGCAATTCGATTGCGCTGGAATCGAACCATCTCTGTTGCAAGTTCGTGTGATGAGTTGAAAGGGGTAAATTGGTAGAGTGGGTTGAATGAATCTCGATCTCCGATGTTGCCTAGACAAAACCGGTTCTGGTCCCAAACCAACTGGACAATTTGATGTCTAAATGTCTCGCTACTGGCCACTTGACAGAAAACATCAATATCGCGTTGGTGTGGTGAAAGGAATACTCGGTTGAATCGGAGTCGGAACACCATGTGTGCAAACAAGCACGTTAGGCGCAGGGTTTTGATCGCGCTGTTGGGGAGTTGACTGGAAATCTGGTACAGAAGTTCCACTGGTAGGTCCAAAAGAAGAGGCGCCATTCTGGTCGGCACTTCGTGATCGGAGGGTGCCTATATGGAAGGAAGTGGATTATAGTCAGTGTCGGGGAAGGCTGTTGGAGATAGAGTGATGTGAATGCGGCAGGTGAAAGGTGAGACTGGAATCAACAAAGAAAAGGCATGATGCTAATTTAGCAAAGGGAACAAGAGAGAAGAGAAGAAGGAGAAAGAAGAACAAGTTTGTGAGTGAGTTGCAGGTGAGGAAGTGGAAGGCCTCAGGCAAGAACCTCGTCCTTTCAAGACGCACCTTCCAATGATTTCTGCCGCCTTTATCAGTCTGCTTTAATTATCTCTTCTTCAGATAATGTGTGTAGTCCAATAAGTGTCACTGACAGACACTTTTAATCAACGAGTCCAGCATACGCCCTCGCTCGCTATGTTGAACTATGACTATTAGGCTGATGCACACGCCCCTCTACTAGAAACTCCCGGGGGGATTGTTGAATCTCTCTTGATTATATGCCGAGTGAGAATTTGTATTTGCATGCTTTATTTTCGGACCTACCTTAGTTACATCAGCAATCTCCAGGTGCTTGGTTGTAATAGCCTCATCGAACTTCGAAATTCTTCATTGCTAATCAGATCGTGAAGCTTCAAGTCATCTCTCGACATAGAACTTGCAATTCTCTCGGTCATCGACTAAGTCTCTAACCAGCAACCGATACAAACATCTAACATCCCATGTCTACAGTCTGGCAGATTTTAGGCTCAAAAATCTTGACAGGTGTCTCGGACTATAAATTAAACCAGAACACGGTCGGGTGGTAAGACAAAAATCATTATAAATAGTAACATGCCAACGAAATTCAAGTCCAAAGTTACTAACATTGATAGTATTAAGTTTCATGAAACGACCTTGGAAATAGTAAAATCCAATCGTGTGATGATACATTGAAGACAGCTACATGAGACTCCATGTCAATTAGCTACTCACAGTGGGGGCTTCTTAGCATCATGCCTCGCAATGTTCTCAGCAGATCATCTGAATGAGTCCTCTTCCGCCCTGTTTGTAGCTTCCGTAAGCAGGGAGGACACCCACGATGTCCTCCATTCCACCTGGAGGGTGATGCCCAGGCTCACAGGAATGCAAAACGGCCAAGTATCCATCCTTCTCTAGTGTCACACACCGCTCGTTCGTCCAGTTATCCCACACAAAACCCTTTTTCAAGTCTTATATCGACCTCGTGTCGGGAGTAGAAACCGAAATGTCTCGCTCTCATTCCTTAGCCAGTGTCTCTCTTTCAGCTCCGACAAGCCTCTTACCTTAAACAAGAGGAACCTTTGGCCAAGGCAAATCCACATAGCCCATACTACATAGCCCGTTGCGGGGTTGTGAGACCTTCCCTTCATGACAGGCCAATGCCGCCCGGCGACTGTCATACCAGGCACATCTTGTTACTGACAAGCATTAACATTCGTTTCTATTTAAGGGCCCCTTCAGCCTACTTCAAACCTTCTCCGATGCGCCACCATCAAGAACCAGGATTCATTGATAGTGAATAGTCTAAGTTCACATTTCCCATCATAGCATCGACCCTAGAGTCGGTCCCTCTCCTACAATTTCGGATCTCGTCCACCCATTGACACCCATCATGGCCAAACAACTCCTCTTCCTCGCTCTCCTCTATGCCATCTGCACAGAGGCTTCACCAGTAGGGCCGGCCGTCTCAACTTCGCTGCCTCAAGTGACCTCAACCACCTTGCCTCCGGCTCCCACCCCTCCCACAAAGCCTCCCTTCGATACGACCACCACTGATCCCACGCCTACATCAGACGACTGCAGTACCCGGACCGTCTGCGTCGACGGCATCAACGAGTGTGGTGAAGGATGGGGAACGTAAGTCTTTCTTCTCCAGCCCCCCCCCCCCCCCCCTCGAGGTGTCTCACCACTAAACTTCTTCCCAGCTGTATCCCAGACTGCCAACCCTGGAACATTACCACACCTCCCTGCTCAACATTCACCCCGCCCCCCATGTGCTCCGACAGAGAGCCAGGCCAGGGAATCTGGCTGTGCAAGGACTTCGTCGACCCCTGCCATCAGATGTACGGAGGGTAAGTTGATTCTAGCGCCCGCCCTCATCTTTTCTTTTGCCAGTCTCTCTGACGCGTGAATGGAAACACAGGTGCTACGACGTGTGCAAGCCTGAGCCCACATGGTACACGCCGCCCTGCGACAAGCCGTGGCCGACGGATGGTAATTTCTGGGCGCCTGAGCCGACGCCGTGGGAGCCTAGCCCTGAGCTCCAGCCTGACCCGGAGACTGGGCTGTGGGATGGGCCTAGACCGATGCCTTTGTCGGAATAGCTGTGTGGTTCTACATGGCTGGAGGATTGGGTGATATTCTGGTGTAGATTGGATTATGAAGGTACTTGTTATCAAATCAAGTGAAAATATCGCTCCTCCACCTACTTGTATGGGTATTATTCCACCTGGAAAGACGTATCATGATGTCGTACCATTATCAGTGGGAGGGCTTTGAAGATGTACCGAATCACGTTTTTGGAACTGGTCTGGGCCTCATCGTCTGGTACTGTCGTGATTGAGCACACAAAGCAGTGGTATGGAAGGCGGCTTGGTTGGTGGTGGAATGGCCGTTGGGTGCGCCATCGGTTCTCATTGCCATAAGACTGTCTTAGTTGTTCAGATCAATAGCCCAGAAATAATTGTAGAGCAAACATGAGGGATGAACAATCACGTTGTCACCTTCAACTGCCAGCATGGGAGAAGTCGTCTACATATCGATTGTGGGCGTACGAAAGAAGTGTGATAGATCAAGCCTTGTAGTACTGGCCCGGCAGAAGCTATGTACATACAAGTTGAAAGTCAGGGTCTTCTTCGATTATCGGTCTAGGCTAGGGATTGTAAGCAAGGAAGTGGCAATATTTAGATAAATGAGATGAACCAAGTAGAATTTTGCTATTCTAATTGTCGATTTCGATATCCAGAGAAATAAGAGGGTGAATCATGTACACACACATGCGCAGCCAGTCTCTCCCTTTCCAGGTCAACTTGACCTCAAATTGCAACAAGGCCAAAATTTCCAATAGACATGGACTCACCTTCCCGTAACATCGATCAGTGCGACAATTGAAGTACCATGCGAGATCAAACATGTCGCCAGGTCGTGTCATGTCGTTTGTCAGTACAACGGGACGCATCAAACCGAGTCTAGGGAGTGGGTGGCGAATAATCAGACGCTCGATCATCAGACACGGTGAGTTCCCTCGCCGCACGGAATAATCATTCCGCCATCTGTATTTCATTGATTGTATCCCAGGCCAATAGCCTCGCATATCGCATGTCGCATACAGTTGCGCCGATGATGAGTACTAACGGGGCTAAGCTCTTGAGATTCATATAGCACCGCAGAATCTATGATCTGGCATCCTTTGCTACCAACCTGGCAAGTTCATGATCTCAGTGATGATACTTAGCAAGTGCTTTCAACAGACTGGGTTGTTCTTCATACTCGAACCGTACCCAGCCTGAGCAGCAACAGCCGAGACACTCCAAAACTTTTGATCACCATGGATCAAAAGCCACCACTGGAGCCTGCGACACAGATCTGCGGGATCGGCCCTCGAGGGTCCATACCATCTGCACAGATTATGTCCATTCAATGTGTGCTCATCTCCTCCCGGTTAGAAATAAGTATGTGAGCTCGCAGCGGTGGAACTCCGTTCATAATTTTCAGAAGCACCAGGGAAAGCGCCGATCGGGGTAATCGACGAGCTCTGGACGTCATCATCTGAGCTCAAGTCTGGTCCAAATTCATCGTTTCCCTCAGGCAGGGCTCGCATTGCCTCGAGGACGTCACGGTCCAACGCGGGAGGATGATATTGGGCGATTGTGTGGATGTCGCGACCAGACGGGATCTTCGCCAGTAATGAATTGATAGACGGTATCACTTTCGTATTCATCTAGATTATCAGATTAGTTATGAGATGCGATTCCTTTGCTCGTTTGGCTCACCGTATCGTTGATCTTGGTCCATTTCTCATCCAGCATCTCGAGAACTCTAATCTCTTCCAATCGCCCGGCGTCTGCGCCCCAGCCGGTTTCTTTTTCGACACGACGGTCTTCCCTCCTCTCAGAAAACTCTTTCTTGAACCGGCTGAGACTGATTCCCTTCTTGGAGTCTTTGACCTCCACGCCAAGTTCTTGAAGTCCGGCTCGGAGCCATCCAATGCCATCGGCGGTCTGGCCACCAAGCTCAGCGTCAATACCCAGGAATCTGCAGGCCTTTGCCCGGCTGGTGCGGCGGAAGTTCTCAATGTATTTTGCAAGGCCAGACTCAATCTTTCCAGTCGGGCCAGACCCAGTGGGTTGGGCCAAGGAGGCAGCTTTAGCAGCATGCTCTGAAGCAGCCAAACAAAGACGAGCATACAGGTGAGCCCGAACTTTGGGAATCTCGGGAGGCTTGAACATCCATTCCTTGTCATTCTTGTTCCTATCTTGCGCGACAGCAGCTGGATAGGGATCATCCTTGAGAACTGCAAGCAGAGTGGCTTCGGCATGGGCCAGAGCGGCCAGGGCACGGATTGTAGTTGGGGCGATATCGACACATGGGGGGTTCACAGAAGTCCCCTCGGTCCTAGTAGCAAGATAGGTGTATATAGAAGCGGCTTCCATCAAGGATTTTGCCGCGGTAGAGACCGCTACGGTGCGCTCTTGCGGGCCAAGGAAGTCGCTGTTGGTGGCATAGAGGGGCTGCAGGGCCGTTCTTGATGCCAAGACGTGTGTAAAGCCCAGAGATGAGAGAATGAAATATATCTCGTGCTCAATGGAGTTGATCCGCGCCCGTGACCTCTCTTTCCCAGGCACGGCGTCGCCTGAGAGTGTCGCGCGCCATTTGATGGTGGGTGTGCCTTTGGGCTTCACGTGGATGACGTCGCCTGTGGGGAGTCTCCCATCACGAAGACCAGCGTCAATGGCCAGAAGGTAGGGAATGTAGCTGTTCAGGTTGGCTGAGACTGTCGAGAGATGGCCGATCTGCTCAGAAGGATGGAGACGCTTGTGTTTCTTGAGGGCCTCACGTGCGACCCCACGGTATGTGCTCGCATTGAGTGGCAAGGAGGGGTGAGTCTCGCACTCAAAGTGGGATGAGAAGGAAAAAGACGAGGTGGTGGGAAGGATAAAAGGATAAGGCATCGTGGATGATTCTATTCGAATCGGATTCTGGCCGTACTCCGCGCAAGTAAGGACTGTACAAGGCCCTCATCTATTGACCTTGACATTGAGACAGAGCTGACAGAATAACGCCACCCGGTTGGTCTCGTCTCATTCACTTCAAGAGCTTCGAGGTGCGGGACACAGGCCCAGTGTGAAGGGCCATCGCATGCACTGTGTCTCGGCTCTCGCGCAAGAAGATTTTTACGCCTAACAAGTGTTCACAGGCAGGTCGGAGCCCGTGCAGAGAGACGCAATGACACTGTGTGACTTCTGTGACTAAGCACTCAACCCAGACACCATGTCGATCAGCCTAACCTAGAGGGACCAGCTTCCACCCCCGGAACTTCTAATTGGCCATCGATCCCTGCAGCTCTCCTGCGAAATGACATGCGCATACCAAGGGTAGCTCGTTGGGACACGAATCCATCCATCTCGCACCACGACCATCTGGGCGAGCAACAACCGTACAAACACCATCGATTGCTTCCGCTGGGCATTGATGTAGACAACAACCATGGCTGGATCGAGCCCGTTACCCCATAAGCCCAGGCGTAAGGGCAAGAAGCCCGGCAGTGCAACCGAGAAGCCTCTACGAACCCGCGTCGCCAATGCCACCTTAGTCCGCGCTCCCTCGTTTCCTCTCGCGTCGTTCCTCTGGCCGGCCAGGAGATCATCGTCGCAATGGGAGGTCCTACCCTTGGTCCTGATGGTCGTGGGACTCTTTCGCTGGGCTGCTGGACTCTGGGGCTATTCAGGTAAGCCATCGCCAACCATTCACCTGAGCACGAGCTCCGGCTAACTCAGCAGTCAGGCTTCCAACGACCTCCCATGTTCGGAGACTACGAGGCGCAGCGACACTGGATGGAAATCACCACGCATCTCCCCGTATCGCAATGGTATTTCCACGACCTCCAATGGTGGGGCCTCGACTACCCCCCTCTCACGGCCTACCACAGCTGGGTTTTGGGCAAGGTGGGAGCCCTGATCAACCCCGACTGGTTCGCACTCTACACCTCTCGCGGAATCGAGGACCCCAACTTGAAGGTTTTCATGAGGGCCACCGTCTTCATCTCTGAATACTTGACCTACGCCCCAGCCGCCATTGTCTTTGTCCGACGATACAGCCGGCTCAGCTCCGTCTCTCAATGGACCGCGTCCGTCGCTCTGGTCGCCATCTTGATGCAGCCCTCGACCATCCTAATCGATCATGTCCACTTTCAATACAACACCGTTATGCTGGGACTGGTCCTGGCTAGCATGTCGAGTATGTTGGCCGAGCGCTACAAGTGGGCTGCGGTGTTCTTTGTCGGAGCACTCGGATTCAAGCAGATGGCGCTGTACTATGCCTTCCCAGTCTTCGCATATCTTCTGGGGAGGTGCATTTTCCCGCTAAATCTTTCACGACTGTTTGGTATTACCCTGGTCACCCTTGTCAGTTTTGCCGCCCTTGTTTTACCCGTCGTTCTCGGAACCTACTACGATGTCTACCGTAAAGTGAACCCTGGAAACGAGGCAGATGGCCCCCCTTCAGATCTCCCCATCTTCACAGCCCTTGCACAGTACCTAGATCCGAAGGCTTTCTACTATCCCATCGTCCAGCAGCTCGTTCAAATCATCCACCGCGTATTCCCCTTCGCTCGTGGCCTTTTCGAGGACAAAGTGGCCAACTTTTGGTGCGCCTTGAACGTCGTCGTGAAGCTGAAGAGCTTTCCAGTCGAGCTTCTCCAAAAAGGTGCTGCTGCTGCCACCCTTCTATCCATCATCCCTCCCAACCTTGTTACTTTCGTTCGGCCAAGAAAGGAGACCCTCCCCCTTGCGTTTGCAACGACAGCGTGGGGGTTTTTCCTCTTCAGCTGGCAAGTGCATGAGAAGAGCGTCCTCCTTCCCTTGATGCCTATGACTCTTCTCCTCGCAGGAAGACAGGGATTAGAGTGGGAGACTCGGGCTTGGGTCGGGTTCGCTAACCTCCTGGGTGCCTGGACCATGTTTCCCTTGCTCCAGCGTGTTGATCTCGCTGTTCCCTATGGAGTGCTGACGCTGCTCTGGGCCTACCTGTTGGGATTACCCCCCACTTCCTGGAGTGTTTACACCGAAGGTGCGATGACTTGGTCCAAGATCATCACGCTTGTGACCCACAGTGTTTTCTATGTTGCTATGGTAGCATGGCATTTTGTCCAGGCATACCTCGCTCCACCATTGAACAAGCCTGACCTATGGACAGTCGCCAATGTCGGCGTGGGGGTTGTCGGCTTCGGGCTCTGCTACCTGTGGTGTTTCTGGAAACTGGTATCCCACAGTGATCTCGTCTCTTCCACGAAGAAGACTCAATGAGAGGCATAGCTCATCACATTCCTTCCCTTCCTGTTCTTAGACGATAGACAAAGCTTCCTGTCCTGAAACACAGCTGTGAGCTTGTTGGTGATGTCTTGAAGCTAGGGAGAAAGGGAGCTCGACAGTGTTGACCCACCTCTCTTCCCTCTCTTCCCCCTTCCCCTCCCCCGGTTACCCTGTAAGTTACGAGAAGCGGAATTTGCCCTAGAGCAAGGACGAGGGCCTGTTGGCTGGTGGTGTAGATTAATGATACCCTTTCTCTTCAGTTGGTTCAAAAGATCTTGATTTGTTTCTGAGATTTGATGAGATTCGTTACCATTCGCTCTGTGATCAGTTTCCCCCTTCCCTCCTCCACAGTTCATGCATAAGCATGTTCGTTATACATTCAATCCATGCATTAGCACACCTATTACGCCTCCAATCGGGTCAGAATTCTAAACTCCAACAATGTCCAAGTGTGTATGCATAGCCACATTAGGAAGAAGGAGCCCATGCCTCGTGGCTGTATTTGAACACCAGATGACGCCGTTGGCACAACCAACAACCCCGTACACGCCGTCAGCTTCAAAATACAGCCCCGGACATTAATTTGTAGCCACAACTTTCCGTAAATGGGCGAATCTGCTCGCTTCGGTGCCTAGATCTTCCCCGAAGAAAATCTTGGCTGCACGCGCTCGGCGCCTAAATCCATGCAAGGCTACCAACACATCGTGTTGGCAGTCCACCAACACCATCTCCCCTGCTTCAATCGGCCACATGGTTTTATGTCCGAACTGGTTCATGACTCGCTCCACTTCCAATTCCGTCCAACTCCATCTACATCTGTGACAAGGCTGGTATCTTGAGTGCGGACATTGTGGGTTGTGGACCATACCCTAGACCCCGGAGTGATCAGTACTTATTCTTCACCCCTTCAACACAATGGGTTCTTTCTTATTGTTCCATGGATCGAGTGGATTTTGGAAATTTCTCAAACTTGCCGGTCATTAATATTTACTCTAGACTAGACTGGTAAGCGTGGTGTGGGTTGAGGCAGAGTTGTCGTTGGTTGTGTCCCTAGCACCGTCACGAGGCGATGACATCCATGGCATATCCTCTTTTTATAGAGACAGTCTGAGGTTTGTTGTTCCTCTCCTCGCCTGTCCCAAACCTATGTGTTATTCTGTCCCAGCTTCATCTTCCTTGCGTATCCGGAAAAGCTCTGATGACGATGAAGTGGCACAGCGTTTTCCTCGCATTGCTTGTGACAAGATGCCTGGCCCAGACACTATCGCCTCGCGCCACGGCAACAGTAAATGACTTTGTTTCAGTTTCACGGACGATTTCCCAGAGTAGAGCTACACATACAATCAACGTAGGGAAGGTAAGTATAGTGTTGCGCTCCTCGATGCTCTCATACAGTGGCCCAAAATAGAAGCTTACAAGAGACCGATAAGTCTAGATACATGATTAAACCGCGCGAGGTTGTTGCAGAGCTTGGTGATTACATCGAGTGGCAGTTTTGGTCAGGTACTCACCAGATCTTAAGAGGAGACTTTGACCACCCATGTTCTCCTTACGAAGACTTTCACCCGGATGGACGAGGCTTCTCAAGCGGAGAGAGGGTGGTTGAGACGCCGGGACAAGCTGTAGGCCGGCCGAAACAACCCCTCATTGTTGGAAATTCTTGCTTACTAGTGGAAATGTAGCCCTTGATTTTTCAGCTGCAAGTGAATGAGTCAGAGCCAATGTTCTTCTACTCTGGCAGCAATGACGACTGTTCTGAGCACAAGATGGTGGGAGTCATCAACCCGGTGAGTCGTTTCCAAGGGAATGTGTCATTGACCGCAGTACTCATGCTGGCTTGTCAGACCGAGGGGAAGAACCTACGATTGTGGAATGACGATTCCCGGAACTTCACGGTACAAGTCCAGGAAGAATCAAAGGACGATGAATCACCAGGGACTCTTTACAGCCGCTCCTGTGGTGATGGCGACTTCATCCTTGGGGCTGGGCAAGTCGTGGGAATTGCCCTGGGAGGCGCCGCAGCCATTCTCATCGCGGGATTGCTGGGCTTTTTCTGTCATCGGCACTCAGTCGACGGGCCAGTGCACTCCAGACATATCCGGGGGAGTTCCTATCCTGCGCACTACCAATCCAAATACACAGCTCCTGTAAATCGACCTCGCAGGCCATCACGGGCTGCCGTACCCCGAGGTTCACCGTCAGAGATTGGGACAAGAAGAGGATGGAGCAACTCATTGAGGAGGCAGAAAAAGCCCAATGTCCCAAGGCAATCCCACGATACTCGCAATCTTCCTCCTGTCCCATCTCAACCCCCTGCAAGTGCCTCGGTGGCGAGGACTGTGGCCAGTCACCCGCTACACGAAGATACGAGAATGTGAGTCTTCCCAGCATGTATGAGCCACTCTCCGTTTGAGTCACACTAATACGAACCAATGGGAAAGAGGAAATTCGACAAGAGAGGCATGTGACGGTTCGGCTGAGATACCCGTCGTGTTTTCACCACCAAGCCCTGTCGAGCTCCCTTCGCAATCAAGGGATTGGTTGTCAACCTACTTCCGCCCAACGAGCGTAAGCTTGGGGCTAGCACTGTCGCCGAATAGCAATCACCAACTATCGTGGTCAGGTAATGAAGCTCTGCAGCGACCTTCACCAGTCTAAGCTGGGGTTTCTAATTTTGCTTGGTGGGGGCCTACCCTGCGAACTCTGTCGCGATTCTTTTTTTTTTTTCGTGGTGGGGGAGGGGTCAATTTCTGTAGGGTCAACCATGGGAGACATCATCAGTGAAATAGATTGATCATCTGTTTTTTGCGGCGCTTTCTTCTGCCGTTCCTGTTCCTGTTGGTATTAGTGTCTATATTCGATACGAGATGCTTCAACATTCATCACACATCACTCCTGGTAGAAGGAAAATTGGTTCGAAGTAGGCAAGCCGTAATTTTATTTTCACAAGCTGAGTGCTATGTGGTATTCCCATCTAACCCGAAAAGACACCTTTGACTCCCAGCCATGAGCGACCGCAGCCGCACAACCTAGCCCATATAACCTTCGAAATGAGTCTTGATATTTGCTGGAGATGTGAGCGCTTAGTCGAAGAGACCGAAGCCCATGTCCTCATCAGACTCCTCCTTCTCCTCCTCCTTCTCTTCCTCAGCGGCAGGGGCGTCACCGCCAGCAGCGGCAGCACCACCGGAGGCGGCGGCACCACCAGCACCACCAGAGGGAACGGAAGCAAGCTTCTCGGAACCGGCAGCGATGAGCTGGAGAAATGTCAGTATGGCGTGGGGGTAGAGGGGACTTGCGCCTCAGGGGCAATTGGATTGACGTACCTCGTTGATGTCCTTGCCCTCAAGCTCGGAGATCAGGGTGTCGAGACGGTCAGAGTCGACCTCAGCACCGACGGACTCAAGGACGGCCTTGATGTCCTTGGCGGAGGGGGAGGTGTTGCCACCGAGGCCGAGGAGGAGGTAAGCAGCGAGATGCTTCATTTTGACTTGTTTTTATCCTGGATGGAAGAAAGTTTGTAAGTTTGAATTTCGGTACAGTCCAGGCTCTGGAATTGGATGGGGAGAAGGAGAATCTGGGATTCGGAGAGGGGACTCACGTTGTAGATATAGAAACACGAGAAATCAATCACTTTAACCGCAAATTGGGCGGAGACTGAAACCTTCGAGTTCTGGTGAGGTTGGTTGTTGGTGAAAAGGAAACGAAACAAGCCGCGATGTTCGGTTAGAAATGTTCTTGTGAATTTTGTGTGGGCACACTAAAATCAATTAGGGCGGGACTGGTACTTTGCTCATGTACCTTTTTTCTCTCTTGCATCTCCCTGCCTTTGTGCTCCCGAATTTTGCAGGAAGGCCCCACCTTGCAGACATGGGAAGCGCCAATCGGGGGGTTGGCAATGCAAGCCACATCCCTTGGCGATAATGCCTGATAAGAAAGATGCTTCAGCCACTCACGTGCTCCGTTTCGCCCGAGGAAGGATGTGGCTTGTCCAGTGAATGACTTAACAACGGCACTTGCTGCCTGTAGTGACGCTTGTTGCCAACGACAATCCCGTTGCTTTTGTTCTCTCCTTCCGTATCAACCTCCTCTCTTCCCCCTCTTTTCCCTCACCTGCTTCGCCAGCATTTTCTGTTCATTTCTATCCCGTGCAACCCTTCATTCTTTTTCGAATAATCGTCACATCTCCCATCACAAGGCTTCGGAAGTCGTCCATTTCGAGCGCCGGGACTAAAACAAAACTTTCCGAACGGTCGCATAACCCCGAAAACCCTCGCCTATCAGGCTCCCGGCGTGTGAGCCATACCGAGACCCATCCTTCCTCCGTCATCGAGGACCCATCATAGACTCCCAAGGAGCCGGATCCTCGTGTCAAACGCATACACCGATGACTCACTAACGAAACACCTGGTCGCGGGGCGTATTTTTCACTGCTGCTGAGTGGCTCAAACCCAACACATCCTTCCACGGACGTCTTCACCGTCTGATTCACGATGGCTGTGAGTAACCGGGCACCCTTGCCTCCCCTCTTAGACTTTTTCCCGCTAACTCTGGCCGACTTTTCT